>OU383773.1:104629799-105229799 GCA_910950805.1 Acrocephalus scirpaceus scirpaceus | reverse complement strand
CACTTTTTTCTCTTTTTCTCATAGGTGCATAACTTTCCATTATAGGACTGTCTGGAAACAGCAGTTCCGCTTAGCAAAAATTTTCAAAGTTTGAGTGATTTTGCTCCACGATGGCATAAAAATACAACTGCAGCTTTTCAGAATGTCTTTGAGAGACCTGTGGGCAGGAGAGGGGGAAGTCAGACAGACCAGCCATGCAGGGGAACAGACAGCTGACCAGTCTTTGTAGGCAAGGTTCAAGACCTCGCTCTGACAGAATCTCAGTGGTGTTCACCTTACTTAAATTTGAGCTTTTAACTCAGCTGTAGCTACCTACTCTGGTCAATGGAAAAAGATTTCTGCACAGAGAGGCTAATTTAGATCACACAAAGCAGGCTTTTCCTCTAAATCACCTTTGATATAACAGTTTTGGTCTGTGTTCCATTTATAACATAGGGGGACTGAACTACTGACTTACCTGCTTATAGTTGGTCTTTAATTACAGGTGAGGCTGTACAATGTAACCTGGGATGCATTTTTTTCCCCTCTTTTGTCTGGAAATTTCACTTGCAAGCAGGGAAAACTCCCTAGCAAAAGTTTACACAATTAAGAAACTGAACAATTCTTCAAGACCAGATGTTTTGACATTGAAAAATAAGCAGTGAGTGCTTTTTTATTAAAGCACCCAACAAACACTCATTTCACTGGAATGTTTGTTACCAGAAATATTTGGCAAATCCTTACAAGTCACTTTATGTTTATTTGTAAATTATTCCTTAATTAGATAATTTAAATTAAAAGAGGATGTGTGAACATGTGAGAAATTATCTACTATCACTTAAATAATATAAATAAGTACACTAAGAGATACAACAAAAATTGTATATGCCAGGTCCTTGAGTTGACTGATACTGGCTGATAAGAGTAGGTGCATTTCAAAAATGCATATGACCCGGAAACATCTTAACAACTGGATTCTCAATTTAACTGCACAGAGGTCAGGGACACTTACAAGTTTACCATGCTGAATGTTTTGTTTACTTGTGAGCATAGAGATGCCCTGTCCAAGGCCATTTCTCACTGAATGCACAAAGTCAATAGAGGCTGGGTCAGGGCTTTTAGACTCTCGTTTCAGTCTCAAGATATTTTGATTTTGGGAACCACAGCATTTAAACTGGCAGGGAAAACACTGGCAAACCAATGACCAACAGTACACTTATGAAAGTGACGTATTAGAAAGCGACTTGTTTGCATCATGCCAGAAATCTGACCCTTGGTTGACAAAAGCTGATTTCTCCCTTCCCTATGAACGAGTAATTTCTGTAAAAAAAAAGAAGTTGAATTACTGAGGTAATGGCATTTGTCTGCAAGATTGTATTGAACAATATTTGCTATAACAATCTGTCAGGTTGACTTTGCCCTCTCACCTGTAGCTGTGCCTCCGAAGCATACACTTCTTTGTCTTACTCTGATGAACAAGTGAAAAAAATATTCTAAATGCAGATTTTAATAGCTCTGTGAATACCAGTTTATAATATTTTGCTCCTTTCTTAGTTAAGCCTAATCATCAGTTGCTGCAGGTCAGCTTCATTTTCCTTTTCTATTCAGAATACTAGACTGCTAAAATGATCTTTATTAATAAAGCAATGCATGTGTGGAATTTTAATAAAGCTTTTAAATGGCACTCAGAGATGGAGCATATTATGTCTACAAAAAAGAAAAGCATTAAAATTGTTGCTGTTACTTGCCTAAAGAACTGCAATTCCATATTGAGGTTGAAGCCTCCTGTGGCTGGGAAATACCTCTGTCTCACAATTTTTCATGTTATGGTAGTTTTAACACCACTGCAGCCCCTAAACACTTTCATTTAACATTACTTAGAAAACTACTCTCATCATTTAAAAACAGGTCAGATAAGAAATGCTGACCTGTCTGGGAGAAAAATTCCATGAGCCTCACTCATGTGAGACTTATGTGAGACTAAAGACATGAAACTCATTTCATTTTAATAAATAAGAAGATGGGCAAGCAATTTTTCACATTTAACTGTTGATGTCAGAGACACAAGAAATCTGTTTTTCAGACAGCCACTGTAAATATGTTTTACAGGGTTCCTGAGTTGATTTCCCTGACAAGGAGCATTTACTCTCTCAATTGGTCTACTGAATCAAAGGGAGTTTCCTCCAACAGAGGCATATGTCGAAGGAAAACAAAGTCAGGTTATTTCAGTCACTCACACATAGATTTCTCATTTTCACAGCTGGTCCTCTTTGCTAATGAACATGCAAAGTTTGCTTATGCTTCAGCACTTTCCTGGGAAGTGCTCATTTAACACTGAATGACTGCTCGCCTATGCAACTGGAAGTTGTGCAGGACTGAGTACTGTGTCAAGAACATTCAATTCACACTCACATCTGAAAGCCTAGTCCTCTGCCTGACAAACATGAGTATAAATTTATCAAATATGCAATCTTATACCCATCAGGAGTATGCAGCAATGGCTCCTAGACAATAGGCAAAATGCTTGTCATACAAAAAAATTACAGCTTTCTATCAAGGGGTTATGACTTACCTGCATTTAAATTAAATAAAATGCATAGGAAAAATGAACCTCCAAGACATATTTTGGATTTCAAAAATCCAAAATTGATGTGCTCCATCATTTCAAAGAAATTTCAGGCCTTCAGCATTCTCAGATACCTAGAGATATATTTTAGACTGCATCACTCTTTAGAGTGTGACACAGAAGGACCTGAACTAGTAACTGTAGGACGGTATGAACGTCTCTGCAGTGGTCTGGAAAGCAGCTGTCTTGAATGTGCTTGGATGTGTAAGAGACATATAATTTCTTCAAAGCTGGTAATACTAATACTAATGCTATGAAACAAAGAGAAATAAAAAGACTGTGAATGTGTGCTTTTGGAAAACTGCATGAAAATAGTTACCTCAAAAAGGAAATTCGGACTAAGAAAAGAGTCTACAAAGAAGGTGGGGAGGGGAACAAGAGAAAGAAAAAAGTAAAACAAATGGTGTGGAAATAAAGCTGGACCTTTTAAGAACATTTCCTTAAGTCAAAGGATATTAATTGTCAAGAAAAGCTGAGTGAGTCCTTTGAAAATGTATTTTAGGAAATGTCAGTGGACAGGTTTGGGCTAGAGAAAGAAAAAGAAGAAAAAGGCTGTGGTAATTAAGGACAGGATAAAAGGCTGGTTTGGGCCTTCAGCAAACACTTCAGCTTACCTTCTTCCCAGAACCATGATATTGAGGAAAAACCACATGAAAAATAGGAAAGAAATTACAGACATTTATGGCATGACATTAAAAAGTGCTTAATGAGTCTGTTGAGGTGAAAGGGAGAAAAGAAACTAGTTAAATTCTGTTATAAAATTTTACTTTGAAAGTCTAGAAAAAAATTTCCTTATCAAGCTTTATCAAGACCGAAATGATGTTAAGTGAAATTGAGGTCTCTGTTGAGAGGCAGAAAATGTGATCCCAGCAAATACAGATTTGTAGATGTGATCTCAACAAAGTTTGACAAAACCAAATCAAAACGAAACAATAAAAAAAAAAGAAATCTTCCTAGATCAGTTGTAATGAATAAGATGAACAATTTTCTAGACAATTTTCTGGAAAATGTATTAGGTCAAAGGTAGATTGTGTCTACTTGGATTTCATTTAAATTATTGAAAATGCTACTGAAAGGGACTCTATTAGCCAAGACAGAAAAGAAGGAAATTAGTTTCATGGAAAGTTCAGTGGGAGATGGTTACTGTTGAAAGGAGAGGTTGAGGGTGGGTCATTGGTGGAGTTCTTCAAAGAACAGCTCTAATATAGTCTTAGTGTCAATACTGCTCTCTCTACTTTTATTACTTGATTTTTTGCAAAGATCATGCATGCCATAAGGCCATTTCCCTCTGGCATTGTTGAGGAAAACTGTTAGTGCAGACAGCTCTGTGTTCAGCTGCAGATTGAGCTCTGGGTGGCAGGACCCCAGGCAAGACTGTGAACTGCTGAACCTTTGCACAACAAATGGTATGGGGACCTGTGGCACAGCCTGGTGACCAGACACTGGGAGACACAGTAGGAGCAGAGGACTCCAGCCTACCTGTAAATGTGCAAACCCCCAGGGTTTCCTTGGTTTGGGGCCCTTCCTTGGAGGCAAACTGCCTCAAGATGCTATTTTGCTATTGTTGCATGATTAAATTGTTTTAAGGATCAAAACAGCTGAGAATGTGCTATGGGAAATCTGGGGTCAACTGAGTAAGGAAACCTGGTGTGACTGTGTGAGTGCAGGATGTGAACCTGGGAAGGGGCCTTGGTCCCAGCATGGGTGGTCTGAGAGTGACTGAGCCAGAGTGGCTCCTGCATGGTCAGACAGGGAAGTTTCTTTAACATAAGGGGGGAGGCATTGCCACATATGAGGAGGCCTGGATTTTGAGAGATGGAGTCAGGGAAATGTGATGAAGTTCAGCCCTGGAAATACAAACTTTGGCATCTGAGACTTGCTTCATACCACTGCAGATGAGGACAGACAAATGTATCATGCCTGGATCCCCTGGAAATTCCAGAAAAATAGAATGGAGACCTCTGGTTCACCAAGGGGTGACTAGGAGACACAAACATCAGAAGCAAGGTTTCTGGGAGTTAATGATACTGTACAAGCTCTCATAGAGAATACCATAGAGAAACTCAGCCACCCTTTTTCAAGAAAGATTATTCAATACTGAAATGGGGGCATTGCTCTGCTACTAGAATGAGATGAAGAATGGTGAGTTTATTTGATGTCAGCCCAGATTATGTAGTATAAAAAATAAAAGGCTGGTAAGAGATGTGAAAGTCTATTATATGATGGAAACCTGCACCGAGAATGGAAGAGATGTTTAAACTAAAGCGATATTATTAAAATTACAACGCCACACAAGATGGCAAAAAATAAATGTAGACTGGAATTAGAAGAGGATGAAGCATAGAGGACATCCCTTAGCCATTATTAGACCATTGCAAAGCTTTTTAAAAATAGTGGTGAAAGTAGAATTCAACAGAATTATTTTATGAAGGAGAATACAGTGTAAGAGACTGACATAGTGGACTGAACTCTCTTCCAGCTGTGTAAACAACTTGTTTGTTTCAGTGAAAATTTGCACTATTTTAAAAATCCTTTTTTTTACCACACCAGATTTCAGTCGAGTCATTTTTAGTTGCTGAAAGGTAATAGGTGTCTTCTCCATTTTGACACCATTGAAAGTGTGCATAGAAGAGAATGAACTGATCACATTTCTATTTTGTCTTAGATATCTCAAAGTGCCTAGAAATTTATCTGACATATACATCAAAGTAAAAACAATACCAGAGAGTTTCAATCAGAACAAGAATAAGAAAGAAAAGTCAAAATAAGGGTAAACATAGGAAAGAGTCTGCTGAGGAGACATTAATAGGTTAGAGTATTACTTTCCTGCTTTAATGAAACTTTCCTTTCCATAATTTGTTGAAAAACACATAAAAATATTTAATCTAATTTCTTTCCCTTAGTCTTACCTTCACAGCATGTACTCACCATTTTACACAGAGGCATGGAAGTAACACTGAGAAGGAAAACTGTTCTTTCTTCCTGTTTTTGCGGGATGTTTTTAAGATGTTTGGTATTCCTTTGAAGACTACAGCAGTAGTTTACATGCTGGATATTTATCACTGGTGTGGAGGGTGAAACACTAACTGCACACCATACTCCCTGCCCTTTTAAAATATTGATGAGTAACCATCTATGGAGCCTCATAAACTATTAACCCTTTAAGTGGGGAAGATCTCTGCTTAAGAGCACAGCACAAGTTTTATGTGATTTAAATACCACACAATCCAAAGAGTTTCAAGCTGTTTATGTTAGTTCAATATTCAATATTAACACCTGGTTTTGAACCCTCAAGTAAGCAATATTACTCTATTGATGCTGCAGGACAGGTATGTAAGTTCGTGATCGATGTGGTGATATTCATAAATGAAGTCTACATCTTGAACTTCAATGCTTTTATTGGCTTCCTAATATTTTCAACTTCCATTTTATGTACTATTTATCAGGTTAACTCATGTTGGAACAACTGTTGCATGTCCTGAATTGCCATACCTGAATTTGAAGGTAATGGTCTGCATTTCCCTGAATATTGTCCACTAGGTAGTCAGTGTGTGAAAGTGTCAGACTGAGACTGACTAATTTTTTTTTTTAAATGCGTAGTCCAGATATCACATTTATTTGGAGATCTAATTTATCTTTTTTTCTTCAATTTTTTTAGCTGTTCAAATTACCTAGCTGACCTGAGTGTAAACAATTTCTTTGACCCATGAATTTGTGGTTCGCAGGAAAATTTTGAATCATTCCAAAGTTGTGTGATTACAGTACAACAAAATTTTATCAAATTTTGTTGTACTGTATGATGGATGAGGGAAAACTGTGGGGGAAAAAAAGTAGTCTTCACAGAAATCCATCGGTCTTTTCAAATAAGTAACTTTTACATGACAGATTGCCTGCAATGGCAGGGGCAGGACTTGATACCCCTTCTAAGATGCATGAGAAAGTCTGAAAGACTTTTAACATTGATGTGGAACTCTAATGGCTTGAAGATCATCAGTGCTAATCCACCCTAGTGGCACTAGCTCAATCATTGTAGATGCTCTTGTGTTCCCTAAAACTTAAATACACTAAGGGAATTTTCAAAGGTAACCCTATTGTCTAGGAATACCCCAGCCATTGCTCACAGAAGGGTGGTAACAACTTGATTCGTACCTAAAGAAATGAGCAGATGGGTTCTTTCCTCTTCATATACAAGTGTCAGTGAGATAAGAATAAAGTTAAAATAATTATGTGCTCTGCCAAAACATAAAGAAATCATGCCATGTGTAGGATTCCTTTCTTTGGACGCATATTCATTCCAATTTTAGTTTTCTTTACTAAGTTCCAAGGTACATTTAGATGAAAGGCATCAGAAATGTGATCTCTGCTGCCACTAGATTTCTGCTTATATTGCTGCGTTAGTGATTCAACAAGTGTGCATTGTCTCTTTAATTGCTACCACCCAGAAGAAATTTTCCCTCAGGATTCATTAACTAATGACTTCCTCCCTTGCTGAATTGTAAATTTACAAAAGACTTCGGCAAACCAGTAAATTGCCTTCTTGGAAACCAGATATAAATGTCCCAAACAGGTGGGAACCATAACTACAAACACATGAATGTCATAAATTTAGCAATTGCATGTACTTGTGCGGTACTCTCCTTAAGTCATTCTCCGGTAAACTTCAAAGTATCCACTCAAGTCATACTGAGGTGTGAGGTAAATATTTTCAAGAGCCAATAAATTCGTTTAATAAATTAATTATTAGTTTTGCACGATTCTTAGCCACTTAGGCTCCAGGGTTTTTAGCGCATAGCAGTACATATAGTACCACAGGATGGCTTTTTCAATAGCCAGGGTGTGCTCACCTGCAACTATGCTCCTAATCCATAGGAAAAGGTGGTGGGAGGCTTTAGCATGTGTTTAAGAGAGAGCTGCCTTCCTGCAGCAGAGGTGTGCGACTGACACATGAGAGTCATCCCAGCAGATTTCAGCTACTTGGTAGCGGGCTGAAGATCTGCTTCTCAAACTCAATGCCCGTCAGAAGTTGCAGTACCTGTTCCCTGTCATCTTCTAAGAACAGTCTGGAGGGTGCAAGATAAAACTGATTTCTGGACTTTAATATGACAAGGAATTATGCGCCACCAATGTCTATGATTACATTGGACTGGAAGGAAGCTTGCAGCTATTAGTTCTACATTATTTTTTCAAAATTGCTTTTCTGCTGAAGTGTTTTCAAAGACATTTTGAAGGGTGCTATTATCCATGTTGGTTCTGTTCGTATATTTGGAGTCATAATAAGTGGAGTGTTTTGACAGCGAAAAAAGTTGTTGTGGGATAATTAGATATTGCCCAAACTGTCCTGCAGTGAAGGCAGCAGACATGAATTTGTTAACCTAGGCAGCAGAGAGTTCCTGAAGAAAGCTTAGTTTTCTGTGAATGACAGGATAGCTCCCTCAGCATGGGACACCACAGGATAAAAGCACTAACCCATGTTTCTCTCAGACTCTAGTTTTTGAAGTACATCAATTATCTTAGAAAAGAAAGAAAACCCCAAGCATAAACAAGATCTTTATGAAATCACAGAATTTTTTCCATCCTCCTGTTTCCTTGGACCAAAAAAAAAAAAGCTTATTACTCCAGTGATCACAAGGTTCTTTTGACCCTATCTATTGAAATTACAATATATCATGCTATCTGATCATATTTGCATCTTTAAAATATGAATACACAGATTATTTTTTTACTAAGAGTATCTCTATCCAAGTAATGGCATCAACTGCATGGTCATAGCTTTTGCCTATTCCAGTGTATTGCTTCAAATGCTCAAAAGACTGAAAAAAATTGATGATGATAATATTTGATTATAAACTATTTGTTCTCCAGCCAGATGTGCCTAATTCCTGTTGTCATTCTTGGAAGCACGTGGGTGCACAAACAGCAAGAAGGAACCCCCCTGTGCAGCTCTTCACTTTCTCTGAGTTTTGGATCCATGCCAGTCTGTTTTGGGAACAGCATTCCATGACCCAGTGGGAAAGTCCCTCAAGCATCATTGTTATCAAGTGGCACATGGAGCTCCTTAACCATTCTGGCACAGAGTAAGGATCACAGCTGGGATCACAGGGAGCACACAGCCCACCAGGCCCTATGCACACCCCAAAACGTTTGAGCATCTGGTGCTGGCAGTGCAGCCAAGGCTGCAGTTACTTTTGGGAACCTCGCTAGGGGCAAAGCTTCCCACTGCCCGTATAACACTTCAGTAATTCCAGAAAAGTGGACTCAATGGGGTGGGATTTAGGTACCGTATCCTTATAGAGCCTGGGCTTACACCAATGATCCATTTACTTTTCATTTTCCAGGAACCAGGGAGACTCCAGCAGAGCTAAATGTGTATAGTGAATATTGTATGCTATTGTTACTGGAAAAGCTCTTTTCTTTTCAAGAGGTTGTATTACACAGGGAATACCTCAGCTCTCCTCCTTGAAGTATAGCTTCTAAATAAATATATAAAATAAAGAAGCATAAAGCCCGCGTCAAAACTCTACCCACACAGACAAATAATTTGAACTCACTCTCCAGAAAGTGGAGAGCTATAACTGCAGAATAATGTAGCAGTCTTTCTATATTAGACCCAGGCAGCCACTGCCTTTAAACTCAGGCCAGCACAGACCTTGCCTGTCAGGCAGCTGTTTTGCTCACACATTACCTCCTGAGTCTTTACCCACCTGTAAGCTCCTAGAGACAAGGACCTCCCTGTTTTTACATGTTTACACAGCACTGCTATGAAGTTCACAGAAAGATTTGTCAGGTGCTATCATGGTATCAATCATAAGTAACAGAGTATCAGTAAAAGAATATAATCCAATTCAGCTACAAGGAACTTTCATTATATAAGGGTTCTACTTTACCTTTTACCTCTCTGTCTTCCAAGTGACACCCTGGCAGTCAGAAAAACTTTTCACATGTAAGTCAATTAAAAATTCAGAGGTCATGCCATTTGAGCTGAAAGTTGATTTTTGGTAAGGTAAATTGAAGCATACAGAAAAACTCATAAATGGAAAAAAAGACTGTGAAAACAAAAATCCTTTTCTGTGTGGTGTACATAAGGTTCATTGTCATAAAGCTGTGACTTATCTCCTGTTTTAACAGACTTATTAAACAGTGAAAGTTCACTGATGAGTCTGCCAGAGAAGTAAAGTCAGGTGAAATACCCCAAGCCCCCAGACAAAATCATTTGCTCTGAACCTTTGAGAAAAATCAATTTTTCCAACAAAAACCCTTTAAGTGATCTGATGCTTGGTGTGAAAATAGCTAACAATGTCCATTGACAGCAACCCCCTCCCTGAGCCCCATGTTGTTAACAACCCCAGGATGTTACTGTAATAAGGAGGAGAAAATATGGGCAAATATCCACAAAGCCAAACAACTCAGAAGGCAGGTATTTTCCCAGCTCAGACTCCTGAGGTGACAGGGAGAATTCAGAAGCAGGAGTGTCGGAGCAGGCACCGCAGTCAGAGGTGGCTCGTAGCACTCTGCCGCTGATCCAGGGCTCCAAATAAAAATCAAAGCAATACATCTCTTTTCAAAACAAAGAAAAAGGGGGAAAAAAAATCTCATTCTCTGAGTACCTTTGATTCCTGGCTGGTAGTTGATGCTGGAGAGGGGGGCTGCTCTGTGCTCTCCACTTCATTCTCTTTCTCCACACTATCCACGTTGACTTCAGTCGTGCTGCTCGGAGGAATCATTTTACCTCTAAAACACTGCTACTGTCAGGAAAAAAAAAAAAAAGCTACAGATGGTTCTTCCTTTTTTTCATTTAACGTCCTCTTTCTTCTCTGCTCTTCTAGAGCAAATGAACTCCGACCGCTTGGTTTCACTATATTTGCCAGACTAGAATTCTCTGGATTTTCTTTTTTTTTTCTCCTTCTCCTCCTCTTTCCCCTCCTTCCTCCCTCCCCTTTCCTATGCAATTGTGCTGCGAGGGAGTAAGTTATCGATGGCTCTGTAGGTCAGTTGTGTGCCTGCTTTTCCCCGGTACTCCTCCCCTCCATATGAAGCCTGGAGGTGTGGAGAGCAGCGTCGTGACCGTCAGCCCCACAGTCAGAGGGGTGCAAGCTGAAGCAGCAAGCCCAAGCCACGCACAAACACACACACACACACACACACACACACACACACACACACACACACACGGCACTGGAGGGAGGAGTTGTATTTCTAATGCTGTGAATAGCTCTGGAGGAGCATGTGCTGTCATAGTACTGAAGGAAAGTAACGCGTGCATGCACACACACACACAGAGGCAGGCAAGTGTATATGAGATTTGGAAGCATTTCACTTTTTAACAGACTAGAGAAGACAGAGTTGAAGGGTACCCTTATATTCCTTCATGTCTTTTACTGAGGAAAAGGAAACCCAGAAAAAGGGCTCTAGAAAAAGAAGAGAAAAATGACTCTTTTTCTCTGTCCCAGAGAAGATTGTTTAAAATCCTAGCTACTCAGTGTCTCTAAGGCTTTCACCTTGCCCACATCCCAAACTTGATAGCAAATGACAGGACAGAGTCAGGGGAGAGTTACCTGTGGATCCACGTGTTCCTTGCTCCCCTCCCAGGCAGGGAAGCCCAGCTCTGAGCCATGCACACGCAATCTGGGTCATCTGGAGCTCCCACAATCATGCACATACTATACCTGTAGGTTGTCATAGTGATAAAACTCCATCAGGCAGCAGCAGAGCCGAGGCAGCCATTGGGAAGAGCCTGTTGGCTTCCCCCAGTGCCGTCATTCCTGAGGATGCAGCGCCCGAAGTCACGCTTGGGTCTGCAGTGCTACCAGCAGAAGGTCAGCGTGACTTTGCTGTCAGGCTCAGATTGCTTTATATTGCTTGAGGTTTTGCCTCTGATTTAAATCTGCTGCAAAGGTGCCTGTCAGCTCTCTTCCCTGCTGAATTAAGGTCTGTATTGTGAAAGGCTGAATGGATGTCCTTCCCACCAGATACGCTTTGCTGAGCGGGAGCCACTCCATATGGCTGGTGGAGATGACTCTTTCATTTAAAGAAAACAGAAAAAAGCAACCCAAATATGTTTCTGATAGAAATACTTACATCCTGGAAAGTGAGAAGAAAAAAAAAATTGTTGTTTAGTGGATCTATTCAGATGTTTGGAGGTGATTTGATGGGGTCTAAGTCAGAGATCTTTAATACCTTGTAGCTCTGGGAAAGAAAATTGGATTCTCCTTTGGCCCCATCCCTTAGAAACACAACTGCTACTTGGAGCTGCCTTGCAGGCCCCCTTCACCTTAAATAATCAGTGTGTGAAAGTGAAAGCAAGCTTACAAGATAGTAGGGGTTATACAGATGAAAGCCAGAGCAGAAATTGCCCTGCAGCCTCTGTATTCTTAATAACTATGCAGAAGCTAAAAAAAAAATCAGCTTCTCTTTGAATCCCCAGTGAATCTTCAGGACTAGAACTTAGATGGGGAAAAGATCTTTATGTTTTTGAAACAGAGCATATAAGATACCAAAATCCTTAGCAGACAATAAAGATGAAATGCTGCAATGCTATTTGTACAGCTACTTCAGAGCAAAAGAGTGTCTTAAGGGTCTGCCAGTCGAACCTATTATTTGGCCTGTAGTCACTAACACGATTACAGGGATCAAAACGAGAACACTGTTTGCTCTTGAGGCAGTGGCAGTGACATCGGAGATTGAAGCAAAGAAATACAGAGCTCAGAGGGGCAGATTTGGCAGGTAAGTAGAAGAATTTATTTCCAAGCGCTTGCATTCTAAAATGCAACCGTGTCTTAGACCATTTCCTTTAGTGCTGGAAGAATTCTCCAGGTGCAAAGGTAATTTCTTCACTCAGCAAGTAAGATTTGGGCTTTGCTGTAAAATCATCCTCTTAGCAATGAGCAGTGACTCATCAGAGCCACAGTTTTGGAGAATTAGGGCAGCTGTGGGCAATGGAGATCTTTGCAGGGCAACAGCAATTGAATACTCCAGCTCTGGCAGTAGCAACCTTCCTTGATGGTCCAGCCTAGAACAGCCAAGCCATGGCCAGCGCATGGGGTCTGCCCCCAGCAAGGACTGTTCTGTGAGCCCAGCAACCTGACAGGTGAGAATCATAAAACTAAATTCTGCCTGGTTCCCCACAAGTGTTGTGATCTCGTCTTTCCTGTTAAGAGGCTCAAAGACATGGTGAACTTGCAGGTTACCTATGAAATGGATGTGGAGTGGCTGGTTAATAGTTAAGTCCTGAAGTGTTGTAAAATCCTGCACACATTTTGTATGAAGAGCTTGTAACGTCATGACTGTGTAAGTGACTATCATATCACTCTTTACTGTAATTGTTTTACCAAATTAGTACTAACACCTGCTGCACTCCTTCTCTTCTCCCAATTACTCACTTGTCAGCCACGATGGATTTGTCAGTTTCTTGACAATTAGCTTGGGAAAGATGAGTCAAACATAAAATTTTACCAAAAAAGCAAAAAGGAAGAGAAACTGGATGTGTTACATTTTTATTTCCTTCCATGGGATCTGGCCATCGAAGATCTAATATACAGTATAACAAAACAGGCTGATCAAGTTAGATGAACCTACATCTCTCACCCCCGCTTCACTCCTGAGGAGTTGGGCTTGTGATTACTGCTGATCAGTTTCTACGTGAAGGCACTCAGAGGAAATGGGAGCACTGCCACACAGTGCTAAACAAGAGGAAATTGAACAGCTTCTGTAATGTGGAGAGGAGTGTAGATTTCTGGTGTGGGGGAAAGCAATTTGGATGAATAAAACATGAGTGCCAATTCCCAGCCCCCAGCTGAAGTTTTATGCTGTGTAAAGGCCGTTGTGTGTTGCCTGGAGTCCCTGCCAAGTATTCCTCTGCCAGTGGTCTGATGCTGGCTGCATGGGTGCTGTGGTTTGATCCTGGATGTGTGGATGCCATGTCTTGTCTGCCTTCCTTCACTCCCAGTCTTTCGTCCCACACTCAAAGGTGACAGGGTGTGGTGTGGCATAGCCCTCCATGCTGGGGCTCCAGTAGTTCTTCCTAAGCTCTGGCTGAAGCCAGCCTGATAAGAGCAGCCCTGAGGCTCCTGACTCCAGGAATATATAAACACACACTTACTGTATTGCCAAGTCCTACCTGCTGGAGACCTCCAGAGTGGCAATATTAAGCTGGTGGGATACGGTCCATGCCATGGTTTTTGCCTCCCTTCCTATTGCTTTTTTGGTATGGACATTAATTTGAAATATTTGAGCACCTCTTTGCCAATGATCTACAAGGGCAGTGCTGGATTTCACTATAGGAATGATAAGAAATCAGTACTTATCAAATATTTTATTTCTGTTTAGACTCCTATGTTAATAGAGAAAAAATAACACGGAAAAAGGAAAGAGGGAGATATAATTGTCAGTATTCAGAGCTTGGTGCATGAACCATCCCATGCTTCTGAGCAAAGTAAGTCTAAGGGAGCACATAGAGATGGTATTGCTTGTAGATGACACTGGTTTAAATTACTTTGCACCACTCTCTAGAAGTGTGCACAACACTGAGGAATCAATCTGGTTGCTGAAGTCTGGATTCCTCTAAAGCAGACTCTTGAAGAAAAGCAGAATCAAGTCCACTAAGTTCAGCTTCCAAGAGGATGCAGACTGAGAGCCACAGAAAACCATTAGACACAGAAAAAAGTGTTGGCATACTAACTCTTGCAGTGAAACTTGATAAGCCTCACTCCAAGCCCCTCAGTCCAATTTGTGAGCATTCCAGGTGAGAAATAATTCTCTTTATTTTTATTTCCTTCCACGGGAGCTGACTATCAAAGATCTAATATACAGTATAACAAAACAGATTGATTGAGTTAAATGTATTCCAGGAGAGAAGTAGTTCTGTTTCTTTGTTGAATAGATTTTGTCATTGTGGAAACTGGCAACAGGATACCTTGTGCCATCTGTGGTGAGAATTTTACTTTTGGCATGGTGCTTTTGGCCAGATGTACTGGTTAATATCTTTATTCACTCACAGCTGGCTACTAGACTGCAAGGACCATTGCTCAGAGCATCTTTCTGTGTTTCCAAGTGACAGGCTAGCAGGCTCTTCTCTCCAGCAAACATTGTACCCACAGAGAAAACAAGATTAAAATAGTATCACGTGGCTGGGGTTTTTTATTTATAATCACCCACCCCTTGTTTGCTTACTATACAATCTTGGCAGTTCATTGAGCAGCTAACATGTTAACAAATACCTGTGGATTCTGCTTATCTAAATGCCATCTGAGGGCTACAATCATTAGCTCATCAAGCTGGAAGCAAAAGCTGATCAATGCTCTGAAAGCATTCCCAGTTCTAATGGAACACTGGTGTCTTGCATTTTGACTAAATATTCTTAAAGTATTTTTTAGAGGTAAAGTATTAAGTCTCCCACTGCTCCAGGCAGTTTAAAGAATGAGTAACTGTGGAGGAAGCCAAACCAACAGATTTGTGCTTGTACTTAAGCGGGAAAAAACACGAAACTTCTGCCTGAATATTAATTTCAAAGCCCTCTTTGTCTCCATCCACAACGAGGCCACAGGGAGTGGTGCAGAGATCACCCTGCATCTTGGGCAACTTGAATATATCTTTTAGGGAGGTCATGATGAGATTGAAAGACTGCTACAGAGACATCTAGACCAGGAAAATGAAGAGTGCTGCATCCTCTTGTGACAGCGAGAAATGCTTGAGAAGGGGAGGAGAGGATGTAATTATAAAAGATGGAATTTAGCCAAGATACTGCATGTAATATGTTCAGTCTTACAAAATGCATGGCAATACCTTTAAATAACCAGCGACAGTCCCGACCTGATTTTACATCTCTGCTGGCAATAAGATTCCTTCTCACTTTTTATAGGAATACGATATAAAAAGAAGAATCAGTAACAACATTTCCTGCAACTCACAGATGCTCCTAGAAATTCCTGCCTTTTAATAGCCATTTACTGATTTGGTCCAATATGACTGTAACAGGAATGACCTGAACCAGCTCAATGGGTTGCTGAAGTGCTGATATAGCCATGTACTAAATCCTTTCAGGGTATCCATGCCACAAATAATAGAATTATGATAAATATCATATTCTCTTCTCCTTTTTCTAGACTCTGCTTCACTTCTATCTCCTTGGATAATCACTAAGACTCTTCCTGGTGACTTTCATTTGCAGTCAGAATGGTCTCACATAATCATACCATCTCAGCCACATCTATGTCTCTTTTATCCTCAGCATTTCTCAGGATATGGTGGGAGGAAGCACCAACAGGATAACCATGCTGGATCTCAGGCTTTTTTTTCCTGACAGGTTTTTGATAGAAGGGGGCTTCAATCACTTCTTTCTTCTCTAGACCTTTCTTGACCTGAACTGCTCCTTAAATTCCTTTGTCTGGTTGTCCTCTTTTCCAGGAATGAGCTGAGTATTACAGCTTGCAGAGCTTTATTGGATTTGTTTTAGGTTCCTGTTCTTTCCATTTACTCTGGTATTGAATACTGTCATCATGAGCTATTTCTTAACTAATGTCAGTGAAAATGCATTGAGAGCAATGTTTTGCTTAGACTGTAAATAGAATCCAAAATAAAGCCTGACAAAAATTCCCAGCATAAGCGGTGGTGAACACAAGAATATATATGTGTGTGTGTGTGTATATATATATATATATATATATATAGTTTTGCTTCTTTTTTCTTTAGATATCTTATGCGTATGCACCAATTTTTAACAGGCTGTGCATGCAAAGTATTTCCTGTCTTAGGTAGTTACAGGATGCTTGTCACTGTAATATTTAGGCACAAACATGCATGCTGAATGCAAATTGAACTTCACTGTTGACTGCAAACCTGCAGCTGCTGTACTAATGTATTTTGCTTTGGAAGAAAAAAACATTTCTAATTGTGCTAATGACCTTGGTTAGGCAGGGGGGCTTTTCTACAGGGTTTGTAGAACTCAGGAGTGCACAAAAAAAATCTTTTAAATACTTTTGGACAATAAAGAATGAAAAGCTTTGTAGAAATAGAAGAAATTATTATCAAGATTAACATTTCACTCTATCAGATTAGTGCATGTGTCAACTGGAATAGAAATGTGTATGATGAGGGTTGCCTGCAATTATGTAATTTAGTATAAAGTTCTGTCACAGCTCTCAAACATGAATCAAGAAAGTAATTTTTCAGCCCTTTATAAATTGGATGAAAAAGTGAATATCTTGAAGACCAAATATATTCAGTTTATTCCTTGATTCTTGATAAGATGTAAAATTTGAAAGATATTGATGGTAGCTGGGTTGCTAGCTCTCCACGTATTTACCAATTCAAAATAGAAATGGAAACAAAATTTTAGTTGAGCAAAAAAAAACCACCTTTGAAAATACTGCAAGAGGTTATCTATAATGATTTGTATAGGGTTTTTTTTTTTTTTAAATAATAAAAAGTCTTAGAGCTCAGTGAAAAATGATAATAGGAAGGTAAGTTTGTCTTCTTAATAAAGACAAGACTATCAAAACCCTATGAGCCTATGAAATATACCATTTTATAGGATTCAGGTCAATTTACATAGAAAAAAAATCAGATACTGTTATTAAGAGTACAAGCAGTATTTAAACCACTAAGCATTGTAGTTGAGAACTTTTAAAACCTGGTTTCTTCACAGAAATAACACCTACTTTATTGTGCTTCATTCAGTCTTTTATCTCTGATGACTGATGTCCATTCGAAATCTCAACACAGAGCATCCTGGACTCACCGCTTCTTTTGAGAGTTACATATCACAGCCTCTTATTATTCAAAGGGGTCAAGCTCAGCTATAAGAGCACATGATTCTACTAGCAAAGATATTCAAGATTTTAGAAATGCAAATCTCATAAAAGAGGAGAAATAAAAGGAAAATGAGGGGGGAATTGTCCAAAGTATGAGTGCCTTTACCTTCCTCTTCCATAATGACTTTTTTTCATTGGAATCAAGAAAGACTCACTCAAGGTTTCCTTATGTTTGTTAGTCATACCACCTGCTGTAAAACCACTCAATAACTGTCATTCTGATGTCTCAGAATCTGTCTGAATTCCTCAGGCAGAATGGGACTGCACACTGGACACAGTAAGAGCTGGATCTTTCCTGCTGTTTCCATGGACAGGGGTATCTCAAATTCACGTGCCTAATCACAGACGTCTGTGATTTCAGACTTTGAAGTATGTTGGAGATTTATCCATATAATTGGTCAAAATAATTTTGGTAAGATAGCTGAGACAGCTAAAGTTACATAAATAATGATTTAGGTAATATACCTCTATAATTTTGAAGTTCTATTTTCATTTTGTAGTCCATAACACTTTTGTGTCTTATTAGCCTCTTTACCTGGACCACGAGGAAAGAAAAGACTACTGAACAATGAGCATCAGGTTGGTTGAAATTTAGCCAAAAGCAGAACTAACAGAACTGAGGTGGCTGGACATAGGTAAACACAGTAGACCAACAATTTAAGAAAGCAGAAGTTTATAGCAGAAGGGATACCCATCATCTCCTAATGTAAGGAATTGTTTCAAACTAGGGCATTCCTCTGGAAGGCCAGATACAAGGAAATCCAGTTGACTCTGCAGTCCACATTCAACATTCAAGAGATGAGACATTAGGAAAAGATCATTTCTGTCAGAAAAAGACTTTGATTCACAGGAAAATATGAAAACAAAAGTTCTAGTTGTGACAGCCCAGGCCCAGATAGGAAAGCTGGATGTCACCACGGGATTTCAGGTGCAAAAGTCTCTTTGACAGAGATATAAATGAGAGACAGGCATGATCTGGTGGCCTGAAAACGAGCTACTTTAATAAGAAGCAAAACAACAAACAGCAAACCGAGCTCAGCATAGGGTGCAGCAAAAAAGGCAAGGGCCAGGGGGTTACAGTAACTTATATAGAGTAAGATAAGGGCAGAGTCTGAGGGCAGGGAACCAACTGGGAGAGAGGATTAGGAATATGCAAACTATTGCAGCAAAAGTAATCAATGGTAAGAAGGGGAGCAAAGAATTTTCTAGTCTAATCTAAGTCTAATCTACATAGGGAGCTCCCATCAGGGCTTGTGGGTGAGGCCTTGCAGGTGAGATTTCTCTCACCCTGACCGGGGCGGGGAGGGCGGGGCATGTGCCATGGCCTTAGCTTGTGGCTTTCTTTGACCCCAATCCAGAAATCAAACTGGAATAGAGAGGAGGCTATCCTCACAAAGGGATATGATCAGCCCTCCAATATGAACTTCTGCAAACATATAAAATTTGTATGTAAATTGTGAGCTCTTCAAGCTGGGTATTGTTCAAATCTGAGCTTGTTCAGAAACTAGCAGATAGCTGGGTATTCTGTCTGGTCTTAAATATTGCAGAAAAAATGGATCTTTTGAAAAGTGGATATGTGTCTATTCAATCCCAGTGGCACTGTAAATTTAACTTGTGCAATAAAATGACTGTGTTCAAAAATGTTATCACCAAAAATTTTTCCTTTGCTGCTCCCCTCCTCTCAGTTAGTTATGATAAACACAGTGCTATTCTGCACTGACTACTAGAAATTTGAGGAAGAAGTAAAAAATCATTTTTCTTTTTAGAAAAATCCAGTGTTGTTTTCAAGCCTGATAGCTTAAGCAAAGACATTGAAATAAAAGGGTGGAATCTAAACAGTAACTGTATGTAAACACACTTCCACACATGTTCACATGCTGCATATTTAACACAGTAGTGGCTTCATGTATTGTAGACATGTTGAAAGATAAGGAGTTATGCTCAGGAGAGATGGGGGAAAAAGTCACTGCACTAAGAACTCTGTACATCAAAAGTAGTAGTGTAGAGGATAATCTGATTTAGGAAAAAAATATTCTATTCTGTATTTATTGACCCTCTAATGTGACCTTTGTGTAGGAAATCTGTTTTTATCTTCCGCATAGAAAAGCAAAGAATATGGAGTAATGTGAATTATATGCTTTAACTGCAGAGAGTTAACTGAACTCTCAGTTAAGGTTTTGAATTCTTTGTGATCTATTTTTTTATCCATTGCACCCAGTGGAATTATAAGGATGCTTGGAACATATCTTAACAGCTGTTTCTCCATGAACTATAATACACTGTTCTCAGATCATCCTGGGATTTTTCAAAAATGTTTAGTGGAACCTTTCTCCATTGAAAATCCAAACACTACTTTGTCCAAAACACTTTAGACCCATTTTTCTGGCTGTTATTATTGTAATAAGTTTTTGTTTTAATTATTATTAGTCACCTAAAAATTCCTTGTGGACCCCACGCTTGGAAGAAAACCAAAAAGTAATATGGTGCTGGCTCCACTCACCTCATAGACATATTTTTTACTCCTTAAAAAATGAGGAGTGAAAGTTTTATTTTAGTGAACCAAAACTTTATCTGACCTAAATGCAAAAAGTAAGTTGTAAGTAGCATAAAAGACATGGTAACAAGCAGCCGAAAACATTTTTTCAGTCATTTATTGTCAGGTGGTGTTTATTTAGCAGTTGGTAAATAGGCTATTAAAAAAGTCTTGGGGACAATTTTTCAAAAGATGTGAATGACACTCAAGTCCTGAATTTTGGTTAACAACAGACAAATAAAGCTAGTGTTTTAGTTTAAAGAGAACACATCTCCCTCCCACCCAGAGAGGCACATTTTGAAAATTACAGTAAAAGCTTCTATGACAATTCTAAGAAACATCTCTGAGAAATACAGCTTTGTACATGAAGGTTCAGTCCTATTATTCTACTGGCATGGGGGAGTCATTCAGATTCAACTATCCAAAAAAAAATTTGAAAAAGGATTATCTTAAAAGGAAATTTTGAGGATGCATACAAAATCCTGGGACCACTGAAATCAGTAGAAGGTCCCAGGATTTCATCCTTTCAAAAAAATTGAAGTGGTTCCAGTTAGGCATGTCTGCTGCTATCTGTGGGAATAAAATGATTCCAAAAAACCAGGTCATAACAGTTGTCTAGCAAACAGGTCAGACAGTGCTATTATAGTCAGCATGCAAGCCATTTTCCCTGTTAATTATATGCGTCTAATGTCAGAGATCTAATTATCCAAGAAAAATTAAAATTCCTAAAAGAGCACAGAACTGAAAAAAACTGGAATACAGCCAAACATCCCTGAAGTTTTAACTCGTAGAAATGTTAGCCAGAGATCAACATCAATTCTGACATGATTTAACTATGTTGAATTTTTTTTCCAATGGAATGAAAAGATAGGAAAAAAAAAATTCCTTGGATTTGTCACTCTCAAGTACTTACTTCTTCCCAGTGCTTTTTGTACCATTTTATTGTACCAAATTATGCTAATTACTTTTCTCTTTCCATCATTGTGAAAGAAGCATCTCCTGAAACACAAATTTATTTTGTGAGACAGTTTTACATCAGTATTCATTTTATCTCTGAGAAGACCACTCAAAAATTCTCAAAAGCATGGAAGAGTACAAATAACTGCTCTGTGGAATAGTTAAGGTCATCAGTTGTGATTAATATTTAAAACAGAAATTAAAGTTTAGGTGAAATTTCTTCCTGAAAGCATAAGTTTTCTCTGCATAGATATCCAGTTCATTTCAAGAAATGAGTTAGATATTCTGATGATGAGTATTGCTTCTTTCCATCTTCTGCCTAGAGGCTCCCTGGGCCAAGGACCAGGCCTCTTGGGAAGCACTGTCCATGTCAACAGCACGTTTGCATTTGGCAACTTTGTCCCACTGTCTCCAGCTGAAATACCTTGTCCTCATCTTTAGTCGAGATCCTGTGGGACTGTGCTATTCACACAGAAAATGGGGAAAAAAAATGAATGGAAGAAGAGGTAAAATTCTGTAAAATGTCCAGGCATTGGGTTGGCCCCTCTCTGGAAAGAGGGGAACCATAACCCAACCTACTTTTGAAGACATATGTGAAGGTTTCATTTCTTTAGCTCTTATAAATTGTTTTAGCTCAAACCTAAAGTCTCTGTTCCCAAGTTTCAACTCCTCTACTAGCAGAGGATATAATACAAGCTGAGGGCAAGTTTGTAAAAGAATTCACCAAAAGGAGGAACAAGTATTAACTTGACATTACAGAAACTATATTAACTACATCACCTGGGACCACAGATGAGACACAAATTAATGAAATCATTGCTCTCATTTTGTAAGAATCTATCCACAAGGGAACAACTTGACAAAATATCAGTCACTGTTTTAAATGACAAAGCCAAACCAATTTGTTTTAACTGTCAGACATTCCAATGGAGAAAGGACAGTCCCTGTTTTTAGCACACACATTCCTATTTTCTGTATTTTTCTCTATAGTCTATCTCACAAAGTGTAACTATTTCAATGCATTTCAACACAGTTTAAAAGCCATGTCCCTGTTTCAGCCTCAGGGGTTCCTATTAATTCCATTCAAATGTTAAATGTTATATGTTAATTCAAGAAGCAAAGGTTTTCTGCTTTAATTAGTCACCTTAGTTATCAGCTCATGTTTCACTATCTGTCCTGGACATGTAAATGTTTTATATGTTCCCCACAACAGTAGCTTTGATACTGGGGGCTTTATCTAACAAATGGTTTGCCAAGGCTCTCCAACAAATTTAACCTACTACATTTTCACTCAGATTATACTACAACACTATAATCCCTGTTGGGATTTATTGGCAGATGTGAAGAAGCATGGTTGCCAGCTTAGGTAGCATTGTAACCAGCTGGATAAGTTTTTCCAGTGTGGAGGAGGTGAGTTGCTGCTCAGAGAGGGCATGGCCAGTGTCCTGGCCTTTGTTAAAGACTCACTGGAGATCTGGAAGAAATCCATGAGCTCTAAGCCTTTTTGGGGGACATTTTCTAAAGGCATGTGAGTATGTCCCTTTGAGCTGCTGCTTCAGGATTTTCCGTCTTTCCCCAGGTGGGAAAGGAAAGACTATGGAGTTACAGAGTGATTTGTCTATCAATGTGTTTGATAGAACCTGTATGGCTGTGTTCACTCCACATGGACCCAGGAACAGACTGCAGGCTGATTTCAAAACATGTTTAGGAGAAATCTAGGGTTTGGTCAGTGATTATGATGGAGGTGAGAGGAAAAACTATTTCCTATTTATTAAAAGTGAACATCTATGCACCATAAACTCAATGGCTGTTTCAGCTTGATTCAAGCATGAAAGTCTGTTATTCAAGCTGAAGAGAAAGAGGTGGTTTTTTATTCCTTGAAATTCTAATTCAACAATGTAAAGTATCCTATCAAAGACTGTTGAGCCTTCCCTAAGCACAGTTTTTCAGCTGTAATGCCTTAAGCCATGTAGGCATGAAGACTAATACCTATAATACTTATTGAGACACCAAACATAGCTTCTAACTCCCTCACTCTTAGACCAGTGCAAACTACCCTCTCCCACCCACACCCTACCTTCGCCCCTAACTGTTGTAGTTGTGCACAATTTATCTCATCTCTTCAGACAAATCTCTCCAGTGTTTAACATCTATGATGTGGACAAAGCCTTTCAAACCTGTGAGTCACTACAGCTTGGTCAAGCCATGTGGGTGCATGAAAGGAGGAAGGAGTGTGCTTGTGGAAACGCTTTGATTTCTTATCTGTCATGTGTCTGAAGTAAGACCTTTTCTAGACAACTACTCATAAGCAGTGGTCTTTCTATAAAAGGAATGGTAATGCACTGTGTGTACTCTGTTCAAATGAGCTTTTAATTCTGAATGCAAAGTCTTCGTGGATGTCAGCTGTACATATCAATGTATATTTGAAACACAAAATGGATCAAATGTTGCACAGTGCTGCAGCTGTAACATCATCCTTCTCTTCCAATATGAAACAATTTGATTTTTCTTATCCCTTAAGAATAAACAAAGGTAAAAGAGCAGAATAGTAAGAACTCAGTTTCTGAAAAGGAATGTGGGGTTTAGTTTTGCTGAGTCAGGTACATGGGTGGTGGATTTACTGCAGTGCTTTTAAAGCTAATGGCAGCACTCTAAATTTGCACGGCAGAACATCAGATTATGAAACACTCTCACATGCAATCAAATGAAACTGCAAAAAGTGTCTGATTTTGATGTAAATCTGTCAGGTGGTTAATCTGTTTTAGAGGAACAAGATTTCTGCAAATTTTGATGCACTTGACATTAACTGTTACTTAACCAGAGCAGAACTTGAACCCTCTATAGCACTTGATAGTTTTAGGTTTAGAGATATTTAGAGACATTTGCATTACAAGGTTCAACAAAAAAGAACATTTGCCCATATTAATTTCACAGCCCATATTAAATAACACAGCATTCCTGTGACTGCTCATCAAAGTCAATGGTTAACTTGAAGGCTGTAATGTAAGAGCTATGGTTTCTCTGAGAATAGAGCAATTACACCTTTAAGAGAGTTCAAAATCCAGTTTGACATATATATATATATGCTGGAGATGCTGCAAATGCTTTTCTAGGCACGGTGTGCTGAAATAATTATTTTGATTACAAAAATTACAGCCAACAGAGAATTAGCTCCTGGGCCACCACTATGGAGTGAATAAATCTCATTATTGTAAACATCTCTAAATTTCGGACGTAAAAGATGAACCAATGTCTGAATTCTGCTTCACACCATGCAGCCTCCTTCTTTCCTGTTTCCCTCTTGGTCTTGCAGCCCAGAAGTTAGTCAGCTTGTTCCAGGCACAGCCCTATCTCATCCTTCTTGTTGTGTAACTCATCATCAGCCTCCTCATGTGTTTTCACGATCCCTCTACTAGAAAAATCTATTTCTTATGCAATACTGGAAGCTGCGTTTCTGAGGCTCATGGTCCTAAGCAAACATCTCTGGCCCTGGAGGAGAGTTGAATGGGATCACTGAGTTATGAAGGGGCTGCAAGAATTGTGGCCTGAAACTATATCATCTGTAGGCCCACAGCCCCTGAAACAAGTACAGTGAGATTTTTGTTTATGGTGTCTACAAAACATATTTAAAGCAATCTGGCATGGCCAAACTACTTTTAAATGGAAAATGAGTTTAATCAGCCTGCACTAATCTCTATGTTTAGATCCCTGTTTTGTGAATGTCTGTCCACATCCCTAATCTTTTAACTCCATGGCTCTTTTGTTCTCTCGGTGTAGCCACTTAAAATTAAGATCTCAATATATTTGTAGCATAGCTCACCCACAGCATGTCGACAGGATAGGTTTTACTTCTTCAGTATTACACTAGTCATGCATCTTTGCTTCAAGCTGGCAGAGTGGCTCACAAAGGGCCTCAACAGAGGTTCATTTAACACACAAAAAAGCAGGTAAAAAAAGGACACTGAGCTGAACACACCTCTCAATCAGGTTGGCTCGGCACTGTGAACCAATCAGCCTAATTAGACAGATGTGATGAGGAGCTACTGACCGCTCTAGAAAGACCCAACTGTGCACAGAGCTGGCAACAGTAATCAGCCTTTTGTCAGAGACAAGAAACAAAACATTGGTACCACAAATACCATGGACTGTCACTCAGGTGCAGAACCTTGGCTATCTGTGTGTGTGTGGCACTGGGGCATTTTCAGGTTGTGGTAAAACTCTGCTCCAGTAGCTAGACTTACAGAGAAAAAAGGAGTAAGAAGAGTAAAGGATGTATACATTAAGTTCTAGTGGAATTAATTGAAAACTGTCAAAACTGTGAGATGTTGAAAAAAAAACCTCCAAAAGAGGCAATTATATGCCTGCAGTTTCATGAAGTTATTTCTGTGTTGATACAAAAAGAATTGAACAAAACTTATTTTAAAATGTTGAAATGAGACAGAATTTCTTTTCATGCTGCTGTATCTGCACAGTTTTTTTGAAAAATTATAGTTTCCAGTCCTTATGATTATGACTATAATTTAGAAAACATTAATTGGAACACTATACAGAGTAGAAGTGTCTGCAGTTACTGCCTGAAACAATAGCTTGGATGGATACGAATTAGTTCATCTTAGAATATATTAACTCTGAAGACATATAACAACAATACAATTACCATTTTACTACTATTCATTTAATTTGAAATACCTAGCTAAAGCACATATCTCAAAAACTCTAAGCATAAAACCAAGCATTGTCTCTATGCATAAAACCCTCCTGACTATATTCTGTGTAATCAAGCATGAACACATATTTTTCTTCCAACTTGTTAGTTTTTTGGAGTTCCTCTGACAGAAATGTTTTCTTCAGGCTAATAGTTTCTTTCAGTGCCTTTAAAAAGGGTCCTTTTTCAACAAAATATGAACTTTCTAAAGCTGAAACATTATTTCTGAAGCTAAAGTTGACAAAGTCTGCACTGGAAGAGGTAGTTCCTTTCATATTTGGGTTACGTTCCTTGTCTGAGACTCCAAGGACCTAGAAAGCTGTGGGTCATATTTGCAAAATAGGTTTTATTTAAGCTTTGCTTTAAATGGTCTTTAAGTTCCTTCAGGATCTGGTTAACCTAGTTACAAGCTGTACCACGTTAGACAGAAGCGAGAAAACAGAAATGCCAGAAAATTTTTCTTTTTTTTTTTGTTTTTCTCCCAGTAAAACAAGGAACCAAGGTGAAAGACTTTTTTTTTCTTCCAGTCTAATTCCTCTTACCTCTCATCTACTAACTAGTGTTAGTTTTTTTCCCCTCACTTACATTTTCTTTCAGATGCAGATCTGGAAACTAGTTCCCTGTTTCTAAATTTGTGTCACAGGAACAATGAGCCAGTGGGAGATTAAGGCAGCGGAATTCCACAGGCCCCCCACGACTCCAATTAAAATGAGGGCCAGAAAGCAATTACTCTGTGAAAGCATATATATCTGCAGCCACCCGGGAGGGGTGGCATTAATAAAGAGTTTTAATGCTGTTGCCTAATTAGGAGGAGGAGAGCTAAGGTTAGCAGTTTTGCACGTTGCAGTGATTCAAAAAAATGACAAAGAGGAGTAAGAAATAGTACTTCTAAGGTAAAGAAGGCTTCGCTTTCCAGCTCAAGCCAACTACTCTTTAATCTGATAACTGTATGACAGATGGATGGAAAGAGTCTAAGAATAACAGAATTTTCTAAATTGGAAAAGACCCCTAAGATCATCTAGTGCAACCATTAAGAGTGTGTTACAGATTCTGGAAAGCTGCATCTTCAAGAAAAAGGAAATTCACCCCCCATTATTCATATTAGGAAAGGAGTCATCTTAAATAATGTATTTCTTTTGAACCTCACTGTTATCCCATAATACTCTTCTTCCCTCCTCATGTCTCATATCTGGGCAAATGCCAGCTTAGTGAGGGTGACTCTTCGGACTCTGATCTTTAAATTTGCTGGTGGTTTTGTTCCTTTCATTATTAAGTAGCAAGAAGTTCAGGGGCTGAAACTTCTTTGTTAATCTGATCTGGACAACTGTAAATTAATTTAAAAGGGATCATCATCCTACTCTTGATAGTCAGCTCTCCCTCCTTGCACTCACAGAGTGAACTTGATAGGTGGCCTGCCAGGCAGGTAGGCTTCAGTCTCCATCCCCTCCTCTCAATGACACCTGTATGAAGAGCCAGACCCTCACCTCTTCTCAAGGAGGTCAAAGGAGATTTAGAAACCAACTGTTCAGCCAAAGCAAGCTGTGGTACAGGGAAAGTTTTACTAGGAAACCTTTTCTAAGGGTGCTGCACTGCCTCCTCTGCCAAACTAGACTACCTTTTCCTGTATGACAAGCTGATCTGTACCAGTTTACACAGATGGGTTCACTGGATCATGTTCAGTCTGACTAGAAGAAGAACTTGAGACAGACGTTACAGCAATCATCCTTACTAGAATGGATAGGAAACCCCATTCCCATGGCAGGGCATATGAGACCATGCTCTGCCTGCTGTTCTTCAGAGCCTTTGTTATTAATCTGGCAGTACATCCTGAGGGAGAGAATCCCCTACAGCTAATTTGATCATTGGTGAATTTGAGATAGAACACAACTATAAAATCATCTCTTCCTCCTTCTAGATTTCCAACCACTTAGCAACCACCCTTACCCTACCTGTATTACTAGAATTTTTGAGTCCATGGCCCCATGGACTATATGTGCTGCCTGGGCATACCGATCCAATAGGTTTATGTTGGACAAACTGGCACTGTAGGCTGTTTACTAACAGTAGCAATAACTACTTCTCATGTGCTAATTATTTACTTTGCTACTGGGAAACATGCCACCCTAATATCAACATAGAGCAGACAGCACATAACATTCACATTGAACTTTGAGTCATTTCAGGTACTGCCAAAACATTCAAGAATGGGAATCTTAGAAACAAATACTACTCTCATATATTTAGAGTATGACCAGAACAAGTTCAATTGCTCTCAAATGCTAGGATCTCCTTATATATAGTCAGCAGGGTTAAAGGTGATAAAGGTAGGCGTATATATATATATTTCTTTTTTGCTGCACAATTAAAACAATGTATACACATATTACAGTAAGACTGTACAAGTCTTTCTCCCCAGGACTAATATGAATCAGAAAGATATATGCTCAAGTGCTATTATGCCTCTATACTACCAACTAAAAGAAGAAAACCCACCTCATCTACCTTTCTGACATCTCTGAATTGCACAGTTTTCCTCCTTGCAACCAGCCAGCTGGTGAGGTCAGACAAGAGCAATCTCTATATTTTAGGTCATTCAGAAACTATCCTTTCACTGTTATTATCATGAAGGGGAATCAGGAATCGTACAAGAAGTCTGGAGAAGTGACAGGGCTTTCTTCCCTTTTCACCACCCACACAAAACAGGTCCACACACAGGACACAGAGGTTAGAAGCTTGCTTTCCCACTGACTGTGAGGAATTAGACACTAGGGCTCTGGCTTAAAAGCCACCATCCAGTTCACAGGCTTCCAAATGCATACCAAGATTCCTGCTGTTATGAGAAGTCCTCTTATTAATTTCAGCTGGAGCTCCCCATGTTTTACTTATGCTACCTTGCTGGGTACTCCAGACAGAGCTCCTATAGCCAGTAGTTTGGGTTAAAAACGAAGAGGGAACAGAAAGAAAACAGTGGGATATAAAAAAATCTTACTGAAGTCAAAAAGACAGTGAGTATATAGAATGTGAGCATATTAAATGGTGAGTCATTCTGAGTGGCTTTCTATTATGTGGACCTGGATGATAACAAGGAAGCTCTGAGCCAGTACAGGGTGTCAATCTGCCATGAGATAGTAGAGAAGGGTAGTGCTGAGTAGCTCATGCTTTTCTTTTTACATTACACATTGAAGTGTGGAAGATTTTATGATATAATAACAATGCTACATCTACTCAGCATGTGTCTGCACCATGCGATTGTTTTAGCCTCAGTCTACCTGGCTTATTTTAGCTTGAGGCAAATGTTTCACTGCAGCTTTGACTCCATTTTGAAATGCTTGCTTTCTGTGCTGCTCTCACTGCTTGATAATTGTCTCTGAGTAGCAGACTTCTTACAGTGTTTCTGTGAGGATGTCACTACAGAAGCACTCCTGACAAACGGCTGTTAATGTCACCTGTACGAGTCAAAGGCAGGGGTCCCGAATGTGCCAGAGACTACAAACAAACAGAACAAAGTTTCTAACAGAGCACGTAAGACAACCTGATTCTTACAGGGAAAAGGGGAAAGATGGAAAGCAATAAGGGATTTCAAAATTATCTCTTTAGTTTGCTGAAAAAGGGAAAAAAATGATGAATGATGGTCAGTTCTGGTTCTAAATCTCCTAATTCAATTTCCTACATTTCCTCCATTTCACCAGTCCTCATTCTTTCCCAGCTAAATACAGGACATTTAGGTGCTTGATGGAGACCTTTTCTTCATGCTACCACTTAGTGGAAATAATATGTTTCCTCAATACACAACTGAATACAAACCTTCCCCTCCCTAAGTGGAATCGAAGAACAATTCTCTCAATTTTTATCTTAAGGTTGGCATAATACCCACGGGTCTCTCAGGAAATGCTGCAAACCACATTAGACTGTGGCACATCATGCTTGGAAAGAAGTGAGTCATTATTTTCAGCCAGCATCAGGACTTGCACAGTTTTCCTTGCCCATGTAAGCCACTGCCAGGACCCTTTTGGCCTACGATCCCAAGTGCAAACTTAATCCAGTGCCTTGGGCATGGTTTATGCTAAAGCCCTGCCCTTACAAGGATGAGTTTGAGATCCATATGACCTTGTAGGCCAGCCTCACTCTTTGTGTATCCACTGAGCACCAGCAACAATTTAGCACAAAGCAGAATATTTGCAGAGAGAAGAGGGCTTTGAAGACGAAATGAAAAGATAGGAAGCAGAAGGGGGTGACTTGGTTACACAACAGTATTGATTGTTGCTCATTAACAATAGGCACTTACTCCTTTATGCAGCTTTATAATAGAATAACAAGGCCTGGAATAAAGCTGACGATGCCTTTACTTACAAATAAAAGACATCATAAATCACTGGAACCTCAAGGAATTGAAAAAGCCATCAAACAAATCCAACTAGACATGCTGGCCTCCAACTAAACTAGAAGTGAAAATGCACTTGCCTGAACATTGTTTTGGATTGAAAAACAAGTTTTACTCAAATTGTGAAAAGTAAAATCTAGAAAACTTGATAACCAAGGCAGATAAATTTTCTCTGTTGGCAGAATATACAAGACTTGCAATTCTCTATTAGTGATAGGAAGAACTGGGTTTTCACAAAATATATTGAACAATCAATCCAGGAGTATTTGCAGAGCCATTTCCAGGAATTAGTGTTTGCAAATATAGGATGATTTTTCAAATTCTTTTTTCTCTTGCCAAGACAAATAACTTTATTTGTGTGTTGCTTTGAAAACTAGAGAACTCTTGCCATCTTACTGCTCTATCATTCATGGTGGAATTTTAAGTGTCTACACAATCCAACTTCTTGAACTCTTTTGAAAATCCAGCCTCTTAGCCTTGTGCCTAAATACTTACTGTGAATTAAACTAACTTGTAGAATCTGGCCTGGAATATGAGGACCACCTAACTTGTGCTCTGATTAGATTCGCAAACATATAAAGAACACTAAAACAAGCAAGAGATACAAGCACTTTAAAAACTAATTAATATGTCATTAAACCAATTAAAGGAAAAAAAAAAACAAAACCAGCTTAGCCAAAGAGGGACTGCTTGCATATCAGGGAAGACCATAATGATTAAACATTTCTGTAGCTCTTTGCCAGAGGCAATGCTGTTTGAAACTATTACAACTCTATAGTTTGGGATCTGCTGGTGGGGATGAGAAGGGCAAAGTTCAGGCATCCCATGTGGATGTGGCATGTTTGTTCTGTGGTGAGGGCAGTAGGAAAGGTGCCTGCAAAGGCACAGCTCTAGCAGGAAAGCTGGTGTTGCCACAGCCCCAGAGTTGCTCAGTAAGGCAAGGGGTGGTCAAGGGACATAGTCTGTGCCTCATGGCTGTCCTCCAGGAGTGCATGGCCCTAGGAGGGAGGAGTATCACAAATCACAGAATAATCTGAGCTGGAAGGGACCCACAAGAATGATCAGGGGCCTTTTGCATCTGTCTTGAGCCATGCTGATCTCACCAGCTCCTACTGCCAGCACAACAGGGGCAGGTGCACCAAAAATGTCCTCCGTGGACTCCCAGCATGCCAGGTGATGTGCTTGCATGACAGTTCCCAGAATTTCACAGCAGGCAGACAGGCGAGGCGTTCGGCCTTGAACTTGCTGCTGGGGATGTCTTCACAGCACTACGTAGACACCGCCACTACCATGAAATGTCAAAGCAATTTTCACTTCTACAGATTCACAGGATTATAAACAGCTAAGTCCCAGATAAACTCTTTTTGTGTTTTTTGTGTTTTTTTTTTGTTTGTTTTTTTTTTTTTTTTTTTTTTTTGTTTTCTTTGGTTTGGTTTTGGCTTTTTAGTTTCTTTTGTTTTTAATCTGACAGCTGATTTCTGAATAGGTTGACAAGGAAATTATATGATGAACTCCTGTTATGGATTTTTTCTCTCTCTTCTTTCCAGTAGCCAAAACAATGTATTTAGAGAAAAACATGAAAAGATTAAAGAAATAAACTTCCTGTTATAGCATGTTTTTATCATGTCAGAATCAAAAATCTAGAATGCTTTCTAAAATGGCTTCTCTTTTCTGGAGGAATGTGATAAAACACATGGAATAATTAACCTGAACTTTCTGCCAGAAAAACATAAAACAACCTAAAACTTTCTATTTTTCCCTACAGCTGATTCTTCTTATGAGAGGTAGACAGGAGGAGATTCTTTTTGCTGAAATGAAAGAAGTTCATCAAAGGTGGCAGAATCTTAATAGTTGGGAAGTTCAGGAATCAGTTATAGCAGGATGAGACCTTTTGATTATTTTTCTGAAGATCTTGTAATGTTTTGGGTTAGGGATGGGTGGGGGTTTTTTTTTGGGAGGGGGCTTTTTGCCTTCTTTTTTATTTTAGTCAATTTTGACAAATTTTCTGTATCTAGTAAAAATAGGTCACGTCATGAGTTTCTTAGACACATCCCTCTAGTTCCATACTTAAAAGCAAGACATTAAGCTTTCCTCCTGCTATTTTCCAAATTCTGTGTGAACACAGAAGGTCATAGTTGTAGGAATAATTAATAAAAGTCTTAAATATGTTAAGCTATTTTTCATCATAGCTCTTGGAAAGATGGAACTTCAGAAATAATTGATTATTTTGGGCTAGTGACTGAAACCATAAACTGGCCAGTAAAAAATGAAAGGTAGTTTGCATAAGGTGCTTTCCTCCTCCAACTCACCCCTCGATTAAAGAAAAAGAATAACCTTTTTTTTAAAATTTAAAGCTGCACTTTTCTATTAGCACTGGTATCTCTTTCTTAAATTTTAATTTTGTTTACCATGATCTAAAATGAGGATTTGAAGAGAAAATATTTTCTCTTTGAAAATGCTGCAAGAAATATGAAAAAGAATATTATAAGATCCTCATTTTTCCTGAAGGATTTTTTTCCTGAACTTAGTTGCCCACTGGGAGATTGTTTAGGTCATGCAAAAATTGATTTTCCGGCTACTGAACAATGTGACTGAAAAGTTTTGCTTTAATCTAATATTCCATCTAGTTTTATCTCAAACAGTTCAGTGATCCTAACCTCATTTCATAGGTTAATTTCCTACTTTCCAGACCTCCTAACATTTACTTAAAGATAGATAAGATCAGATATGCCAGTCAATCAAGTAGTAATTGCACATTCAACTAAATCATATGTTTTTCAGTAACCACACATTTATATGGAGTATATTGAAAGCTTTGGTCTTTTCTGATTGCACATTCCCTAGAATTCACTAGTACTCACTAGGAATTAACACACAGCACCCTCACGATCCCTCTAAATGTAATAATATTATATCATATATAATAAATGTGTAATCATGGAAAAAAAAAACATTTCTCCACGCACAGTAATGTATTCACAAAATATGCTTACAGACAAATTCCCACACTTAGCATTCTGTACATTTTAAAAATATGAAGATGTCAGTTAGAGACATTTTAACAAGGTCTAAACAATACCAGGACACAAAAAAATATTTATATCTACAAAAGTGCGGTGCTGGAAAAGATTGCAAAACAACTTACATGTAACAATGTACAAAAATGCAGCTGGTTAATAAAAAGATTAGGAACATGGTAGGTAATCCCACCATGGCTGGGAGAGGAGGAAAAAGCATTAGGAAGACAAAACAGAGAAATAATTTGTAAGAATATTTTTGAGGGGATCTAAAGAAGAGAGGATAAAAGGGTTATAAAACTTTATGTCCTGGCTCTGTGTTCTATGGCAGGTACACCACAACGTGTTTCTCCTGAGAAAAGCACATACACCTATAAACAGATAATTAAATAGGATGAAATTTCCCTGCCTTTACCTGAAACTCACAGATGAAGCTGAAGAGCAATGGTGTGTAGCAGAAATTCAAATGCTCTACCATAGTCTTGGGGCCTATTGAGCTTTTTCGATGTAAATCACAGCAGTTTCTGTAGCCAGGAGAGCTATTTTATTTTATTTGTCCATTTGAAGGTGTCAACAATCTCATTAAAACTGACTAGGTTGTGGCTGATATTACCAACTTAGTTGAGATAGTGCAAAAGAATCTTGTTTTGGAGAGGCAATTTCTCATTTGCCCTAATTATGGGAACTTCCATGCTGCAGATGTAAGCAGGCAAGCAGAAGATACCACATGAGACCATGCCTGAAATACACACCCAGGTCATGGTCATCAGTGCCAATGCTGGTTGTACCTGCTGGGAGTTAAAGAAGATCTGCATGCTTCCCAGGAGATGTGAGTGCCCCATCTTTACTCTGCTAAGCACTGAGTGGCAGAGAAGGCTGAAGGCTTGAATTTCCTGGGAGCAGCACAGAGATTTTTGCAGCTCAGCACCCCAAACCACAGGCAACAGCTTCAGCTGCTTGTGGAGCAGCTGCTCAGAGGCAGCTCTTGTCCTCGCTCTCCGTCTGGGGTTTGGAGTATTTAGCCAAATTAGAATTCTGTTTCTACAAGCCTTGGGTTTATAGCTTTCAAGCCATAAATTTAACTGTGACTGGGGCTATTGTTTTCCCTTTGTAGCACATCTCAGTGATTCATAGCTTGAAATGATTCATTTACAAACTCAGGGACATTCACAAGTAATTATTTTTGGAAATGGCCAAATATCCAAGCATTGCAATAGCTTCCTGAGGAGTTACTCATCCAAAGGCAGAGGAGATGGCTGAGGGATCATAAGCAGCTCAACCTAGAGCTCTGCTACAAGCCAGTGCGAGGAAATGCTCCTGTGTGTACATTCTGCTAATAAGAAACTGAAAAAGGTGGTAAGCAAAGCAGTGATATGACTCATTAAGGCCACAAAATTATTTTCTTCAGCATCTCAATATTTTCACATTTTATTTTCAACAACATTTTTTTAAATTTTGTGACTAAAGTTTTTTTTTTTTTTAAAGTATTAGAGAACAGACATGGCTTTTTTATCTGAAAGGATTTTTAATCAAGTTTCTCTCAAGGTAAATAATTCTCTCTAACTTTTCCCAAACTAGCAACTCACACAAACCCCACTAGTGATCCATGCTGTCGGAGTTGGAAAAAAGCCCTGTCAGTAGAGAGGGAAAAAGCCCTGTCAGTAGAGAGGGAACAAACCTTTTATTTCAAAGGGATACAACTCAACAGCCCTCCCTGGGTGCAATGGATCAGTGCAGTGGAGTATGTTCAATGCAGCATCAGTCCACTCAGTCTCAGGCAGACAAATTCTGCATTTAATGAGAGGCATGAGTTTCTTGCCCAATTCCCCACAGTATGAAAGAATGAATGGGGACAGCACTAAGTGTAGGAGTAGTCCTGGTTTCTCTGTCTTGTCAATAGAAGACAAATAGCTGTTGGCAGCAGAAAAGGGAAGACCACCAGCTTGTGAAGTAACCACCCTCTCTCTAGACTGAAAGGGAGTTTCTCACACTCATCACAACTTGATTTTTGGGCCTTCTCTATAGGTTTTTTACTCCTGGGAAGAAGTTGTGCAAAGTTAAAGCACTTTCTTTACAGGCTGCTTTGCAATCAAAAGGAAAATGCCTCCCCACAAAACTTCTCAAGTAACCTACCTGAGCTTTACTATAACTCTGAGTGTGAGCCAGTATCAACCAAGGAATGCAGGAGTCAGCATAAAAGAGCAAAACCTCATGAAGACTAATTCTTGCCCTGAAGAGGAGGAAGACTAAAACAAGATGAATTTGATCTATGTTTCCTGGTAATAAGCACACATGGTAAGTGAGAAAAGAAGTTTGAAAGTCTCTGGAATACAATCTGGCTCTCTGTAGAAAAACAGTTTCAGAGTGGAGTGGTTTTTGTTTAGATTCAGTTTCTGCAGCTATTCTTTTGAATCTTGCATTCTCAAAAAGTTGCATTTTCCATAATCTCATTTTATATATATATATATCTACCTTATGTGTGGGAAATCCATTCTCACATTGCAGGGCACATCCTTCTGCCTACATTAGGAGCTCCTTTCAGTGAATAGCATGACTTTCTGAAAATGGATTCTTTTTGGTTTCTCTCTTTCTGGCATGGGTCAGGGCTCTTTTGACATTCCACAAATAGCAGTGTTATAGTTCTGGTGATTATAATTCTCTCACACTGAGTTTAGGAGTTTTTGGCTCTCATGCAGTCTGTCCACTCACTATATTTAGATTCATAAAACTAATATCCTTCTCTCAGGAAATATCACATTCAGACCTGTCCTTTCTCCTCTGAGAATTTCACCACTCCGCAATTGTACAAAAAAGATGGAAAGCCTTAGTTCCCCCCCATATTTAGTCATGGGACAATATCATAGCCTGAGCTCTTTTTTTTCCTAAAAATTACAGCTTTCAGTGAGTGACTCAGCTGCTTAGCCCCAATCCCATTGGAATTTCTGCTGCTGATTTTAGTACAGGAAGAACAGTTCAACTTGTTACATCTAAATTTGATCAAACATGAATTATCTTTAGGATACCACAGTGATATTAACTTTGTGCCATTATCTTTTTTTCACCACTGGTCAGTAGTTTGATGTTAAGAAAGACACAAATTATTATTGTGTCATTTGAAAAATGCCTTTCTAAGGCACTGAATTTTAGAACCTTCATGACATATTGATATTTATCTAATGCAACTGAACATTCTTGCTATCAGCTGAGATGGAACATCAATAATAAGTAGCATTATTTTGCAGTGATGAGATTGTATTTTCATTCTGGAGAAGAGTGCAGTATTACTCTCCATTAATTGTTTCCTGGGGTGCATACACACTTGCTGGAAGCCTCAATCAGAACCTAATAGAGTATCACCTAGGGTTAAATGAGAGTACAGATAATTAAGTGCAACATTTATTTTCCTGGGTTTAAGTACCAGTTTGTTTGGTGATTTCATGTTTTTCATCAGACTGGCTGGTTAGCATATGACAAAGCATGGAATATATTCTCTGAACACAGGTATAAAAGGTAATCACAAGAAGTGAAAGCCAGAGTCTCTTAGCTACAATATAACTTGAGACAGTTATGCATTGTGCCTGGAAGAGAAAACTTACCTTATTAAAAGAGAGACAAACCACAGAGGAAGATGATCAAGCAAAAGAGATATTTAACTTGAAAGATACTCATTAAAATCAGATATAGGATAATATCCAAGGCATGGATTAGAAAAGCTACATGCAAAACAGAGAGATATGTGTATTATATATTATATGGGGGTTCTTTCTTAACCAAATGAGAAGGTTATTTATGGATGACTTTTATGCATAGTGTAAGTACATAACCTATTTTTACACAGGCACACAGCTGGAAAAGTGCCTGAAGTAAAATGAACATGAGCTTTCTGCTCATCATGTACTTTATGTGACTCAGGTGGTTTTTCCAAATCTAACTTTTCATGGGAAGAGTACATGCTGGAAACTCAAGTTTCCTCTCAAATAAAGAGTCTTCTATAATTTCAGAAGCTTTGCAGAAATCAGTGAATAGTCACAAATTGCAAATCTCCATGACCAGAAAGGATAATACTCTGATTTCCTGTTTATGCCTCTGTAGACCAAGATTACTAATTTAAATGGATGAGAGCTCACACGAGAAAAGGCAAGGCTGGATATTGGAGGTGAGACACTGAAAAGGTTTCTGGAAAAACTGAAAGTGGAACATAAAAAGATACAACATTACAACTTTATCTCTACAAGAACCAAAGTGAAGCACAATTTCCAATGTGTTCTCAGTGTGTCTGGTCCCAGTTGTGATTTTCAATCCAAAAGGATAGCAATCCTTTTGCACATCTGGAAAAGAACAATACCTAGAGACATGTATTTGAATGGTTTTATACAGAAAGGTAGGAAGAACTGCATTTTTATTTGGTGCACTTGCCAAGAACATTTGGATTTGCTATGTCCATACTAAGAAACAAAAATAAATTCCTGCACCTGTAGTAAATGAACAATCACAAAACATGTGTTTGTAGGAATTGTTAAGTGCCTAAGCAGCTGGCAGCAAGGAAAAAAATCACAAAAAAAATTAAACACATTTAAGCTGAGAACTCTGAACACAGCAGTAGGGAAAGAAGAATAACTAGACAACCACTTTGAAAACAGTGAGATGCATTCAGCTGGTATTTTACTCTGAGTTTAACCTGAAATATGAACACACAGAGAAAAAGTGGCAATAAAAGCAGCGAAAAATGGACTGGTAAATTCTTTGTCATACCTCACCTATTGGGACCTGATTTCTAGCAGGTCTGCATTTGACGTGTGTTTTGCAGAGAGCAAACTCACCACCTCTCCCAGAGTGACACAATCTTGAGCCACCCCCTCCCACACAGCTTGTTGTCGTGAGAAGAAGTTCCATGTTTCTGGCTGGTTTGGTTAAGATTGGCTAATGGTATCACAGATACCAGAGATAAGTGAAGGAGAGGATTGGTAGCCAGACTTTTTTGGTCAACACTTTGTTGACCTAGGAGATACAGCAAAAAGAAGCTCTGGGAAATTGTTCTCTACCACCATTTAATGGAGTTAAGAATTAAGTTTAGCATTACCCAGGCTGTGTTTATCCTCTGGATCAAAGTGACAGCAGAGAGGAGTTTGGAGCTGCAGCTCCAAATAAGGATTCAATAGTGGTATTACAGCCCAATTAGACATCTTGGCCCAATTCAGCTTGCTTTGCCAACATGGGAACTGTCACACCAGCAGAAATTATCTTGGAAGAAGTTCTGTCAGCTCTACTATCTCACTGTTGACTCTCTATTTGGTAAGTAACAATACTGTAACAATACCTGTCAAGTAAGCATTAGCTGAGAAAATAGGGCACAAACAGGATAAGGAGGCAAATGCAAAACAAAGAATGCATGATTTTGTTTTCAGCAAAGTGGAATTACAGAGAGGACATCTCAGAGAATAACAGCAGCAGAGTCAAGTGCTTTGCAGGTATGTATGAGACCTCACTATCAACTTTAAGTGCATCTTCAAAGCACTGTATAATGTGCTTTGACTGTTCAGAATTAGGCAGACATAAGAAAATAAAATGTATTTTTCTAGAATATTGCAAACAGAAGTGAGGAAAAACCCCTAATACCTAGAAAGATTTTGATGCCCCTGTCTCCATGTTCTTATAGGTCCAAATATAACAAAGTAGGACAATTTAAACCCTAAATGCCTAACGGTGAATCAGTTTTATTGGAACATTCCTGTCTTCTATGAAATTATTTGGTAAAAATCTCAATTAAAATGCAGATCATTAAACTGTAATTATAAAAATTTCTTTCAATATTTTCCCCTTGCTGTCATGCAGGAAGCTGTAAACAAATATTTATAAAACATACTGTGCCTGTAATTAAAGAGATCACAGTGTTGGTAGTGAGAGGGCTGAATGGATTTACATCAAAGTGTTCCTCTCAGAGCCCTTATTAATTTAAGAGGTTAAGCTGTTCATAATTTTTTTCCAAGTTTTTGAGCAAATCTTTAAGTGCTAGGAAATAAGATGAAAGGCTCTTTCTTTCCCCTAAGCCTAAAATGTTGTAAATGCCAAAGTTTTTATTAGTTCAGTTAACAATTAATATGAGTTATAATAACCATCAATATTTCCAGCCAAGGGTTTAAGTGAGCCCTTTGGGTGCTTCATCTTTGGTGTGAAACTTGACTTTGGTTCTTTTAGCTCTGTCCAAAATCAGGCAATTTATTTGTTGCTTAAGGATTGAAAAGCTGCCTAAGAAAACCTCCCCCTTTTTGTGCCCAGGTAGAGTTTTGATACTGAACTTTGGTCTTGAAAAAAGACAGAAGATTTTTGCAATGCAAAATGGTCACCCCTTTCTTTATCACTACACAGGGCATAAAGGATCAGTTGGACCTATGCTGCAATGGAGCTGTTCCAAACCCATATTTTTTTCCCTAGAGATTGAAGGTGAAAATTATGGCAGGGGTTTCTTGCATGTTGTGTAACAACCTTTAAATGCTGTACAAATGTGCTCAAGAACTCCATTGGCTACTTGAATGCTGTAAGTTAAACTAAATATCTCATCAGCCTCTTAGACTACATGCCCCATACCCCAGGCTGCCTTGCCTTTGAAATCTGCATGAAAAAATGTCCCTAAGAAGGAGAGTCAATGAATATAAAATATGTGGGAGAGCACCACCCACGACAAAAATGACAAAGTACCCACATAGACTTGAGAAATTTTGTTGTGTGCTATGAAGATAAGGAAGATTGTCTTAAAATCCTCAGCATACATCCACATACTTCATGGAGAGGGTGCCAAGGGTTTGCCCTGCTTCTGTGTACAATGTATGCTGAGGCTAGAAACTTGCAGATAAACTGTGTGAGTCACTTCCCAAAGCTGAGAACTAAACCTGGTGGTATTTTAACTTTAGGTTAGAAGAAAGTATTTTTCTGTCTTCCATCCCTTTGTTGTGCTTTCCACGGAAATGGGAGCTGGGCATGTGGGTCACAGCCAGACTGCAGAGCACCAGTTCCTCACTGGTCAAATAGCCACACCACAGCCGAACTGCTAAGCCTTCCGTTTCTGTATCACATTCACCCCAGATTCCTGCCTGATATAGCTGAGCTACGGCTGCAGCAATGTGCTATGCAAATCAAATGAGAAATTGCTTTAATATTCCCTTTTCATGGGCTCTTTTAAGTACTGAGGTCTCATTTTCACAGTTTCAGGAAATGCGCTGCTTGGGTTTCTGTGTTTTTAGGGTCAATGTTATATGTTGTCCACAAGTGAAAAAACAACTGATCTTTTCTTCTTTGTCCACCTTCTCCTTAATGTGACATGAGAAAGAAAAATAGAGAAAAATAAACATTTTGACTGACTTACTTGAGGCTTGTTCTTTTCTGCCTGTTACAAACAATGTTGTAATGAGTTCATTTTAGTTCATTCCCATTTTAGGGGTATTATGAGTTGTAGCACCATCTCTGCACTTAAAATGGAGCACAGTCTCTGGATCTGGCAAAGACGCCACAAACACTAAACCCTTCATTTAATGTGTCTATTATATTTTGTATTTATATTACTTAATAAAAACCAATGAGGAAATTTTGAATTGAATAACTTCTTGACAGAAATTTTAGCAGGAGGGGAATCAAGGGTTTCCCAATATGAAAAAAACCCCTTGTTTTTAGAAAATAAACTATTGTGGTTTGTGCCTGTTCAACCAAGGATATTTCAGTTTGTCCAGTTCATCAAGAAGCTTCAAGCACATATCATGTTTGATAAAATCTTATGCTGCTCCTCATGCTACAGCATAGACTTGAGAAAAATGAGTCTAGGTTTTTTCCCCTACGGTGGTGCATTTCTTAGAAGTGTAATTCTTTCAGGATAAGGTTACACAATACTTTTCCTTCTATAGCAAAAATGATAGAAGATATTCCACATCTGCTTGTTTCTGTCCTCCACCTCCATTCGCTCAGAGATTGCGCTCTAACCTGGATCATTGGGCTGGGCAAGACTTTGTACTGGAACCCTGTTTTTAATCTGCTTTACCTTGTGGCCCCTAAAATCTTCACCAACACAGTGGTGTGGAAAGAGCAGGTGAGGACCAGAGCATCTCAGTCTGGCTTTAGTCCTAAGTGCAGCACACCCTCTGACTGTTCCTGTGCAATAGCCCCTGCAGCCATCTATCTAGCTTTTGATTCATGAACACAAGGTATGGGAGAATTGTGGGAGATGCATCTCATGGGAAGGGTGCTCTGTCTGGAGGGAGATGCTGAAAGACCAGAAATTCAAAGGGTTTTTTTCCTTTGTTTTTTAATTCACACTGATAAGAAAACGTACTGTGATAAGTTACTCCAAAGTATTGTGTGATTTCAAAAGTATCATCCTTTGAGAATTTTAATTGGAACAGCTGAAACATTACTAAATTGAATGAATTTTGAGAATTTCTACCTTGAAGCTATTCTGATTTTACCACTTTCAATAACTGACAAAATATCCTATATTTTTCTTTGAGATAGGAAACCTTTGGGTGTTTATTTCAATATCAACTGATGTCATGTAGAGAAATATCTTATTAACCTTTGTGTATTTTTTTAAAGCTAGATAAATACACATGGAGTATAATAAAATAAGCTGCAACTGAAATAATCTAATGCAATTTAACATATTCAAGGCTTGGACTTGGCACTTCAGTTCTGTTTTGATTAATTAGCCCTTTCCAGCCTTTTAGGGGGTATAGGAAGATCTCTAGCAAGCAAAGACATTAAAAAAATAATCTCAAATTTCATCAAAGTTAATTGTTTTCAACATGTTAGTCACAGCAAAATATACTTAACATGAGATGTTATCTGTTTGGAAAATGTCACTCCAAGAAGCATCAAATAATACTTAAATCTCATTTTGCTTTTCTTAGAAGTTCAGCAAAATAAACAGGGTTGAAAAATTAATTTGGTCAAGTCAAAGGTACAAATTTTTTGGGGGGTGTAAAATAATTTAGGTTTTTCCCCCCTTTTCTACTCTAGCTACTATTTGGTGATCAGTGCACATGGCTGATGCATCCAGTCCCAAGGACAGATGTTGATGATTCACCAGCAAAAATGAAAGATAGAAATGGAAAACACTTGCCACACTCAGTGATGGTGGATAATTGTCCCTGGTTCATACTATTGAAAGACATTAATCTTATAATGGCAGAAGAATAAGTTTGGATTCCTGCTGGGGATGTCAAAAGGATTATAGTTCTAGTCCTTCCTTTCTTCACTATGCTGGTATAGAGGAGGAGTAAGCTTGACTATAAATCATCTTTTGCGTACATAAGCTTAGAAAACTCATCAGGTTCTGACATAATGTGTCCCTAGGCATCAAAAGAAAATTTCAGAGAGAACTGACTATATTGCATTAGGAAAACTAATTACCTAAAGCACAATCCAATTAAGATAGGGCATTTAGGGGACAGGATCCCAAAGCTCGGATTGCTAGGGGACTGTTAGTAAAACACTGAACAGGGAGCTTCTGTGCAGCATCGTATCTCCTCTCTAACCCCACATTAAACAAGTGCCATTTTCTAACAATACTCCTGAGAAATCACTTTGCTGCTTGAGGTCTTATATGCTGTGCAATTTCATGGTACGACATAATGACTCTAAGGAATGTGTTGTAAGCATAATGTATGGGTTTCCATTTCCACATCCTGAGGACATATGTCCTTCCATTAAAGGTAATATAAACCAGATATGAGCATGGATGTAATACAAATAGTCTGTACAAAGCCAGTCTGGGTATGTAAATAATGATACTTTGCAATTACTCTTTAATAGCCTTGACAGAACCAGCTCATTCTTGGAAAAAAATAAGAAATGAGCCATTTTTCACAGATAATTTGCAGAACTTAATAAAAAGCTTGGACATTCAGCTTTTCTAAAACCTACTGCTCTCAATGGTCTCCAGCTAGATACCCAAGTCAACAATAATCTCACTCTTTATAAATAACCATACATCAAAATTGCACTTGACATAAATTGAAAGAAGCGAGCAATTAAATCCCTCAATATTATTTTAATTTTTTTAAAGCTGGGAGTGGGTGAGAAAAAGGTGAGAAGACTTGTTCAAAATCTCAAAGAACGTTTCTGGAGAGTGGAATTTGTGTCTAATTTCTATACTATGGCTTTAGCAATGGGACTGCCCCTTCTGATGGCCTCAACAGATGAAAAACCACCATGCAATGCTTGCCTTCAAGTTGTGGTGTCTCACTGAATAGGTGGCTCAAAAAGTTAGCAAAAATTAATATATTTAATGATAAAGGGCAGAGGGCATGAACTCTAGCACTTGCAGGAAGATATACTTAATTAATAAATTATGAATAAATCATTAAGACATGCCATTTCTCTTAATGACTAAACCAAGACATGTCCCAAAGATAAAAAATATGCTAGTCATTTAAAATATAGCTTAGAGATTAAAAAAAAAAAAAAAAAAAAAAGAAAAGAAAAAAAGAAAGAAATGTGGTCAGAAACGTTTAAAAAAAAGGTAAAATGTCCTTAAAGCAGTGACTGAAAAAGACATTATCAGAATACTTCTCCTGGTTTTCCCAAGGTTTGGTGGTTTGATGGTATAGGTCCTTTGGGACTGATTTACTATATATCTGGACTTTGAATATGTTGAGCATGGGCAGATGGATATAAGAGGAAGATTGTACCCATCCCTGCATGCCTGTCAAATTTTTTATGCAAATTTTGGACAAACAGTTTTAGAAAAGTCTTGAAGTTGGCCTATGCTGTGGCAAGGTCAGTCTCCAGCCAAGAAGAGAATCACAGTACTGTCAGCAACTCCTCTGTTGCTTTTGTATTTGTTGACAGAGGATATTTGGGTCATGCCAGAGAAACTGGCTCAAGTAATTAAAAAACAAAAAAACTCCAAACCACCAAACAACTGGGGAGGGGAAGTTGTGAGAAACTAAAGAAAGAGGGAAAAAATGTACCTGGAGACTGATTTTACTATTTGAAATAATTTATTGATTAAATAACTATTACGCCTCAGATACTTTAATGATAAAACTGAAATACAAGTCAGACTGCACAGGTTAAATAATGGTGTAAAATAATTGAAAACGAAAAATATTTCAGGCTTATGCCATCAATTTAGAATAAGCCATAGCAGTCAAGGAGAATACTCTATTGATTTTTTAAAGTAATTGTCTTAATGCAGCTGATATATCCCCCAAACCTTATCCTGAGATCTTCTTCCCTAGGGTCACCTGTAGTACTTCATGTAATTTTAATTGTCTCTCAAACTCTTACTTGTCACAGTCAGTGCCACTCTTAAAGACTGCAGTTTGTTCTTGCATGTTAATGCATTACATGCACTGGAGAAACGGCAGTGAATGAGCTCTGAATGGGCATCTGTGTACCGGAAATCATTACATTTTCTGTGGAAATATGGAATATAAATGATATTTTGCATGCTAATGAGATTTTGCTAAAGTTTCAAGTCTACTGAGATGTGAGATTTATTATCAAGATGACCTAGCAGCTACCTAGTTTCCATGACATTTTTATGAGTGGGCTGAACTAAAAACTTTGTGCGTAATCTAGAGAGCTAATTTTTTGAAAATAATAAACTAAAAGCAAATTTTTGTCATAAGATACAGCTACACCTTTATTCTACTTCAAATTAAGCCTACTTGGAGTAATAGACTGTTTGAAAGTGAAAGTCCTGCTGCCAGAACAAAGCCCCAAAATCATGATCAGTTAAGTTGGCAATTCAAATATCCATATCCCTTGCCCAGAGAAGCACAATCTTGATGCGTTCCTAGTGAGAATTCCCAAATAATGCCTTTTCCTAGCTTATTTATTTTACTTTGTCATCTTCTCTGTCTTTGTGATACTCCATTATGGTTTGATCTTGTCACAACTGGAAAAATTGTTTCTCTCGTTTTCAGCCAGCTCTTTCCCAGCTTATGCTTGCACAAGCCTTTATCCAGATTTTTTACAAAAGGAAGGCTCTAACTTAGCCTGCATTGCTGGCTTTCACTGCTCCCCTGGTAAATATGAAAATGATCTTACTGTGTGCTTTCTGCTATTCTACATCTGAGGGTTGGGGAAGAGCGACCTATTAATAACTGCAGTATTACATTCCTATCCACATCCACTGACTTCCCTGAAACTCTTACTTCAAAGGTTACAAAAAGGCATCTATTAGTGTCCATTCCTCTCTTGTTCCCACATAGTCATGACTAATCTTGAATATAAGACCACAGATATGCTAAATGCATAGCATTTATGCACTCATCATCATCCAAGTATTTGTTTGCATCTTTAAAATTGTCTTCATCTGTCTTTCATTTTTATCCTAAATTCCGGGAAAAAATCATTCTACCTATTTATACAGCACACAAAATAAGGTGAGCCTAAGCCCCACCTTGAGATCCTAACCACGAGTTATAAGTAATATCCTTTGATATTGAGATCATGAAATCTCTTCCTACACTTAACAACAACTGCAACAACCTCTTTTACACAGTGCTTAAAGCATTTGAAATCTGAGCTTTCTGTGTATTTACAGCTATTCAACAGCATCCTATATAACAAAAAAATGGCAAAACACAAAATGTAATAAGTACACCTGTTATAGCAACAGTGATAAAGAAGTATGAGATTATACCACAGGGGACTCTTGGTGAGCACTTGCTGTTAACTCCTTTGACTAGCTCCCACATTAACTCATTGATGCCTCCGGGAGATACTCTTTGTGAACAAAAGTCAGCCATGCATCTTCTCTCAGTTAAAGATTTCCTGTTTTCATTTCAGTACTGAAGTGAAACACATGTAGATTTGATTAATTCATTAAGATACTTTACTAAATTGATCACCTAAATTGGAAATATTTTAGCAAACATAACTGGGGATGAATTTCTTCAAGGTTTTAGTGTTCATTTAGATGCCAGAGAAGATGGCAAGCTTTTCAGAAGAGCTCATCATGGTAGATACTGAATCAGCTTAGAAACATAGCCCTTATTTATAGATGTGAATAAAAAATTCTTTTGAAAAGCTTGCTGTGAACACTTTAGAGCAGTTTACATTTAAGATGGGTGCATTCACAAGTTCTCAAAAACTGAGGTTCTGGTACAGTGTTGCTGCAGCTAGCCCAGACTGATACAGAATGAGTACAGGAGTAGCAGAATAGCTAAAAGTACCAAATGCTCAGAGAAGACATAAAAATTGTTCTTTCTAAATGGTTATTGTCATCCATAATGATGTTACAACATTATTACATCATCATTAAAGGATCAAACACAAGACGTGAGTTTTCTTTAAAATAACTACTGCCAGCAATTATCAGAAATGTCTAAGATTAAAAAAAAAGGAGGTGCAGAGTAACTTTAAAATCATAAAACTCTATTTTTATGAGCTACAACTCTCTTTGAAGCTGCTGTAAGAATACACTGAAATAATGAACCCAGGAATAGGAACTTCTAAAAATTTCTGCTTCTATGGAGAGCAAATTTGGAAGCAAAATTGTCAAAATCCTCTAGTCGTTAACTTTTCTTAGCTTAAGGGAATCATAAGAGCCATTAAAGGGTCATCTTTTTACTGACATCTGTCTTCACAGACAAGTATAACAACAGTAAAATTCTTGTTTTCACCACAGCTACAATAAGATTTTCTCATGAAAGTTTCCTGTGGGAAGAATCCAAACTTGCAGGAAGGTCAGAGAAGATGACATGTAAGAGAGAGAACCACCTCTCTCATACCTGGAATAAAATTGAGGGAAAGAGATTTTGAGGTAGCTCAGCCCAGAGGAATAGCCAAGGTAGCTGATCTTATAGTTCTGCAGCACTATGCAAAACCATGGTGATTATCCGCCATGGCTCTTCCATGGAATTGGTACTTGAGAATAAGCATTACCACAGCTTCAAAATCAAAGGCTAGAGCATGTTTTAACTATGCACATGGTGAGAAATATTGAACTATTTTCCTTAGAGAGTCCCACTTCTGATTTAAAAATAACCGTATTTCTTCATGTAAAGATAGCATGGTGGTGGCCATGAAAACAAACCAACATCCAACTCAGTATGTAACCAAAAGGCCTAGAAGCCTTTGCAAAATGCTAGTTGTTTGTATACCTTGAATACTGGAAGGAAATGAGAGCATCTAAGAAAAAGATGCATCTGAAACTATGAATGGTTGCAAACATAAGCATTTCATGTTTTGAGTATTTGTCATGTCATTAATATTTCTAATTATTGTCTTCCTCAGAGGACATTCCAGTCTTTTTCTGCAAAATTCTTTGGATTTATTTAAAAAAAATAAATCAGGATTAAGAACCACAATAAATCACCAATTCAGTGGGAATTTGTTTTGTTTGTTTGTTTGCAATTATTATAACAAAAGCCTGTTTAAACACCTCCAATTTCCACATGGAAGATGGGTGATAATTCTCCTTCTTTGCAGTGTACACAGACACAAACACACACACAATCAAGATGTCAGGCAACACTTCACATCTCATCTCCAGAAGGAAGATACTTACCTACCAGGACACCTAGGGACAGCATTGCCCTGTTTGCATCATCCATTTCCATTTTGAAAACTTCAAGAAGTTGTCCCTATGGTCTAATTCAAGTTTTAGTAGCAAATGAAGAAAGGAACAGCATGATAGGTCAAATAGAACAAGGAGGGAACTATACATACTTGAAATCATATTAAAATACAGACATTTTATCCCTCTGTTTGCCTTTCTCCCAGTTGACAAGTATTCAAACACTGACTTTTGTTCAATGTGTAGGTTCAAAGAATTAAATAAGAGTTAATAATAATTTTAGTACAATACTATTTGCTGTGTGATGCATGTGCTCTTTAACAAATTTTTAAGAGCATTTGAACAATAAAGTAAGACTCTCGTAAAAATTCAATGCTGTGAGACACAGGTACACTAATTTTAAGGCTACCTTTTTAGTTTAAATAATTCAAAAGCTTTGCAGTAAGCTTTGCAGGGTACAATTGAATTCTCATCTACATATCAATTGCATTAATTAGTTCTAGATAAGAGCAGCCTATGTAAACTACATGGATTTTCAATTCTAGATCTAATTTTCTCCTTACTTCTCAGAAGTTACTACACACCACAACATATCCTCATCCAAGGCATCTTTTTGCATCTAACATGAACAAGCTCATGTTCTGCAAGAGCTACCAAATCAAAAGTGGAGCTTCACCACTCTGAACTATATTTGGGTTGATTTTCCTCCTTCCACAAGCAAATAAGCTGAAGAGAAGATTTAGTGACTCCCTCCAGCTATCTGCAGATTCAGTAATAATCAAGTTCAGCATTTTGCTGCAACTTAGTACCAAAGTGCAGCCAAAAACAGTGGTGGAATCCCTATGAGTGCAGACTTGCTTTGGGTTACAGCATCCAAGGAGGAAAAGGGAGAAGTATTAGCAGTCAGCTGAGTAAAGGGATATGGTCTGAAAGTCCATATTCACTCCTGACTGTTACTGATGCATTTCAGATTTCATGTTGTACCTTTTTTAAAAACATGCTTTTTCATCACAAAACAAATTTAAATGTTGTGAAAAGAAGACAGGGAGTGTTTCAGATAAAATGGCCATAAATGTATTTCTGAATTAAAACTATCGATAGAAAAAAACAAACTCTTTTTGTTGTAGTTGCTATCATTTCAGTCCTGACAAAATATTTAAAATTTTCTGTTGGAAGCCACACTGACAAAATTCCTTGTGTCCAGCTCAGTGCAACCAGCCATGCTGTGAATGCTAGTGGGCCTTTGTTTGGCAACACAACTGCCTATGTTCCTTTCACATTATTTTCCACCAGCAAGAGAGGTGAAGCTTTTGCCTTTTAATACGTTCAAAGTGATAATAATCCTTGATGAGATAAATGCAGTGTTTTTCAAAGGGAAGAATGGTTTATTCTTCATGAGATTACTCTAATTGCTTGGCAGTACTTTATTAGGGCTGGGTTTTGTCATTGTGAGTCAGGAAACGGATTATTGGAATGCCAAGCACAAGATTTTGGATGCTCTGACTTTCTCATTTGAATGTTTTAAAAAAACTCAACAGGTTTATTGTGTTTTTACTTTCATTTCCTTCCCCATGAATTAATCAACAGGCTGCAGTGTAGTCTGGGAATTGAAAAGACTTTTAATATTAAAGCCTTTGCAAATGGCTCAACTTCTGAAAACAAGCCCCTAAAAATTAGGGCTATTTGGACCTAGTTCTCAATTTCTTATCATTCAATCAAACGGCAAAATGTTTTCCAGTTTTCCTTGTGGATTCAAAGCGTGCTGCTGAGGTAGAATACATTTTCAGAAGAGGTCTGTAGTAGCAGAGGAAAGCTGTACCAGAAATTCCCTCTGCTCTTCCCACTGGGATCTGCATCAGGCTCAGTGTTGCAGAGGATTTCATCACATCGATGACTGCACCAAGATCAATTGGGTCTGTGTCTCTACAGCATGAATTAATACAGACTAGGAGCAGCTTTGAATCCTCTGGGAGCCAGGGCTGGCCTTGACATAGCTTTCTAAATTTTCCCTCTCTTACTCCTCTTCCCTGAGATGAGTGTCAGGGATGGAGCACTGCAACCTTCTTGGGCTGTTGGTTTAATTCAGCAGTACCAAAATTAAAGCTGAGAAGAGCAAGGGGTGCAAGACCTTCTGAATGACAAAGCTGCACCATAAAAAGGACCCACCAAATTGCACATGAGCCGGAACTCAGAACTTTCTACATCTAACTAAGGAGAGGAAAATAAAGTGACTGAGGTGTCAAGTTAGGCTGCTACCTTGACCTGCAATAAAACACTCTTTTCTATTTTTTTTCTTTGTCCTCCATTTAAAACTGGCACAAGAAGCCAGCAGTAAAATTATTAAGGGATTAGTTCCGAGTTTCAGACTTTAGAAGTTTTTTTCTCAGCAAATACCTTGGGTGTTGGCAGAAAGTAATGGGAAAGAGGAAGGATTTTAACAATTAATAAAAACATCAGTAAGCAAACACTGTTTGCAGATCGCTGCTGGTATTACTGGATGCTTGTGCACAAATGTGATGTTTTGTCAAATAAGGTGCTATGTACTGCAGATTCAAGTTATCAAATAAAAATAGCAGAGATAATTTCAGCTCTATCCACAGCACTGGGAGCTGGGGAGGGGAGTAAAGTGGAGGTGGAAAGGAATGTTTGTGGAGTGAAAAAATTCAGAATTTTTTGGGGGTGAGAAAAGAAGAGGTAAGACTTATATAAAAGCTCTGCAAAAATTGCTGGAAGAAGAGAACAGGCCTGGTCCATATCCAGCTTTGTGAGAGTCTGTCAGTCTATACACACAATGCTGTGTACCACACACCATCAGTATAATTCTGTGAACTTGCTCACTCGGAAACATTTGTGCCATAGGCCTTTGCACATACACCTTCAGCCAGACAGCCTCGTCAGAACACATGACAGGGTTAGTAGACATGTGAGAACTTAGGCTTCTAAGAGATCAGAAAGTAACTACATGGAGAGCTCAGCTCAGCAAGACCCTGAGGTACACCACTGACAGCTATGGGTTCAGCCAGCAAAAGCAATGCAAGCAACTGGCACAAATTCCTAGATGGGGAAAAAAAAAATCTTAGACATCAGAGTTAATCTATGTTAGGACATTCAGGAAATTTTATCTGGAGTATTTCTTAATGTTGATTGGCCACACAATCTTAAAACCAGTAGGTGAATGCTCACACAGTATAAGGGCAGCTGACATTCAGCTTCCCTTAAAAACAGCTTAACTTCAGCCATTTGTTTCACTGAAAAAAAAGTCCACAGGAAAGATATAATACAGTTCAGCTATAATAGAATTATATTTTCTGCAAATTCTCTGTACTAGAAATAGAAACCCCAAAGACATAAGCCTAGACATTGCCAAAAAAAATTTATACAAGAAGAGAAAATTTCTCTCCAACAGATATCCATATAGATATATGCCCTCCATGCTAACAGTTTAAGAGCAATTTCCTTTTCTCAAATGAAAATCTGTGACAAAATAACATATGCTGATTTATTAGAAATTCTGAGCAAAGCAGATTTTCCTACACTTGATATTCATAAATTCGATGAGGCAAATCTTTGTATCACACAATCTGTGTTTTCAGCAGAATTATCCTTAAGGCAGCCGAATATGTCAGTTTGTGGGGTTTAAAAAGTCTTGGGTATAAATAACACATACACATTCCAGGGAATTTTAGCCATTATTGACTCAGCAGGGGCAACGTGGGATCTATGGCTTATAGACTGTATTCTCTGCTCTCTCTCTCTCTTTTCACCTTTATTTTTCTCCTCCCTTACTTTGCCTGGGCAAAGCACAGCTCTCATATTCTATTCCATACTCTGTACTGAGGTTTATTGTGCCATTGGGGAGCTTGTGGAAGAGTGCTTCTGCTTCTGAGCTCACATCTTTGAGAAATTCCTTGTGAGGAGCTGAGAGCTTATTGAAGGGTATTGTACAGAGTTAAGGGCTTGTTATCAACCACTTGTGAAAGTCTATTGTACAAACTTGAGGGCTTGTTAGCCAACACCTTTTGAGTCTAAATAGTGGGCTGGTTGCCAGAGTTAAGGCAACTGTACAATAAAGCACTGGAATTCCCTGACTTGTGGTCTGATGTCTTTCTTTGGACTGATGAGAATTTGTAACAAACATCATGGCCCCTACCAATGAGTCACAACATATACCTTCCCTTCCACTCCCTTCCTTAATTGAACAAATAAAAAAAAAAAAAAAAAGAAGAAGAAAAATTGTTGTACAGCTGGTTGCCAGTGCTATCTAAAGCTTTTCCCCTCTCAAATATTTGCTGGTACCCCTTCCCCAAGAAAAGTCTTTCCTAGGAGACTCTCATTTCCTAGGAGAAGGGGTGTTAAGAGAAATGGATGTGTGGCACGGTCCAGGACAGCCACAGTTGTGACTTCCCATGTTCTGCATTGGTGAAAGGTTTGTGACAGCTGTACTTCCTGAAGGTAATTCAGGTTTAATCCTGTGTTCCCTGACCACCTCTAAGGCTTGTCAGCACAGAGAGTCGTGGTGGGCTGTGTTTGTGGGCTGCATCCCTGCTCTTCCATTCTCCCTTTTGTGGGCCTGGTCAGTAACACAGGATATTTTCACTGCTTTTTTGTGCTGAGACCACAAGTGCATTTGGGCCCTCACACTTGCTCAACACTAGACATTTGGGATATATCTGCAGCTGCCTCAGAGTCCCATGTATAGAGATAAACTTGGTCTCTTCTTCCTCAGTCTCATCAGCCTTAATCCCAAAGCTTTCACATATGATGAATGAATTTCTATGAGTCTGAAGTTAAAGTTTATAAGCCTCTTGGTTACTGCAGGAGAAGAGTGTAAGACAGGAAAACACGCCCAAGCTCTACCTGCTTGTGAGCAGCATTGACTCACCAAAATACAAAAGAACAGAAAGGAGACTCTGCTTTTCCTTATTTCCCAGATGTATTTGCAATGTAACCATGTCCACTCTCATCCAGCAGCAATGACTGAAAGGAAAGACAAGCGGTTCTAGGAAAGTGTTGTGCTACACAAACAGTTTCAAGGCAAAGTGGATTTAAACAGAACATCTCCCTACAACTTCATTTTTGTTATTCCTTTTCAGACTCTAATTTCTGATTACTCCACCAAATCAACTGGCTGTAATAGCAAAGCTGAGCAAGCCTCTCCTTTATGTGATGCTTGTCTTCCTAAACAAAGCCCTCCAAGGCAGCTGACCGGTCACTCTGTGGAGGCTTTGTCATTCCTCTCACAATGTGCTTTTTTCGAGGGCTGCGTAACATTGCTCTGCCTGCTTTAAGGCTGCATGAACACAGCTGTCACTGGCTGAATTAAATGAAACAGTGACTCATACTACATCTTTGATATTGAAAAAGGCGTGGGTAGTATTTTGTAGCTTTCAAAAAGCTATGATTTCACATTATGTTTAAATAAAGAAGGGCAATGACTTTAGAACATATAAACCATAGATGATAGATGATATACTATGTATTAAAAAGTTTGGGCAATATTTTATATGGTTTTGTCATCATCCATCATCATGAGGATCACAAGCAGAAGAGAAGTTCAGACAAACTTTCAGAAGAACAAGAATACATTACAGGAAAGCAAAGTAAGGAATTAGAAACACAAAGCACTTCTCTATTCACTCCCAGATTAGATTTTCTTTAGTAGGGTAAAAAGAAAACACTGTTCATGCAGAGGATCTAGCTATATTTGGCTTCATCTCACACATTCAGTCACCTTTCTGTAAAGTGGATTTATGTATCATTGCTCTTGCAGAGTGGCATGCTCATGTTTGCCTTCTGAAATGAGGGCAGCACCAGGTCCTAGCAATGGAGCATTGTAGGCAAGTAATTTATGGTGTTAGAAACACATTTAAGTTCTGCTTCTCCCTATTTCTCTCTTTTCTTCTGTTACTTTCCCCAGATGTTCCGTTTTAAAAATATGTTCAAAAACTGATTTCAAAGCAAATATTGTAGACACCAGAAGTACACTCTGCAGGAAATAAAAGTAAGGAAAACCTCCTAGGAACTTCTAGGATTACCATTAAAAAGTACATACTTAGGGTGCATAGTGACGGTACACTTATTCTGCTGAGAAGCAAGCAGAAGACACTGTGGTCAAATTGGTAATGAAGGCAGCCACTGGAAAATTTGCTGAACACCTTCCTTTTCATGCACTTCAAACTACAGTCTGGTTAAGAATCACTTTGATTTTTAGTGCTGTTGCTCTATTGCTGTGTATTCCAACTCAGCATTACTCATTTCAGGTAAGATGCTGATGTAGAAGTAGGTTTAAGTAATCTGGGAAGTGTTAGGCAGATGATACCCTGGAATTGTTTGGAGGACTGAATTCAAATACTTCTTCGCATGATTTTGAACACCTGTAAAGTCCCATTTCTTCCTAGTAGCCAATAAAAGAGTGACTAAACCAAGAAAAATTTAATTTATTATGTGTACTTTGCACCCACTTTTCTAACTTGCATTATTTCCCAATGATTTGCTGTCATTCTGCTTCAGTTTTCAATCTCTTTCTTGTAGTTGCTTCAAGAACCAGTGTAAGTTTGAAGTTCTCAAGGATGTGACAAAGTACTAAATAAAGAGTAAGCCTTCCCCAGTATTTCCCCCATATTTTCTTTGTCTTCATCATGGCCCATTAAATCTAATTATACCCACATTAACATCCCCAGGGTGTTAATCCAACAGCTCTCCATCTGTCAAATAAACTAATAGTACATTCTAGAGAAATGTACTCAAAAGTCTGCTTATGTCTTCAGGTCCCACACACCGAAAGATACAGATACAGATTTACCTCTTCCTCTGATACTCATATCAGCTCACAAAAAGGGTCATTGAGAAGATGTAGCAGGTTTGCAATTCAAGTTGCCTGTTTGCTTGCCATCCCTTTGCACAATATGGAAATTTCATGAGGAGCTAGGATAAACAGCTTTTATATGTTTCAAACAACAATCTACTTTTCCTAGAATCTTGTCCTTGACTAGATACAACATGACAATACCAGATTTCAAGAGACCCTAAATCTGAATTTAGATTGTTTTGCAGATTCATTGGTGTGGCCTAATCTTGAATATTTGGTGCAGTTTTGGGCACCAAAATACAAGAAAGATATTAAACTATCAGAGGCCTTAAGGGGCAGCTGTGTGAGGAGTGGTCACTTGGTCTGTTCAGCCTGGAGGACACTGAGGGGGGACCTCGTTGCAGTATGCAATTTCCTTGTGAGGGGAAGAGGAGGGGAAGGCACTGATCTTTGCTCTGTGGTGAGCAGTGACAGGACCTGAGGGAATGGCCTGAAGTTGTGTCAGAGGAGGTTTGGGTTGGATATTAGAAAAAAGTTCTTCCCCAGAGGGTGGTTGGGCAATAGAACAGACTCCTCAGGGAAGTGGTCACAGCACCAGCCTGACAGGGTCCCAGAAGCATTTGGCGATGTCCTTGAGCACATGGTGTGACTCTTGGGCTGTCTTGTGCAGGGCCAGGAGTTGGACTCAATAATCCTTATAGGTCCCTTCCAACTCAGATTATTTTATGATTCTGTGATTCACACCTGATTTTTCTTAGTCCTTGGAAACATTCTAGGTATACAGAATTTTAAGCTTAGCATTAATTTTTTCATAGTTACATAAAGCAAAAAGAGGAATAAGTATTTACTTTACACTACTACATAGAATAAAGACTAGACCATTTGGATTGAGCTTTGTTTATTTTTTTTAGAATAATATAATAATTTTGTTTGTTTTCAGAATACCAGGATAATTTAGATTGAAAGGACCCTTTGGAGGTAATCTGGTTCAAACTCACTGCACAGTCTTGGTCAATGTCAAAGTGACAGTGGGTTGCACAGAGAATTATGAATTGAAAGTAGGAAACATAAAACGAAGGAAGGAATGGCATTCTAGTGTTGAGGGTCTTTCTCCATATTTTAAAAACTCTTTATTAAGATATCAGAACAAGAGCTTCTCTTGCCTTTCATCTTACTCTATCTCAGGAAGAAAGATACCGCTGATTGTATAGTGGAGATCCAGCCAATTAAAGAATGCAAAACCTTATGAAATATGTCTTTCTTCCTTAAAGCTTGTACACTCCATGCCAAAGGGAATTTGAAGAAAGAACGTGGCATTGCAAAACAACTCTGGCAAAAAAATATGGAAGTGGTTTTGAAGAGAACCTGTTTTGTAGTTGTAAGGACTTAAAGAATGCAGCTGAACTGTCTCAAAACACTGTCAAAGCCACAAGAAGGAGCTTCCCGTAAGATAAGCCACCACAACAGGAGCTTGAGATAAGTGCAGATGGCACAGCAGGAAAGAACAAGTTCCAGGCCTAATGGAGGTGAAGGTTTGGTCATCATCCAGACAGAAAATTCCCACCATGACATCTGTACCCTGTGGATACCTTGGACTTGGATGGTCTAAAAGTGATACCTCCAGAAGAATAACTGTGGGACCCCCAACAATACGAAGACCAGGATGAAGAAGGACCAGCAAGACACTGCAGGGATTCATGTGGTGGTGATATATTTTGGTTAATCTCTCCCTCCTACAAACCTATAAAGATTTTAACACAATACTATTATTAAGATCCTCTTCTTGACACACAACCTATTAGCAGTGTATGAACTCTCTGTTCCTAGCAGCATGCTCCCAGCCCATAGAGATCTCTGTCTTAGGCTATACTGCAATATAAATGAAAAAGTTCTGTCAAAATAATGTCAGAAAGAAAATTAACTGGAAAAAGTAAGGATCTACAGCTACCAAGCTATTCAGCCTGTTTGGCCATGAAATAATGTGACTCTTTGTCCCTCCTCACCCTCTTCCCCCTCTTCTTTGCTGCCAAATTATTTCCCTTAAAAGTAAGACTTGTAAAGGAACAGGAGGTCTCTGGAATTAAAACAATTGGCTAATTGCAAAATTCATTACCAAAGGAGTTTCTCTGCATATTCAAACTCTAGGACACAGCAGGAGCATGAACCAAATGGGACAGTCAGAAAGGTACCCTATCTCTTCCCAAATGAATGATAATGGAAGCTGCTGTCCCTTTGATAAAGGAGCTATCCCACAGTTACTGCACAGGAGACAAAGCTCATTTATAAAGGGACAAGAAATCAACATGCCTCCCTCCCCCTGCTTGAGGTAATTCTTCTGAATTCTCTGTTTATTTGGTGCATTTCCCTCCTTCCAGTCATAAACCATAAGACACCAGTCACTCTTATCAAGTACTATGACCCAGCTTCATTACCAAAACAGTCCAAAGAGTAAGACTATGCTGAAAACCTTGGGAGACATAGGGTTCAGTTTGTGAAATATGAACAGTGAAGGATAGAGGCTTGTTTTGTACAGTAATGATCACTCAAAGTGACATTTTGTCACACATTATGTGACATTAAATGAAAAACACTGAGAGGATGATATGAAAATTTAAGAAGGTGATTATGAATTAGGGGTTCCAAGCCACCTTTCCAAATTAGCTCTCTTAAATATCTACACTTGTACATTTATGATGAACATTCTGCCTGATAAAAAAGTATTGTGAGAGAGTAAGTAGTGTTTACCATTTTTCTGAAGCTGAAATTCTCAACCTGGAGGTCACTGCAGGGACATGAGCAGAGGTAGGGCAGAAAGAGACTGCCACAAAGATCTTCTGGACAAATGAGATGGACTGGAAGAGAAAACGTGAGTGATCATCAAGTGTTCCCAGAAGCAGAGACATTGACGAATACTAACAGGTGTCAGACAGAAGATGAAGAAAACATTAATTCCTCAGATCACAGGAATGAAATTTCTAGCTGCATCTTATTGTAGGTGCTGAAAACTGGCACACTCTCAAGGCTTTATTGAACAGGTTCATGAAACTGGAACCAATTTGAAGCAAATAAAAGGATACTATCTTCACTGAAAAACCAAACAGCCTTGTGGTAGAGCCCCAGATTATTTGAAAACTGAGAGTCATTGAGAGAAACAACATGATACGTTTCCACTCATTAACCATACCTCCCTAAGGATCAGCTTTTGAGCATTGTCAAAGCATAGCTGAATCTTTGCTTCAGGGACTGCTTTCCTAAACACATTCTAGGAAAATGCGCTCTGATAGGAAGGAAGGGACCTGTGTAACTGTGAAGGTGTATTTGGCCCTCCTTTTCAAACAAATATGTTTTGTCTTGCAGCTTTACAATTGTGTAGAAGCCTGAATGGCACTTACTGATTACTAATGACATTTTAGAGTGCTGGAGCATTACAGGACTGTGAGATGAGGGTTCGAAGTGATGCAGAGTTCTTAAGCAGGTGCAAAGGAGAACCCATTTATTCCAAAAACCTGACCTTTTTAAGCCATTAGCCGGTTATCAATTACATACTTGTAAATCATAACAAGCATAATTCAACCAACCACCATATACCACGATGTGAACACCCGATGGTTATGTGACAAATTTTTCTATCCCTAATTCAGCTGAGTCTCTTTCCCATAGTCTTTTTCTTACTTAGCCAAAGTAACGGTCCTGAGATGATTTTACAAGGCCTCTCTTTTATGAAGCCTTACTTGTCAGTAACATAGGACAACTGAGATGATAATGTGCTATACTACAGAGTCACGGCATATATTTATGTAAATCCCTTGGGTTTCCTAAAGTTCCCAGTTTTATGCTTCTCCCCACTTGTGAATAATTTGCCATGCTGTATCCAGTCTGTGGAATGGTGGAAATAAGGGAAATTATGAAGCTTCTAAGCCAGCGTTTACTTTGGATGTCACAGATGCCCTGGCAGAAAAGGCCAGATTCCAGTGACCCAATGCCACCATTCAGTAAATCGCACAGAGGGTAGAGTTAAAAGGAGAGCAAAAGAAACCCATGCTGATATTTCAAGTCTCTGGTTTAAACAGAAATGAACTTTGTCCTTGGTGAAAGTGCCTACAGCTTCCAAGAGCCAAGTGCACAAAATGGCTGCATGCTTCTACTGGAATGACCCTCAGGACAGAAGCTAAACAAACATTAACAGTGGCTGGCATGGCACAAGTCTCTGTGAGAACAGATTTCTGTCCTGCTCAATTGCAAGGGCGAACGACTTCAATGATAGACTGAAGTTCCACTGACAAAGTGCAGTTCCGCAGGGTTGGGTGCTGGTCCTTCTAGTACATAATGAAAACTGGTGTTATGGCATTCTAAGCTTCTTATTTCAGCTCTGAAGAAAGATGTCTTACTGTAGAGAAATCGAAACCATTTAAGAAATGGAGAACTTATACTTTTTAAAAAGGTATTTAGCTACTTAAAGATGCACATTAATTTTGAAAATTCCTAATGGGTGCCATACTGCAACTTCAACTGCTCATCTTCAGTATGTCTACAGATATCTAATTCGTATCAGAGAAGGAAAAGGTTCATCAACACTCTTTACCTCTTCTACTGTGCAGCAAACGGTTGGGGAGACCCTTATTTCCAAATCATTCTCAGTGGGCCAACCTACAGATATACAGGGTTTGCAAGAAACTTGACTCTAAGAGCAAAAGGGGTTCCTATATAATGCATAGGGAAAACCTGGACTACATGTTTTATTTTCTCTTTTGAAACTCAAAGGCCAATATAAGTACTGTCTTTTAACTATTATTTAATTGATTATTTAAATAAAAGGTTTAAGATATTTTGGGCTACATTCAAACTGAATTGACAAGAATGATGAATGACAGAACAAAAAATGTGTATTAAGTTTCTTCTGGTTTGATTAGAACAGGTCTGTTTTCATCTTCACCATTTTAACTCAGTCTACGTTTAGAGAAAGGAGAAGAGCATTTCCTGCTCTACTTTGAAACTTAAGAGGCACACTTGTTTAATAGAGGTTTTGAACTAGTAAGAATTACCCTCTGTTTTATGAACTATATTACAATTTGTTGTCACAATAACAAAGTCTGGCTTTGTTCTTCAAAGTCTTCTGAGATGAGTTCACAAGATGAAAAAGTCCATAAATATGCATGGGGTGAAAGTGCGTCTTTTGTTTCCTAATTAAATATTTATGTCATTCACAGCTCCAAACACTTCAGCATACACAGAGCTGGAAACCATGATATGTAGTCCAGTGATATAAACTATACAATGAAAAGTACCAGAGACAGCCATTTCCTTCCACTATTTTCAAAAGCTATTAGAAGAAAAAAAAACCAAAACAAACAAAAACCCAAACTATCTTGAAATAGACCAATGGAAGACCAAAAGAAGAGATAATGCTATTAAGAATTTTAAAGTGAGTTTCCCAAGAGGATGAAATCTCTTCTCCAGAACCAGTGTTTTCAATCCCAGAAGAACATAACAAGAAACATATTCCCATTGTCATTCTCTTGTGTCCCTACATTGGTTCATCTGTGCCTGATACCTTCTGATAGAGCTGTGAAATGAACATAATGAAAAATCAGTATGTCTAAAGGTAAGACAAGGAAGACATATTAATCTGTCATATTCATCCATAATGAGAAACAGTGAAGAGACTGACCTTGGGATATGAATTGATACAGCAAAGAAAATATTGGAAACTTGAGGAACACTCTTTGCCTACTTTCGTATGCCAAAGTGAGTGGTTTTTGGGTTTTTTTGGTTTTTTTTTTTATTCCTGTAGCTACATGGGCTTTATTCCTATAGCTGATGGGCATTACATTAAACTGGAGTTCTTTCATGGAAGTTCAGAATCATTAAGATGCATTATTACCTCAAATAATCATAAGCCATGTGGCCACCTGATATTTAACTTAAAGAAGAATTAGCAAGAGTTTGAAAAAGCTAAATTGTGTTCTAGAGAAATAGGAATTTTCTCCTACCAAAACAGGACTAAATATGTTGGAAAATGTTAGAAGTTCCTGAAGAGAAAAAAATTCTCCAAAGATGAGATGTGACCAGGAACTGTGGTGGAGAAAGAGAGCTGCATTATTAGACACAAACCATTCTCTTTTCCTACCACCAACTATGACATAATTTTTATTATTTTCTTAAACATTTTCAAAATTTGTACCATTTTGGACAGTTTGTAGCTATAGCTGTTTTTGGTTTTTTTAAAATTATCTTAATTTTTAGTATATTTGGTGATGGGAAGAGGAAGGAGAAAAAACCAAGAGAAACAGCAGTATAGAAGATTTTTGCATAGTTTTGAAGATAGAACTGTTTCATCTTGATGCCTGCAAAATAACCAAGGAAGAATGCATTTTAGGTGTCATTACAAAACAGACACACTTTCCTTAATAATTTCTGTAGTAGGAACTCTGAAAGCATTCAGATTGGAGCTCTCGTTCATAATGTTCCACATCAAGATTACAGCTAATGAAATCATCCAGACTAATTCTAAGATGCGAGATTTTCTAATTGTCAACAAATGTAACAGTAAGAAGTTGTTACAGCTATTTTTCCTTGATAGATCTCAAAGCACCACATGTTAATTAATTACAGACTACAGCAATCTCATCTTCTTGAGAATGTATTCTGAACAAAACCAGAATGGCTTGGATAAACTTTATCTGAGAGTGAATAACTTAATGTTTTATTTCAAACACATATACCCTAGCTTACAGACAGAGCCTTTATGTGGTGTTACTAATTTTAGCAAGTTCTTGAAGGTAAGAAGGCTGTAAACTGTTAATCAATTGAAATACAGGATTTACGCAGCAGCAGTAACAGAATATGACTCAGAGTGCTTTCTGAAAAATATGATGGAAATACTTGTGTGCTTGTATATCAAAAACCAAGAGAAAATGCTGGAAAAAACCTCAGAAGTATAAATAAACATAGAAGATAGGAGTTCATTATATTGTTCCCTGGATGTCTCCACACTGCCAAGTATTTTAGTTTCCCCAAAGCTCCCTACAGACATCTGAACCCATCTGGCAGGTATAATAGAAAGCATGCTGCAAAATACAAAGCAGGATGTTAAGCTTCTTGGTTAATTGAAAAACAAAATAAGTCACCCAACAATTTCTTCTTCATATTGTAATTAGAACAGAGTTATTCAAGCAGAAGACAATTTCATGTTTTCCCACGTATACACAAGCCCTGGACTGAGGAAAAAACAGATCACCTGGCAGGTAATCTGGTTGTTGTATAAAGTGATACAAATGAGTGCAGAGCAATAAGATTCTGAGGAAATACTTAAAAATCTGCTTCTGAGTACTTGTTTTTAGAAGTAAAATACAAGCCTTGCCTATGCACCATATTACCCTAAGTATATTTAAGAATACCTTATCTGTAGTGTAGGATGCAGGGTTACAAAATTTTTATGCTGGTACAGCTACAAATGTTTTTGGGACTGACTGATCAGTAAAAGGCAAAAAATCCCCAACAAACAAAAAAAAGGCAAAAAGAAAGATGCTAAACAACACACAGGTCTAATAAACACAGGAATTCCCACTGACAGAAAGAGCACAATTTTGTATAATACATTGGAGTGTGGGCTTATGCTGTTAAGAATTTACTAGAACTGCTGAAGTCTAACAACCAACATATATGCCCAGACCACTGGAATGCAGAGTAAGATGTGCTTTCTTAACCAGCTCTTGGATACAGGCTTTTGTAAATCCTGCTACAAAGAGGAGAGTGCAGCTTTATTAGGGGCTGTAAACTGCCCAATGGTTCATGGGAAAACCCAGTATGGGATCCAAATCACAGATCAAAGCAGGGAAATTCAAAGTAAAAGCAGTGTGAAGAGTTAAAATAAAAATTATTCCATCAATGTGACTATAGTTTTGTAAATGTCTTATAGCTAATTATGAATTACAAGATTATATTTCTTCCAGCCCTTGCAGAATACAAATTAAGTGCTATTTTTTTGCCTACTGCTGTAACCCCAGGTACCTCAGCTTTTCAAGCAAAAAATAAAATGAAGGAAGGAAAACAAAACAACATTTCATGCACCTTATATACATAACAAACGGTAAGAAGCAGAGAAAGGCAGAGATCACTCCATGAGGCAGAGAATTCATGCTGAACCACTCCCATGTTATTACTGAACTATATTATATGTATGGGTATTACACACACACACTGCACCTTATTATTTCAGGCTTTACAGGAGCTTTCTGGGATGCAATTCAAACATTTTTAAGCACATTGCTTTAAACAAAGTTCAGCACAGCAAGAAATGAGACGGCAGGAATCCACGTTTATATTCAGAGTAGCTTATCTCACTTGGTCCCTTTAGATTTGCAGTATCATTTAGCAAGAAATCCAAGTGTCGCCTTTGTCTAGGGAAGTTCTTTCTTTATATTAAGAGGAAGATGTGATGCAAATTTTGAGATGATGGCTAAGAGACAACTCAATGCACTGATTTATTATCTAACCAATATTGCAGACAAAGAAGATAAGGACAAGGTAAAACATATGGTTTGCATAAATTCTGCACTTTCCTCTCAAGGAAGGAGTCAAATAGTTCAGCTTATGTAGAAACCAAGTGAGAAGCAAAGGAAACAGCACAACAGTCACTAGCAGAGCCCAGAAGACCTCAAGAGAGATGATAAAGCTATGTATGCAAATTAAATGTATTATGCATGCAGCACTTCAAATACCAACTTATTTTGGTCCTAGAGTAGAAATGGCCTGTGACAGTTACTGGTTGGTCCTGGCAAACAAGGTCCTCTTCAATTTGGGGCTAGCACATTTCAAACTATTCTGTACATCTATTCCTGGGCTGCTACAAGGCCTTACAGAGCAGCCTTGCCCTTTTCTCTCACTGCCTCAGACTGCTGGGCAATACGTAATCAATCCCCTCTGGACAAACCTGAGTTTAATCAGTGGTGTCAGGCCCAGCTCCTTCAATCATCTTCATGTCATGATACCTGAGCAGCACCACGAAATAGTTTCTTGTCTGAGCAACTGCTCATATTGCCTGCTTCGCAAATTGGACAACCCATACATGTCATTGAGGCTCATTTTTCTGACAAAGATGATCTGTAAACTCAGAGATGTCAAGCCTACTGCCCATCTCATTTTTCTTTCAGCACCACTATGTCTACTTGGTACTGTGTACTATGTTTCATTTTTTGGTAAATGTTTTTCTAGGATGGGGGAGAAAGTATGTCTGCAGTGGTGTTCGGACTCCTAGATGTAACAATATTATAAACTATGTTTTGGTAACACCTATTCAGAAATTAGACATCTAACACTGCAGTTCAGTAACTGTTTCTTAACTCAGCATCATTTTTACTAGCAATGAAATCCTACCACCTTCCAACAGTAATTGAAATTTTTTCTGAGGGACAAGGACAGGGAAGATGTGGAACACATCCAGCAGACAACACATGGAGAAAAGTTAAATTTTCCTGTAATGGATTCAGAGGTTTCAAGACATAAAATGATTTTAATGGTCAATAAAACTGAGAAATCATTGGTACAAGGCAAACCCTCCTCTCTGAGGACTCCTTATAGCAATAGTACTTCCATGAATCAAAGATGTTATAGACTGTTAATGCTTATTTTCCTTGCTGTATAAGAAACCCTTGAATTCTCCCCATGGCACTGCATCATGACAAGATAACATCACTACATAGGTGGTCTATAACAATCTTAACGAAAGCTTTTCTGCTTTTACCCACAGTTTAAAGTTATGAGAGAACTACAATTGTCTATCTATTGAAGTTCTTACCAGCTTTAACAATTTTTTTAGCACATGCTGACTGTAGGTAACTCTAGCTCTCATGCTCTGCAGCTCTATAAATGGTGGGGTTTGTGTCTTTCTACTTGACTTTATTCATTCATAGTTATTTATGCTCAACTTTCTATTCACTTGGACTGCTAATGGCATGCAGAACTAAAGCAAAGTGGTATTAGTCACTGAATTGTTGAGCTGGAAGTGCAAATATTGGTGCATAATTTCCAATTCCCTCTAATCAACCCAAAATACTCACACTGTCTGTAGTTACAGAAACTTAGATTGCAACAAGTCTGTGTTGTTTACGACTTGACGTAAGGCAAAAACAACACCCTGACCCTTTTCCACTTTCATACCTAGACTCTGCAAGCATCAGCCTCATTCTGTGAGAGGCCCGCTCAGAGCAAAAATTATTACTTGAGAAAAGGGAAGGTGTAGAGGAGATTTTTTTTTTTAATTATTAGTAGTTAAACAATCAGTCCACTATTCTTAAAAATCTTTTAGGGTGAACCTGTTACTCCTCTCAGAAATTGATTTGCAGCCATGAGAATTGCTGACTTTAGTGCTACTGCTGGAGAACAGATAAATTTCTAACATAATTCTAAGTATTAGGATGTAAGATTTTAAGCATATCAAAAATTATAATCAAAATCAAAAGAAATTTTCATTAAAAGTTTAATCAAAAGAAAATGTAAGACATTTAGCCAAAGCAATGTTATTTGAGACACTGATCTCTCTTGATGAACTAGTGGGGCAAATTCTTTACTTTAAACTATTATTTTTAAGTGAGCAGCAGAAAGCAAGAAAAAGAAGTCACAGAAGGAGAAACAGCTTTCCATTAACTTTCATGGACATTCAATCAGGATCAAGGTAACCATTCAGAAAAACAAAACATACACAAACCTACTGAATATTATATTGTGTCACAAAAGCTCCATGAGCTTGAAACAAATGACTATGTTTAGGAAGCTAAAATATTGACAATTCTACCACAATTCAGTGTGATCTACTGGTTCTGCTAAGAAATCATGTTGCTTTAGTTGCAGCTTGGCAATGAGAGTATAGGGCAAGGTTTACTAGGAGGCTTCATAAGCAGAAAAATGAGGCCAAGTAGTATGTGAGAACTTGATTCAATCTGGTGTGGCAAAGAACCAAAAAAAGACACATCCCTTGTTCCACAAAAAGACCCCTCCAATAGCCCATTTTGGGTTTTCTTAATATATATTTTTTGCCAAATAGCCAAGTTTACATTATTTACCTAATAAAGTCTTTGGTTTCCTCTTGATCAGTCTAGAAGTTTATTTGCCTACATTGACTCATAATAGTCATGCCACCTGTCTACCTACCTCTATAAACAGCCCTCTTACTACCCTGAAGTGTGCTTGAGCCTACCTCCTTCATATGTTGTTTGAAAGAAAACATTCTCCACAACCTTTTCTTCACTGAAATTTCTTAAAAAGAAGTATCTGACATTTTCATATTGCATCCATCAGACCACAACAGAAGGTAATTTCCTGTTGTCTTCCTTTCTTGTGATTCAATTTAGTTACAGCAAATAACATTTAGACATGAGACAGAATCTCCCAGTCTCTGCTAAGAAGGAAAATAACAGCCAGCAAAAGCCCTGCTTTTCACGGCAAAGGGAATTTCTCATCTATTTCTCTTTAAACTCACACACCTTCTTCAGCTCCTCTCAACTCTGTCTTCTTATCAGGTCTTTCAGGATTTTGTCTTAAGAAGAGAAGGAAAACAAAACCCAGCCCAATCATCCAAACTTTACTTGCTCTCTGCTCCCCTTGGAAGCCTTTGCTGTTCCCATCTTAATAGATCACTCATATAATGAGCTGGGCTGTAGCCCCACCTTTTACCTGGAAAGTGGTGGGAGGAATAAGCAGTACTGCTCAGAGGGCCATCCCACCTTGAAACATGCAACCCTTTAGGGCAATTAAACAAACAACTACTAATTAAAGCAATATCAAGTAGCTTTCTAGCAGCAGCATTTAAAGTACAAGACATACACTTTGTGATGATTCTTGAAGGTCATGTTCAGATCAGGGAACTTATCTCATGGAGAGCTTAGGCTGGACATCTCAAATTGATTAAAATTAGAAAAGTAGTTTTGAAACTGGAGGATTCTCTTAGGATGGATTTCTCAAGAGCAGACAGGAGTTAATAGTCTCCAATGATACTCTAATTATCTTATAAAACCCTGCTAAAAAAAGCCTACTGTAGAGCTGGGCTAATTTGATGCTAAATTGTCTACAGCTAAAGAAAACCAGAGTTTCTCATTAATTTTGTAAAGACTTCCTAAAGCATAAGTAATTCAAATACACATTGGATTGATGTTGACAAAAGTGATGGGCTAACACAGAGATTGCCATCAGGCAGAGTGTAAAAAGATGATGGATAAGTTTCCCTGCAAATAACCTGATAGTGCAAACATGTTGTGTATCCAGTTTTAATTAAAGAATAAAACTGGAACAGAATAATAGGGTTAACCATATACATCTATAGGTATAAAATATATATGGTTATGTATATGTATAAAATATACATATATATGTATATATATACACATATATATGTATATATATATACATATATATATATGTATATGTATATGTATAAAATCCGTAGATATGGCGCTTCATCAACCTATTCAGGTGCAGATATTTCACCCCTAGAAATAGCCTTCATGGATGATTTTACTTGCTCACCAAAGAAAGTTAAAGCTGGACTCTAGGAGTTCAGAGCCCAGTGTTATAATGCAGTGTATTTTGAGAAGTTCTTTGTGCGGGATAGCATGGTGAGAAAACAGTGGAGGAGGGCAGTGTCTTGTGCCTATGATCTCAGCTTGATTAGGCTGGCTGGCAGCCCATCCACCCACCTGGTTTCTGTGACTAGCTTTTCTATCTTGACACTACCTGTGAACATGCCTCTTATAATAAAAGAAATGGGGGTGAGGGTACCATCTCTTGAACCATCTGAAAGCCAAATGAGAAAAGAGAAACTGTTATAGATTTATCGACCAGAGTAAACAAACAACAAACAACATTTAGATCCAAATTCTTGCAAAGTGTACATCTGGGGTTTTGGCACAAGCATCAGTGCAATGTATCTCACCCAGCCTGGATGTATTATGTAACGTTATCTGTGGCACTGAAGTTGCTTAAATAAAGCAAGTCCCAGTAAGGGTCATTCATATCTTCCTACGCCACTGCAGTTTAATTTGCTGGTCTCTCAATAGAATAGTGCCTGTGCTTGTGCATGTCTCAGTTTAGCTGGGGAAAAATAACTATTTGCACAGGTAGATCAAATTTCAGAACCCAGACTTCAGCCTAAATATGCTGAAGTTAATTTAGTTTAATTAACTGTGTTGCAAAGAGCGAATATTAAAACATGAGTTCTTAGGCACAGATAGGGAAAAGCAATGCAAGAACCTATTGGAAAGAAGTAAGATTGCTGAGAGGTGATTAAAGTCTCTAAGCCTGTGTGCAACTTGGCATTTCTTCTACTACAGTGCAAGCTTTGGAATTAGAATGACAGCTCTTGGCTAATGAGGTTTTCTAGTTATGAAACAGATTAACCTTTCAGAGAAAAGTTTCTTGGTGATGTCACCATCTGTCTTGATCATATTTGCATTGAAGGAGATCAGGAGGGTTGTATTCATTAAGACAACTGAGCAAATAATTTGCAACAAATAAAGTATTAAGTGTTGCTAAGCCTAAGAAGTTAAAGAAGCTCCTGCAATCTTATCTCTAGTTTTGAAAGCTTGATTCCAAACACCAAGGCTTTGTTTCTTGGAGATATGCAACATTTCAGAAAAAAAAAAAAGCCTAAGAACCCTCCCAACCACCCTAGCCCACAACACAATGATCAAGGCAACTGTGTCACAGGTTGAATAAATACTAACAGATATCATCTCGAAGTCCAGAGAGTACTAAGCAAAAAAAATAACCTAAACCAAATTACTAAATAAAAACCAGGTCTGTAGTTGTTTCTCCTCAAATAACAGCTATAATCTTAGAAGTGCAAATCTAAAGATATAAATTAATTATTAGATTATCCAAATTAATTATTAGATTATCCTCTTCCCTCCCAAAGTTTCTATATTTCCTGTTTAACAACATTTTTCCATTGCTGCTCTTTGCTTGGTTCCACTTTTTCTGATAAGATTCATAACTTGTTTACTAGTGGGTTCATTTTTCACACTCTTCCACAGATAAAATCCCTTTACAAGCTGTTAAGTCTGGTCTTGCAAGCATTTATAATTTTCAAGCTAGAAATTTCAAGGCACAGCTACAAGTGACAGCATGGCTTAGTAAATTACCAGTATCCTCATGGCTCTCCTCTGTGCCTGCAGAGGTTAGGTAATGGAATTGGGTGTCCAAACCTGGCATGGCCTAGGGAAGTGTCACCTCCTGAAGGGTCTGGTGTTCTGCACAGATTGTCACAGAGCTCAACCAGGCAGGCTGGCATAGAGCATCCCCACACACAGAAGAGAATCGACATGGCACAGAGTAGCCCAAAGTGGTTTGCTACAGCTTAAAAAAAGTGATCAGGATTAATAAATCTATATTTAGGGAGAAGGAACATAGTACTCCTCTCACAATAAATTCAGTCATTTTTGTACAGCACTGGTATACATATTATCAATTCATGTACAGCACAACTTCATCTGAGTTCAAGCAGCTTCTGCATCTTTGAACAGTGACAAAGATGATTTCTCATCAGATTACCTTCAGAAATCTTCAGAATTTCTTAACATTTGGAAAGATAACCAACACCATGGGCAGTATTGCTCCTTGATAACTATGTCTCCTTCATTTTTCTACCTTCCTCCAGCTTATGTTTAACCAATTTTCAATCTTACTCATGCTTTGTTTCACAGCTTTCACACATATAACTCCTCTACTTACAGAGAGCTCTATTCCTACCTCCCTCAGGTTAATTCATATATTTTTCCATGGCAGAAAAATCAGTAGTTATTGTACATGTTTCCAGTTTTGTAACAGGCAAGAGAGCCTTAATTGAAAATATGCTAATTTTGAAAAGAAATACTATTTTTTAGAGTTGCAAATGTACTTAGACCAGCCAATTTATTACAACAAATTATATGAGTTCTCAGAGAGAAGGTCTGCTGGCAAGTAAGGCAGGCTGACATAATTTCTACTGGTTTAATCTGGAACAAAGTCTTATGAATGCTGATTGGGGGTCATCCTCCTTTTATCCTGCACAGCTGGTGCATTCACAAAGCAGCAAATGTCATGACAGAATCACAGAATAGCTAAGGTTGAACAGGACCTCTCAAGATTTATGGCTAACCATCCCTGCTCAAAGCAGCACCTGCTAGAGCAGGTTGCCCATGGCCTCATCCTCTCTGGTTTTGCAAACCTCCAAATACTGAGAGTCTCCACAGCCCCCCTAGGCAAGACATCACCTTCTACCCCTCCTGCCCCTCCTTTTCTTTTTTTTTTTTTTAAACAAGTTGACAAACTTCATGGGAAAAGAACCCACACTATTTTAGTAAAAGTTCTTTGCGTCCCTTAAACTAAGATCTTTGATAAGAAGATATTTCAGGTATTGTTACAGCAGGGGGATGTTCTAGTTCTGCAATAGTTCTACAAGAGCTATATTAATAGCTAGTGAGGTGGATCAGTTTATGCATTTGAGAAACATTTATCTCACCCACTGTTAACTATCATTCTTTGCCTCCCATTTCTCTATGTTCTTAATTTTTTACCTGCTCTTCAAAGAAAATCATCCTTATTTAAACTCCCAGTATGCAATGAGGAAAAAAAATTCCTTTTGCCCAACTGTAAAGATACATCTGAAAATTAGCAAAGGCACAACCCTGGAAAAACAAAATACTACTTATGTGTCCACCAGAGACTTTGTTTCTACATTCTTCTAAAGTCAGGAATTTGAAAAATATGCAAATGTCTGTGACATGACATGGGTGAAGGCCACAGCTCAGGGTTGCTTGAGATTAAGGCAGTAGGAATGAAGCTCTTCCTCTTTGAGCAATTAGCAAGTGAGGAGGGAGAGGTCTGCTGAGATCTATCTCCTTCCTTCTCTCTTCTGATACAAGAAATTTTCTCCTTCTCAGCTGAGAAATAAGAGTTGCACATCAAAAATATTATTATTTCAAACAATTGTTCATCAACACGGAAAGACCCACCTTTATAATTTAGAAGCAAGCAAGCAACTAGCTCTTATCCTTTTCACACTAATGACAAATATTACAAGTACCTGCTAAAGAAGGCCCAGGGCATCCTCAACACTGCAGTTCTCTTTTGCACTTTCTTGGACTGCATGATCCCTTAAGGGTAAATCCTGGTGGATATCTCCTTTGAGGTAAGGGCAAACAGCTGCTGGCTAAGAAAAAGTGTGAATTTAAACAATTTATCTATGGCTTTTCCACATTTCTTGCATTTTTAAATTTCAGTGGAGTCTGCAGATGTGCAAGCTTTCTTTTTTCTTTGGTTTTCTTTTTCAGAGTCATCCCTTCCCTCTGCCTTGTTACCCAGAAAAGGTGATCAGCACCCCTAGAAGGCTTGGAGAAAAAAAGTCTCTTTAAAATTCTCATAGTACATAAAAATCTCAAATCTAAACCTATTCCAATTGTGTACATATGTTCAACTAGTTAGCTCTTCACCTAAATTTGCAACAGTTTCTCTCATGACTGCCTCCAGGTTTCATTTTCCCCCTCAACACAGCTTCTGGCTATGTTATCTCTGTGCTTTTAGGTATTTATGGTTGGCCTTTTTTCAGTCCTTCTGCTCATGAGCTGTGGAGACTCCAGAAACTCCAATCCATCAGTGACACCAGTGAGAATTTGGGTGGGATTACTCTTTGTTTTTACACCATGTTTCTGTGAGTTCAGTTCAGGATTCAATGCAACGTCATGTAGCAAATAAGAAACCCTTTATGTCCATTAATATGCAACAAATTGTAAATGTGGCTTTAATGATTTTCATGTTTTATAACAAACTCACCATCTACAGCATACTTTTTTTTATGATAACAAATTCTGAGAAGGTGAAAGGTGAAATTAATTAATCCACTAGTTCTACCCACAGATTTGCCACTTGATTTAGACTAATGAATGTCAAAGCAGAAAGCAAAAATGTCAAGACATTTTCAATACTTCTTGACTGAGTAAAAGAACTAGTAATGTCATTTTAAGGCTGGAAAAAACAGGGATCAAAATATGCAGTTCAGTCTACTTTTTCTGCAAAGAAATTGGTCACAAATGCTACAATCTAATAAGAGCAAAATAGTCACAAAAAATAGTTTCAGGTCAAAGGAGAAAACTGGAATAGAATAGGAGAAACATTGATATTAAAAACAAAACTAGAAACATGAATACTTTCAAAGAAATACAATCTAAAGAAAAAACCAGTATAGAAACTGTAAACTTGAAGATATTTTGCCTAAGAAAAATATTTACCACTAACTTCCAGTGAGTCCAGTGTTGGTACTGAACCTGCTAAGGCTGCCCAGCAGTACTACAGAAATAAAGCAAACATGGTATTCCTTGGTAATGCTTCAGTGAGAGAGCTGTTCCTGCAACCCCTGTTCTGCAGCGTTTTCAACAATCCAGTTGAACAATCTGGTTCAGAACAAGTTTGGATTCCAACCTTTAAATCAGATTTCATACAGCCTAAGTTGACTTAATTTTCCTTTGGTTTATAATCAAGAAAGCTGTCTCCAGCTATTTGACTCTCCCTGCCCTCAATGAAGCAGCTTCAGACTTACCCCTGGTAGGTCAATAGAGTTCTGCTATGAATCACTGCACTAACATTGATATTTCTTCCTAATTAAGATCTTAAATTCTTATCAGCTATCCGAATAAAAGAGTTTGTAATTTGTTTATATTAATTCCCCCACTGTGCTAATTATTTTTATTGAAGGCTGAGAGAAACAGCATGTTTTTAAGTAGTAGGATCTGGCTGGTTTGCCTGTTGGCTAAAGCAGGATTTTCAGGGCATAAAAATCATGATGTGAAAGAAAAGTTTATGGTCATTGCATGGAAGCAACAGATATGGAAAGTATTAATTTGGTGATAAGAAACTTTTAGGTGAACAGCAATGGAGCAAAAAAAGTTTCTTGCTTAAATTGTACTTGCTATTTCCTCCCTACCTTTTCTTTCCCCTTCCTATTGTTTGATGGTTTGTGTAGGCACCAATTCAGAATGTCTGATGGGATGTAGGAACTTTTCAATAATAGGTGATATTTCAGTAGAAGAATGCTGTGTGGAAATTTGATTTAACAAACCTCTACTTTAACTAAAAAAGAAGAGAGGGAGGAAAGAAAGAAGCAGAGCATTCCTGGAACTAATAGGAGGTTACCAATACAAATGAGAAGCTCAAGAAGCAACAAGTTTGTTAGACATTTCATTACTATCAAATGGATGTGTTTTGCTGATACCCATTCTACTTTATCCTGTGCAAAAGGCAGCTGTGCCATTAAATGTAGAGAAAAAACCAATGAGATGCAAATATGCAAGACACAAATTATCAGGCAGGCAAAAGAGCTTCTATTTTGGTTTGGTTGATCTGGGGATTAACTTCTCATAATGGAAGTGAAATGTGCCAGATCAGGCTCCTGTATCACCAATTGCCTTCAGATTCTCACTGAACCATCATCCTGTGTGTTTGCACTGAGCACTCTATGTCACAGGCTTTTACCCTGTGTAATCCCCAGCTCAGTCTCCTATGGGGAAAGATTTTAAAAAGGGCACATTTTTCAACAGCTGTCATTGGATAGTCCCTCCACAGGCTGTTTGAACTAGAGTCTCTTATATATGTCAGAAATTATCCCTCATGGTAGTGGTAGAGGTTTGAGGCACAGAGTACTCACCACGACATTGTAAACACACCCCAAAACAAAAAGGTGAAAGTCACAGTGCTGTGTGTTCACTCACCAGTGTCAACTGATGGATCCCCTAGGCAAGATTTTATTGAAAGATGGTGGCCAAGACTCAGCCTGAAATACCATCCTACAGTCTTCACTGGATTACCCTCCCTTGTGTCCGATACTCGGCAAAGTGTGCAGAGGCACCTCTGACCCAAGGACTGCAGCAATCCAGAACACAAAGTCTCACTTCTGCCAGGAAATGTGCCTTTCAGTTCTACTACACAGCAGCCTCTGCATGAGCAAAAATGTAGCTCAAGAGAGCACAAAGAGGTTCATGGAACAGGATAGCATCAAGCCCTGTTCAGAGTAACACCAGACCAGCTGTATAAATAACAACTGAAGTACTTAATTCAGAAGTACACTTAAACACATGCTTATCTCACATGAGCTGATGAAGCTTAAACAACCCGTTTCTGCATAGAGAGAGTATTATAGCTCAACATTTTGAAATAGCATCAGATGCTTCAAAAATTATAAGTCTTTCACCCTTTGAGTATATACATCCCCTTGGGAAACAGGATGGTATAATATGCAATCTCTATAATTTTTCATCATTTTCCATAGCTTTTTTCTTGATCTACACTTGTTTTTCTCTGATATTAAATCTTGTTTTTCATTACCTCCTCTTCTTTCTGACAAATGTTATCTGCAGCAAAATTACTATCCTCATGATCTCAAAGTCTGAGAAATTTTCTTCCTTTCACTACTTAGATGGAAAACTATATTTGGAAAATTAATCCACAAGTTGGAAAGTGGAGATTAAACTAAGTTCATCCCTGATGTTTTTTTCATTTGTTTATTTTGTTTTTGTTTCAGGTTTTGGCCCTATTCTTTGTCAAGGGAATTGATGGGACAAGATGCTATATGAACAAAATTTTTCAGGGCACTAATATAGAATAACTGGCTGGACTATATCAGAGTTTAAAACCATCTGAGGAATAGAAACCATGTGATCTGCACAGAGGCATTTAACTTCATACAGGGATGATGGGGAAGACTCTCATACAGAACAGAATGGAGCAATACAGAAGAAAAACTTCTGCTCCGGGAACTCAGACTGAGAGCACAGGGAAACAGCAATTCATGCTGCTCACATGTGATTCATCTGTCATCTGTAACCACTCAGGAAGAAGACTTGAATACCACAGTGGGCAGTGAAGCAAGACCGTGCTGTCTGCACAAAGTGGCAGCAAGAACAAAGAAAAATGTTCACCTGTGAAAATGGAACTGAATTAACACCAGGCAATAGCACTGATTCCAGGCTTCCTTGCTAGTAAGAAGCCAGCACTGCTCTCCAGCTACATATAATATATATTTTTATATATTATATAAATTTACCAGGTCTGTTTTAAAAAGGAGATCATCACAAAACATGTAAAAATAAAGGAAAGAAAATGGAAAGATTTCCAGCAAAGGGAAAAATGTCATAAAGGCCTATATAAACTGCGTGAAGGGGGCAGGTTGAGGAGATTTTCAGAACAATTTATTGCTTTAAATGCAAAGTCAACCAGACATCATTGCTTTCTGATGTCAGAATACAGGAAAAGGAACTCTGCACAAAATTAAAAAATTAATAATAAATAATATTCACACAAACTATTTAATAAGACAAGGCATTCTTAAGAGGGAAAAAATGTAGGAAAACCTATAAATATCATGATCAAAATATTCTGCTATCAAACAACACTCTCTCCTGTTAAGAAAATTATTTCATTAATTTGCATAGTAAAATTTATACTTTTAAACATCCTTCTCTGAAGCCTGTTATTCTGACTACTATCTTGAGATACCATTAAGGCCAGATATTTTCATTAGTATCCCTGAGATTTCCCCAATCTTGAGAGCCAGATAAAGAGTATTTATCTCCTGTGAACACTGATTTGATGACAACACTGAGCAGTGTTAAAGGTGCATTTCTTTGCAAAATTCACAAAAGTGGAACTTCTAGGAATATAAGTCCCAAGACTAAAACAACTTTGAGGAGCTGCTGCCATGAACATTTTCCCAAAGACCAGTGACTCAAGTTTTTTCAAAAGCTTGATGAGTGACCTTTGACATCAAAACAGTAATGACTGGCCCAAGTGGGTTTTGTTTTTTGTTTGATTGGTGTTTGTTTTTTGAAAATACTTCCATTTTCACCTACAAAACAAGAAATTAAGTGCCCAAAGAAATCAATCATACATTCAAGGAAATATTGTAAAGACCAGGAATGCTGACAACAAAACAAGAAAGTCATCCTTTAAAACTCGAGAGTTAAAAAATGTTTTGAGTTTTTTAATCCAGAGTACAGAGAAAACACTTTATTTCATGATGATAAAAGCTATACCACACTCTGCACATTACTTTCCTTCTTCAGCAAGCCAAAAACTGGACTGGGAAATACTCGGAAATTTATCTTTGTGTTATACTGCATTTTACTCTCTTGGGGCTGTGGAAAGTGAACATTATAGAGATCTCTCATTTTTTTACCAAAATATATTGTTCTGCAGTTACTGCTTATTAATGTGTTTTATGTCCTTAGAGACAATAACTTTTGGTCTACTTACGATAATCAAGGCCATTTTTAAGTTATTGCCATAGTAAGTAATACACGTTTTTCAGGTTGATATTTTTCCTGGATCTGCATTGATATGACCAACTCAGGCAAATGTTAAAAATGTCCTGGGTAGGTACTGAAATGCATACTCATATGTTCAAGATTTTAACAAAACCACAGCAAGCTTTTATGTCTGCATAAGAAAGAGGACACAAAGTGTTAGCAATGCAAGCATAAGGATAGCTAAAACACAGGCACATACACTAAGAATGTATTTAGTAAAGGATACCAAAGAGAATAATATTCCAGGAAGGAAAAAACACTGAGAAAGAAAAATTTCTATGCAGGGACATATTATTCTCCCAAAATATATTCTGGTGTCTCTATTGATACTTGTCTCACCAGCCTTACTTTGCCTGATTAAGGAATATGAGTAGATTTCCTACCAGCAAGTCTGACTGACCTCATTTCCAGAAAGGCACTGAGAATTTCTGGTCCTCTGTACTTTGACAGAAGAAATACTAAGCTAAAATATATTCAGAAAAGGAGCCATGGATATGGGCAACTCCAGGATGAAAGCTGTTTGTAGTTGGACACTGTGCTCTGCAGTAGTTTACACCATGTGGTACTGGACAGTCAGGCACCCAATGAACCCAAATTCTTCCAGGCAGTTTGGCTCCAAGTGATTATTGAAGAATGCTGGAGACCTGGGTTTAAACAAACTGGAATATCCTTGGAGGAAGGACAGAGCAGTTAAGTGCCCCACCAGACACACGAAAGCACTCAGAGATACATAGCAAACACTTCCACCCCTGAGAACAAAGGAATTGCATCTTCAGTTACAAATCTATAATAGGAAAACCCAAACAGAGGGAATTTCAGTGATTACATGCACACATTCTCTGGAGCATTCAATAAATGTGATCAATACACCTTCTGTTGTATTAAAGGAAACCTACAGATAAATGTCTGTTCTCAAAGAGTGTGTGAATTATGATTGCCAGAGTCCCTGCTGAATAAGAGAGTCTGAGGAATCTAATTCCTTCTGTAAGCATAGGGTGGTCAGGAAAGAAAATTCCTCAGCAGTATTATCAATTTAAAAAGCAGTTCTGAGGACAAGAGAGGATTTTGTTTAATGCCAAAGGAATGTTGACTCCTTAGATGTTACAGAGGAACATGTTATAAAGGATACAGAGGTTATTTATAGACCTAGAAAAAGGGCCAAATATATTCTACACGAATCCTCAGATGAACAGAAATATTGAGTAAACTATTAAGGCTGTCATGTATGACAAAAACACAGGCCAAGTCACGCAAAAGAATCCATTACAGTACCACAGGAAAAACTGGCCCCAGAGGGGGAAAAAAATGCACAAGACCTTTTTCCAGAGCGTGTGCATGCAAGCAAATCTATTCGCTGTCTTCAGCTATCTTTAACAACAGACAGTAGGACTTAAGAAGTCTCTGGATTTATTACTTGCTCATTTTCACTAGACATTATATACCTAATGGGTCTCTGTTAGTCCAACGTGTGTCTCAGCAGTTATCAACAGTGTAAGGGATTATTTACCTCCATTTAGCATGAACTTTCACAATAAGAAGCAAGCAGCAGAATTATGGGAATCTGTTGCAGTCAAATGGATACTTTGAGGGGAAAACACAACACCTTTCACAATTGCTTTAGAAGGGATGCAAGAAGCAGAGACATGGCTGGGCTCTGTTGCCACACAAACTCTCCAAGACAAAATATAGCACAAAGACTTTTATATAACAGCCAAGCTGTACAAAACTGCAAAATAGCTATGCAGAAAGCCCCGGAAAACTCCTAAGTAGCCGGTTGTTCATATACGTTTAAAATGCTCTATTGCTTTAGCAACAACTATTTTATGTATCATAGCTATGCATTGTTATTATTTTTATTACTGAAACTTCTGAAGGATGATGAAAGGGGAAAAATGCCTTTTGGGCAATCGCACCAAACCATTTGGAAATGGCTGTTGTGCTGTGCAGAGGCTGTAGCTGCAAGCTCCAAAGAGTTTAATGTAGTTGTTGAACAAAGCCAGCCTCTGCCAGATGGTTTGGCTTAGAATGGGTACCAAACAACATGACCTGTAAATTTTAGGTTCTTTGCCTCTCAAACTTTGCTTTTCATTTTTCTTGAATTTCCTACATTGTATACAACTGCAGTAGAAAGAACCTGAACTTTCAAAATACTTGCAACAGCAGTGGTTTAACATGGGGATGAGAATATCATGGGAAGAGGCATTCACAGAGCTTGATCACGTCTCCTGCTAGATCCAAACTTTATAGTATGAACTTTCAGAAATATAAAGGAAACATTTACTGACAACATGAGGGAAGTTAAAAATATTCACCAGAAGGACGAACAGGGGCTGTAATAACGAGCATGCAGTTTAAAAAGTTACTTTGAACCAAGAGGTTTCTGTCTTGTCTAAATTTAAAGAGCCACCCACAAGAAGGACAAGTGAGAAAGAGGAGTTGCAAAACCAGAAAAAATAAACACACTAAACCCCACTTCACCCTTGTACATGCGTGAGCTGCAACAGCAATCAACCACAAGACATTTCTCTGTTGGGACTGCTTCTGTGTCCTGGATAGGAGAGCTTAGCATCAACACATTTATGGTTAAGTAGCTGAAGCATCCCCAAAGGCTATAGTAAACTTCAGACCAATCTTGCAAACAAATAAATAAAGGTCAAGGCTGAAATTTCAGCCACTGCCTTTGGCCACACATGGCTCACTATCCCTAGAGAAATGGGATGAAGCAGGCACAATGCTGTGACACAGCCTCATGTATTGGCACAAGTAGGCAGTGTTTCCAAAATAAAGATGTGGGCAGGAGTCCCACAATCAGAAAAAATAGGAGGGAACAGTTTCAAAAGTGACTTCAGAAGGTAATTTTGTGTCATGTGGACTCCAAAATCACTTGGAAAATATTACTTCACATCTGCTTGTTACGGCAGGGGGGTCTGACAGCACCTCTTCCCAGCGCCAGCACTATATTTGCTTTCACAGACAGAAAAAACATTCACTGTGCCAGCTTTCTGGAGACTACTTCCCTACCTAAGGCAGTGTGAGGCTTGCTGGCTTGCTAGGCTGCTCTCTGTATATGCTTGGGGCTGTGCTGAGCCTGCTATGATTCCCTCCTAGCTGACATAGTAAGCCATGTACCAAACCATGTCACAAAAGATGTGTGTTGGTAAAGAAAAGGAATGGTGTGCACAAAGAACCAAAGTCTCACTACCACGCTTTCCAGACTTGCAACGGCCCTATGGTCATTCTCTCCCACATCTTAGGAAAAAAAAAAATGAAGCCTTAAGTTATATTCTAAAAATCAAGACAAGGATTAGAGCTTTTTAACATAGTAGAACGTTCCCATTACTACAACCCTATAATTGTCATCATTGTAGTTACTATAAATCCACTACAGTAGTTTCTAAATTATTATAGTTACTTGAAATTGAAATAGCAAAGACTGTGAAAGAAAATGGAAGAGGCAAAGTAATTGTTTAGCATGGGACTCATATAAGAGAATGCCAACTAATAAACAGTAGGAAAGATGGAAAAAAGCAAATGACTAGACACTCAATTTGCATATGTAATAACCCACTATATATGCTGTAACCCCACAGATAACATAAAGACACATTGCAAATTGTCTACTCAATTTACTCTCTTCTATTTTACAGATGCATTTGTAATGGAGATTTTTAAAAATTACATAATATTGCTTTCCAACAACATTTTTTTACTCATAGATAAGAGTATACTATACCACAGCAGATCTACAGCACAGTAGATGAAGAAAAAGGCTTTAATTTCATCCTTCAGAAACAGAGCATATATTATTTCCACATTGTGTGTAATGGTCAGGTAATACTACTGGCCAGCAGCAGGAGAGTTGAGGCAGCCTGTGATTTGCATTCCACAAAAGAGTAAAGAGGAAAACCAGGAGTTTCCTCTCCCTTCTGCTTAGGAGCTCACAGACTGAAGTGGTGCACCCCCCATGCACAGATAATCAATACATCATCAGGTTGCATGGCTGCAGCAATGCTCTAAGCAGAACATTCCATGAGGTCTACAACTAGTCATAACCAGAGTGAAATTGGAAAGCAAATTTTTGAGAGGTCTTTAAAACTACGATCCGTTTCACCTAGGTTTTACAGGAGGTTATGGGCTTTAATGACCATGCATTCTACTACTGAGACTCTCCTCAAAAATCTCCCAGGATTATGGGTGATGCTTAAAAGAAGTGGTATCCAGCAGGCAAAAACACCTGTGGGTATCAGAAACTTGCCTCATACAAATCCAAAGGCTTTTCAAACCACCAGTACTGTCAGAAAATGAACAAGATATCCAATATATATCATGGAAACTATTAGGGGCACCTCCCCAGAGGAAGAAAAAGATGGAGCTTTAAGCCTTCATCATTATACATTAAAATCAGGGGGGTTTAATCAGGAGAAAAGATTAAAGCAGCCGCTAGCACCTGGCTTATTATTTAAGGATTCCCAAAGCATGAATCAGCCATGCTAAAAACCAAAGAACCTTGAACACTGACATCAGAGATATTAAAAAATTAACGAGACATTCTATAACCACAGACTGAACACTGAGAGGTTGTTTCCTCAGTCATTGCCAGTATATTCAAGTTCCCAATATGAAGAGTACAGACACTGAACTGATTTTGTGATTTAATGTTAACTAATAGAAATGAACAATTTTTCTTTCACTCATATTGGGTTTTCATCTGCATAATACTTAATGTATACTCCCTTGTAGAGGGGGAGTCAGTGGGTCTATGTGCAGAGGAAAAACTGAGCAGTCTGAAAATTAAGAGATTAATGATATATTTGATGACTAAATTATAAAAAAAAAAGCACTTCATATCTGATGAAATGCTTTCAGGTAATTTTTGTAATAATCATCCTCTGATCTTTTCAGCCATTATAACCTTTGGTTGGTCTTTATATTGAAGCTAATAAGATCGAGGTAGAGGGCTCAGAAAAACAGTTTTACATGGTATGGAGTATTTGTACATAATTTGTGGTCCCACATTAAAGTGCTACACATTATAATGTTCAAGCCAGCAAAAAACAGACAAGCAAACAAGTTAATTTCAAACAGAAGCTAAAATAAGAAAATTATTCTGTTAAACAAGTGTGACATTTGCATCGCTATTTGTTTGTGGCAACAACTATGGCCTGCTGTATGTTACTGAGACCTCCAAGGTGTAGGTTGACTTTGACAAAGCACATCAAGGTTCTCTTCTGAATTTCTCAATTAAACTACACAGCAGAAAACTCAAAAAAGCGTAAGTGATTTAAATGCAACATGGCTTAAAATCACCTACCCCTTTAACAGATGAAAACCAAGCTTCAGCTCTTTCTGTATGATGCAAATTACAAATTAGAGTACAATTTTTATATGTGCAAGAAATAGGATTTAGCAGAGGCTGTTTCTGTCTTTCAGAGATAAAATTTCCCAAACATATGTTTTCACCTCTCTTCCCCCTGTGATCTGGATATATCTTTCAAGGAATAGGTGTTTGGGTCAAATTCTAAAAACACTCTAGTACACCACACAGTTATTTTTAGGGATGTTCTCCCTTACTCAGAAAGCCAGCATCTAGGCTTTATAATCACAACAGCACTATCACTGTAGTAAAAAAGGATATAGTTTGAGGACAAACCATATATTTCTTCTTTTCATTTTCTTTTTCTTTTTTTTTTTTTCATTCTGTGAAAAAGCAATGAGTATGCCCTGCATTTGTAACTTCTTGTTTGTACTCAGTAAAGTGTTAGGGGGCAAAGGTTTTACTTTTATTGGGCTCCCAAAATGTTCTTAAACTTTTGAGCACATTAAACATATCTTTCACAACTCCTTAACCCTTCTTAGACACCTGCACTCATATTTTGGCACTGTCTGGAGTACATCATAAAACTGAAGGTAAAAGATGTGTTAGAACTCTGCTGAAGAGCTGTTTGCTGCAAGACACTAAAATTCACAAGCACAGACTATCAAAACTTACCATTACTCTTAGTAATATTTCAATTTGTCATACTCCAGGCTTTTACTACTTTAAAAAAAATCATCATTTTAATTTACTTGAAAATTACAACAGAGCTGACAAGCTATTCGTAAAGGTTCTTTTAGTCGTCAGTCAATTTTGATACTTTTTAAAAAAAAACTGTAAAAAGCAACACACTACATGTTGGTTACACAATGAATGATGGTTACATGTGAGTGCTATTTCCAGAAACCTGCCACTCATTTTGTTAACCTGTGTGAGCCATACATGTGGCTCATGTTTGTGGCTCACAATTAAGCAATATTGACCAATTTCCATGATGTTTCCTCACAGTGGGTTGACACATTAAAATATAGTGTGATGTCAGCTTTAAACAGCTTGAATCAAAGAACAGAAGCAAAGGCAAAAATGAACATATGGATAAAGAAAGTAAGTACATGCTAAGTGCAGACACAATTGTTAATTAAACCAGAAGTTTCCCTTCAGCACTAACATAAACCAAAGATCTGTCAATAAGAATGCACACCCCTCTTAACTCTTAAGCCATAAAGTCTTCCAATTTTGCATTCAATTCTCCACTCACAAAATCTCCCTTTGCTGCTTCCCATGGCTTGCTCACCTTGACTGTCACCATCTGTTATGCTTACTCTCGGCCCCTCAAAGGAACTCCCTTTTCAGCACAATGATTTAACTTTCCTCTTTAGATTTCTGAAGTTGCTTCCCCCTGCAGTAGTATTTCAGATGGCTGCTGCCTGGCTAAGGCAGACCTCCCTTTGTTAACTCCCTTCAGAGTTGTCTCCTGCCTGACACTCACCTGTGAGCTTTCAGGGGCATCCAGTTCCCACTCTCAAACCCCCCATTGGTCACTATCTTGGTGAACAAATTCTTGCTTCTCCAGACTCTTACTGCCCTAGGGAATAGTAGAAATGGATACTTCCCTAGTAAGGGAGACCTCTCAAGTGGGCTCCCCCATTATTGCTAACCTCAAATTTCAAAGCCCCAGATTTGGAGGTCCAAAACTGCATTGAATAACTTATGGTGGCCACAGGACCTGTGCCATACTAAAGACTCTGCTGCTGGACTCAAAGCAAACTCCAGTGACGCACCTGCTCAATGCAGTCTGATGTCAGACATCACCTGCTTTGCTCAAAATGCATCATCAGCACAGCCTCTTCCCACAGCACCAGAGAGATACTCTGAGCCTCCTGTGCTGTGGTCAACAAGGTCACCACCCAGCAAGCAAAGGCCACACATCACAATGTGCATGCAACAAGTCTGTTCTCAGAGTATGTTCAGGACACAGCTGATCTGCCCAGAAATGGCAGGTCCAACTTGCTGTATGTGATACTGAGGAGAATTTGTCACACAGCTTCACTCAGCCCCACATCTGAGTCAATTAACAAAGCTCTGTATACACCAACATGCTTGTGTTGCTAATCACATTGACATTTTAGGCAGCAATGATCAAATAAAGATGTTCCTCATGTCTTATTCTTACTGAGTTCCTTGATGACTTCAGGTCAGCATACTCCATCTTCTACTTTTGTATGTATTTACAACTTTCTGGATTTTTTTTGTTTGTTTGTTTGCTTATTCAGAAAGATTCCATTGTACCTGAATTCTTCCCTGCAGATTATTACTCTCTCCAAGACAGTGGACAGCTCCAGAAGGAACAGGACTACACAGAACCTTCACAACTTCTTCAAGTCCTAGCTCTTTCTCGGGCATGGACCAGTGTCAATGCCTATGTCTGTGTCTTGCACCTGTATCTTCTTCTGAAAGGAAACGTTCTGTGAGCCCCACACTTATGTCCCACACTCCTTAAACCTTCCCTTTTTGATACACTTCCCACCACCAAAAGAAAAAAAGCAGAAAAAGGTATTGTGCACATTTTCTAGTGTCTGCCAAATACAAAATATCCATCCTGGGTACCACTTGAAGCAATGGTGGTGAGTCAAACGTAATTTGTGGAGGAAGGAAAAAAAAAATCTTTTATGTCTTAGCTCTTCTAACAAGATCACAAAAACACTGCAGTTTGTCACTGGGCACAATATTTTCCCCATTGTTAAATGAGTCTCCAAAGAGGTCAGTTACAGGGTATTTTGGCTAGTATTACTCCCTGGTATCAGACCACTTAGAAAAAAGTATGGTTTATAGCACAAGGTTTTGCTCAGTTTCCATAAGCAATACTCAAAGACATTTAAATACCTTCAGAATTAGGTACATCCTGCTGGTCAGCATCACTCACGCTCCACAAATGGAGTGTTCTAGCAGCTTTGTGACAAATGTACCCACGCTTGGCCCATGGATCAGTCAAATGAGAGATGCCTCTCTCATCAGCGCAGAGGAGGAACACCCTAGTATCTGTGGAAGAGTCTCTCTGCTAGGCATCCTTCCATAATCAATCAGCATAACCCACTGGGAAAGCAAGCAAAAACGGAGAAAAATTTATTTTCAAGACTCACACTTTTCTGTTATTAATACATTTTGAAATTAATCTGAAGTTTTCACTGTCTGAGACTCAAATATTTCTATTCAAAAACTTAATTCCCAGTTCTGTCCCATTCCTTTTGGCATATGGTTCAGCCTAAATTTTCCAGCTGTAAATCACAGCCAGGGATGACTTTCAACAACACTCTGCCTTTACAGTTAACGAAGCAGGACCAGCTGCTTCTCCAGGGTCTCACAGGTTACAGAAGTTCTCCTGCAGAGGTCAGCTCAGCCTTTCATATTTGCAGGGATAATTTGGTTTCTCTGCTGTTTATTCTTGCCTCTGAGGACCTAGGGTACAGCAGAGTTTTCCGAAAATGAAAGTATTGACTTTTTCTGTTGCTCTTCAAAGTGCCTTGTCTTCTTCCTTAAGGGGGTAGAGGGCTCTGGCTGCATGAGCTGTTTGATGGCTCACTTCCCAAAGCTGTGCTTGCTGACATTTGACAGGCAGAAGAGAGCTGCAAGACTGGAGGGTTACAAGAATAATCTATACATCACTGAATAAGCCACCTATAAAATAAATTACTTGCAGAAAGGATCAGAATCTTGGTTTTTATCCATTTGAGAGCACAGTGTTATCTATATTTTAAAAAGAAGCAAATGGAGCAAAGCAAATAATTAAGGGAAGACAAATGGGAGGGGAGAAAACCAAACAAATCCTGAAATATCTGATCAGTACATGATAAAGCTGGACAACATACACAGAATTTTAAGGAAAACACATCTAGGTTCCTTCCAAAAGATGTTGAGATGAGCGCTTCACAACAGACCTTATGCTCAGGCTTAAAAAGTTAGTCATTATTTAAATTAAATTGGAGCTTAATTTTGCCTTTTTTTTTTTTTTTTTTTTTTTTAAGACCACCGAAATTGCATGGTTCTACAGGAAAACTTTTCACAGTTCTTGTGAAAAAACAGAAACTGAGTGACAGACTATTCCAAACTCCTCAGGACACTGCATTTCAGAATAATTTTGGGAGAAAATTTAGGGGTCATTTTAGGATTTTGTTCAAAAATGTGTTCAGATCTAGAATGCAACAAAAGAAAGGTCTTGACCTCTTTTTAGCCAGTGTTCCAAGCTCTTACAGAGTCTTAGTTGCAGGCTCTGGTCCTGCTCTTATACCAGGTCAAGGTGAGACAAGTGCAATTTCCTGAACCCAAAAACTCGACTTTTTTTGGCCTTTACATTAATAATAATAAAATGTAAGGGGAAGTAAAGAACAAATATTGTATGTTTAGTGCACAATCAAGCTGTAGATTGTACATATATGGAATCTTATCCCAGCTGGGCTCTATTTTTATGAATTTGGAAAAAATGTGTTTTTCCCAATTAAATGGCAAGCTAATAGACTTTCTTGTCACTGGACGTACTGTCATAATTTTTCTACACTACATTCATTTAGTTTGCAGTTCATGCATTAAACAGTGATTTGGCAAAGTTCTTTTGAACTCATATTATTGAAAATCAATTTACCTTCATCACCTAACTATCAAGAGTAACTGAGAATTCTCACTTCAATATCTGCCTATTCACACAACTGTTGCCCTGAAAATCGGAGTCATGGCAAATTTTAAACTGTGACTCTGAAAAATATTTCTCTGTTAGGTAGAAGCTTTTCTCTATACTTTCTTAGTCCCCTTTCTATTCCTTTTCAGTAAGCAAAGGAACAAGAAGTCTTTACTGCTCTCTGTAGCACAGCAAATAGACATCACACTTGCACATGTGAATACTTGTGGAAGAAAGAGTTTGTTTTCTCCATCAGGGGTTTTTGCAGGAAAAGCACAGGACTCCCAAAATTTTTTCACAGTAACCAGAACAAATTAAACTAGCTACATCTTCTGGATGTAAGACAACAAAAGGAACACACAACACTTCTGTGTCAAGAGAAAGTTTAAACTAAAACTAGGTACTGATCTAGTTAACTTTGCTTTAGTCTTTCATATGACTAGGGTGGTTTTTTTTTTTTGGTTGGTTTTTTTTGGGGGGGGGGTTGGGTTGTTTTTGTTGGTGTTTTTTTTTTTTTTTGGTTGAAAGGATGCTTCTGGCAAGGTCTGCATGGCCTAGAAAATCAAAACATGACCAAGTTCTAAGGTTTTCTAACCCCTTTTTACCACTGGCTCTCCCTGAGTGATTACATGCTCCAGAATTTTCTTTCCAAGTGCTAATTTCAAAAGATAAACTAATTTGAAAAAATGAACAGGAGCCCTGAATCATGAGCTCTTTGGCCTACTGCTCAAAGTCTATCCAATGAAGGTTTTCAGACTTTTTTGCAGTTGACATTGAGAATTAATTTACGTGGCTGATAATTAGACTCATTAGCATGTGCAGCTTAGTGTTTGAGTCTCCTACAATTTTCCTGTGTGACCTTACTTAAATTACTTAATTCACTTCAAAGTGAATTCAATAAAAAAACCAAAACCAACAAAACAAAACCCTCCACCAATTCCAGCACCAAAAATATCCCAACAATAAAATCTTTCCCTATCCAGTCTCTCTATAGCTTGTCTGTATGATTTAGTTTCAGGTGTGTGGACAGATATGGCCTTGGTTATCAAATTTTCTATGAGATACTGCATACATATAGCCCTCTCTCCCAAATTCCAGAATAAAAGTGTGTCATATTAACATCTAGCTGAGGCCAGAAGATGTATACATCAATTTCTGCTTTGTCTTCACATTTCCACAAATCTTGAGAGCCTACCTGCAGCAAAAAAACCTTCACAGAAAATTTGGTGAAAAAGTATCATTTACGGATAAAATTGTTTTTAAAAACAGACACTTATCTAAATGATATGCATTTGTTAGTAGAGCTTTCACCACATCAAAGTTACTATGTTGTCACTTCACATAGTCCAAGACTTCCAACACTGCACAGCCCTGGAGGTAGAAGCAGCAAGTCAGAACTGGGAGCTCACAAGTGCAGAAAGCAGGAGTTTTGCAGGGCAGGGAAACTCCCAGGGCTGGCTCCCACTCAGACTACCTGCACTGCTGATGCTGCTCCTGAATGGCTTCTTTTCATAGCTAACTCAGGGTAATGTGTGTGCAAGTACAGTGCTAATTATTCTCAGCCTTTTCCTTCCTTAAGCAAAATCTTCAGATCTGAAAAAAAGATCCTTGAGAAAATGGCTTCATTTGAAACTACTATGACCCTCAAGCTTTCAAAGATTTATGTTGGATATTCTGTACCCACAGACCATTTAACACAGATAGTTTGGGTATAGAGTATAGTTTCTCTTTATTGATGAGAGTGGTTTTTATTTTTCTTTTAGCTTGCCAGGCACTTTAAATATTTCTTTAGCAAGGTAAAAGAAAAACCACACAAACAATTTAAAAACAACAGCCCAATTAATCTTCATTCAGATGAAGGATTCTGTAAAACATAATATTCAGACAGCCTTAATGGAATCTGAAGGAACTAATCTTCAGGCAGGAAAAAAAAGCAAAACTTATTTTAGTCCCTGTTTTTCCAGTGGAGCAGCTAAAAACTAGCTGGTTTCCCCCCCAAAAAAAATTTAGGGGACAGTTTTTAAGGAGACATCAGGGATTTAACAATGCCATTTTGTCAAGGCTAAATCTCCCAGAACCTCATGCCTAGCGGAGGGGATCAGCTAATGTATGCCATAATTTTACACAGACAGCCCTGGAGTCTCTTGCTGCTGAATTATTTATTAGTGAGACTGGTTGTTTGTTAAGGCAGATAATGGGGAAAACGTTCCCTGGAAAAAATAGATTACATTCATGCTTTTAGTTTAAAAGAGTATCTCACTTTATACATTCAATGATATTTTTACACTCTGAAGTTGAAAAATATTTAATAGCTGGTCTTAGTAGGTTAAAGAACAATTTAAAGACTGAGAGATCTCAAAAGATGTATTTAAATTGTGGAATAGTCTGTTTTGGTAAAAGATTCTGAAATTATATGCTTTTGGAAATTTATTTAAGCACACCATTTTTCTGAAGAAATAATGATTTTTGATGAATAAGGTAATATTCTCATGCCAAAAAGATTTCAGCTTTTGTTACTGATAGTGATAAAAAAGAGGAAAAAGCCAACATGGGATGGATCAGTGAACTTGGTGGCCTTAAGTACAAGGAAGAGAAACTCTAGTAATACATGCTGCTGTTCATGTCCAGGCACCTCTGAAGCAGCACACCTTTCCCAACAATTCCCTTGATAAGGTCTCAACATTTGCCCCAAATAACTCCCCAGATGGACAGTGAAACCCAGTCCCACTCTGGAGACACACCTTTCACTGTACCACAGAGAGCATTCTGATGTTACTGAGGGAAGGATACTGAATTACAAACCCTGCCTAGGCAGAAATTCATGTATTGACCAATGCCTGTGGTAACATCCAGCTTTTGAATGCAATTTATCGTTTGCTCTCTAGTGGCCTGATCTGGTTTTGAATGAAGGCAGTGGAAAAACTCCTGCCAACTCCATTGGCAACTAAATCATGTCATAGATTGAAAGATACAGAATTTCTAATGAATTTCAAAAGCATGGGAAAACAAGTAGGTAAAACCAAGAATATATCTGGCTGCCAGTTAATAGTATAATACCTTTAAAAGTTATATTTTTAATCAAAACATGTTAAGTCAAAACTAAACTACAAGCATTAGTAGCATATTTATGTATTAGGACGCACACCAGCAATAAGGTTTAGCTACATAAACTTGTAATTATAGCAAATATACATATAGCTAGAGCTGGATCTACACTGAACAGCAGAACTGGCAACTGTACTTTTGGTTTGCTTCTGTCTGCCTATATCAGTAAAACAGTGACAGCAAGGTTGAAAGTAAAAATCATCAACAACTTTCAGCTGGGCTCAGGGGACTAGTGAGCCAGGTCATCTGGGAAAACGTTTTTGAAGGTGCTGGGGTCTATCAGTGCTGGTCATTTTTCCACCACCTCCTAAAGGCAGAGGAGTGGGTGATTCCTAGATGTTAGGAGTCCAACAAATGAGGAAGAATGCCAGCTTGGCTGACCGGGTAAAGCAAAAAAGGATGGTCCTTGTAGGTCACTTCCAACCCGGAATATTCTGTGAACCTGTTTTAATTTCTGTGATTCTTTGACACAGAACTGGAGCTCTAATGTTATAATGCTGAGTTAGAAGAAACTAATATCTCCAGAGAAAAAAAATGGGGCGTGAGGGCTAGGGGGAGCGAATGTCACCATCCTACATCTACTCAATGGCTATTCTCTTAGGTCCAGGCAAATTTACCAATTGCCTAAGGCAGGAGACAGCCAGAAGCCAATGAGAAATAAAGGAAAATATTAGAATGTTGATCCTGCTATACTGCTGCAACAAGAATCGATGGAAAAATATTAGGTGCTGGTTCCTGCTGTGGGAGACAGGAGACCTTGGTAGGGATAAGGTTCTAAGGATCTCTGATCCTCCTACAAGGCAGGAAGAATAACCCCAGATCCCTCCAGATACCCACTCTATTTTCTCTACTCCTCCTCCATGCTACTGAGAGACTTCAGCAGCCTCTGAGGGATCCTTTACCCTGTGGCTAATAAGTGCCACTTTCAACTGGAAATAAATTTGAGTACATGCTGATCTTTAGACTGAGCAGCAGTCTTTGGAAATACACTCATACAATACCTAGAGTGTAATAACAGGAGACAGTGTAGCTGTTTAAAAAGGCTATAACAGACCAACCAATTTAGTTATTAATCTATTCTTGGAAACAGAGAAGTACTGTCATAGCTTATGCTTTCCAGATGACTGCTTTAATCAGACCCTATAAGTCAGAGAGAACTCTATTTTCCCCTGTGATCTGTACATTCTTCATTAAGCTGAAAATCAGCATGAATTAATCAGCCCTTAATCTGTTCATTCTAGGAGTAAAAAAATATTTCATAAAAAAGAATTTCTGTTTTCTCTAGAGTGTCTAATTTGTCCATATTACGCCTTGAGAGGTAGGAGAGCTTCACAGAAAGCTCTCTTCTCCCACTCAGGCCAATTCTCACCTAACTCAACAGCTGTTTGCTGTGCCATACACAGTGAAGTTCAACAAGGTCCATGGTGTCTGCTCCTCTTCCAGCATATGATCAATCTCATTAAAGTGAGTGCTTCACCATAACCCCAGACACCGAGAGCACCTGGCTTTCTTCTTTTCACCCAGAATTCAAAATCCCTGATTTAGGCAAGGAAGTCCTTGACCACAGCCGGGAGGGAGGAGACTCAGTGGAAATGGAAAGAGATAGGGCAGGTATAGAGCACTTCTCTCCCCTATGTGATCTCAGAGCATCCAGCAATCAGAAATTTAGGGTTTTCTTAAAGCAGAGGTTACATCCAGATCATCATATCTAATAGCAACTGATAAAGATGTGAACAAGTCTGCAAGTCCCCTCTTGTATGGATTACATTAAGGTATAACCCTGCTCTCTAATGCCTCTTCTAGTACTAACTATATATTTTCATATCCTGGGGCTGAGTTTACTCCCTTTTGATTGCACTAGCAAAACCTACAAACATTTGAAAGCAGATGCCACTTGGATTTCAAAGAATCTACACGATGTCCCTGATATCAGAAACTGAGACATCAACAATCATAAAAAGCATTAGACCATAGATATTTCTTCAACTCTTATTTGGCCAAACACCACCACAATGACGTTGCACAGGACTTTCCAACAGAGAAGTCTAAAAACTTTGTGTAGCCTACTAGAGAGTGCTCAGTGGAGTTGCAAAATTCAGGATTTTTTTTTTTAAGCTTTTAGGGAATTGCACTGTGGAATAAACACGTAGATCGTTTTCAGAAGAACACTGTGAATACTGGTGCATACATCAAATTCTCCCTTTCTACAACTTGACACCATTTGTAGTCAGAGGATGGCATGGTGCAGTTGACACACCTGAAGGATAGGATGCCATCCAGAGGCACCTCGACAAGCTCAAGGAGTGGGCTCATGGGGATCTCATGAGATTTAATAAGATAAAGTAGAAGATGCTGCACCTATGTCGGGGGAACAACCAGTATCAATGTGGGCTGGTGGATGAACAGATCAAGAAGTGGGAAGAGGATTTGGGAGTGCCAAGAAGGACTTGGGGTGCTGATGGATGAGAGGCTGGACGTGAGCTGACAATGTGTACTCAGCTCAAAAAGCCAAATGTGTCCTGAGCTGCATCAAAAGCAGCGTGGCCAGCAGGTCAAAGGAGGGCACTCTACCTTTGTATTTCATTCTGGTGAATTCCCATCCAGCTGTGGGGCCCTAAACACAGGGACATGCAGCTTTGAGAAAGTCCAGAGGAGAGTCACTAACAAGATGAGAGGGATGGAGCACCTGCGAGGAAAGGCTGAGAGAATTGGCATTGTTCAGCTTGCAGAAGAGAAGACTTTTGGGGTGACCTAATTGGGTCCTTCCAGTATCTGAAGGGAGCCCAAAAGAAAGATGGAAAGACTATTTACATGTAGTGACAGGACAAGGGGTAATGGATCCAAGTTGACAGAAAGTGAGTTTAGATTAGATATTAGGAAGAAATTCTTTACTGTGAGGGTGGTGTGGCACTGGGGAAGGTTTCCCAAAAAAAGTTGTGGATCCCTGGAAGTGTTCAAGGCCAGGCTGCATGGAGCTGTGAGTAACCTGGTCTATTGAAACGTGCCCCTGCCCATGGCAGGCGACTTGGAATTGTATAATATTTAAGGTCCCTTCCAATCCAAACCTTTCTATGAAGAACTCTCTCTCACCTCTAAAATAAACTCAAGTAATTTAAGAGAGAAGTTGTTTCCAATTATGTTTTCTGCTTTGCCAATAAAGCCAGCTTTTCATCTGTGGCAAAATTCTAAGGCATCACAGGCAGATTGCATGTGTTTCTCTCAGATATATAGAGTACCATGCATATGCTGGATGTTGGGTGAACATTCCATAGCCCTCAGCTTGTGCAGGCTGCTTTCATTAACCCAGTATTTCACTTTATAATCTGCCTTAAAAAAGCAATTTGATGTAATTGTGAGGTTTTTCAATAGAAAAGCATGGAGCAATTCTTCTAATTGAACCAGCTGTTTTTCTTTCACTTACCTTTCAGACGGGTGTTGACTTCCTCTGAGCCTTGCCTGTGTAAACATTTTTGTGAACTCATTTTACACAGAAACAATCTGAGCGTTAAAAGCAGCTCTTCTTTAGATTTTCCAGGAGTTGGTATTTTAGTCACTAGCAAGCCTGCATGCAAAACCTCTTTGAATGCATGATTACATCTTTCTACAGGCCTTCCTCTAGTGGGAAATCAGTGTTCCATTTACAGAACGGCTAAAATGGTTTAAAATTTAAAGATCTGTCATGAATTACCCCACAATAATACAAATAAAATACAATATCTACTTTCTAGCATCTTCCTCATCTACAGTGCTAATGTACCAAAAAATTACCTGCCAGGCAATTTACCAGAGAAAGTGCCCTACCAAGATATTCTGAAGATATATGTGAAAAATAAAGGTAATTTTCAGCAAGAACCAGATTGTAACAGGTGCACAAGCAAACAATCACTTGAACAGCTGGGTGGTAGGGGGGAAAGGGGGAGGTAGGGAATAAGTATTGAAACCTTGCCACTTGTCCTTTATCTTAAAAAGGTAAAAAAAATTACAAAGGCATAAGGGCCTTTTGTAATTCTACTTCTAGCACATGTATAGACAAAGAAAGGAAAGAATGAGGAGTATCTCAGTGTCACTTTTAAGTATTATGGTGTTTAACAGATTTTGTATGAAGAAACAAGTACCATCTGTACCCAACTTTGTAGAACTTGAAGTAAAACCTGTGCAAAAGACCTTATTTTCAGACCAAAACCACTTACATTTTCAAGGGCAGCAAATGATAATTTTAGTTTATTTAGCTAAGATACCTTGTGAGTAAGTAGGTAACACAGCTACAGAGAGATCCTTGGGCTGGCAGGTTCCACAAAATTGTCTGATGTTGCCAGCAAGAGAGAGAAAAGAGGAGCTGTTTCAGCTCCGTCCTCCCATTACATTCTTTCCATCAAAACCCACAACACCTGTGCTGTAGTGTTTATTTTGCCAGACCTTAATTTTTTCCTGTGCCCTTTTTTACACTGCCACACATTCTACACACACCCACACACACACTCTGATTCAACTTCCACTTTTTGCTTGTGCTAAACTAAAGTAGCTATACTGAAATCAAGCTATTCCCCATGATATCTGAAAAGTCATGGGAGTTAGGTGAAGGCCCAGGTGACTGGCAATAGAGAGGAATGATTGCACATTTTTTTTTAAATGGTGGAAATGTGGATCCTGGGAACTACCTACCTGTCAGCCTTACCTCTGTGGCTGGGAAGATCCTGGAACAGATCTTCCTAGAAGCTGTGCTAAGGCACAAGGAATTCAGTGGAGCTATTCAAAACAGACAGCATGGCATCATCCAGGGCAAGACCTGCCTGACCAGCCCTAGTGGCCTTCTCTGACAGAGTGACCACAGCAATGGGCAAGGAAGAGTTATGGATATTGTCTATTTGGACTTCTGACCAGCCTTAGACATAGTTCCCCACAACATCCTCTCTAAATTGGAGGTAGGTGGATTTGATGTGTGGATTTGATGTGACAGTTCTGGGCACAAGGAGTTGGCTTGATGGTCACGTCCAGAGGGTAGTGGTCAATGGCTCAATGTCCTGATGAAGGTCAGTGACAAGCGTCCTTCAGGGGTCCTTATTGGGACCAGTGGTGTTTAATGTCTTCACTGATGACATGACACTGGTATTGAGTGTAACCTCAGAAGTTTGCAGATTACAGCAAGCTGAAAGGTGCAGTTAACAAGTCTTAAGGACAGGATGCCATCCAGAGGCACCTGGACAAGGTAAAAGAGTGAGGCCATGGGAACCTAAGAGGTTCAGCAAGGCTGAGTGCACCTGGGTTGGGGCCATCCTCATTATCAATACAGGCTGGGGGCATGAAGGGATAGAGGGTTGCCCTGCGGAGAAGAACTTGGAGGTGCTGGTGAATGAAAAGTTTGACACAACCCAGCAACACATGCTCATAGCCCAGAAAGACAATTGCATCCTGGGCTGCATCCAAAGCAAGGTGAGGGAGGGGATTCTGCCCCTCTGCTCTGCCCTGGTGAGACCCCACCTGCAGTGCTGCATCCAGCTCTGGGGTCCTCAGCACAGAAAAGACAGGAGCAGGTGTAGAGGAGAGCCATGAAGATAATCACAGGGCTGGAGCACGTCTCTTAAGAGGAAAGAGTTGGGGGTGTTCAGCTTGGAGAAGAGGGTGCTCTGGGATAAAAAAGATGGGAATAGACTTTTTGCTAGGGCCTGTTGTGACAAGACAAGGGGTAATGGCTTTAAACTGGAAGATGGTCTATTCATACTAGATATAAGGAAGAATTTTTTTATTGTAAGGGTGGTGAAACACTGGAACAGGTTGCCCAGAGAAGTGGTAGACATCCCATCTCTCAGAATTATTGGACAGGGCTCTGAGCAACCTGGTCTAGTTGAGATGTCCCTGCTCATTTCAGGGGAGTTAAACTAGATAATCTTTAACAATCCCTTAAAACCAAATCTTTGTTTGAGTCTATGAAGCAGAAAACAACAAACTCTCACAGCATTACTCTATTTTTGGTGTTTTGATAACCAAGTTAATTAGGTAGAAATATAATCTATATTAAAAAAACACATCAGAAACCACAAACAAATGAACAAAACCCCCCCCCCCCCAAAAAACCCCAACAACCCAAAAAAGCATGAACAACCCCAAAATATGTATGGATGTAAATGGATTCTTTATCCTTTGTGTGTGTTTGGGTTTTACTTCCTTTAACTTTGCCTGAAGTTTGAGTTGCTCTATCAGCTGTTTCTTTCACACCCAGAGAAACCATCTTCCCTAAAAGCATCTTTTAGTCAACTGATGTCATTCAGAGCTCCAACCATATTTCCCTATCCAAACTAAATTCCCTCATTACTGTCACTAGAAAGCTGTCAATGTACCTGCTTTTTAAAAAGAAAGGATACCACCCCTTCATTCCCTCCTCCCCCTTACTGTTTTTGCAGGAATGGTGTAGCCTAGTGGGGGGTGGTTAGGTTTTCAGCAAGGGAATGATAATAGGTGAGCATCTACAGGCTGGGGAGAAACACAGATTTGAGGTATTCGTTGTTTACAGCTGAAGTCTGGGTCCAAAACACAAAAAGTCACATTTGCTTGTGCAGAGGAAAACATATGAATATATATGAACCCTCCTGTGCCTGGCGAAACTGGACTTTACTTGAAAGTAAACTCTTCCCCTGCACGATTTACTGTGAAATGTAACAACTTTCTTAGTACTTTGTATTTGCTTGGGAAGGAAATAAAAACATGGTCTCTATTAAAGGGCTGCTACCTTGATCAGCCTTAGGGATTCCTGAGAGATTTTATTTCTGATGAGTTATGTTAGATCTATTTCTTGGGTAATAATGGGTTGAATCTGGGTAAAATCTGTCAGGCTTGTTCTCCACTATCTTACACCAGATCTATGCTACCACAGCACAACCATTTCACACCCAGCACAGAAATTGGGAATTAGGTCTTCTCCATTAAACTCAGCTGAAGCTTTTGATTTTTACTGTTATACAGGCTTGTAATGTTAGTGATCCCATTTAGGTATAAAGTTTTTCTCTCCAAAAGCAATTTAATCTATATTGTCATACCCAGAAATGCACACAGCAATTGTTATCTAGTCAGATTCACCTGCAGTTTTACATGGATAAAGAGTTCCCAATGTAGTTAAAAGATATTATTCTCCTATTTCCCTCAATTCCTCAGTGCACTTCTGTTTTTCCAGATTTATATGTAGCCTAAAGTCTGTAACACTCCTAGAAACCTGAGGAAAATGTTAAAAAGAGGTTCCTAAAATCAACTTTGATGGAATTAAATATTAAAACAGCACAATGAACATATGCCTAAGACCCACCTATACTTCTGTTTAGAACAGCATTACAGTCACAGAATGTGCTTTTCAACTGTCTTTCAACATAAGAGATGCATTTATGTTACAAACATAGCATTTCAAATCTCAAAAGCAAAAATACAACAGAAGAAATCAAGATATAAAAAAAAGGATTATTTAACATACAGTTCACAGAAGCATTTCAGAAAAATAGTAGAAAATACTCATAAAGCCATCCATTAACATAATTTCATTAAAAAATCCTTACTGGGTTCATGGAAAGAATAGATTACTTTCAATGAAAACTAACTATAGTTCTCACATAGCATTTTGGTTTTGCAAATATATGTTCTAATCTAATGAAAAGGAGAAACATTATAATAATAATTGGGTGCCACCAGTTTCCCTTTACCTTGTAAGTATTGAAGTAAAGTTCTTATGTCATGGAGATGCTTCAACAAAGCATGTAGCAGGACATTAATGTGATCAACATTAATGAAAAAACTTGATTGTGATATAAAGAATAGTAATCTTGACTTATCATGAGGAATTAAATGCTTTTGGATAGCCTAAGTATAATTTTTTGGTCTCCACTTGCTGTCACAGGTCACTAAGCTATGACAAATATTAAGAACAGTCATGACATTTCCCAAATCATGGGAGTGTTTGGAGCTAGCAAACTCAGGAGAGATGTAAAATTACACAGATGCTGAAAGGTTTAAACAAAGTGAGTTATTGCATCTGACTCTGTTTCCAGGAAATTAATATAATTAAATTTGTTTCCAGGAAATGGAAAAAAAGGAAATATCCCAGCTTTGTTTTAAACTTTGGACATGTCTCCTCCCAGTCTTCAGAGAGTATTGCATTAGATTCATTGATCTCTGAACTAACCCACAAACCACACACCACAAAGACATAAAATATCAAGTTAATTATATAGCCCAGGGACATCTCTTTCACAGACCCTTGGCTGCTCAATAAGCTATCAATCTTTTTCTCCAGATGGTGCTGCCTCCATTCAGTTGCTCCATTGTTTCCTTCGTTATGCAAGTGGTTTCTTGATTAAAATTTGTCAACTGCCCTTCCCCTAAGCATTCTCCCAATTCAAATAATATCTGCAGTTGTTAAATGAAAAAAACCCAACAAACCCCAAACACAAAAAAACCTTGCTCCCAAACAAAGACACTCACTAAAAATATTAAATAGAGAATGAATTTTTTTTTCTGTATATTCTCCCAGAAGACAAATGTAGAAGAGTTTATCGGTAATATGCCAAGGGCCAGATGTTTATCTGTCTGCCCTATGTGTGTCTCTGCACCTGCCTGTTCTCTGCTGCTAGCAATATAGATAACAGCTATCCTCATTTTCCAGCTTTTACACTTATGCGTTCGGGTTCAATCCTCAGATATTCCTGAAGCAAACTAGTTTCAAACAAAGCTTTTCCGTTTGTGTTGTCCCCCTAGTGACAGGGGGCTGTTCTCACCACTGCCTCTCATCGCCAGTTCTCATCACTTTTCACCACTAGTTGTTCTCATCAAAGCATACCAGTAGAAGGTGAAATTGGAAGATCTGGAGTTTTAGGTATTGAAAAGAAAACGCTTGAAATGCAGAGGGTTCTCTAATTGGCTTTGAAGTTTTTGGCATTTAAAATGCTGGAATGAAACCCTGTGAATAGCAAGTTTCATAAGAAGTCTTTGGGAATGCTGTGGTTCTGCTGACAGAAGAAGTCTCAGGAGGACAGCTCTTACAATACTGTGTCAATACTGCCTCTAGCCCTGGCCAGACTGCACCAAGAACCACAGCCATGTAGAGATGAGCAGCACATGAAAAAAACCCACATTTTGAAGACTAGAGAAGATGCAAAGTTGGATTCTGGGCAAAAATGTAGCCTTTTAAAATTTGTCTACTTCAAATCCATCCATTCTTGTCTATGTGTCTATTTTCACATTCTTCTCTGAAGTGGAGAAGCCATGTGGCTATAACTTGCCTTTAAAATTGAGAGCTCCAGGAAAACTAAGGAAAAAAATGATGCAAATATTTGCTTCAAGACACATTTCAGATACATTTCACAAGATCTATATTTGCAAAACTGGATAAATGAAGAGTTTTTCACTGGCATTTTCTACTTGAAGTTAAAGGATTGCTAATCGTTTCCTTTTTGCCAGTCACTGGGCATAAAATAAAAATATGAAACTCTCTCAAGATATTGTTATTATTCTACATTTAAAGGAATCTTTATATGCTTTTTAAGGAATGTAGAGGAATCTTATCTGCTTTTTAAGCAGACTTACAGAATTTATCTTTTCCTGTCCATATGATATATATATGTATATAATACTGCACAACTGTCAGATAGAACTTAGCAAAAAGGTAAAATATTTACATTTAAAATGACAGGGTTATCATTTTTTTTTTTTCAAAATGCAGCTCTCATAGACAAACATTTAGTGTGAAACTTAGAGGCCTTAAAATCAGTGGTAAAAGCCTGATTGACTTCTTTCAGTCAGAAGTTCTCTTTTCTCTGCCAGACCTCTGTCAAACACTTTACCTTCAATGTCTTGTAAGTGGTCCTAAATTCTCCAAATCAGCAACACTTGTTCAGTCAAGTAAGGTTTTCTCACATCTCAGGATTCAACCTGCACACAGGCCAGAGCCAGGAATTTGGTTTTTCAAAGGTGACTACAGACTCAAATTTGACTTTTCATCAAGGAAGACCAAACTTGTATTCTGTATTTGGAAGTGGAGAAACAGAATCGGAAGTCTTAAATGGTAATGTATTTCCAAAGTCTTAGTTCAGTTCTTCTCTATTGCTTGGAACTTGTGGAAAACATGATTGGATATTTCATGAACACTTCATTTTCAAATGTAGTACTTTAACTGCACAGATACATTGTGCCATAGGTAGATATATTAACCATGAGCAGTGAGAAGATAGTTTTTCAGAGTTCCACTACCAAAGTAAATCTATTCCCAGAAAGTACCTATAAAATTTCATTTATTTTGATAGTCAGTATGCAACCATGGCATGTGCTGGCTCAAATAAACCTTGAGGTGTTCTGAGGGCCCTGAACCACCTTCTTCAGTACATCTATGAAGGTCTGATTTGCTTCATAACAGCTGATCTGAGTACCAGATTTGTCAAACAGATTTGTCAAACCAATTAACTTGGACTACACCATGCTTCATCCATGACACTGGTAATGAAAACAAACAGTTTAAAAGAAAGGTTGGAAATGTATACAATACTGCTATCATTGTAGTGAGTCTGCACTTTTAGTTCTGCTTTTTCCAGAGGCTAGGAAATATTTCACTTTTAAACCCAGATTTCAGTCTCCCTCCCAAATTTTGTCTGGTGTTAAAGTAAGTGGTACAATTTACCTTCTGTGTCCTTCCCACAAATGCCTAGGCCATTTATTCCATAGCCTATTAGACAAAGACTGTGATGCTTGAAAGAGCAGTTTCTGCAATTGTTAGCCCTTTAAACAGACACAGGACTGAAAGCTTGAAGGCTTGCACAGCTTATTGCAGTCTGTGCCTTCGATTTGCACAACGGCGCTAATAAAGGGTATGAGGCCATAGCAGCAAATGGATCCTGAGAGGTCCTAAGATGTTTGCTTCCAGGCAAATTTTCAAAGGCTCCTATATGGGGGTGTAGGATGGAAGATATTGTCTGAAATTTCCAAGATTACAAGTCACAATAAGAAATCACAGGAACTAGAACAGCATGCTGTGAAAATCCAACCAGCACAGAATGGATTAGCCTTTTAAATGAAACAAACACAACCAGATACATATTATTCCAATCCTAAAGTTCCCGCAGGATACACACTTCACAAAAATCTATCTAGTGAAATTTTATTTACATTTCCAAAAGAAGCACATCATCTAGTCCCAAAAATGGACTTATTTTACTGTTTCTATGGCAACTGTTTGCCTTTCAGAGCTACCAAATGAAATGAATGGTGTAAAAACACATTGTATGGAAAACTGATTTCCTGTTCTTCATCCCATATATGTAGCAATGCTTCACTTAAAGGTGCTTAATGGTTTAGCTCTATCATGTTTCTAAATAGATATTTGTACTGTTTTCATATAGAACACTAACCATAAGCCATGAACCTCTGAGGCCTTAATAAAATGATTTTAATGTGTTTAAATTTATGTCTGCAACAAAGTTTTAATTTTGATCACATCATAAGTCAAAATTTCTTTGTGGACCATATAGCAAACACCTTGATTTTTAAAATCTGATATTCTTGATGGGGTCATATATAATCCACTTCTGAGCAAACGTTAAAACTAAGTGTAGTTATTCCATAGAGGACTACACAAATGGAATATTGCTGTGGCTGCTCTGGTCTAAAGGCACATAAGAAAAAAAATTAATAGAAACCATGTCCTTTTTTTAACTTAGAAAAGCTGAAAGGTATATAAACATTTCCCCATGTCTGAAACAGAACCTGCAGATTCAATAGCTAAACTAGGTTATATAATTCATTTTTCTCTGAAGTGGATGTGATTTTTATTTGTGTTTCTATGGGATCTTATTTAAGTTACCTTGAGCTTCTTTTCCATTTGTCACATCATTTAACACAGAAATGTCCTTGTGGTGGTTATTATTCTCTTTCTGCAGCTGTTCTTCATGTGCTCCATGATCCCATTATTTTCTACAAGTTCAGCTTAACAGTTGGACTAAACTCCCCTGTCTTGTATCCCTGTCCCATTCTTAAGGTGAAAGGATGTTTTAGATCGTGGCAGGAATATTAAATGAAAGAAAGAACTCAGCCAAGAGGTTTTAATTGAAAATCGTCCCAGAAAGATGAATCACAATGTCTGCATTTTTTTTTTTTAACAGAATAGAAAATTTGCAAGGTTTCAGGTATAGGATATTTGAGGGAAGATGAATGATGTGGCAAATTTATATGAAGAACAACTAGTGTTGGAGAAAGGAACTCTTCTTGCACACTTGCAAATTGATAAACTGGCATGTGACAATGCTATTGTGCAGATATTTTTCAATGCAGAGTCAAACATACATAGGCAAGAATACTTAAATCAGAAGTGGGTATATCACTGAAGTTAGCTCACACATCTTTATATGTGCCATAGGATCACTATTCTGGACCTAAGAAACCCCTGCCTTGAATAGGAAAAAAAAAATTTGAAGTTTTAGGTCTGTCCTCAACTGAGCAGAATGAACTTGAACTTAAATTTCCAATATCTCAGTCTACTGCTCTGGCTAGTGATTTTCATGCTGGAAGTATCACCTTGTCTAAAGAAACTTTCCCTTCCCCTTATGAAACAAATGTAAAAGCCCATTCTTTTCTACAAGAGATTTGAATTTCAAGAAACTATCTTTTTTCTAAAGAGAGTAAGTAATTGCTACACTTAGAAAACCAGTCTATTTGGACTTTTGTTTCAATAAAAAGCAGGGTACTGAGAATACAACGTGTAGTTGCAACAATATATGTGATTTCTTGCGGATATAAAAAAGATCCAGATTCTTAATTTATCGTCTATCTGGGAGAAAGAAAAAAAGCATTGTATTTCTGTATGCTTGTGTAAAGACCATCCTTTTTTGGCAAGGCCAAATAATACAGGTCTGCACTACTTTGTATACCAAAATGTTATTATTAAAATTTATCTAGAGACTGTGTCTTCTCACTGAAAGCTTACTGCCGAAGTTTTAAGTCTGGTATATATCTCAGGCTTGTAAACAGCCTGAGAGGTGAGAAGCTTGTTAGGAACATTAGCAGGCTCACTAAACAGAAATAAGGGGGGCTTTGTCACTATTGCTACGGGCCACTCCTCTGTGTTGTTCAGGAAACACTGTTAGGCTGTAGCCCTTGGGACATTGCCCTGAAAAACACTGCCTCAAACACTCATGCATCAGCAGTGACTGCTGAATTAAGCCAGGCAATAGCCAATAATACCATTAACCACAAAAGGCTGATTTCTAGAGCTCTGCAGGGGAAAGCACGCTCCATGAATAATGAGATATTGTGGAGTGGGCTGTAAATGCACTGTAACCACCCCATCTGCTGGTGCGGGCTCAGGCTGAGCACAGACACCCTGGAAACTTCCAGCTCACACTGAAACAGGTCAGAGCTTTGGCTGGGGTTTGTGTCATGAAACATCTGGGTTCAGGCGTGGCTAAAGAGTAGCCCTGGCCAGGTCAGCCCTGGACCACTGGGCGAGAGTGCAGAGGGAGAAACAGTGTTGACTGCCTGATTTGTTCCCAAACCCCTTGGCAATGTTACTGACTGCTCATTAGTAAGCAATTTCATCTGTATGCATAAACAACTGTGGCATCTCCACCTTCTGAGGGATGTAGCATGTGGCGAGCATGATGCAATGAAATACCAGCATTGATCAGCTCCAGCCCACTGATATGCCAGCCAAGACACTCACCATCTATTAGCAATGTATCGTGACTGTAGTTACTATTGCTAATTGCAGCATTACTGTTAGAATTATTGCAGCATTCCTTAATAACTACTGCTGAATAAATTTATATGGCATATTTTTATATAATAACTGACCTGAAGTACAGAGAAATGATGGGAGAATGTTAAAAACTTATCTGTATACTGCCTCAGGGGAAATCATGATGTTTGTGATTTTGTTTGATTTTTGTCAGGTAAATGAGAGGCAATGACCCACAGAAGACCAAGGTCATGTTTCTCCTCGGCTTAATTCTGGCCAAAATTCCCTGTGACTAATGCAGCTTTTACTTATTATGCTTCCCACTATGGAAATCCCACAGAGGTACTTCATGTGCTGCTGATTATAAGCATGAGAGAGCTGTAAGCCAGTTCATATATTCATGTTATGGATGTGTTCCATTGCTTTGTAAAGACACAAGAGTATGGCATAAGTGACATGAAAGCAAAGCCCTCCAAACTTCAAATTCTCAGTTGCAGAATTTCATTTTGTTCTAAACAAAAATAAAAGACAATATGATGGTTGTTTGCATTCCCCACTTCTTCCCTTCCCTGAATTGCTCATAAAACTGAATTCTCTAAAACCTAATGTAGGAGAATGCACTCTTTGGAACATTAACACTGTGTCACCATTTCATTATATTTTATTTCAGGAAACAAATATCAGGTGAGCTTATTTTGTTCTCCAGCCATCACTAACTAGTTAAAATATCTTGAGCTAATTATGCATCAAAGTACTGCTTTGCAGATCAGATAAGATGCATAAAAAGATTTTAAGTAGTAACTGAGGTTTGTTACAATAGAAACAATATCCAATATTGAAAAAGACAAAACATGATGTCCATAACATATTGAAATGCAATTTGCACCTATTTTGTGAAGACTGCCTTTTCTGATCACAAAACTCTTGATGGAAATGTCAGAACTCTTCAAGTCTTCAGGTAAAACCAGGATTTTTTTCCCCTGAATTTCCTCATTTTACTCTGTAACACCTTTCACATATCAAAAAATCCTGTCAGCACTGTAGCCTAACATGCAAATTTTTTGCCTTCTTGTAGAGCTCAGTGAGCTATGGGTATGTCTTCAATGAGCTATGCCTTCTCAATCTATCATGTAGGTCAATGATGATATAGGAGAAAAAGACATTTGCCCTGGTAATTTTAAATTAAATTCCTCCCATTGAGATACCTTGGAAAACACCTAAGTACTTCTGTACTTTAAATTAGTGAAACTGAAGCTTGTGGAGTACTTACAGGACTCTTACAATTATAGACATATTGACAGGACCACTGAATGAAAAGGCTGTAAAAAATCTAACATTTTGTGGCTTTTTTTTCCCCCTCACAGAGATAAGCACTTTGGATTTGTCCTTTTTGTTGGTGGAGTTGCAGTTAACAGAGATGAATAAATGTACACTGGACACGCACCACCTCACCCACCACTATGCAGCAGCTTGATCCTACAAAATCCACACCTGGGGCTTTGGACCCATCTTGGCCAGCTCTACCATCCCTGCTCTTTCCACTCCCCCAAACACGATTGTTCATCTAGGCTTCTCCCGGTTCATTGTGAGGATAGCATGAGTTTAGCATGACATAGATTTTTCTATTATGATCAGTAGCCTAAAAAGTTACAGCTTTGTAAGTCTGACTAAGCTGCTGTTCTCACTGCAGAACCCTCAAAGTTTCCAAGGTACCTTTGAGGAGCACTGGCCCGGAACATGTAGAAGATTATAAGGCCTAAAACATGAACTTCTGAAATGGGTAAGGCGGGGTACTGCTGATTACAATGGGGAAAAATCTATGCCAGAAAATTAAAGTGTCGTGCAGGCCAGCAGTGAAGGCCACTTTTGGTTCCTTGGGTTTTCCAGATGAAAAAAGGATAGACAAGATGATTAAAAAAATGTAACTGAACATCATCTGAATTTTGCTTCCTTTTCTTTCTTCTCTCATGGTTTATTTTTGCTGTTGTATTTTGCCTTGATCCTCCAAGTGCAACAAAACAATGTGTGAAACACTGCAAAAAAAAAAAAAAAAAAAAAAAAGAAAAAAAAGAAATCCCACACAAAGGGCATTAATATTGTGACAGAACTTGTGCTTAAGTGTGAAGTTGGTCTGTGAAGAAGAATTATGTTTCCTTGTAAGAGTGAGAGAATACATTTAGATATATATTCTTTAGTTACATGCACAGAAAAATGTAAAGGAAATGCCTATATTTAAAAGACAGCTGACTAAAGTTTCCAGAGATGAACATCTTACAAATGAGACCTATTTACATATGAAGAAAGCAATACTGACATACAGTATCCACCCCACACCAAATGCAAACTGAGTTGAGTACAACTTAGAGCTATTAGAAATGCTGATTTGAGAGGTACACCAAGGGATTAAAAGCTTGATCCAAAGCACACTGAAATTGATAACAAGGTCTATGTACACTGCAATGGGCTTTTGACTAAGTATTGTTGCAATTTCATCACAGAGAATGGATTTTTTTTCACCGTGGTCCTCTGCAGGCATCTGTAGCTGCAGCTGTGCAACACTCCAGATTTTTGTCTTGTAGAGATTCACACTAATCTTCAGTTCAAAATTATCACCTCAATTCAGGCTTTACAACTTGTGCTACCCCCAAATCTTCCCCTTCTCTCAGGACCTACTGTACTTCTGCACCAAGTCCTTCACCCCTGAGTTCTCACTACAGCTTCACTGGAAGCAGTCAAATGAATTTATTCATGTCCTAGCAGTGTTCCCTTTGTGTGTGTTAATGAAGAGCCTGCAGTAGCAGGTTGGCATTAACCCAGCTGAGCTCCTCACCAATTCCAGCCACTGCTGCCAAGTTGCACAAGGCAAATGGCAGTGCCTGTGAGTTGTGCTAGCTGCTAAAGGAAATAGGAAATCTTTGAGTAAATTTGATCAGGAGGTTAGCCTGAGGGAAGCACTGTATTCCAATTTTCTGAACAGTTGTACTGTTCTGACATCCAGTCTTTATGATAAGAAAATCTCAGCCATCATATTTCTGAGGGAGTGAGACCTACTCACACTAACATCAGACCTCTCTGTAGATGGGTGACTCCCTCAGCAATGATGCTTCAAGGTTCAGTTCTGCTCAAAGCAGGGAAGGCTAAATGCAATCCACTGTCATGGACAATAACTTGTAATCTTTCTTTCTCTCAAGACTGGTAAAACTTGATTGTAAAATGTGCTTGACTAACAGTTTTGGGTTTAGGAGATGCATGGCCTAAAGTTATGTTAGAGGAGGTTTAAGCTGCATATTGGAAAAAGGTGGTTGGGCACTGGAAGAGGCTCCCCAGGGAAATAGTCACAGTACCAAGTCTGACAGAGTTCAAGAAGTGTTTGACAATTCTCTCAGGAACATGGTGTGACTCTTGGGGTGTCTTGCACAGGGCCAGGAGTTGGAATCTTTGTAGGTTCCTCCCAACCAGCATATTCTGTGATTCTGTGTCTGTTATTTAGGGATTTAGATTATTTGCTTTGATTCAGAGAAAATCTGTCTCATTTGAATTGTACAAGAATGTCTGGGCCCCAACAATTGCATTTTTTAATTTAAATAAGAATGATCAACCACACTGTTTTAGTCTCTTTAACTGAGTGACTAACACTGAATGGAAATAACACAAGCCATCCTCACAGAGACAGATTACACTTACATCAATTCTGATTAATAAAATAATTTATTTGTGCAGTCATTCCTGAAATATACCTAGGAAATGAAATTGTTCACCCAAGTTACCACTAACAGTGAATGAACAACGGGCACCCTGGTCACCTACTGAATATGGGACTATGTGAAGTGGTCATTTTCTGTCCTGAGGTAAAGGTGATGGAGCAGAATAACTCTCCAAGAGAGGCAGCCTAACCACTCCACTCTGCAGTACTACCTCAGCTCCTATTGTGATGTTATTCTCTAAAACCTCATAGTACTCTGTAACCCGGGTAATTTAGCTGGCCTGAGAGAAAATGTATGTTTTCTTTTCCTGGTTCAGCTGCATACTTCACTTTTTATGGCCCATTTTAACAGCCCTTTCAGCTGCATTTATTCTTTTGAGAAGTCAGACTGATTTTCATCCTGGCCACTAGACATTGCTCAGGATCATACATTATGGACAGTACTTCACTGTCGTCTAAGCCACTGCTGTAGTGGTGGCTTTTTTGTAATGTAAAAGCCCAGCTGTCTGCTTCTCAGTGATAAGTGCTAAAAATGGTACATTGCAATCCAAGCTACTGTAGCATTATAGCCAAAAGAGGATTACAAATGGCATGGCTGCTGTAAGGAAGGGCTATATACAGCTGCACGTATGCACTCCAGTGATTCTCATCATGGGAGTGGAGAATGGCATTTTCACTTTTAAGAAATACTTATCTCCAGAGTGTACTACTGCTACCGTGCTGCCAATTACTGCTTCCTGGCAAAGAACAGAGACCATATGCTTTTACACCGTGACATTTGATTAATGACTCTAATAGAGAGTCACCTGAGGAAAGAGTGGTGTCATTAAAGTGAAAAAAAAGGGGTCAATAGTTGTAGCATTGTCTCTCCTCAATATTTTGTGGGAAAGTGAGGGAAGGAAGTGAAAGGAATTAGATCTGGAGGATAATGATCATAGCTGTCTTTAGATAGCTCCCCAGAGGGAAGGCTTTGACAGCTTTTGTATGGATGGGGCTATTCCCTTCCCCCGTGCAATAGCCTCCATCTGGTTATATATCAGTGAAGTAGACTGAATCCCTGCAAAGAAGATGACATCCCCAAGGAAACCGAGGGACATCTGAACACAAACATTTGTAGTTTTGTAACCTGAACTTCTGACAAGGCTGTAAATGCAGCTCTGCTCATGGGAGACATTGAGAACATCATGATAGTCTTGGAGGGGTTAGGACTGATGTAAAGCCCTGCTGCTAGCTCATGGCCTGACCTTTCTGGTAGTTTTAATGACTCAGCTTTAACAACCCAACAAGCCAAAGAGGTAATTAGGATCAGGAGAATTATCAGCATCCTTATGTAGCAGACTTACTTCATGTAGATAAGGTAAGAAACATCAAGCATGAATGTATAAGTTTGATTTATTAACTGAGTTTGATAAATGCAGACCAGATATCACAATTTTACTAACACACCTTCATCCACCTTCCAGTGAAGCCAAATAGGTAAGAGACAAAAGGAACTACCTAAAGCCAAAAACAGGTCTGCAAAACTGCAGAAAAACTGCCTTTTTTTTTTTTCTTTTCATCCAACATTCTCCCATTCACTACAGAGTACAGCTTACACAAATATTTGGATCAGTGTATGACATCCCAACAAGCCCCAGTTGTATCTTATTTTCTGCAAGATACAAGAAGGTTGTGTGAGGTTCACAGCCTGAGCAGACAGATTTCTGAGGGTCAAGTTTTATTTCTAAGACTTGTTTATTTACTTGTTGCTATAAATATGGAAAGTCTGTGATTTAAACTCAGACCTTCCATATGAACACGCTGTGCTTTTTGACCGCAAATTGCTTATAATTTCAGCATGTAAACAAGCAAGGGAGAAGAGGAACCGACACAGAAACATTGCTTATTTCTCAACATTTTGCTCTAATAGCTCCATTCCACAGAAAAACTATGGATAACAAATCAACCTGAACATTTCATGCTTCCCAAATAGAAAAATGCCATATACGATCATTAAATGGCACACAAAAGACTGAACAACTTCACAAAAAGTCTGACCAACAGCATAATCATCTTCAAAGAGTTGAACTGAGAAAGAAAAATTCTTCAAAGGAGCATAACCCAGGTATCATAATAGAAATGAGCCCAGAAGAAAACTCAAGGTTTGCACTTTTGTCCTCCTAGCATGGATGACAGTTTGAAAAACTTATCTCTAAGGTAACAAAGATTTTAAACCAAAACTCATGAGAGCAGCCATCAATATTTCTTATCCTTGAACATTGCCTAAAGACTTATGGGTAAAAATATTCATTTCCCAATTGTATCCAGTTCTACAGACAGTGAAAGAAAAAAATCTGATGGCACAATTTGATTGTGATGACATGGTCTTCTTGGAAATACAATAAAATAATCACAGATTACAGAATAAATCTCAGCTGTTTAGTATGACACAAGGGCATTTAAGGAGTAGTTCCAACTGCCAAACTCCTGTTATTGCCCTACAGGTTAAAACTAATTGAAGTAAAGAAACAGGAAATAAGGTCTGTAGTCTGGTTATGAAAGGTGTGTGGGGACAACAGAATTTTGAGGGCAGAGTTGTAGCACTGACCTGAATTCAGAAGAAAGTAAAGCAAGGGAAGTAGAGCATCATTAATAGCTCTTGTGTTACAGCTCTTCAAAACAAAATCCCTTGATGCCAGAAAGCAAAATTGAAGCAGCGAAGCTGGGAAGCCCTGCCGAGATGGTCATGAACCTCATTAAAGGGAGAGGCATCAGGCAGTGGGTGTACTATAATTTGGAGGATAATTTATAATTATACTTTATTTTTAAGAGAAACATGCTACAGAAAGGTCTTTTAAATTAGGCAGTAACAAACAATAACACAGAAAATATTCTAGAAGGATGACAGCAAGGAACAACTCCAAAGTGCTAGGATCTGATGTGCCCCACAGCATCATCTCCTAAGACTATGTTGGTTGAGATCCTTAATGCAGTACCTCTGTGGCTGTGAAACCCCCACTAAACAGTACAAAGGGGAAGAATTTCATCCTTTTACAGGTGCCCCCATGCAGAAAAATATGTGTAACCAGCCAGAACTTCAGGATCTCCTCCTAAGCAACAAGAAACACCTCTCTTTATCACTGCTTTTCCCACAGTGTCAGGTATGAGGGCATTTCAGACAGGCCATACACTAGAATACCCTAATGATAGGAATTTTGTAAACTGTCACAGACTCTCCAGTACATCCATGAAGGAAAAATATTTTTTGCTGTGTTTTTGTTCTATCAAGAAATGTGTTTATTTCCAAGAGTTGTACTGATGTATCTGTCTGTGTGTGCTAACAGGGAGGCAATCCTCTCCGGCATTCAGGCAGTGCATGGAGATTTTAACTGTCAAGGAGAAATACTTCTCATGCTGTATAATGCATCAAAGATTTGGTGCACTCTTTATTTTACTCTAGGATGATATTAGGGGACTTTTTTCCCAAGCAGTCACTGGGGTCAATGGTTGATCTGTAAATCAGATGATGAAAATATTCCCAATATTTAGCCCTTTAAATGACATCTAGCTAATGATATATTCTGAGGCAAGAAGTTAATTGTTTCCAAACTCTAGAAATGCAGAAGCTGCCATTATTTCCTGAAGATAATTTTTATACTTTGGATATTATACTCAGTGTCAAATAGGCTATGATTTATGTCAGGCATACTGCACGTTCACCTCAGTGCTCTCCTCCCATGAAACAAAACCCTCACTTAGGGTGAAGAAAGAAACCAAAAAAGATGTACACAGCTGCCTTCCTGCCCTTGACAGAGAGACATAGAGGTAACAATGCTTGCCAAAAAGTGATTGGCCTTATGGGGTAATGGAAAAAAAAATTGGTCAAATCTATTTCTCCAATTTTCCAACCCCAGTGTCTCCTTCACAAACCTCAAAGCCTCATTAACTCTTTTTCCATTTTATGTGAGGAAAAATTCATGAGGCTCATGAGATTTCAATAATAAATTAATTAAAATAAAAAATAAGACTGAAAAGCTTTGCAGACTTGGTTCAAAGTGTCTTTTTATCTCTAATTTATCTAATCACCTTTGTCCAAGGAGTTGAAATAAAATTTTCATGGGATCAGTTATTTCACTCTTTGGGTCAAAAGACACAGCAATTACTGTTTTATTGTTTCCCTGCCTCCTTCACAATTCACTTAGGGCTCGATACTTTGGAACAACAAAAATGAAAACAAAATCCATTCAAAGTTTTTTGAACCTGAAAGTCTGAAGTCTCATGTAACTTCAAAGTTGATTCATGTTAAAGCAGTATAAAACTATAGCCCTTAAAGCTGGAGTAAAATACCAAACACACAGAAGTCTGAGCTTTTATGAAGTCAGATGAAGCAGCCCCAGCTTCAATACAAATCCCCAAACTTGTATTTCTAGGAGGGCATGTTGGAAATCTTCAGATCTAATGGAGACTCACTAGAGGCAGTGAAGTAATTGAGTTTTGATGTCAGTGCAGAGAACATATCAGTGGCAAAATAAAAATAAACATACCCCCCCCCCCCATATCACTGTTTGTAAAGTACTCAAAAAAAAAAGAAAAAAAAAAAAAGAAAAAAACCTTATATTCCAAACTGTACGTTACAACTCAGGCAAAGGAGAAAAAACCCGAAACTTCTTTTCCATTGTAGAGACCCTATGCATAGCTGATAAAGAGATGGTGAAATTCCTAAGAAAGATCACCAGTATTTAAAACCATATGAAGATGAATGTTCTGAATTGATAACTCAGTCATCAAGTTTCTCCTTCCTGTTGTTTATACTGATACCTTTCTCCTGTCCCTCCCTTACTTCCTACAAAATATTTTTGGAGCCAGAGTAGATTCTGGTCTGTAAGACATCTAACTTTATCCTAACCAGACAGTCTATCTCAGAATAAATTTAAAATAATCTAATAAGTAAATTACAGTAATAGTCATTTGGAAGTTGCAACATGCCAAGAGTCATTACAAAGAAGGACTTGTTATTGTACAGTTTTCTCGTTTTAGGAGACACAGGAAATAACTGACTCTGTGTGGCGTGGGCTGAGATATGAGAGACATCTACTGTCAGCAACTTTAATTATATTTCAGGGTTCATTAAATTCACAAGGTACCAGAGATCTGACTGTTCTTTCCTTTGGCATCTGTGAAAATCTGACTCCAGTTTCATACTGATAAATCTTTAGCAAACTTTGCTGAAGTTTTATCAATATAGAGTTAGAGTCAAGATTTTCCAACAATTTTTTGATACAATATTACAACTTGGAGGCCTCAAACTCACTTCTGCTGTCATTTTTACCACCAGACATGATACGAGAGCCCTTGGGGATATCAGAAAAGCCCATTATCAGTTGTGTTTCACGCACTGTACGTAGCCTAAATGCAGCTTGCATATCATGACAAATCAACAAATCTTACTCAATCTCCTGGCCTTGACTAGGTGGTTGCTGAGGAACTGGATTAGCCAGGTTACATTTAGTTAAAGCTTTCTCGCCCCATACTCTTTTATTAACTTCCCTTTACTAAAGTTTGACATCCCTATATAGAAGACAGATAATGTAAACATCCTTCATCAACTTCAATACGAGGCTTGATTGAAACTACCCCAGAGGACTGTGTTTTTTACCATTTTTTTAAAGGAGCATGCAGCCTGAAAATAAAGCAAAAGAAAACCTAACCAGAAATCAAACAACCCTTTCCTGAAAAAACAATGACTTTGGATCATTCTATCCACGTTTACTGTGTATTTGTTTTGAAAATATTCCAAAGGGGACATGGATACTTATGCCAACATTGCCAAATGCTTAATTGCACAAATGCTTCCATCTGAGAGAAGGAAAGATTTAGAGGCTGTTTAGCCAAAACAAATTATATTTTAATTATGAGATATGAATGCATCTGCCTGGGAGGTCTCAGCTGTAAAGTCTAAAGAGCTTTTCAAATGTGGGAACTCCAACAGCTTCTGAAGTGGACTGATAGCTTGACTGCAGGAGCAATTACCAGAGACAGTGGGCCAAACCTTCCCCAGCTCATTTCCTCTGAAATGTGACTGGATTCCTAGCACAAGAGCTTCCACTGCCTTGCGTGGGGCTGTGATAGTCTCCAAGGAGTTCTGGGCCCACAAATAGAAAACATTTTCATCTTCACAACTGGCCATCAACTTATAGTGCATTGTATTTTAAAGAATCTGTATTATTTTAGACAGTATCACACTCTACGCAGCCAAAAATCATTTACTGTAACATTCTGATATGTATTATGTAGACAGAATGTATCTTAGTTTAGCTATTTCTAGCACCAAGTTTAGGCAAAATGCTAAGCATTTCTTCTGAAATATTTCAAAACAAGTATGAGAGTTCACAGAGCTAAAGAAAAAATCTGTTGCAGATTGTTACAATATTTAGGCATCAGGCATATTGCAGCGAACTTTATATTTTTGATGCAAAGCAGATTAAATGAGAGAAAAGATTGCCAACTGTTCGTCTTGAAAACCCTCCTTTCAAAAGCAGTAGACAGCAAAGAAGTATTACACTTCCCTTTATACATGCAGGGAAGTCAAGGCATGAACACATAAACAACATTAAAATATAACAGTATTTCTTAATGTAATAAATATAATATAATAAATATAATATAATATAATATAATATAATATAATATAATATAATATAATATAATATAATTAATATAATTAATATAATATAATATAATATAATATATACCAGTAGCAAATTCAAAAGCAGAAAGCATGTTTCCTAATAACCATTCCTGTGTTAGTTGGTGCAAAAACCCCACCAAAACCCACCATAAAACCCAAGTTAACCAACCCAGGAACATGCATCTAGTTAGAGGTCAGACTATATAACGTGAAGCTGGCATAAATCAGTATCCTTGAACAAGCAACACTACTTTATCCAACAGATCCCACGCTTGGACGCAGTGGCTTTTGGGGGCAGTACTGGATGGATGACACCCAAGGTGACATCTCCAGCTAAGGATCTGATCCGCATGCAGGTTCAGGTAGTAAAGAGTCTGAGCTAGAGGAGAGGAAATGAGTTACTGAATGCAAATGCCATGGTAATATACACTTCTAGAAAGAGTATATTTTAGTGAATGTGAGATGAACTCATATCATCCCTCTCACATTTGGCTGGGCCATTGGAAGTGAGCCACAAAACCTTTAGACTTCAGATATTGTGTCTCTGCCACTAATTTTTATTTTGTTTACAACTTATGTTTACAACTTTTTGGTTTTTGTTTGTTTGTTTTTTATTGTCCAGATCATTCCATATTTTGAAGTCTTTGTTACTATGGAAACAATTACAGAGTTGATCTACTCATAGCCTAGTGATACCTCAGAGCAGAAAGAATAATAAGGAAAGGGTTTGGGGCAAAAATTGCTTAGAATTGAAATCATAAAGCAGTGTAGGACAGTCTACTGCCCCTCTTTTAGCTCTCTAATTCACTGCTGATAAAATCAGAAAGGTTAATTTACCCAATTTAAATAGGTGTTTTTTCTGAAGCAAATTACAGAAGTACTGGCACAAGCACAACACAAGCACAAAAACCAGGGCTGTGCCACCTCAGTATTTGGAAACGAGCAGCAGCTGGGCACAGCAGAGCCTTCTGCTGGAGAAGGATCTTCCTGGACTTTCAGTCATGATAGTATAAATGTTACATACTAGCAAAGTAAATTGCTCTAGACTGTTCTTTGGGATTCACAACAACAAGCAAGAAATGGCTCAGGTCCATGTTACAAATTTTTTTAAATTTTCACAATAAGGCAGCTACATACTTACTGCTTATAAAGGATGGTGTCCAGACATTGTGACTTCCAAAACCAATACAATGGTCCTTTTTGGAGAAACACCAGTTGACCCAGGATGAAGTCACATTTGGGGTATTGTAGCAGTTCCATTAAAAAGAGGTTTGTACTTCAGAACAATAGCATTGGTTTTTTGTTTTTTTTTTTTAGTATCATTGTCATATGGCACTTCGCCGTAGAGCACAGCTACCCTGAAAAGTATCCTGAAGAGGGCCAAGGAGCACACTGAAAAACTGGTCCCTGATCACCTGCACCACTTTACAGTTAGCTCTCTTACCAGCTCAGTTCCAAACTGCTCCTGCCACCTCCCCTCAAACCTAACACACTGTAGAAAGAGCTAGCTTTAAATTCTGCGCATATGATACAGTCAGTTCACATGGTTTTGAGGCCAGGGATTTATTATCTGTCTCCCCCTCGTTCAGTGAAGTAGAAACAGCCATGCCTTTTCTATCACAGGGGCCATCAGAACATCTATGTACATAAGTACTTAGCTCTTCCTCAGGGCACACAAAACTGGCTGCTCACCTCCCCCAAAGAACAGAAATGATTGAAAAGCCTGGTCACACTTTCAAAGACAGAAATTCCAACAGAGCTCCTAAATGAGCCTGAGGTGCACCCTTGGGAACCACAGACTTAAGAGAAGGTTAGAAAGGTATTTTGCAAGAGAAGCTGGTTTTGCCCAGCAGCAGCAAGATCCTGCTGCAGCTGTGGAGAACTAAAGGATGAGTTCACTGGATGAAACCCTATGGCAGTATCTCAGTACATCTACTTTCGATGCTGCTTGAAACGTGGTGGCAAAGTAAAACTCCACAACTAGTGAGAGTTGTTAGAGCGGTATGTATTTAATTGGCCGAGATGCGTGGGGGATAATTCCTCCAAAGACACGCATACCCACCCGATGGTGTTTCCCTCTATTATTCCCCAGGGTCTTACATATGCATAACCCGCCTCATACATATTCATTCCCTGGCCCCGCCCGTCCTCGCCTCGTATGGTATTTAACTCCACGCCCATCTGGGCATGCTCAGTTTGTTGTGGTGGTCTTCTGGGGGTCTTCGGGGATGAAGGAACGGAGTCTTCTTCAGTGAACTCTTCACCTTTATCTCTCCCGCGCGGCTTCTGGCTCTCTTTGGCATAGTTTCAAGGAAATATTCAGTTTATGCTAGCTAAGGGTCTGTGTCCTCCACCTTTATCTGCATTCTTGGCCTTGTTGTCTCGGGATGCTTGCAATTTTCCCTTTACTATCATCAAGAAGTCCTAGATGCTTGTAATCATGCAAAAGGTTAACAGACACAGTGTTCAGTACCCACCAATGCTTTTAAAATGGATTTAGTATATTCCAAAGCAATATTTGAAATATATCCTAATACCTAGAGACCTAAAGGATTATCTAAAATTCTCACATCTAGGTATCACTGCTAAAATTGGTTTACTTCAACAAGAAGATATTAGCAGATGTGAGATGGCTATAAGATCTGATTCTTTTCATATGAAAAGGAAAGAAATCATTTATTCGCTGTCAGTTGATTATTTCAGAGTTTCTTAGATGTGTGACAAGTACTTGTTTATTTGTAATATGTGGAATGATGCTTAAGAAGACAAATCTATCAAATTCTGTTTTCTCTCCATCCTAGTATTTTTCTCCATTATAATTTCTCATAGTTCAGCATTAAAATAAATTTTTTTCAAAGATGTCTTTCTTCACGAGAACACTTTCTTACTTCATTTCAGACCTGTCTGTTCAAAGGCAATGGATTTTTTAGGTGTATTTATTATCTTCCACTATATATCCCACTTTTCTTAAAGTTTTTCTTCATTTTTACTAACTTCTAGTCAGGAGGAAATCCCCTGAGATTTCCTGCAATACTCTAATACACTGAATCTTATTAACTAGTGATACTTTTTTACTCCCAGAAAAAGAATTGATTCATTAAATCCACTTTGACTTCACTGTGAGTTTGGACTGAATAAGAAATATAGGTATGAGTTCTGGTAAAATCTGGAAACACTGCAGAAGTCAATTCCTCTGTGACTTTGAAATGTAAGTGAAGTTCTTCATCAGAAGGGAGTAACTTTTGGTTTGGTGTTTTTTATATTTGGTGTTTGACAGTTCAAATATGGGAATGATGCCTTGGAGAGCAGGCAGGAGCAATTCCAGCATGCCTCCTCTCAAAAATGCAAACATGCACTGAAGGAGATGGATACTCTTCACATAATTCCTTTTTTTTTTGCACTGATCAAGGGAGGAACAGCTGTTGAAAAATGTTCAAGGAATGAGCTCAAGATACAACCTGAACTTCTCACTGCTTGTAAGGGTCCTCTACTCCTTGTCAGGGTGCTCTACAGAGGCGTCACCACAGCCAACGGTGAATTTTCTGTCACACAGTAAAAAACTTAGAGCCGTATATGCTTTCCTTGTTGGAGAGCCACAGCAACAGTCTCTTTGGAAATAGTTCTGACAGAAACAGGTCCTTCTTGCTGAGGGTGGGACATTGGTGTCAGAATTTTAAAGACTGCATAAAGACTCATAAAGATCTAGACAGTTCCACCAGTACCAACAAAGTATGTTCTGGTAGGTGAAGGGAGCATCCCTCACTGTCAGTTTCATACTTACCAAAAGGACTTTATGTGATTAGTTTGCATATAAAATCAGATGATCCTGCTTTTATTTCACACTGAATGAAAATGTAACAATTATGAAAAAAGTCAAATTTGCACATTTACATATTCCATGTAATCAGGAGAAATAGAGGCATATTCAGAAGCAGTGAGTGGTATCACAGACTCTGTATGACTTGTATTATTCTTGTGTGACATTTCAGTTCACTTTCTCTGAACTAAATTAAAAGTCATGAAACAATTTCAATGAACTTCATACATAGGAAACATTTCTGCATGGAAATGTATATTTTGCAGGAGAAGTGATCCTTATCTCAACAAGTAACACTTTGGATATAAGAACTCTAACAGCATCTGTCTTCTCCCCATAGACTACAGCAGGTGCCTGGGTGCCCATGCTAAGTTAGACACAGCTTTTAGGGGCTAATATTGAGGTGAACCTCACTTAGGAAGCTGAAAACATAAAAAAAAATTAAGTTCAATTTAGAAGTTCAAAATTGGCAGGCAAGGAGATTCTGAAAGCCTGAGTGATTTTAAATGCTGAAAAGATGCAAAACCTGAAACTCTTCCTGAAAAGCAAACTGATTTGGAAACTATGTTATTGTATGTAAGTAAACAGAAGCCTCACCCTGTCCTTCTAACTGAATTAGGTTTTCTGGACACATATATTGACAGGAGCAAGTTTGAAATCTAAGAATGAGGGGAACTGTGGAAAATATGTCTGGGAGAATCCTTGAGAGGATATCTAATTCCTCTCTTGCTTCCGAAAAGAATCATATCCTGCCTTACACCCAGGCTGTGCATTGTCAGACACTGATTCAGCTTTTAACACCATCACCATTGAAATTCCCATATCCTCCCAAGGGAAGCTATCCCCACATTTCACTGACTATCTTAAATGCTAGGAAGATTCCATGCTAGTAAATCTGAATCCTGCTTACTGAAATTTACTTCTCATCTCTTTGATCATCTGAATACTGCATTCTCCTCTCTTTTGCAACACCTTTGTATGTGTTTAGGGAGTGTTGTCACATGTTCCTTTAATCATTCCCTCTTTGGAAGAAGCAATCCTAGCTCTGTCAAGCAGTTCTTGATTGTCAAGACCAGAAAACAGCACTCTCCTCTTGGAGCTCTCCAGTGTATGTTGCAGTGTGCTGCAAATGCATGTTCTCCCAATTAACGAAATTTCATCTAAACCAAATTGCTATTCAAATAACCTATTAAGATTATTTTGTGCTATCAGCTCTGAAGTATTCACTACTGATTAAAGTGACCTTTTTCATGAAGAGGAATGGAAATGCAGAGTGCTTCAAAGTCAGTGAAACAATAATAGGTCTCATTCAACTCCTATTTTGTCTGGCTTGAAATTCCAGTGGCTTAGAAATACTAAGGAAGAAAACAGCTCAAAATTACTATATGGAGACATAGAAAAGAATTAAATAAATATTCTAAATAAATTTAGCATCAATGAGATACTAATTTTCCTTAAGTAAGAAAGCAATAGGAGAAAATACATCTGATTTCCTTGAGATCCTTAATAAGTTGTCCAAGTTAAATTTGTTTATCATGTTATGAATCATTGCATTTCCAATGTTAATTAAAACAATTACAGTTAATTAATATGCATAACAGGCTGATTTGACTGAAAAAAATGAATTCATAAATCCAACGACAAAAAAAGTCACTGTAGTAAATAAAATTGCATCATCAACCACTGAATTTTCTCCAAGTCCAGAACATGTTTTGATTTTGTATCTGAATACTTTCATCTTTCTTTTTCCTTAAGATATATTACGCTTTCAGAAATTCTCCTGTTCCACATTTTATCTAGTCAGTGATCACATTCTAGGCCTTGCTTTAGAAAGTCATCTTCCTCCCTCAAACTGGCTCCATCTCTTTAAATATGTAAATTAAACTAACATGTTTTCAAAAGAAAGTTTCTTACTCTGCAGATCAGCACCTACATATGAAAAAAACCCAACTTTTTAATAAGTGTCCATGTCAATACTCTCTCTAGCAGGTGGAGACTCCTAACCCTTTTTCTACAATTGCAGTCTCTTAGATGTACCTTCTTGAGGTACTGTAGAGGTCTACATCAAGTTTGTTACTTGAATGTAGGATCAGGACCCCAACCAGACATTGGGAAAAAAAAATAAAAATAAGTAGGACATTTGATCAAAGTTTTAATTGCCTTTGCAAAACTTTGAATTTAGTATGAACTAAGACTTCCTTATATTGAGTTTCACCAAAGACATCAATACCTGACACAGAACAACAGATAAGTTGTTTGGAGGGGACCTCTGGGGACTATTTAACAAACTCGTGGAGCAGGACCAATAGAAGATATAGGGGTCAACTTAACTTTTCTTTGGCATGATGGAGTTATCAGAAGTTGGAGAATAGAATTCTTGGAACAAAGAATATATGCCAGTGTGGTGTTCATTTGCCTGACATTAGAAGTGTCCCATGTGATTAAACTAGACAATAAAAATGTGCTGTAAAGAGAATTACAGAGACATACCTAACATTTCCATTTGTGAAAACATTTTATAGGTACCGCAAGGAGCGTTAATTACTCCTTTTTATTAAGGGCTATTTAAGAAAGCATACATGTTTGTTAACTGTATTGATTGTTGAATATTCTGCTGTTCAGAAAGGATTCCTCACTCCTGCCACAGAACCTTAATCTGGGTGCTGGGAAAGGATACAGTACACAATACATCAAGTTGATGGAGAGTATGAAATTATCCCCAGGTTGTAATATAGGCCAGAACAACACAAAACTACTCTCTTGAAACTAGATTTTGGAACGTTGTTCAGGAAGGCAATGTCAGACAGTGCATGGCATTGGCTGAAGAAGGAACTAGTTCTAACAGCTTAAGAGAAGTAGCTCAACACAAACCCAAAAGCAGGGGAGTAGCTAACGTGTGAACATAGAAATACACCTTAAAACCTGAGGCAATTTCTGAGGCTTTGTTCTCAGCCTGCAGTGAATCACACTTTAACTTCCACAGAACTGAAACAGATTTATCAATATATCCTGGAGCTGGCATAGTGCCCTGCATTTGCTGCCTGAGGGGCAAAACACAAACTTGCACCGACAGCGTTCCTCCCCTTGTGCTATCTCACCAACATCTGGTTATGATGATGGAGATATTTTATATATCAGTGATCAAGAAATTCATCAGGCACCAGCTTTTACTGCAGACAAATAAAACAGTGTCAGAGTATTTTAATTCCTTCCAAAAGTTAAGTGGTTAAACAATAGAGACACTTGAACTGAAAACAAAAATTAGCATTTATCAAGACATAAATAATTAAGTAAAAGATTTCATTTTAAATTTGTGATAGCACCTTCCTGGATAGTAGTAAAAAGCATGAGAAAGCTGATTTTCCAGTAAGTAAAAAGTTATGGAAGGAACTTAATGGAAAAGAGGGCCTAAAATAAATATTATCCATTAAAACAAATAACGATTTGAAGACTAATGCTCTTAGTAAGAGATGCCAGAGCATTCCAGCTGTATGCAGAGAGAACAGATTGTTGCAAGGCAAATTAGTGCCATATGAGGTTGAATTGCTGGTATTGGAAAATGATGAGTCATTAATGATTTTCAGGTAAAAATAAAAGTAGGAGTGAGTGCTAACGGAAAAAAACCCCAAACTAAGAGGGCTCTTTTAATGAGGGATAAAACGAAAAAAAAAAGGAGGTGATCAAGACCCAACTCACAGCGAATGTGTGAATATCTGTATTTCAATGCTTTAGAAAAATGGGAGAGAATACATCACAAGTCTAGTAGAAGATAATTACAGCATCTGAGTGTCTCATTGTATTATATGAGCATAAGGAAAAGAAGACACCTCAAGAATCATACATATGAACATCCATTTGCTAGCCTTGGCCATGTCACATAATGGCTGCTCCAGTCTCAAATTAATCACTACATTTTAAGCTCAGACACTATAGCTGTCTGTAAATAATAGACCTTCAAATTCCATTAATTATATACTTGAGATGGTGGTAAAATTTGAGCTGAACAGAAGTGAGTGTATAACATGAAAAATGCCAAAACCCCTACACTGGGAAAATAATTTAAAAATTGTTATTTTTATCTGCTGGAAAAGAGAATAACATTCAGTTGAAGTGTTCTAAAACCAATATTAGTTTTCAGTTTTTCATTAAAAACATGGACTATTTCAGAATGAAGAGACAATCAACAGAAACTTCAGCTCAAGGGGCTATTTTCAGTATAAACAATTGTCATACAAATTAAAAAGGCCTCTAATATATATATAATATAATACTGTCACCCTGTTGAGGTGTCTAAAATTTTTTGACTAGTAGTTTCTTAACTTTTTTTGATAAGTTAAGCAGCTTGAGCTCATGGGATTCTTCATGATTACACAGGCAAGAGATCATTCTTAATCCTTCTCTATTTAATAGTTTCCAAATTTTTTCAGTAATCTTTCAATGGTAGAGGCACAAGGCCCAGCTGCATAGCAGTCAGTAGCAAGATCCCCGTTTAATGTCAGAACTCACATCCACTGCAGGAAAGTACAAGTACAAGGACATTAACCAGTCTCCAGGGTGAAAATATTTAATCTCAATTAACAAAACTCCCATTTATCCAAGTACATAATAGCGTTTATCTTTGCCAATGTATAAATTTTATTACTGCTAAATGGTTTTTAGGATTTCTTTGCTTGACAGTGCCTAGACCTTAGAATTAGCCTACAACAGTAATAGTTTATTTCGTGTTCAACCTCTCTAGTGTTCTTTGCTGATGATTAAAAAAAACCTAACAAAACCCAACAACAAAAAACAAGTGGTAGAAGGAAAAGAGAAACAGCCCTTGGCTTCTCACACTGATGAAAACAGAAAGAGTATCAGAGGAACAGTCTGCAAATCTGGTCAAACCCTGGAAAATGAGATCCCTTCCAAAACTGGGTACCATCAGTCTGCTGGTTGTATGGAGACGAGCACAGGAGAAACTGAAAAGCAGGAGACATGCAGTCTTGTAACTATGAGTAAAGAAAGGTAGCTCCATGGGAACAAATCCCTACCCCAGATATTATTCAAAAAATGGGGTGAAGAAAATGAATGTGAATACTGATGAGTGGAAAAGCAGCAAAAAAGTTGATAAAAGAAAGAAGCATTTCCCCCTACGTCAAAGCTGTTTTTCATCTCTCTGGTTTTACTTTATTCTACCATATTGAAGGTGGCATGCACATGGATAACTGGTTTTTAGCATTCAACTGAACAAATGTAACTAGCAGGGCTGCAGAGAAACTGAGAGGAAAATGCCTTACCTTCTTTTCATATTTTTCAGAAAATATTAGGCTGTGTTTGACAGACTAAAACTCCAGTGTTAGAAGAAAAAGGGTATTTCCCTCCTGAAATGTCAGAAGATTCTCCAAAGGCCTGCGAGATCATAAAGGATTCAGATTGCATTAAAGTATAGTAGGGAGCTGAACTCCCAGATGTCATCTGAATTTGAAATCTCCCATGTGATCATAAGGCTCTATTCAAATACACATACACGTATTTACTTCACAAAGCCCAGAGATGCTCAGACTAACTCCCAAAGCAGCTCTGCAGCACAAAAATTCATGAGCATTCTCCACAACAGACTGGAGTTCTTGTCATGATCTGCAGGAGCAGATCCAGACACCACTAAATGATTAGTGCATAAAAAAGACAGAGAATACGTTTAGAGAACACTGAAGTAAAACATGTCTGTTGAGAAGCAAGCTGGGATTAAGCACCTGAAAAGTGAAAACACACATCTTGTGAGTTCTAGAACTGCCAAGTAAATGTGTTTTGTTCAAACATGCAGATTTTCCTCTAGTGCATCAGTAATAATCTCTTTTAAAATTTTTTGTGGTGACAGCTGAACTTTAACCACCCAATTAAAATTGGTACAATACATTTCTATAGATTTTTTAAAAGAGAGAAAGAAATAGTCATTCTAGTAGTGTCCACTACTCAAGGGTTTGAACACACATCACCCCACCCTTTCACCCCTGGAGTGGAAGGCTATGCAGGTGCCCTTGACCACTATGCCCTGCAGGCACCCTGCAAGGGATCATCTCCTTGCATGGCAGCATCTCCAGCCCCAGCCCAAATGCACACTGGCCAAGCTGGTGCCACAGGGTAATTACATCTGCTTTGCAGCCCTCTGATAAATCTTGTCAACCTATTACCAAAAAGAAGGTTTGAGAGCAGACTGCCCTCTGATCCAAACTATGCATGAAGAGGTACTCATCCCCTCAAGCACCCAACTTGGCCACCCCAAATTCCCACCACCCTGGCAGTCAGTGCTTATCAGACCAGGTAGGAGATGGCCATTCCTGCAAGTCTGGCAGGGAAGATCTATGAGCAGCAAACAGAGATGCACGGAGCCTGAATCTAGGAGCACCCCTGGGCCTCAGGGCACAGCTGGACCATGGTAACTAATGAATACTATTGATAGAATCTATGAACTTACTGATGATTTGTGTTATTTATATGTGCTAATTTATGTTTTAATTTCTGTTGTCCTTAGAGAAGAAATGCTGACTTGTTTTGTTACTTTTGCCTTTATTGGCCTCACTCTTGGTGAGTAATTTTTTTGCTTAGTAGTGGAGCATATTAAAGTATATGGGATTTGCAAAGAAAGTTGTTCACATAAAGAGTAAGACCTTATTTTCCCTCAGGAACTTGCCAAATGTAAATATTTCATCTACCATAACTATAAAAACAGTAGACTACAGAAAGCAAAACAAAGTGATGGTGAGGAGGAGTGAGAGAGCCCTCCCTATTGCCCTGAAACTCCCAAAGAGAGAGAAGGGAAAGCAAAGCTATTCTGGGAATGAGCAGAGCAGAGGAGCCAGGTCTCCAAGGTACAAGAGATGCAGAATACAGAGGTCTCTGAGCTTGAGCACCATTGAAAGGGAATATCGTGCTCACATAAGACTCTGATGTTCTGTAAATGCTTTAAATACAAGATCTTGCTGGGACCTTCTGGACTGAGCAGTCTGTGCTTTGAAGAGCTCATACAGCCAGAGATATGTTATCTGTCCCTGCAGCAGAGAACATTCATGCGATCATGCTGCAGACATATTTAAAATTTAGCTGCTTCATTTTTACCTCTTTGAGCAGAAGGTGATATGCTTGAAATTTAATTGGGCACTTTTTTTTTTTTGACATTTCATCAAAACAAGTGAAAATAAAGATGTATGCAGAACATATTCTCTAATCTGCAATGTCAGTGCAAACAGAAAAGATATGCGAAGTAGCCTGGGTCAGGCTGTTCCTGGAATCAAACCTTATTTCTTCTTGATACACTGAATTCCTTTCATATCACAAATGTTCCTCCAGAAAAGAGCTGGGTCTGGCTTTGTTGTGAGTGTGTACCAAAGTATGTATAGGTGTTTCCTGTGAATAACCTACAGAACCACTATGCAGTAATAAGCCCAGGTTAGACTTGACATGTAGAGCCATTTCTGCAAAATACTTTCTCTTCATTTACATCTCCATGTTTCTTCTCCCTTTTTAAGGGAACTTTGTGAGCACCTGAATCTTGGGAGATAGCTGCCACTGGTAAGAAAAGTTTGTTGTATTTGTGGATGACAAGATTTACACCTGCAAAAATCTTATTTTTATCTCTCTGTCCACCCTGTCATTTCATTTAATATTTCATTTGTAAGTAAACAGAAGGTTAATACTTAAGAAATAAGAACACAACAACATAATAAGCAATTTCACGCAAATCCATCTGAAACATTTTCAGAGAGGATTTTGCAAAGACTTACAAAATAAGAAATGAAGAGCTGGCAGTCAGGAATAAGGTAACCAGGAATAAGAAACTAATTCTCATTTCATTCCACCTTTAAGTCCTCCTAGAGCAAGACCCAAGGCGGGACAGCTGATTGCCTAAAGGGGAAATCTCACATTTATGACCTTTCTTTATTACCAGGTAGTTTGTTCAATATTAACTCTTTCTCATCTAATACTCCTGGAAACGTCACACTCTCTGGGACTGAACAAGCTATTTGAATCCTTTTTTCTGTAACATTCAGAGACTTGGGGGGGGGGGGGGGGGGGGGGGGGGGGAGGAGGGGATGGGGAGGAAGAAGAAGGATTTGCACACTAAGGTTTGTCTGTAAAACATAAAAAGAAAAAAAAAAAAAAACAAGGGGTACAATTCTCAATTGTTAAGAATCTCTCTCCAAGAGACCAAGGAAGAGGGGAGGATACAGATTTCATTAGTGCTGTCTTGAATTCTTCATCACACTCTACTAAAAATTAAGACAAGGAAATAGCAGCTTCGTAGCAAAACCATGAGGCTATGGATATCCATTTTTAAGGCCAGAAGGCACTTTTACTTGAATATACATTGTCATGATCATTAAAGGATCAGCTCATTGAAAATAAGACAGAAATAGTCAATGTTTGCTTCTAGCAATGCCAACCATCTAACTATTTCAAAGCAAAACTTTCAAAAGTATCTGTCCTTGCAAGTGGTTTGAAGTGGTTTTTAGGAAGGGGGGCAGGGAGAGGGAGAACAGGAAAGGAACAGCCTAATGTTTCTAACCTTTCTGTAAGTATATAGTAGAAAGGGCTGTCCGGGTGAGTCACTGTGTGGGTGCTGGCAGAGCGCTGCTGAGTGGAAGAACAGCGGGGGTGGAGGGAAATTATGTGAACTCATTGATGACTGCTTACATAAAGAGGAATTACTACACAGCAAGCGCTCTCTCTGCGCTACTACTGCCTTTCTGGAAAGTTACACAAAGCCCAGCTTTTCTACTCCTTAGGTTTGTCTGCAATGCTGGTACTCTGGGCAAATGTCAGTTTGTGTGAGTCATAAACTTTGGCACCTTGTACCCCTTTTTCTCAGTTAGTCATATTACATAGTTAGACATGTTACATATTCTGTAACATGTCCATCAGTAGAAACGTTATAGCAAAATGTAGCCATTTTCCACATTACAGCTACCTTTCTAGTGACAAGTTTGAAATGCACTACCTTCCAGTGATAAAAAGCCTTATTCCTTCTTTTTTTAAAGCTCTAGTATTGGAAGTATTTTCCTTTTTGCAAACCTCTGTTCTCCATTCAGGTTTCTATGATTCTTTTTTCTCCCTGCAGACTAGAAAATTCAGGACTCTTTTTTGGACAAAGTTTCAGTAAAATGACATATGCTCATTTGCTTGTTCCTTTCATCATCCTTCCTCTTCAATCCCAGACAACTGTTTGGCAATTTGATTTGAATTCAGAAGTCACTTCTTTTTTTTCTGTAAAGGTAAGCAAAAACTGGAATTACAGTTCTCTACTATGTACCTGTGATAAGATGTTCTCAGTGTCTATTACAAAAAGCATGTCATTTCCTCCCAAGACAGAAGATTATTAGAAGATTTTTGATTTTATGGACACAAAACATATAATTTTCAGGGCTAGGCAGGAATTGCAGGATTTATCTCTTTATACTCAAAGTAAAAGATGGACTTAAATATATTAGCAGAATTTATGAACCCATGAGAGTCTCTTCATTCTTGCCACACTTTCTTGGTGAAATTAGTCATTGTTATCAGAAGAAGAAAACAATCAAATTAATAGGATATTAAATATGCCATGAACTGTAGATGTGCAGACAAAAAAAGATTCATAACTTTTAAACCAAGTAGCACATGTGGAAGCCACAGTTAGTTTTATAAAAAGTGCTATCTAGTACTACTCTTCTAGTTCTGACTGCTCAGCTACTTCCTCGGAGTTTGCAGTTTCCTATGACAGAGGAAGGTCCTGAGCACTATGCTAAAGGCTGGCCAGGAAAGTCAGGACAAATGAAACTGCAGCTCCTTTCTTTGTGTAGGTGGAACTTAAGTAAAACTGAAGCAGTTCCTGCAGAGAGATACCAAAAATTTTCTAGGTGAAAACCTTGATGAAAATCATTAGAAATCTTGAGCTCTAGGAAAATTCTTGTTGAAGATCCAACAAATATTGAAACAAAGTTTCTCGAAAATTAGAACAGCATCTGCGTCAAGTCAATGAAAGACACAGGATAAATATAATTTTAAAGTCTGTGGGATATGCAGAGCTGTTCTTGGTGCCAAAATCTCCAAGCTGCTCTGAATCTGCCACTTGAAGTCCCCATCCAATTCTCCCCAAACTCCAACCACAAAGTCTTAAAATCCTCCATTTTTTTCTAATCCTTTTCATCTTTCTAGTAGCACATTGAAACCCTTCTCAAGACAGTTTTTTGAGGAGTTGTACTAAGACATGCAGACAAATGACTGACATCTACAATGAACTGACACAGTACAAACTTGGGGAGAAAAAGCCCATGTTGCATATTAAAGGGAAGAGTTCTCCCATGCACGTATCTGTAAAAGGCAATGAATAAGGAATGAATTATATCATTAGCATTGTCCAAAAAAAATAATTTCAGTTAATAGATTTTTTTCCCAATTAACTTGTTTCACCTCAATATGAATAGGTGGGCTTCATATCTTCCTTATGTCACTATGCTTATAGCTCTTTAAATGCCAGGAAGCAGGTCAGACAATTTTATTTTCATAACTCTTTTCAAATCCATCTACTGGCTCAAAAGCTCTGTTATTTCTGTTTTGCTTATGAACAAACTTAAATACTAAAAATTTAAAGGATCTGGCTCAAAGTCACATAGAAAGTTGATGGCAGAGTCAGATTTTCTGATCCCTAGCTGACCAGATTTTTCCTCTTCTGAAAACAACATGTTTAATAATACAATGATCATATTGATTAGCTATTACAATCAAAATGTAAATGTCTGCTGTTCCAGATGGCAGCCTCACTAATCTGCTCAAACATGTCTCAGGAGAAAAAAATGTTTGCCAGTGCTCTTTATTCCATTACTTTAGCAAGAGAAGTATAAAAATAAAAGCTTTTCTTTCCCTAGAAAACAACATCACAGCCACATGTCGTAGAAGACTAAGTTAGCAATACTTTGCATCCTCACTGAGTAGTGTGGAAATGGGGGTCAGTGAAGGACCACAGGTTGTTTGCTGGTAGCTTCTAAGGCAAAGTAATTAATAAAATCGGGCATGTACCTCTTGTACTGAGGCTTGAATTGCCAGTAGAAAAATGTTAAAGATCCTGAAAAATAAAGAAAAAAATTTACCTAAGAATTATTAAATACAACCTTCAGGAAAAAAAAGGCCTACCAAGTTTGTTTATAACGTCTCAAAGAGGAAAAACATCTAAAAGTGCTGACAAAATAAAACCTTACAAAGGGCCTGATCCAATACATAAAAACACTACATATAGAAGTCTGTGTCCATGATGCCTTACTGCATAAAGTTGGTTTTTATGTCTATAAAGAAGACCTGATTTTCAGGCTGGACAAATTTAAGCTACAGTACACTGCTTTGCAGTCTAGACTGGACTGCAGAAGGGAACTGTAGTTTCTTTATTGTAGTTCATCGTGATGAGGGAGGAGGACTGAAAATGGAGTTGGCAGAAGAGAAAGCCCAGTACCATCTGTGAGCAGCCTGTAGAACACAAGTTGGTGCTGTAACTGGAAGCAGTGCAGGACAGAGGTAAGCTTCAGAGACTGCAGAAAAGTTTGATAGAATCTGCCTCGTTGTTGACTTATTCAGATGGGATCCAGTTCTGGAGTTATATATGCTACCCCCAGGGCTTCCCCAAAGATTTATGCCTCAGGACATCGTCCTCCTTTCTGCCTCTGGCCTTCCAGAACCTTCCTCCAATGTGCTTGGCCTGAGAAGGATGAGGGCTATTGTACTCTACTCCAGAGGACGGCAACACCTTTCTCTTCGTCCTCTGCCAGTATGGCAGGAACAGCTTGGGCTGAGTCATTCTTTGAAAGCATAGGACTTATCAAAGGTAGCCCTGATATGTTTACCTGGTCACTAAAACATGAGGTTGCAAACATGTCCTTAGAAGACAGGGATGAAATGAGCTGGTTTGATGAGGGTCCAGGCACTACACAGGTTAGAGGCTAACATGGCAACCTGCCCAGGTCACTGTGTTTCCCACCCTAATTTGTCTGAGCTCTCTGAAAAAGGATCTATCTTTAATCACCATTTTTCACCTATGTTGCCAATTGAGTTTTTTAAAAAAGACAAAATACAATCAAACCAAACCCAAAAAACCTTTGGGTCTCATACACTTCACAGTGCATAGAGAAATGGAAGGTAGAAAAAAGATACCGGGATAGAGGAAAAAGAAGTTATAACATGAATAGATGAAAGACAAAAGAAAGAAACACCCCATCAGAAAGAACCAAAACATTGCCAAATACTAAGAAAGTTATTTGATAAGAAAAAAAATGATGATTTTCAAAATACAAGGCCTTTTTCAATAAGTTCAGCAAATTTTAACATCTTTAATAATATTTACCAATATAACTTGCTTAGGTGACTTAAGGAAAGAGAAATTTAAATCATGCCTTAAGAAGGTCACAGCATCAAACAGTGCATATGCTGGCAGCCTGCTACATCTTTCTAGTCATTATTGAATTAAGAATATTTAATTTTAGCTGCAGGGTAAAAAAGTTCTCTCACATATGTTTGTTACTCCAACAAAGAGTTTAAAGATTTCACCTGAACATTTAAAGTTGTTCCCATCATATCTTATAGGGTTTTTTTGTAAAATATCATTATATCTCTTAGTTGTAGGCTTTTATTTCTTGGTGTCCCCAGTTTGAAGAAACAGTACATGGTAAAAGTATAGACTAAGAACATTCAGATCATTACTCACACAACAAACTAATATAAATCATTCTACTGGATGCTACTGTCAAAATTGAGCCATGTAAGGAAATTATTTTAACCTGTCTTTCCAAGACCAGGAAAGGAGAATTATAGCCTCCTATTATGATTCCTAAAACAAAAACTAAAGAAGGAGAACAACATGTTATCAATCACAGGATGACTATGAGCCAGTGATTAGATCTACTATGGAAAATGATAGATATGTTCCTTGATGTAACTAGAAAGGTATTTTCACTTGAAAAAGAGAAAAATTATCCAGCATCCTGAGACATCTGGCATACCAAGTATATTTTGGGACATTAATATTCAAGAAAAAAAACCAAAATGGAATTTACACTGGAGCAGTAGCAGAGAAGAGCAATCAGAAATTCATAAAAATGACAAGTCTGTCCTGCAAGAGGAGACTGCAAATTCTCAATTTCATCACGTGGGAATGCAGATGAAATATTACTGCTAGCTCTGTATGTCTATGAAATCACCAGATAAAAGATAATAGATAGATTTACTATGCATGTGCATAAATGGGGAGTAAATTGCATTTATGAAGACTAATTATCGGTGGCTGACTTTTTGATTAGTGGGTTACATGAAGAAGATTCTGGCCTACTCTGGGCCTGAAGCTTGACAGATTTACCTCAATGGTTTGGAAAAGATGAGCAGAAAGTGCTCATTTAATCTGCAAATTCGGCAAGTTAGAGGGGTGGCAAATATAATGCATAAGAGCAAGAAAATTCAAAGCTATGGTGAAAATGGAAGAATTGGTCTGAGCTAAGAAGATTGTAATTCAGTAAGGGAAATAAAAAACTCTGCACATAGGTAGGGATAATCATCTGTTTAAGGACCATAGAGGGAATGAATGTCATTGATATTGCAATAAGGAACTAAGATATCATTGTCAATCACAAGCTAAATGTAAGACTAAAATTTGTTTAAAAGCTACATATGGGAATGTAGCAGGAGTATTGTCTGTGAAATGAAGCAGTCCTTTATCAGTAAGGCCTCAGCTGGCATACAACTAATATAATTTAGGAAGGATACAGTTCAATTAAGGGGAGGCTGAAAGACACTAAAGAAAATTTTTAGACACCTGGAAAAAATATCCTATAAGAAACAGCAGAAGAATTCAGGTTATACAATTTAGAGAAGAGACAATTTAGGAGAGATATGATAATAGTCCTTAATACTTGAAACGTAGCTCTACTAGGAAAAAGGATAAATATTTTCCCACTTTCATTAAAGATGGAAAAAGAAGTTGTTGGGCTGTGAATTTAAGGATTGTTGGTCAAGAGTGGTATAGATAAAATTACCACACTCCAGTCCTTCCCTGCTGCACTCACCCTGTCATCTCAGCAGGCTGCAGCTCCGCACCCTACAGCACTGACCCATCACTGACCCAAGTCAGCCATTATGGAGTAATGTGAAGTGAGAGTTATGCCTGGGTTTGGGAAGCAGCTGTGTGATTGTATTATTTCTACAAACTGATGACTGGCAAAGAAGAAAGATTTCCTCTGGATTCTTGAACACCATCCTTGTTATATTTGGCTTTTTCCTCATCTTCTGATGTCTCAGTCTCTGCCAGAGCACTGGATGAAACAGCCCTTCTTGAGAGCTCAGAGCCCAGGAGAATTGCTCCCCTAGGCTTTCTTTATTGCTTTCTGTTGCCTCCATTTCTGTGCCACTGACTCCCCAGGTGACAATCCTACCACAGACAACAGTGCCAGCATGTGAGCTTAATTCCCTGGCACCATCAGGAACTCTGCTGGAAGCACTGTCAGGGTGCTATGCAACAACACAGGAAACCCTTTTCCTAAAGAGTGTGGCTGGCTAGTACTCCAACAGGGTGTCTGAAGTGACAGTGCCTGAGTATGCTGACAGCTGTAATTAGCATTTTTTCTTTAAATCTTCATTAGAGCTGTGGGGACAAGTTCCAATTCCTTCAGCAATAGGTGTTTTGATGTTTCTCCAGTTCTCACTGTGTTGGCTGATCTAGTGGATTGGTGTCTTTTGATGTTTTTCTCTGGCAAAACAGTCCTGACATCAGAGAGGAGAATCCTCTCCTACAGTGATAAACGTTGCTATTAGAAGGGATTTGAACAATCATTTTGCTTTTCCTGTTCTGCTGCTAGAAACTCCCTTTCGATCTATCTCATTTGCACATAAACCTTCATGAAAACATCCATATGGTGGCACACTTCACAGTCACCCAAACAATATTGATCTTTCTTAATCTTCTATGCACCCATTTTCTGAAGTGATTGAGCCAGCCATCGTGGAGCCAAAGGTAGTTAACAGCAAGGATCACAAGCAGTAAATTAGAAGCATTTTCTGGGTTCTTGAAATGATTATTCTGTTTCTTCAGCATCTTTGGTTTTGATACGGAGCACAAAATCTCCAGCAGGGAAAACCAGAACTAGGGTGTTGTCCTCAGAGGAACAGTAGTGGTTTATGCCAACTGAGAACCAAGCAGAATTAATACAAGAAGAAATAGAGACAAATTCTCATAAGTTTGCTCACTGAACACTAACTCTATGCAGTTTAACACTGGCTAGTTACAATAGTAACAGAGACTTCTTTCTCTGCCAATCCAAATGTTGTCCAGCCTGGAGGGGCCATTTCCTGTAGGAGCCTGTGCTGGGAGAGAGCTCAGGGAGGAGTCAATGCCTCCCCAGCACAGAGGTTAGCACCGCTCCATTCCAGAAAAATCTTAGGAGCACAAGAAAGGCATCCCACAGGACTCTACAGGATTCATCCTTTTTTTTCCCAGGCACCTGCCAACAAACACTGTTGCAGCTGTGTTGACATGGATAGATGCAGTGCTGTCTTACAGAGCTTTTTGCATCTCCTATTCTTTCAGCCAAAAATACTAAAGAGCTTCTTTGGGATACTCAATTATGTCTCTCTTTCCAAAATTCAAAGAATTTGTGCAGGAAACCCATAACATATAGGAGGTCTAGGCAGAAACTTTGTTTAGAATACAGGTTCTGTATTCTAATACATGAACACCAGGAAATGGCTAAATGGTCTACAAGTTTCTGCCTATCTCCAGACCATCAGAAAGGCTGATACACTGTTAAAGTCTTTCCCTGTGACTTCATTTGTTTTGCAACATGGCTTATAATTATTTGCAGAAGTATCTCATCTCCAAACTTGCAACATCATGGTTTTGTGGCTAGTGGTATCCACTTTCCAGAGCAGAGAAGATTACACTGACAAACCCTCCATTCAAATGCCCTCCTTGTCACTGTTGGATCCACCTTGAACTGCATTTACAAACCAGATTGTCTTGTCAATCACAGTGAAGAAAATTTTCTCATGAACATGAACTTTCAACCTACCTGGGTGAGTTGTGTTTTGTCTGAAGGACAATACATCTTAGAGCAGCATGCCATTGCTAGGAGATATTTCAGTTGGTCACAGACTTCCAGTACAACTCCCAGAGTTTGAAATTCCTGATTGTAGCCTGGGGAAACACTTGTATGGATAACATCTCAATATTTTTTGTCGGATAACATCTCAATATTTTTTGTCAGATAACTAAGTATTTCAAAATGAACTCATCAAAACATCCCTGCAAGGTTAATAACAGTGTAATTAAGCTAGTGAAATACATTAATCTGCCTAGCTGGTGTGAAAATGAACTGCACTTGACTGACATATATTGTGCAAAAGAAATTGAAATAGGAAAAGGGATGCACTGCCAGGGAGGTACTTCTAGCTGCAGTGAATGAGAGCTAAATCTGTTGACATAACCTCAGTAAAAATCCAAGACTTCTTATGTAATTTGATAGCAGAGAAAATAATGGATTAGTGGAAAAGACATTGCAAGATCTCCAAAAGAACAAGAAGCAAAGAGGTACACTTAGGCTGTTATGTCTATTTATCTGTAGATGTAAGATTAACAGCTGAAACTGTACCTAATGCATAAAGAAGGTTTCTATAATATTGTCTACTTCTGCAGGCTCCTGGGGAGATACAGTTTTTGCACCAGAAGTATCAGTTAGAAGATCCATCCTCCAGTTTGTTATTCAATCCTTTGGCAGAAAAAAAGTAATAACAAACAGCAGCATTCCCTGTTTTTTGATTCCTATAAAAAATGAAAGCAACCACACCCACTTAAGAAAAGCCTCTTTTTCTTGAAGTGAGAATAGACAATAGACCACTGTTCTCCTAATCTTTTCCTTTGAATCAATGCTGGGACCATTCTTCCCGTTGTTCTCATCCCTGTACACCTGTCTCACCCAGCTGGATGTCAGGAAAAAGTAGGATGGATACGGCTCCCTGGTGAGTGGCCTAACAAGGAACAGTGCTTTGCAGCTGACAAAGAAATGGGTTCATGGCTGAGGAACCTGAGGCAGATTCTTAGTTAAAAGCCAGAAGAGCTGCTTGGCTTTGACACACTCTTGAAAATTTGTTTTTGTTGAGAAATACATTTGATGTAGGTGGCTCAGTGTACAGCTGCAGTGCCAGCTGCAGGTTGAACTCTGGGTGCCAGGAACCCAAGGCAAGCAAGCGTGAACAGTTGCAGACCCTTTGCACAAGAAAGGGATCTGTGGGATCAGCCAGGTGACCTGACAAAACAGGGGCCAATTATTCTGGAGGAAGATCCTACACACTGGCATGAATAAACTGAGAATATAAAAGCCAGGGGTTTCCTTTGTTTGGGATGCCCCTCAGAGGTGTCAGCTTGAGGTGTAATTTGGCTTTTGCACCAAGATTAAACTACTTAAAAGAACCAGAGGTCTGAGACTGCTATGGGAAACCTGTGGTGAAATCAGCAAGGAAACCTTGTCTGACAGTGCATGAGTGGTGTATCTAGGGAGTCTTTTAGGGGCACCTAAAAGCTCACTGGAGCCACCTGCTGCAAAAGGGCTTCACTCACAGCACTGAAAGTCTCGGATGGTGGGAATGTGTCTGCATGATTGGACAGATAGGAAAGCTTCCTTAACAACTTTTCTTGGTAGAAAACACAGAAATCATTTATTGGGAATGTGTAAAAGCAAGAAGTACCATGCAGTTGCACACAGTGATTGATACTGTGCTCTGCAGCCTTCTCACATTTGTGCCTAGACACCTGGGACCATTAGTCTTTACTCAGTGATAGTTTTCCTTATAATAACTCAAGCTAAGGAGAAAAGATTGGTCAAAAGGCAGATCTGTTAGAGTAACAAATGACCTCTCCCCCAACATGTTTTCTCAAATCCAAGTTAAACTCCACATAGGTAAAATTTGGGAGCTGGAAACTTTTGAAGCAAAAGCTATATTCCTAGATTCTTCTTAGGAGGTCTGCTGCACCATACTCATTTAAGCAGGGCTAAAAATTCCCACTTCCTCTCCTGTCCTTCATCCTGGTTTATCACCTACAGCCTCTGATCCTGGAGCAAAGCTTACTCTCTCCCCTTGTGCACAAATGCCTCCTTGATGGAGTCAGTCTAGTTTCTACTGAAGTCTCCTCTTCCCCTCTCATGGAGTAAGCTTGCAGGTTTTGAAAGCAAAACAGGACAGCAGATTTTTACTTTGAAGTTGTGAGGCAACTGTCTCCTACTGAATAATCAATTGTACCCAGTCAGAGAAAGTTAGTTTGCCTCCTAATGGTTCCACTCTCTGGAAAAGCACTCTTTAGCACGATTAGCAGTAACTAATATCTCCTTCTTAGATTTATGTCTTAATAATCAGCTTTAGCACTTTACCATGAAGTACAGATGCATTTTATGTCTTTTTCTTTTTTATTTTTTTTTCATCCTGGAACCACGGTATAGCCCTCAATTTAATTAAAGATGTTGCACTCTTTTCTCTCACCGTGTAACAGTGTCATTCAAACTGCAGCTGGGAAAAGAGAGTATGCAAAAATACTTATTACTGAAAAAGTTCTGCTAGCACACTCAGCAAGCTCTAGGACTAAGTAGATAATGTATTGTTTTTGAAGAAGAAAGTGTCAGAAAAGTGAACAGACGTTTAGCAGCTCAGTAGATTTCAGGAGATGTTTCACCAGGCTGATTTCTCAAATTCAAAATGGCTAACTGCCACAAAATCATTAGAACATGTTTTACATCAGGTGAAGGCTGACCTGCCCACATCCAGGAAGATGTATTCTCTTTTTCAGACAGGTGGGGAGGAAGTGTAAAACTAACTAAAAAAGTGTCAAATACAGGTGCCACAACTCTGCTTTTATATCCTCAATATGTGCAGATTTTTTCAATAACAACAGCTAGCATTCAAGAAAAAGGTTAGGAATTACTCAACTGGTAATCAAAACCAAACAAAATGGAAGTTGACTTTTAGTTTATTTACAGTATCCATTTAGTTTATCTATAGTATTGATGACTTCTTCAGAGATTCCTGACCAGGATAAGAGCCCAAGAGAGAATACTTAGCAAAAGTTGAGATAGAAATGCTGCAGGAGAGAAAAAATACTTCAGAGTAGAAAATGAGTGACTGCATTCTGCAGAGCCTGGTTAGATTTTTATATTTATGCAAATCATGGTATTACTAGATGAACAAAACAAAGAGATATTTAGATTTAGAAATCAATTTTTTTAGTTAAGGTGTCTGTCACGTGTAATCAGTGGCATGGGTATTTAACCACTTTATTTTTTCAATAAATGCTCAATAAATGGATTCAATAAATGCTCTTCATGCCTTTGCCTAGTAACTATCCTCCTGGCCTATGCCACAAAGAAATAGGAAGAGTGTCTCCGTAGCCAACCCTCTCTCTCCATATGGCAGCTTACATGGCCACCAAGATACACTTTTTTTTAATAAGCAAACACTTTTCCATTTTCTTGTTTCTCTTCCCATATACCAGCTGTCTATAAAATGAAAAGATGTTTATTTCTCCCTTCATGATCTACTACACAGATCTAAATTTGGTACAACTCTGTTCCCTTGGTGGCTACTTGAGACAGACACACTGAAAAAACGTGCCTGTGTATTGCATGCAGATTGTGGCTATTGCCATGCATTTTTAAGATGCTATACACAGATTTGGGAAACAAGGAAATCACTGCTGTTCTCAGCAGAGAGGGTCCCATTTCTAGCCAGTATCAGCACCTTGAAACTGAAGTGGTTGCTATCCAGTGGGGAATGAATTTAATTTTCAGATCTTTGACCAAATTCCATTGGTATCCATTAGAATTAATTTCCTGATGCCAATAGCACATTCACATATTCATCAGATTCCATGTGAGAAATCCAGGCAGATTTAACTGCCTTCACATCTACTCAAGCAGCCATCAAGTCCTCACGTCCTGCTCCCTTCAGGAAGTACACTCTGCTCACAGTATAAACAGGTGACACCACTTGGCTCTCCATGTCCACACAGGGTCTGTCCAGGAATTGGTAATCATTGCACAGAGGAAGAGAGGAAGCCTAGTGTTTCACTGCCCCTTTTGTTTTTCTGTGATTTACAATGAGGTATGCACCTGGCCAAGCTAGGAATGGAGACCTACCCCTTCCCAGAGCTGTTAGATAATCTGAGAAAGAAAACCTCACTTAAAGTGTTAAATATTCCATGTGAGGTTATCGTCTAGGCACAGTCCAGGAACTAAATAATTATTCAAGCCAGAAACATCAATAATGAGTAGCAATTGTTGTTTTACTCTTCACTGGCTATTTGTGTGTACTCAGCTGACATCCTGTGAGATCAAGGACAGTCCTCCATCCCAAGTGCCAACACTCAAAAGTCACTGCATGGGCGGGCGCATCCTTAGGAGCTCTTCCTCCATGGTTCAACATACCTAAGAACTGCTGCTGGATTCAACTGACCAGCTAATTTATTCCTTCATCCTAAACCAGAATAAGCTGTATTTTGTTCCTGATGGATGTTTATACAATTTGTTCCTAAAAATAATTTTCCAGAGAAGGATGCTTTTCTTAGGCAAATAATTCCTGAGATTACTACAAGAAGATTTTAATGACTACTGCAGTCAGCTCGTTGAGACTTTTCTACCTTCATTATGACCAAAACTTTCCAAATATTTTTAATCTTCAGCTTAGAAAGTTTTGGGAAAAGAAATTAAATGCCTCACCTTGGCTTCACGCCTTTTTTTTTTTTTTAACCAGTTATTCAGTGACATTTTCTTCTTTCACATCCATATGCCATAAACATTATTTTAGGGGAGTTATCTGCCATTAGGATCAAGAGTAGAGGTGAATAGAGGTTTTAAATAATGTATTTTGATATTAGAAAATTATCTTTATTGCTACTCCCTACTGTTGCCATGGTTTCTGAGCACACAGCAGAATTATTAATATTCAGTTTAACACTTCTAATAAATACCTGCTGTTCCCTGTTGGTCAGTGTTTTCTGGATTTATTTTCTTCCCCAACAAAACATTAACAGAACCACAGATTACAGTTAGTTTTATGAATTATTTAAAATGCTGCCTACCTTTTATTCTTCATTTAACATTTGATTTTATTTAAAAAAAAATTTGACTCATGGTAGGTAGGAATCAAAACAATCCCTCAGCCCACATTTCTGAGTGTACATACTTTTCATAAGAGAGGCCGACTAATAAGAGGGTAAAAAAAAGCTAAACAAAGAAACAAAGAAACAATTTAAAAAAAACCCAACCCAAACCCAAGTTAAAACCAAAGCAGACTTATTATTTCATAACAATTACGTGAGACAGACCTCTGACCATGAAGAAAAAGCATACTTTTCCCCACTGAAGCAAGATGAATTGGAAAGGCAGAGAATAAGGATACGAAAGCTTTTTTTTCAATCCCTAACCTCAATGTATTTAAGACTATTTATTAACTTATTCCTTTGCACCAGTATTGCCAACTTAAGACAAGAAGTGTTTATGGAAATAATCTTGGACCACCCTACTCAAAACAAACCTCATCTTAGTCTGATGGAAAGTATTACAAAGATCAAAACAGGACATTTTCAAAGAAATTACTTTTTCACTGGAAAATGCTGATTCAGTGACACCACACTGTAATGAAGGAAAAGATTTGTTTAATTGACAATTTTGTGCAAGAAACAATTGAAATGCCCTATTTAAACCAAATCGTTCCAACAAATACAAAAGAAACCATTTTTTTTCCTGTGCTAGGAAACTCAGATTTCTTTCAGGATCACTCCACCCCTCACAATGAAATATTTTGGATTCACTGGGGCAATGTTTTCCAATCATATGTTAATTAGGTGGAGTAATTTTGGCCGGTTCTGATCTTTGTACTAGTTTCAGTTTTTAAAGCCTCCTTTAAAGGACACTTCTGCCATGCATATATAATGAAGGGCTTTGTTACACCCATTGCCACTTATGGTAACTATTCTCAATTACTCTCACTGCTTCCACACTGCATTACCCATCCTGGGACATGAAGCACAGCAAGCACAAGTGAAAGCTGCTAACTCCTGAATGAGAAAAGCACTTAATCAAAAAAAGACTATGAGACTTGGGTTTTATTTTATTTTTCATAATATCACCTGTCTCTTCTTTGTTATTGACTTCTGAACCTGCTGCCAAAATGCAAGAAAATTTCAGCAGGGAGGACAACTCAACCATATTGAATTATCTCATCAGGCAGATTGAAAAGGGGTTATTTTAGTGCTGCAATCAAGGAAATTATTGGAGTGTGGGGGTGCACCCCATTAGGCAGCAGAGAATCCTTAGGGCACATTCAGATATATTTTAGCCATGAGAAAAAACAGCTTCTGGTTCTGAAGCTTCTGAGCTTCCTACCTTCTCAGTTGACATCTCAACTCAATGAGCTTTGGGACACATTCTGTATGATCCTACATCCATAATTTCACTGTTCATGAGAGAATTCATTACAGCTATTAAACTCCTTTCTTGTAGTTACAAGAAAACAGTGCTGGAAGTTACTGAGAAACAAACTCTTCCTATATGGGAAAGCATTCTGCTTTGACAGATACATGGGGAATGGAAAAACACAGCATAATGCTGATGTGAATAACTTCTGGTGACTTTTAAAGCTATAACGATGCCTCCTTTTTTGCCTTGCATAGAAATAGAAGGAAATTGCTGCTTTATAGCTGCAGTAAACCAAGCAACAGATGAAGATGTGCTAGAAATGGTAACAAGCTGAGCTGTTCCTGTGTGGGGACTAGGAGAGCATATTCAGACTGCTGACGTGTATCCACAAAATGAGTGTGGAGGGCCCTGGCAGGCTCCTACCCATGAAACAAGCCCAAGCCACATCATCCAGACAGGAAGGAGCAGGTGCTGGAGCTGACTCTTGCTCACAGACACTGAGGAGATGGAGCATTGCTTTTGTGGCAGCAAAAGAAAAGGCTGAGTTGTGTATTTAAAAAAAAAAAATTAAAAATAACGATGGCAGTTAATTTATTAGCCCACTGAAGAAATCTACCCCTGCATCACCAAGACCAGATATCAGGACATATGCTATGGACTTAAGGACAGGCTTCTCAAATCTAATCAGATTTTGTAAACTGTGCTGACTGGTTTTATTTTCTAGGATCTCTCTATATATTTTATAAAAAACTTACATATTTATAAAACTCATACATTTTATATATAAAGCATATATGTATAAAATATAGACTCTTGTATACTTATACATAGATATATAAAAAATGAACATGTTAAAAAATGTTTATCTATTAGCTCTTTGGATAGTGAACTTTTAATGCAGAGAAAATGTAGCTTTCAGAAGGAAAAAAAATCATAGCTTCCTCTGGCCCAGTACATTTTTATACATAAGTAAAACACCTTTGAATGGGCAAGCATCAAGGGATGCAAGAGTTTTCATCATTAGAAACTTTGTGTTTATCTCAAGCCTATGAAACAGATTGTTCTGTTCATCAATTTGAGAACTGTCAAGAATTAGACACCTGGATTATTTATGTGGCATTTTTTGAAGTCTCTTTGAGAAAACCAAATGTGTTCTTTCCCTTTCATAATTCTCAGTAGTAACGTAGTTCATAGAGGATAAATTAAGTCAGTTACAACTGTGCAATCCTGTTGTATTCTAATTATATCTTGGACAGCATCTGTCTTAGCACATTTTCTTCAAAAGGATTTGAAAATATTAATCATTAAGTGCTTAGATGATAATTCATGACATGAAGAGGCATTCAGCTAAGTCTCATCTGAACTGCTCCCTGTAGCTGAACATAGTGAAAATCAGTAAGCATTATTTTCACTGCTAAAGCTGGCAGACCTGACAATGCCTTGTGTGAGCCTGTTTTTCCAGCAAGACTATGCTATTTTTTCCAAAGTCTCTAGAAGGACTGTGCTAGAAAAAAAAGCACAGATTCAAGTACAAATGAATAAAAAAAGCACCCGTTAAGCTTTTTAGCAATTTTTGACAATTTTTGCAGTTGGTTTTTGCAATTAGTTGCATTATACCAAGATGAAGCTGTGCACTCTGACCATAATACCCCTCTTCTATCATGCACCTCCACTTGTCCTGATTACAAGAAATATGTAAATGTATGTTGATTGTGTTTCACTGTGAAAGAGAATACAATTATTACAGAAAAAAAATGTCTAGGCTTTTTCAAAAGTGATAATTGTCATCTAGCTTACAATAGAGGAAATTATCACTGAAAGCTGATAAAACTGATGGCTTTAACCCTGCTCCTGAGAAAAGCTTAGGCCACCTCAGTATGTAGGGGGTCGACTCCCACAGCAACTCATCCCGAGTGATTTTTGAATAATGGCAAATCAATTCCTACCTTGACAAAGTGGATCTATTTCTCCCTACTAAACTGTATCCAACATAAATATTTCTTGCTGAGGCAGTTTTCATAAGAAAAATCTTGCATGACTCCACAGATGGTGCATGTGTTTTTGTAAATCCATCAGGGACTGCAGTGGAGTGCTATAAAATATAGCCCCTGTAGAGCAGCATAATTAGGATCTTGAGGAAAAGGATGAGTTCAGTTCATATCTCAGCCTTCAATTGTTTAAACCCTTTTTTTCCAGACTTCTTGTCCCTTTTCTCACCACAAGAAAGAGTGTAATCTGAAGAGCACACACTTGTTAGTCTATATGCATGCTTGAGGTACCTAGTTAAAACAGCTCTGCCTCCTTGTCCAGAGAACTAGGGAATCATTTCTACATCTGAGCAGTCAAACACGCAATACAAATTCAACCAAGGGCTTCTCTCTTCCAATTGAGAATTTCAGTTGAATGTCAAAACCACAGGAAAATCTTCTTCAGTGTGTTCAGATTTTATGTGTATCTTGTGCCCACTATGTATTTCTAACAATGCAAACACTCCCTCCCAAAGAAGACAAACGTGACATGCTTATACAGACTATGTCAAGCTGAAGTTTATTCTGACAACTAAACTGACATTTGCTAAATAACATTTAATCTGTGTGTCATCATAATTTATATTGGTTCTTCCATCACTGAATGAGAGACATTCTAGTTAACGTCTAAGGTACAAAGGAAGGTTTAGGGGATGTTCAGACTTGAAGGAGTACAATTAGAATTTACAAACATGCTGAAAAATAATGAATATAGCTTGTTCTTGAACAAACAGTTGAAGACAGATGAGACAATACAGCACTGCCATGCTGCATTTCCAGACAGATGATTACAAATTACTGTGGAAAAAAATGTTAGAAGAGAAAAAACAATTTTGACAGAAAGTAATACACATCATGTGCTGAGCATCTTTACTTAACATTGGGGTGGGGGAGGAATATGGCTACAAAGCTATAATATCTGTCTAAACAATCAGGGAGCACCCAACACATTCAGCAGCCCTAGACTTTCTGAAAGGGATTGATAATTGGATGTTCACATGATTTCTTTTCACTTCTCCAAATGACATCATGATAGAATAATACAGAGGTAAAAAGAACTGTAGCACTTACACCTGGCTCCCATGTTAAATTTTCCTCCTCTAAGACCACATTTTAGCCAAGGGCACACCAGAATTTTCCAAGGTCAAAGTCTGCTTTCAGTAGTTCCATGAGAGGAAGCTTTATACTTAGTTACTAAGAGCAGTATTTTTAAAGACTTTGGCTTAGGCTGGTAACAACAATGACTCTAGAGAGGACTGAAATCATAGAACGTCCTGAGCTGGAAGGGACCCACAAGAATCATCAAAGTCCTACTCTTGGCCCTGGTCAAGACACCCCAAGAGTCACACCATGTGCTTGAGAGCTTTGTCCAAACACTTCTTGAGTTCTGTCAGGCTGGTGATGTGACCACTTCTCTGGGGAACCTGTTCCAGTGCCCAACCTCCCTCTGGGTGAAGAATGTTTTTGTAATATCCAGCCTAAATCTCCCCTGACACAGCATTCCCTTGGGTTCTGGCACCAGTCATTGCTGAACCCCATGGGTGACTGGTGGTCAGCCTGATGGAACTACATTTACCCTTTGTGCCTGACAGATGAGCCAGTTGCTTACCCATGGTGTGTTTATCCAGCTGTGAGCTGAACATTTTGTCCAGAAGGTTACTCTGAGAGACATTACCAAAACTTTACTGAAATCCAAAAAGATTACATCAGCTGTCTTCCCTTAATCAGCTAGGTGAGTTATCTTGTCATAAAAGGTAATTAAGTTTGACAAGCAGGACTTTCCCCTCGTGAAGCTGTGCTGGCTGGGACCAATCCCTGCGTTGTCCTTCAGGTGTTTTTTCAATACCTCCCAGGGTGATTTCTCCATAACTTTTCCAGTCACTGAAGTGAAACTGACAGGCCTATGGTTACCAGGATCATTGTTTTTGTTCTTCTTGAAAACTGGGACAATGTTAGCCAGCTCCCAGTCAACTTAAGATGCCTCAGGCTGTTCAAAAATCTTTGAGTCCTCACAATGACATCAGCCAGCTGTTTGAGTATTGTCAGATGAATCCCATCAAGCCTCATAGATTTTTAGGGATGCAGCTGGACCCCAAAGGTACTGCACAAGGTTCTGCAGTTTCAGGGTCAACCAAAAGTACTGTACAAGTTCAGGGTCAACTGGGAGATTATCTTTTTTGCCATCATGGTACTCCAGCTCAGGGCACTGACTTCCCCTTGGCCTGTCACTAGTATCGAAGACAGATGCAAAGAAAATATTGAACACCTCTGCCTTGTCCTTATCCCTGTCTGTGAGGTGACCATGCTCATTCTGTAGTGAGCTGATGTTATTTTTCCTCTGCCTTTTGCCATTAATGCATTTTAAAAAACTCTTTTTATTGTCCCCCACAGTTCTGATCAGCTTCATCTCCAGATGAGCTTTGACTATATGAATTTTCTGCCTAAAGTGGTAAGGAGCATCTCTGTATTCCTCTCATGTCACCTGACCTTGCTTCCACTGGGCATACACCTTCCTTTATTTACCTTATCTCCAAAAGAAGATTTCTGCTCAGCCAAGTCTGCCTTCTCAATTGACACTTTGCCCCTTTACAGCTTATCATTAAGTTTTAAGCTTTATTGATGAGCCCTGTTGCTCTGCTGCTAAAATCTCTTTTCCCCTCTGAGAAAGATGCATCCCATCAGGTGACACTAGACCAAGCCCTGCATGTTCAAGGCCTGAACCTTGGTGATGGACAAATAATGCTTCCACCTAATGGCTACCTGATCCCAGTCCACACCAGTACAACCAGCAATTCAGGAGAAGGCATACTCAGACCTCATTAGTGATGTAGGGAAGCAGAGAGGAAAGGTACAGCTGTGTTGAGTAAACCAGGTCAGGCTGAGATCTGGTCAGTCCTCCACAATCATAAAAATCCAGTCACACATTCACTCCAGAACACCCTCAGTACTGGTTTTCACACTGGATCAATACAATCAGTTGTAATCATGATCATTCTAATCATCCACAACTAGCAATGATTGAGAGGAAAGGGGAAAATATGACAGTTCTTTTTTAAAAAAGAGGCTTGAGTTGACACAGAGTTGTACTGTTAGAGTTGTAGTTGACAAAAATGCATTAATGGATAGAAAGGAGGTTATGCACTAGGATTATGGTTGTGGCTTACATGCTATTTCTGTCTTCTCTGCAGTCACTACACATCGAGTGTACAGCAGCAGCTCTCTCTTATTTTCAAACAAGGCTCTGTGTGTATATTACAGTAAGATTAGGCATGCATTGTTGCAGAGGGCAGATTTAAAATAGGAATAAATCATCACAGCTTTGTGAAAGTCACTGTAATCTTTTAAAGAAAGGCTTAGGTGCTCAACTTGATAAATTGATGTCATGGTTGTGAAGTCAATGAATGATGAATTAGTTAATGCAGGTTTTGTCAGCTGAGGGACTGTCCTCCTCCTCCCTCACCTACTGACTTCTTAATTTATCTATCACTTTCCAAGGCTGATCAGTCACATTAGAATGTTACACAGGTGCAGAGGAAGTTAAAAAGCTGCATGTTAAACCTACCAGAGTTCCAGCACTGATTCCAGCCATGGATGTTCTGCTCCTCTGTGTTATATCTGAGTTCACTCCAAATACTGCTTCCACAAGATACTACCAAAAATTTTTTATAAAAGTTCTCCACTCTAAGTACAACCTAAAAAATTATCAGTAAATTAAAACTTTCTGGAAAACTAAACCTGACAGCATAATCCTGTAATGCAATATGACAAAAAAACCAAAATCAAAAAAACACTTCAGGCCATCGAAGTGTAATAATTCAAGTAACTTAGTCACACAGAAATTTTTGAGGCTCCTTTTAAAATCTAAAGTTAAATACATTCCAGTCTTTCTAGGAAACTAGAGATTAAGGAACATGTGTTCCATCCCTATGACTTATATCTAAGCAGTCACTTCTGATATTTTTGTGACTCCAGCTGTAATATACAAGGAAGAAAACACCTAGTTTTTACCAAATTCTTTATGTTAAGCAAAAAATAATGTTGTCACATAGGCGCTTTGCATAGTTTTAAAATTAGAGAATACGCGCAGTCCAAACGCAATATGTCTGACAAAAATATTGTAACATTTTGTTGCAGCTATTTTCCCCCCACTCCGATTTCTCACACATGGTATTTTGGAGGAAACAGGAAGAAGTGTTTTTTTCATTCTGCTTGCTGCTGCAAGTCAGCAGCCCAGAACTTCTCCAAGAGTACATTTGTGAGCAAGCCTGTGCAAAATGCCCTCAAAATAGAATTCTTCTCTTCCATATTTTACATGTGGTTTTCAAAATTACAAATCACTGCTCTGCTCACATTCCGACAGGAAAGGTATAAATACATGTTGAATCAAATGTCTCAATTAATTTGAAGATGCCAGGCCTCATTAAAATTGTCTTGATTTTAACCCTCTGCTAAACCAACAATAGCACTGTCAGCTCTTGTCTGCATAAAATGTAGGTACAACAAGCTCCGCTTGATTTTGAGAAAGGGGTGAATTTTACGTGTCATGAAACCTTCTGAAGAAATCCTTAGTACAATAAAAATTGTCACTGCATGTTCAATACATGACCAGTTAGTTCTCAACACATTTGCCAGGTGCTTACCATCTTCATTCAGCAAACTTGGATTTAATTCACAGCTATTTAGGCAATGCTATTTTAAAACACTATTTTAAATTCCTGTGTTAAAAGTAGGATCTAAGAAGGAAAAATAAAACTCCTTGTTTGTCTTGAATACAAGACATAAGAAGACGCTAAATATCTAGATATTATTTTTTTAAAAGCCAAAAGGAATCCACAACATATTTTACAATTGCAAACAAATTGATTGTTGGGAGGGACATATTTAGGGAGCATGCAAACCTACAAAATTTTACATTTTTAGTGCTTGTTGGTTTCATCTTCCTGTGTTTAATAGAGAAATATTCTCTATCAGGATCTAAAGTTGTCTGTCTTGACGTTCAAAAATATACTATTCTTAATTTCCTTTCTTGCCAAAATCAGTAAGAGCATTGTCTTTAGTACACAGTACAGCTAAGGTGTATTGCAGTCTGGTGGCTTTTCTAGTTTGCAGTTGAACATTAAGCCAGCCTTTTTACATCAGCATATTTTTAGATGTTTCTGTAGTTATCTTAAATTGGATTTTTTTCACAAGACTGTAACATAATTTAAGATATCTGATCCTGACAAGATCATGACAGCTCCTTTGAAGATGGAAGAAGATACTTTTCCAGATTCCAATTAGAGAATTAACTGACTGCAATATGGTTTCCTAGTGAGATTTATACACAATGGTAAACAAGGATTGATTATTCTGCCATATTAGCATGGTGATATAACTAATCAAGCACTGAAACTAATTTGCTTACTTTGTTGATTTTGACACAGACAGTATTTCACTATTAGTTATTACAAATTTTGCTAGCTCAGTTGAATAATGTGAACTACTTAGTTTTAGTGACAAACTTTCTTGTTTTAGTGAAGATTTATAACCTGGAAGTTCTAAACAGAAGCTGATGTTTGCTTGTTTTTTGGAAGGCAACATGTATCCACGTCTTCTGCCTATGAATACCCAGGATAGATAGCAAGTGGTTGGCCCGACAGCCTGAGCTCTGCTAACAAGTTTGTTTCTCACTCCACACTAACAGGAAAGCATCCAGCACACTAATCACACTGTTTTTTTCAGCAGCAGCTATTTTTTTCACAATCCTGCCTCTGGCTTTTATTTGAGTGCTACTGAGGGAAAAGAGACAAGAAAGAAATAACACAAGGAACATTTTCTCCTCAAAATGCCCAGCTAAGATACTCTGAGGAGCAGCACTATTTTTGAACAGGGAAAAAGCCCCCCAAAGCAAAACACGAGCTTTAGCATGTGATATCACAGTTCCCCATTATTTTGTTTCTACCATAAATGTCACAAGACTGACCAATACTAGAACAAAATAAATTTATCTGATAGAGCAGTCATAATAACAATTACCCCTGGATGATCTCAACTGACTGTGAATACAGCCCCAACAATACTTCTGTGTGTGTGTGTGTGCGCACATAAATATTTTAATTTCTCTGCTATAGCTCCAGCATCTCCCTTAACACCACAGGTTGCCATCCAACTAAACGTGTTTTCAAGGACTACCACTAGTACCTGGGCTACACCAATGGCACAGCAATACAAATGATCCCTGGTAGATCTGCCATGTTGGGAGGGGTTAGGGAGAAGTCAAAACTCTGAACAATCTCTGGAACTTCATTTTGCCTCAGTCAAGATGATAGTAGACAACGAGCATTTTTCTGTATGACACTTGTACACACTCAAGCAATTCCACTACACAAATTGTCTGAAACATTGGGCTCTTCTTTTTTGTGCATTATTTTTGCTTGACATCATACTCACAGTCAGACCCTCACCCTTATGCATCCTTGGCAGGATCTGAAGTATGCTGCTTCCTAGAGCACCATTAGCCTTTCAGGCAGGGTGGGCATCAGGTTTGTTTCATGAAAAGCTCTGAGGGAAACCAGCTGTCCCTCCACAAGGATTACTTCTTAGGTGGAAATATTCTTTATATCTATAAAGAAGCTGACCAAGGAAATGGATTTAATCTTACATAAGGCATATCAGGAGTCACAAAAAGGAAATTAGCTGCTGTTCAAAACCCCCATGTACAATCTGCTACATGGTACCCACATGCTGCAAATGTGTGACTGTCATTGCATTCTTCAATTGTGAGGAGAGCAGCAATGCAAGGAACTTATTTTCAAATCTCTACTAATTGGCACAGTGTAACCCAGTTAAGGATCCTTTTATAGAGAAAGCCTTAAAATTTTCATTCAAGACTTAAGAACATGGGAAAACACAGAAAGCATCACTAATACACCCTTTTAAAATAAGTACAAACTAATTAGCGCATTACTGAGGTAGCCAATCTGCTATTTAGATAATTCTTGTTTGAATAACTGTGACAGAGAAATGTCTGGTGGCAGTACAAGCTCTTCAAGACAAAATATTGCATTCACTACCATACAGTTAGGACTTGTTTCTTCCCATGTAATTAGAGATAGGTTTTTAACAGCAGTAGCTAATTTTTAAGGAAATGAGGAAACATAACATTTTACAACCTGAAAATGTTGCAAACTTGTCCTTTTTCAGAACAAATCACAGTGTTTCCCTTCACCCTGTGTCTGCAGGTACAGCGAGAAGAGTGTGAAGTCAGGTACATCTCTGGTATTTGATGGGAGAACAGGGTAGAGAGCAAGGAAGGTGTTTCTTCCCTCACCTACCAAAGCCCTACACATTGCTACTTTTCAGGCTAACCTCACAGTGTTTTGTGTCCCAGGTACTTACTGTGGTCATTAATCCCTAAAACTCTTGCTTGAGTGGGAAAGAGGAAAGATAACTAAGCTGAGTATGAAGACTAGCTTTCATGTGCAGCTCTTTCCTCTCCTGCACATCCATGGGGCTTCTCCCTCTGAATATGCCAGTTTGCTTTCATTACCAGCATCTTTCAAGAGCAAGAGAACAAATATTAAGAAAGAAAGAGGTGGAAAACATGGTTTAACATCTCAGTTTTAGCTATCTCTGGATTATGAATGCTCTGTAGAAGTCCTAGTGAGAAACTCCTATTTATTTCAATGGAACAAAAAAATTATTTAATGAAAATAGGTGGTCCTTAACAAGTCAAAGATCCTACTGATTCTTCCACAGTGGGAAAGACCTCTCCATATGCCCCTGCCTACACACACACTTATTAGACATCAGAGAGTCAGCTCTGAAGGTTTTGGAGGAGGTGGCAAGAAAACTGAAACTCGAAATATTGTTAATCAAATGCTGGCAATGGGAAAAAGATAATTACAGAGCACTGCACTAATGAAGTCAAATAATTTCAAATGCACTCACAGCTCACAAATGGATTGTCTCCTTTTTTACTTCAACTAAACTGATTTTCCATAGTGTCAGAGGAAAACAAACTGACATCCAAAAGGATAGGTATGGAAGGAAGATATGCTGCAATATTTAAAAGCAGCCCTGCTAAAAAGGACAGAATAGTTACACACCACCATCTACGCTAAATTGAAGACCTCTAAATTCAAGGTTGATTACTATTACCTGTCTTTGACATGCTGATGTCCTATATTAAAAAAAACTAGTAACCTTTCTGGAGGCATATTCACTCAGTATCTGAAGAAATCTTTCAGATATTGAGTGGGTTAATTTTTTTCTCAATAGAGAACCTTAAAAGACTCCCATTACTCAGATACCTCCCCACAGAGCCTCTTTTTTTTTTTTTTTTTTTTTTTTTTTGTGGTGGACTTTTAACTTCCGTTAAGTTTCAGAGGCACCAAGCCTCTCCCTGTCAAAGCCCCTCAGATTAAATCACAGCACCAGGCAGTAAATGGTCCTTCAGTGAAAAGCCCTCTCAGGCTAGTCAAAAGAATAAAGCAGGCTTGAGAATACTACATAGTGCTTTTAGGTTTTTTAACAGTACTAGATGTAGATGAGGAAATTATAGTGCTGAATTATATGAGAATGCACTGTGGATTTCCTGCAGCATTCGTTTGCTGTGTGACTGACAGCTCCTGTGTAGCTGGGGGTAGTCAGGAGAGGTGGGAAGTGAGGAAACCACAAACTGATGAGATACTTGTGGCTGTGACAGGTAGCAGGAGAAGCCATGAAGGTAACTATCAGCCAGGGAATAGTGCTACCTATACTAACAGCTATTTTACTATCAAATGAGACAGTAGTTATAAAACAGATGCTATAGAAGACTTGGAAGGTAGAAACCCAGACATAATGATAAGCATAAAAGACAGTTCCTCTGAAAAAGAGGGGGAGTTTAATTAGTAACAAGAGGAAGCTCTGATTAATTTAATTTGTGAGTAGGTGGAAGTAGCACAGAAGTGTGCTGAGGAAGTAGTTTGATTCAAGTGACAGAGATTTGAAAGATGTATGCCATATTTGAATATGAAAGTATTAACTGGAAACAAGTAGTAGCCTCTTCCTTCAAAGTAACACTTCAAGAAAAAAAACCCAAAGCGTTGTACCAGAAGAAATGAAAATAGATATTAGGTCGATCTTATACACTGTTTGGAAAAACTAAATACTGCTTTACTAGCCTGTCTAGCAAATACAGTTAAATGAAAAAACCCCATGAATTGATTGGAAGCTTGCACTGAAAACCTTTGTTGGTCTCCCTTTGAGGAAAGACACATCAACTCACAGCAAAACTTTTAAAAATAAGTATTAAGATAACTGTTTTAAGAATCAGAATCCACAAAATAACATTGCCTACTACTGATTATTTGAATAAAGGACCAATGATAAACCCCATGCAGTACTACTGGTGTTCTCAGGGGCCACAAGGAAACATAGTTGAAATTTCTATAGCTACCAGTTTTGTTATTAAAAATGAAATTAGCATTTATGCATGCTGGTTACGTTTGTTGTTCCTCCTCCTTTGCAGTATCTTTGCCCTGACCTGTTTTAAAGCAACACATCCATCCAGTGAATTTCATTTTCACATAGCTTTATATTTAAATCGTACATTTATCCCAAATAATGTGACTCAAAAATGAAAACTAAAAACCAATACCATCTACTGATATCTTTATCTCACACTTCCAGTGAAAGAAGTGGTGTGGCTTAAGTACGCAGTACTAGGTTATTTTGGTTTGGTGTCCACCCTGGAGAAAACTGTGGAAATACAAAAGAGAGCAAAAGAGGATGGCAGAACTGCTGTTTTGCAGATTAGAGAAGTTTAATCTATTCGGCCTATAAAAGTGAAGACTGAGAAGTTATTTGATCACTGTGTGCCAGTGCTTTCACTTGGTGAAAATGTTTAATGGCAGGGGACTTGTGGCTGTGTTGATGATAAGGTAAGAAAATTAAATTTGCTGTATGCTAGAGCTAAGTACATTGAGGCTTGAAAGATGCTGCAGTCCCCCAGAAGCCGGGGCAATTGAACATTTCAGTCAGAGAGGCAACATCACAGGTTTTGAGTTCAACAACAGCACAGCTGTGAAGTTTTCGTATTTTGTCCCAATTGAGTTCAAGACTTAAAATATCGGTTTGGTTTCAGAAATTGCTCAAACCTATTTTAATTTTGAGCTGTAGTAAAGCCACTGATTAAAGGCTACATGTTTGTAAATGGGGCAGATTTACCACCATAGTGGGAGAAAATTTATTCTGTTTTAAAGGAAGAAAACATAACAGAACCTAGCTTTTATGGGAAACTAGATCAAGAGTATGAGGCAAGGAAACCTGCATCATCTCATTCATATTCTTGTGTCCACACTAGGATCATAGCTCTAATAAAACATTAAGCTTCTGTGCTTTAGCCTGACAACTCTAAGATTCAGGGGAAAAATTTTACTTCAGGGAAGATGGTCAGCCTCTTGGAGAGCTGTGTGATCTTTCTTATTTTAGGCTTATTTATGCTTCCTTAGCATAAATAAATCCCTGTCTGTCATCAATCCTTGTGTCATACAATTCAGCTGTGTTGAGAAAGGATTTGCCAAAACAAAAATCTTTGACAAAAACAGGACCACCTAAGGGAAAAAAAAAAGGATTATGGCAGTATAGCCCAAATTTGACAGTTTCCACATCTTCCAGCTTTCATGACTTCCTTCCCCAGCAACAATAAAATATGCTCCTACAACACAAGTGGACACCTACTATCTCCTTCCGTCTTGTGACCATTGTAGGAGTTCAGACAGTTTCTAATGTATATCTGCTCTTACTCAGCTTAATAACAGCAGCAGGAGACCTGCTCTCAATCAGATATTTTCTTGCATTCATGAACCACACATGCTGGAGACCTTCATTGTTGGTAACTTGGATGATCAACAAGATCTTGGCTATTTGGGCTAGCTGAGATACTTTCTCCCCTGCAGCTGGGAAATAGGAACAGGTGACCTCAAAATATCCTGAAAGTACACACTCTATTTCTTGCTCCATGATACTGCTTTTGAGGGTGTGCCAGGATATGTCAAATTACCTGGTGAATATTTACAAAATATAAGTTCATTTGTCAGCATCTTTACTGGTAGAAGCAAGGACTGAAAATTGTTTTCTGGGAGAAAAGTAAGTCTTGTATTCTCTTTGCTGTTTGCTCTTATTACGTAATACTCATTGAGTTTTCAAGAAAATATGTTTTCATCATCTCCTCAAATATTTTTTTTACAGTTAACTGAACTAACTCTAATGAATAATGCTGAAACTGTGCATGTTCTACTGCTCAAACTGATTTCAGGTGGCTTTTTTAAAAACTACCTACATATTGAGGAGTGCTTTCCAAGTAAATGCCTCATTTACTCAAGGCATAAAAACCCCAACAAAACAACAACAAATTCATGGTAAATACAAGATCCATAATTGCACAGGTTTTGTACACTACATTTAACTGATCTGTGAGAAAATATAACCTTAAAATGTTTTTGTGAACCATCCCTTCCCTTTAGCTGCTCTTTATACATGCACATTTTTGGTTAAATTCTTTTTGAGTGGATATGAACCAGACATTTGAAAAGGTAGTTATCTAGGCTCAGGAAAAACAAACAGAGGTCTAGATACATTATGCAGGCAAAGCCTGAATAGTGCCAAACTCCATACAAAAATATATCATTTGTCCTCACCACAAAGTGAATAAGAAGGCCTACAGTAATGTTTGAAGACTGGTCTTTAGTTTAATGACACTGAAGCTCATAGGATATGAAGACTGCTTCCTATTCGGTCAGATGAGATGTGAACTACTCTTGTTGCATTTGTCAAGTGTCTGGAGTATTGTAGCCAGAATCAATTAACAGCAGAAAACAGATTTGGGAATGGTGCTGAACAGACACAATGGTGGATGAGGCAGCCTGTGGGAAATATCAAGAGCTAGGACATGCCTGCATTGATAGGCTGGAAGGAAAGACACATCCAAAGAAGCAGAACATTTCCTAATTTCATAACTGACGTGACCACATGGAAATCGCAAACAAAAGCAACCCATATTTCCCAACAGAAAACAAAATCATTGAACTGCTTGGCATTTTCTTCTTTCTAGTGTGTCACTCATGAACATGAAGTAAACTAATAACTCCTTTCTTACCTCCTAGCTCAGCTCCCCTGGGAGAGGAGGCAGGACCCTTCCTTGCTTAGCAAGGCTGATCCTTCCTAGCAGATGGAGAAATATGCCTACCTGGAGCACTTCCTTTGGCCATATCACAGATTCCCCAAACCTGCATGTCTTATCATCCCTGAGCCAAAGAGTGCAGGCACCACTACCGTGCTGCTTGCAGCATGACTTGGGATGGCAGCTACAAGGAGAGCAGCAATGCCAAGAGACATCTCCATGTCTGACAAGAACAATGAGTATCCTGCAGTAAAGCACAATGACAACAAGAAAAGGAAAATAAACCTGTGCTAGACATTGCTCATCTTCTGTTCATAGCTCAGGTAAAGCCCACAGGGGGTTTGGAAGAAGGGAGAAAGATAACCTAAGAAATTATTTCAGGGTCTGTGCATCTGGTCCCAGAAATAACAGAGATAGCATTCTGTTAACAGATTCTCTTACTTCTTAGGCTTTTCTGCTTCCAGGCAAACTGGAAATGACAGTCTCCCTTTATACTACTCTGTTCCCATTTCCTGCCAAAACCAGGAAGTAGAGAGAATGATTTATTTCTTTGGAAACATCTTCCAAGCAAACAAATAAACAAAAATAACAAACCCTCAAATTAACTATTGATTCTGTTTCAGCTTTTTATCCCAAAACAGCCTTGAAATTCTTTACATAAAAATAAAACATATTTACTTCACTTGGTTTTTATATGCCTTGAGTGAAAATAAACAAACAAAAAGCATTCCAGGGCCAGCAAAACCAAGGAAGTGAGTATTCCAAGACATGCGTATTTGACTGGATTTCCTCATGTTCGCTAGCACATGAATGCTAGCAAAACTCTTTCTCCTCCATAAGAATGTTTACAGGGTTTCTCTCCATCACCCAGCTGTCAATTTCTGTGCTATTTGCAGGAATGATATTGTTTTCAAGACCTCTGCCCCTCTGGCAAATGCCACTAGAATTGACCAGTGGTTCAAAAGTTAATTGTAAAAATCTGAAAGACATACGGAAAGGGAAAATGACTCCAAAAGCCTCATTTCCTTAGGAAATAAACAAAAAACCCAGTTAAATTTAATTTAGATACTTGAGGATAAATATATGATCTTGTGTAAAAGAAGATTAGGAACAAAACAGAAAAGGATTCAGAGTAATTCATGTTTAGCCTGGTAGCTGAAATGGTCTCACAACTGTGAGCCTTATAAATAATCTCTTTCACCTCAAAACAAAGAGTTTGCATGTCTGAGAGCTGCTTACCCCACCTACATAAGCAAAGTATTGCTGGTTATTGATGCCATTAACCAAAAATCTAGATTGTGAATAAAATGTCGTATTGGTGTGACAGCAGCTACTACTGAGCTTTAAAAAAGAGGGTTTAGAGGGGGACTGCAATCACGATAATGTAAGAACTGTATCTAGGACAACACACAACTACTGACAGTGCTTAACTAAACTGCAAAATATGTCTCATGCTAGGAAATAGCTCCATCTCCTGTTCCACTCAGAGAAGTCCTCAAAATCCTGATTTAAACAAATAAGTAAGAAAAACCCAATCCACAGCTGCTCTTTAAAAGTCTTCAAAGAGAAAATAAAATTGAAGCTTATGTCTACAAAACTGAATCCCTCTCATATACACATCTGAATACCCCTTTTATCTTGCTGAGATGAAGCATTAGCAAAAAATATTCAAGTAGCTGCTAAGAGAAAGATGTTCCTATTTGTCAAAGCATCTTAAGAAATGATGATGTGTGATGTTCTCAGCTCCCTCCTAAGTCACATGGTTGGAACATAAATCTGTACTACATACTGCGCAGTAGGGTTTGTTCACAATTGTGGAATGTGGTTTAAAGCTTTTCTGCACAACGTGGCCAATCTTGGTTGCTTTTCCAGCCTCTCCAGTGACATAGTTTTCTCACTGGATGATTAGATAAAGTCAATAGGAGTGTTGTCATAAATCTTATTGCAAAGTTTTCCCTTGAGCAAAAAGGGTTGAGAAACTGGACTGCAATACTTGCTGTCTTCCCAATATATATTTTTATACTAGCAAACAGGGAGAGCTCTGCTACCCATCAAGCAGCCTGTGCTACATCAGTAACAAAACTGGCACAGAAGCCATGCAGGACAGCATAATTTCGCTCTTCTACCAAGTCGCTCAACTAAGAGGACTTGTCCTGCCACTGAGAGCAGTGGGGAAATTCTCCTTCTACCCATTCAGGAAGGCAGAAAGGAGCCTCTCTTCCCACAGCTCCAGCAGGGAAGATAAAGCAAGCATTTTTAGACAAGACTAATTGACAGTCTACTTCCAGGAGTGGGAAGGTGAGAATAAAACCACATGCAGAATTCAAGACAATGATAGCAAACTGAGATTGTATCAAAGGAACAAAGGGACTCAAGTGTACATTACAGAATTGCATGTCAACTGAGTTGGCTCACAAGGATTCAGGTAATCACTTTCAAACCCATTCAGAAATTTTAAAGTTGCACCCTTCCTTGAAAAAGGCAGTATTTTGCAGTTCTGCAAATGCAAGTGGAGAGGGAAAACTCAATCATTCTTTGCAGTGCAGCAATTTGCAGGGAATTGTGACCCTGTTCCTATTCAATACAAACTCTGCACTCCTCTGGTGCCTGTAAGACATCTTCACATTCAGAGCATTAGGTAACAGCTGAGACCTATGTTTCAAGTATTGACAGAAGTAAATTTACACAGGTAGGCTTTTATTGAAGTCTACTAATAAAGAAATAGCTATTTTGTCTCTGTATCTCATAGCTTATCTTTGTCTGCTTATTAAAAAAGTGTAAGAGTAAGTACAACTTCCTCTAAGTGTGTGGAACCAAGCATAGGCTTTCCTCTAGTTAACACTTAACCACAGAGAAGCATAAGCCCCAGCAGCTATTTGAATTCCAAGGTCATATTGAAAGGTTTCACAGCTGTTGAATAGCTCTTTTTGCTACTTATTTATTAACTACCTTTATAATTTGCCATTTACAGCCTCCTTGGATGTCTTTATATCTGCATTTAACCTATACCAGAATAACCTAGCATTCAAATAGAAGACAGCTGACTTATGAATGGGAGAAGTTGGCAGAGGTTGGTATAAAGAAAAAGGGCCCTAAAGTCTTAATTTATTTGTCCATAAATTGCAGTGGAAATTGGAGGCATTCCAGCCATTCTATACCACTCCATCAGCCTGCTGGCAGAGGCAAGAAAACTTATGCTGTGTATTTTAAATCTTTCAGGGGAGGCAGGTGGTTCACTGCTTGCACTTGCAGGCTGGCAACCAAGAATTCCCTTGCTGGGAGTTCACACCCTCTTGAGGAACTCTGTCTCTAGATACAGTCTGCTTACTGGACAGGAGGTAGACTTCTTATCTCCTCCTGGGAGTAATGTGGGCTAAAATCGTGTACCCTTAAAGCACTCATACTAAAGTTCTGTATGTAGCATGGGATCACATATATATGTGTATGGGATACAACAAGTCTGGTATACAACCTTTCTATAAGGCTCAGTGTGGTTGTCAGTCTATTTCACATCAGATGAATTAGCAAGATAAAAATTCAACTCTGCAGAGCTAGGACGTGTGCAATTCTCATATAACAAACAATTCATTCAAACTTTGACACTGAAAATATTTAAGAATATTTCATAGCCTGAGAAGATGAAAAAGACAGTAGTTTACTTTTAAATGCCCAGCACTCAGCATAAGGCTGGTGGATCTGTAGAGAGAATCTGTCAAGTATGTGCCCTCTGAAAATGTATGAAAACCCAGCAGTTTTGATCATCCACCTGTAAAACTGCAGTATTGGTTGATGGTATTCCACTGCAGAACTTAACATATCTGCTCACTTTCTTTTCACTGCAAGTATCTGTCTTCTCAGCTAATAGCTTCTCAGCAAATAAACCAGAGCAGTACAACATCAATTTATGAGCAATTACCTATTCCCATAGGCTTGTGAAGGAGGACCTTTACACATGTTGCCCACCTTAGCCTGTGCCATTCCAGATGTTACAGGGCTAGCAGGATGTCTCCACAGTGGGAGCTAGTCTCAATCCAAATACCACTGTCCAAGGTCTCTGGGAGCAAAACAGTTTTAAGGGCTGGATTTAGAGTGGATTAAAGGAGAAGGAAATATTTGCAGCTCCTGACAGCTTTCTCTAAGAGCACTATAATAAAGCAAGCAGTTGTATGAGAATTCCCTCAAACAAAAAGCATTGCAGCACATAAAGCAAAAGAATATAAATTTAGGAATATAAAATTAAACCTGTTTAGAATAGCAGCATGGCCTCTCTGGACTCCTTTCTGTTGAGGCATTGGTTTTCACATAATTTTGATGTCTCTTTCTGAAGACAGCAAGGCTGAACAAAGGCCAGTCAGCAATAAATCCAGGGAGAGGGGAAAGGGCTGCAGTTGCACTGCTTGTTAGTATTTCCCAGAGCAGCACATAGAGCTGTATTGCAGGAGAAGGAGGTCTGTCTCCTGTGTGGTACAGCCTATGCCAAGGCAGAATAGGCAGATGCCAGGCTGAGCACTTCACTCTGGCATCATCACATTGAGGTCTAACTAGCCTTCTTCCAGTGTCTCCAGAGAGCACTAGGGTCAAGGTCTTGTCCAAGGGGCTCACCCCACCTCTCCCATGTTGACTGTACTGCAGTGCATTATGCTGTTCCAAAAGGAACGTTGAGCTTTTGTCAGAGACACTAACCCAAGATTCAATGTCTTGAGCTATAATTCCTAGTTCACGTGCTCCCTTTGAGATTTTGGGTAAATCACTTCATGCCTTAGGCTTTATCCTCTACTGTGATCATTTGCATTTACTTTCTCGGCACAAAAGCTAGTCAAGAAGCAAGCATACCTGACCTCTGTGACTACTGCTGCCTCACAGCACGCACAGCACCAAACTGGACGTGTGCAAAACTCCCCCAAAGTGACAGTGTGCTCCTTAGATCAATCCTCTAAAAATACCCCTGCTGATTATCTATGCCTCTTCCTGGGTAGATCACTCAATTCCAGCAGGTGAAGCCTTCACTATAGAACAGTTATTCTCTTGCAGGTGAGATTTTGAAAGTGCTGCTATTAGGAGATGGTGTACGAAGCAGAGCAAGAGAAGAGATCACTTTGAATGACAGATGGGAATACACAGGGGTATAGCCCTATTCTGAAAGTGTGGTGGAAATGTTCTCACCTACAGAAATAACAATTCTTGCAGCTTCAGGTTTTTAAATATGAAATATATATATTAGAAGTAGAGTTGGTTAAGTAGTTCAAATAGCTAAACTCTCCGGTGTACAAGACTATCATTTTAGATAATGAGACATTTCTCCATTTTCCAAAAGGTTAAAGACAGACTCTATAAATTCTGCATCTAGCAGCCCAGGGAGGCTTCTCCTAATGGCCCCCACAGACATCATTTCATTGTCTGGAATGCATCAGGATCAGTTAATGCTGATGAAGTGCAAGGCTTTGTGTTCAGAATAAAAGTAGGAGCAGGTAAGACTTCATGACTTGAAACCGCAAAACAGCTTTTCTGCAAATAAGCTGCAGGAAGAGAGAAGAAATTAACTGTTCACGAACTACAATGACACCAGAAAATAACTACCATAAAACAGTCACAGAGAGAAACATACAAGGTCATCTTCATCCTCTGCATTGCATAGAAGTTGATCCCTGCAAACCAGACTCCTGGGTCAACCTGTGTTTCACAGAGCAGGTGGCAATGCTACCCTTTAGGTACCAGCAAACCAGAGGACGTGTCCCTCAGCCATCTGGAACTCTGTCAGCACACACTCATGCTGGAAACAAAATGCACAAAGATTTGCATGACTGATTTTCTGCTCCATGCTCTGGCGAGGACATCAGAGACGAGCAGCCTTGACCTGCTGACCACTTGTGACAAGAATTTACTTGGCAACAGAGACCCTCAGGTGGCCAGATGAAGCCAGCCATCTGTCAGCTGTGAATCTGCAGCCAGCCACTGCATGAAAAGGTAAAAAACAAAAGGGAGGGGGAAAAAAAAGAACAAAAAAACCCACAAAAGGAAAAAAGTCAAAGAAAGGACAGAGAAAGAACAGTACTAGCTGTGCTGCAGATATTTATTTTTCCTTACAACAACAGAGGGCGGCAATCCTCCATGCTGTCCACAGTCCTGGCCTGCTTCAAGCCCAATGCGAAAGCTTGGAGGTGCCCAGCTCTCCCTTCAGGAAAAAAGCAGCAATTTTATTTCTAGGGAACAACACATTTTTCTGTGTTCTAGCTTACCAGAAGCAAGAGGACTAATGGTGGCTTCAGGCAGTAAAACAGACACCACTTTCTCCCTTGTTGAAGGATGAATTTTTTCAGGTGGAAATGCAGAGCAATTTTTACACAAGCATACATTCACAGAAAAGCAATTTAAATAAAGAACCCACATCAGCCCTCTAAGCAGCCTTTGAGATCTGCTGGGGTACCATTCTACCATGGGACACAAAGGCTCTTTCTGTTCCACTCCCTCTAGGCACTGAGCTCCCTAAGAGAGCTCTGCATGCTCCCTGCATGAGGGACCACACTACTGCCAAGAGCCCCAGGCTCATTGTCAGCTGTGGACCACAGAAATTCCACACTGAGCTGATCACCTCTATCTTGAATCCAGCTGGGTCCCCTGAGGGGAACCCAAGCACTGAACTCAAAATGCCATCAGAATGGAACAAGGAAAAGATGCTACACCCTTAAAGTCTTTAGGGCTTATGAAAGAAGAAGCAAATAAGACTTGGCCATTCATGGTGTAGTTTTTGACACATAGCCCACCTTGAAGAAGGACTCTCAGGCATTTAATTTCCTGATCTAGAGACAGAAGCAGCATCATGTCATGTGCTGGAAGTTGTATCTGGTGTTGATGAAAAAGAAAATTGGGGAAGGGCAGTAAATCCAGACAGGTCTCTTGCAGCTCCTCTGTTTAGAGGCACTCTGACACAGGTGTGAGCACCTCCTACACTGCAGATCAGGCTATCTGTTCTCTGTAAGATGCGCCTGGGGCCAGGGAGCAGAAAACAAACAATCCTATGAAGTGCAGAAGGGCAGTGTGTATTCTCACATCTGCCATGTAAAGCCAAAGGCCACCTAAACAATCAGTGCATCCAAACAGCCATGTTGGACAGTCCCCATTTGAGAGGGGAGTCTTTATATTCATTATGTAAAGGCTGTGGAGATTTTGTGACTTGTCCAAAGCCCCAGGGTAAGTCCAGGACAACACCAGGAACAAAATCTGCACCTCCAGAGTCCCTGGGGCTGATGTCATACTGCCACATCCACTGTCCAAGAGCTTCATCTCTAAGCCAGGAAAGGATAATCAAACATTTCCTGCTCAAAGCATAGACCATATTTCAGAGAATTTTTGTGGGTCAGATCTCCACAGGGCCATTTCTGCCCCAAAAAGATTGACTATGAGTGGCAGATCCATAAAAAAAGTATTTTACATTAGTTCATGTTAGCCCCCCAACTCTGATATTCAGGAAAATATTAAATAACAACAGTCTGGATCTTAGTTTCAGCAGCATTAATGTTTCCTCTGTGAGCTCCAAAAAGTAGTCACAAATGCAGTCAAGGCCTGTCACTGTCAGGTGCTCTAGTTCTAGCTCAAGGGAAACAGGTTAAACACATACTCTTTGGAAAAGAAGAAATTTCGATTCAAGGTGGCAGAGGGTCTGAGGCTCACAATGAGCTCAGAGCAGAGAAACACAACTCATAATCCCGTATTGCATAAAGAGATCAGTAGCTGCTGAATTATATATATATAATTTATGCTGCTGAATCAGCCATGTACCAAAGTCATAGTTTTAACTATTAATGCAAATGTTAAAACTCCCTCCACATTCAAACAAAATGCATATTTCTACAAACTATTGCAGTCACTGCATAAACAGATCATTTGGGCAAAGCTCTGAAGTGGTCAGAATTCTTAGGTCTTATATTTTTTACTGACAGGGATTGTATTTGAAATCAGCCAAAGTTTTGTTGAAATAACCATTGTAGCTGTTTTCATTTTTCAGTTAGCAAGCTAGTTATGAATAAATAACGAAGGTGCCATTTACTTAAAAACATATTCAACATCTCTCCCTTGCAAGCCCCACAGGGTGAACATACAGCTCTACTTGTCTGTTCACCTCGCACTCAAAAACATGGTCCCAGAATACAAAGATTGGAGTGGTGACCAATGTACATCTCTACCCTCCCACCCCACCTTCCCCTGCCAAAGACTTGCCATGGCAATAGAAACTACCATTTATTCACCTTGTCTTCAGAAGATTAATTGTGCTGAAACTTTCAATATTAAAATCAAGCAACTCCACAGAAGACAAGATTTTTTCTCCCAATCAAGTCTACACTTATGGATCTTGTTGAATCTAGGTTTTCAATGACAGTGCAAGAAATGCTTTTGTAAGAAAAGAGTATTTATCTGCCATAGGCTTTTATTTTTATTAACTGTCTGCCTTTCTCTGCCAGATAAGGGCTGCCAGTGCAGTGTGTTCACATTTGCAGCTGGCCAGTCTGGTTGCATAGCATGGCAGACATGCCCCAAACACTTCCTTTTTTGTTATTTCAAGACATTAGAGGAAATCCACCATTACAGTTGTTCATAACCAGTGATTGATCTGAGCACTATGTACTCTGTGTATAGTGGGAGGGGAACAGATAGCAGCAGGAGAGCACCAGTTGTTTTCCTGGAACCCACACAAGGGCCTTTGCAAGTAGTCTGACACATCTGCAGAATCAAACATGGGATCTTTTTGTTTCTGCTCCTTGTATCAGCTGGTGTAGAAGCTTAATCTGACCTTTGTATCAATACAGAAATGCAAAATCTGGAGTTTTCATGTTCAACTTTGCTTTTAACCACTAATTGCCACTCAACATTGATTAGAACAGCAAAATACAATTTTCGAAAATTATGCCCATCTTTATACAGATAGAAAAATATTTTTAAGGGAATGGATTATCATACAGAGCACATAACCTGATAATTAAGGTTGAGATTTCCCCTCATAAACAAATTTTTAAATGAGGTATTTGAAAATGTTGCATAATTTAGTTCTGGACACCAGAGTCTGGCCTGCCTATAAGCAAGTCCAGGGCTGATTTTCAAGCTGTCTGTTTCTGAGCACCTCACAAGCCAGATTAGTGAGGACTACAGTATTCAGTTTCCACAATCCACAGGCTTTGCAAGAGCTTGTTATGCAAGTGAGACAAAACTCCATAGCAGCTCAGGATATATCCTGATCAGAAGGATAAAGACTGTTTGAACACAACACCCAAGCTGAGGCCCTGTTCTTTGTGTCAAGGAAAGATATTCCCATATTACAAAAGAAGTAGGAGAGGCCACAAAAGGCCACCCAGCAATGTCACTGGAGAGAAGTACAGAAAGTTTAACTTAAGGAAGTACTATTATCATTATTATTACCACAATATCAAACTAATTTTTGGCCTTGTCTCATACAGTGGAGAGTCTGGGGGACAAAATAAATCTATCAGGAGAAGGCACAACCATAGCTTCTAAAACCAGTGGAACTGAATGAGGAAAACACATCTCAGTGCAGGAATAACAGGACACCCTGACAGCAGAAAGACCCTGAAAGCTGCCTGTAACAAGGCACAGTGCTTGCTGCCAGAAGTGGGGGGGGGCAGGTTGAGTGGATCCATGGTCCTGACCTTGCGGGAGTTGGCCAAGTTGAAGCAACTCTAAACCTAAGGCCATGGGAAACCCCTTTCTAGTTGTGGCAAGTAGAAAAGGTTCATGGGAATTTGCATATTAATGAAGTTGTTCCATATAAGGTTACATTTTTACGGTTGGTCAGTTATGTTGTACAAATACGATTATGTTCCCAGTTTGAGTTTCTGATTGGACCCTTACCCTCAGACCTACCCTGTATATTGTGATGTTTTCCTCAGTTCTGGTCTTCAGTTGGTTACCCCCACAGAGTTCTCCTGGGTGCTGTGCCCAGTTTTGGGTCATCATCCCTATTTTCTTTTATCTGTTACTAAAGTGTTCTTTTTCTAGTGCCAACCGTCATTCCCACTCCTAATTACTTTCTTGCCACCCTCTGCCCTGAAGTCAGGGACCTAAAGGTTTGTCACAGCCACCCTCACTGTGACATGACCTCAGCCAGCAGCACTGAGGGCCTTTAGCTGCACAATACCACCTGCAGGAAGGGCTCGGGCTGTGGCCAAGGTCTCTGCGCTGGGTGCCATCCCTGACCTCCTCACAACCATCATTCCTGCACCACTCCTCCACTGAGCATCAACAGGGGAGGAGGGGACAGCTTTTAGTCAGGGACACTGCAGAGTTACACCCTGCCGGTGAGCCTGTTAACTGGAGAGACAAGGAAAGACAGGCAAAAGCCTCCACCCACCCTAATTATGGGAAATGTTCATTCTTCTAACCAAACAGCTGTGTGGAGTTGATGAAAACCTCTTTTTAAGATAGAAAAGATGGGATACTTCAGTTCAGGATGCAATACCAAACCCTATCTTTACAGAATAACATATTTGCTTCTATATGATTTTTTAATGGCTTTTCATTTATTTATTTTAAATTTGAAACAGATTTTGTTTCTTAAGGTCAAAAGCACTCAGTTTACTCAGCTATTTTTAGCCATGCTGGACAGATTCATTGAATTATTCCATGAATTATTCATAGCAACAAGAAACAACTTGGGCATTCCCATGGTATTTGATGACAATGACAGCTTCTCACATTTTTGCTGTGCAACTGCAAATCCAGGCTCCAGCAAGAGTCTCACAGGTTTGTCAAGGGAGGCCAGAAATGAGCCTGTCTGTTCTCCCCTGTGCTCAAGTGCTGGAAAGAGAGTGAAAATCAGTGAGGCCTATTATAATGAAGACAAAATATCTGGTTGCAGGGGCTTTTTAATTTTATTATGATTTATTGTGTCACTCTTACCTAAGATTTTATTTTTGTGTTTTCTGGGCTTAGGATAAAGCCACAGCTACCAAAACAGACAAAAGGTTCTCAGAGCAGAGAAAGGAACAGCAGAGAGGAAATTGCTGCTGATTGTTCTGGAAATATCCTTCGCCCAACTTACTAATTACACACTCCGTTGATCACGTATAATTATGATCTGAAAAGAAATTCTACACCCTAGCAATTTAGCTGGTGTTTCTTTTTTAAAGTCAACCATTTCCACTCTAATGAACCTCAGTATGAAGCAGCAAAACCTTGGAGGAAAAGGCTACAGACATGAAAATGAGTGCTTGCTGTCTCATTAACATTTTACTTGCTTGGCTAGGAGTCCTTTTGTTACAGGAAGCTAAGTGGTTTTATGGCCAACTCTCCTGAATCTGTAATAATATCCAATATGCGTGTAAGTGATTTCTGCTTTTAAGCCACTGAGCCTCTAAATAATCTCCACTAAACCTAATGTATCCACAGTCAATGTGCAGCTCTAGCTAAAATTCAAGTAATTGCTGCCTTGGCCAGCTCTGCAGCCCAACTCTAAACCTGTCATTTGGCAGCTGTTAATATTTATAACCGGATGGACCCGACCTGTCACATATGGTCTTCCTAAAAACAAGTGTATGCCTGGAGCTAAAATTTTCTTTCCAGTCAGTAAAAAGTTAATGCCGGGCTGAGATACCCCAACATAGATCTAAGTCCACAGGAGCCACAGAATAGAGATTGCCTTCATGTATAGAACAAAACACATCCATGACACATAGATATTTCTGGTCTTTTCTTCAAGAGAACTAAAGCCTAGGTTTATTACTTCCTTTAAAGAAGAGTTGTAGGGGACCACAAGAAGTACTAAGCACTAAAACCTAAATTTAATACAGTTCTGCAAAATTAATATAGCAGATATTTAACTGAAATAAATTACAGTTAAAACTCCTAGTGTAGTGGGATCCTTCGTGACTGCAAAACCAGCCGAAACTGCTGCTTCATGGCTCTAGAAATAATTCATGATATAAAACCAGGTCAAATATGAAAATGAAAAGAGAGCTACCTCGTAGTGAACAAATCTGTGTGAGAAATGTGTTTCTCCTGAGCCCTGCTCTCACCTTGTCAGTGGGCAATTAGTTCTAAACAAGGACTGATCAAATGAGGGTGAAGAGTGTCGAAGAAAAATGGGGCTACTGATCCTTTTCCACCAGTGATGAAAGCTGTAAAGCAGGTGAATGAATAAAACCTATCAGTAGCAAGGTCTAAAGGGAGAGAACTAAGACAAAGCAAAGACAAGCACAGAAGTTAAAACTATATAAGCCAGTAATTAATATTTCTAAATAGGACTGTTCTTCCTGTCCTTCCATAGAAACTAAGGCCCGTTTGTTATTTAAAAGCTCTTTCAGCACACATTATTAGATTTCAAATATGGGATACATCTCTACAATGGATGCCTTTGGGCCACCTCCTCAGAGGCCAGGGCCAGTCATGCTCAGAGCTCCTAAGAGCAGTGAGGGCTATCCACTACAAAAATCTCTTTAAAAATTTCCTACCACTTTCAATGGTACTGGAAGCCAAGTTTTCCTTAGAAGATTTAATTTCTACATGCTGACTTATTCTAAGGCAGAAGTAAAAGGGTTTGCAGTAGAGAATAATTTTTGCTCACACTAGTGTACGTTAGTTTATCTCATTTCCACCGTTCCTTATGTTACTATCCCTTTGAAATCTTATTTCTGCTTCAGCTGTATTTATCCTTCATCAAGTCAAGACTCTTCTGTTTGAAAGTGTGAAGTTTTATGGAAACACAACAGAGTACTGCCTGTCATGGGTTCTTAACTGTTCAACTCAAACTTGCCTTATGAGCTTTGGGTTGAAATGGATTTTGATAGGATATTAACATGAAAATATTGTTACTGTGAAAACTTATTTCACTCAATAAATCCTTATTCAAATAACAGAAACTAAGTACCAGATTGGTTCCATATACCTTTCCTATAGACAGGCCAGGCATTTGGAACATAGAATGACATTGTGTGCACTACTTCCAACAATAGCTGGGAAAACAAATAGTCTCACAGAGACCAAAGAAAAGACTAAGTAGGAGTCTGGGATTGTTTCCAGCAGTAGCAAGTAGCAGAAGCTGGGAGAAAAGGTAAAAAATTGATGAAAGAGAGTCAATTTGAGAAAGAAGCATGCCAATCTGTGTCAGGCTTTTAAAAGCATTGGATGTTCAGAAGGGTTGAAAGATTTGTATAAAAAGCAGATTTAATTTTCACTGTTTGAAAATCGTGTATCAAAGTATAAGTTTATTTGTTATCAGTTTACTTTGTTTTATAAAAGTAGAAAATTAATGAGAAACATTTTTCAAAATTTTCATTTTAAACATGCACAGGAACCTTGGCGTTGTGGACGAAGTCACACTGAGTCAAAGCTAGAAGTGATGGGAAAATTCAGCTACTGAAAAAAACCACTCTTCCTCTATAAATGTTAGTGCATCTCTTTTCCAGTTTTAAACTGAGCCAAACACTCTTTTTATGATCCAGATAGTTTTCTAAAGTCTCTCCTGATCTTCAAGAAAAACTCTTAGAAAGATATTTCTCCAAGACAGACTGGGTAAGGTTCTCCTTCCTGCATCTTGACCATCTCAAGAGTGAGATGAGATCTCAAAAGATATGCCTTCTTGCTAGAGTGGGACAAGAGTCTCTCTTGATATACACCTGCCATAGCTAGATTAGAATCTCGAAATTTTTACCAGATTATTCAGACCTTGAACTGGAGTTCAAGCTACAGGTCTGAAATTGTAAAAAAAGCCCAGCACTACAGAACAAGAATACAGAACAAGCATATTCAAAGACTAGAATGCAGTCTTTGTTATTTGATTTCAGCTGTTTCCCTGACACATTAAGCAGCATCACATGAATATGACCCTGCAAAACACTGCATGAGAACACAATTCTGATTCACTCTTTGTCTGTTGAGGGCTAGGAACCTAAATTTGAAAAGCCTGACTGCATAAAATTGTGCAGAAATCAATAAACATACACAGAGCAGGTCTGATATGAATTTGTCATTCACAGCATTTTGTCTCATATAAGTCACATAGGAAGGGTCCCAATGCTTAAAGGTCTTCTATCACAGACATCATATGACAGCATCCCAAATTGTTCCAGCAGTTACATGCTCTAACAGAAACTGTTGTGTCAGTATTTGTTACTGATATTGACTAATTTCCAATTTTGGTCTTCAGCTTATCTTTCAGAAAGATAAGAAACTTTTTCTTGTGGGTCAAACCACAAAAAGGTTGCAAATCTTAATCCTTTCCAGAGTGAAGTCCATAACTGGGAATAAAATGCATTAGCTTTTCTGGACAATAGATAGGGGTAGTCTTTTATCCCAGAATGATACAGACCGTGGCTATGCAATAGAAGGTTAGTCAGGAGGAAATATCTAGCACAAAACCACATCTCTGTCTCTGATATTTGGGAATTGCTCACCTCTGACTTTTGAAGATCTGTAACCCCATACTTATCAGGAAAGAATCATCTCCCTAAAGATACAAGTCAGTGTCTTCTGTGGAAGAGCTATGGAGAATTCAGCTTTCTTCTAGAATGAATGCAAGAGTCGTGATAACTGGGTTTGGATCGGCTCACTGAATGCTCACATGGGAATCTGAAAAAGATTAAACTTAAATCTATCCATGGAACAGAGTAGAGGAAGTTCACATTCATAGAAACGTTTTCATCTTTAAAACATGTATATATGGAGATTTGTATTCCATTTTGTTTTCTCACTCCCCAGCCTCTCAATTCTTGAATTGTTTCCTGCAGAGTGGCACAGTTTCCAAAATTAGGCAAAAAGTGCTTCCCATCATCAGAAACATCTCAAGAAAGTCTTGTAATTATGGCACTGTTTTAGGAAATGAAATCACAGTGAGCTTCAGTCTTGCACTTCCCAGGCAAGTGCACAGCTTAGTAGGAAGTCACACTACCATGAACCTCCCTGCATTTAAGATGGAGAAAGGGCTGGCTCCTTTCTTCTGTCATTCTTACAGCTATCACCAGTGGAACCTCTGGGGAACACACAGGGATGGGGTCAGATGATGAGGGCCAAGACACAACCTATCACCATTGTCTTGCCAAAAGAGAGAATTCTGATCTGCAGTCCTGAGGAGAGCTCAGAAGCGGAACAGGGAAAGTATCTGTAAAATGCAGCCACCTCCAGGCACTACAGCATGCATTTTAGTAGCTAGGGACTTTGCAGGTTCCATAATCAAATCACATCTTTTCTCCTAGATTACATAAAGAGGCTGGCTTCAGCTTTAGTCTTCTTTCACATGTTCCATTCTTGAAGCTGTCTTTGAAATTCAAAATGTGAGAACTCACTGGGAAAAGAGATGCACACTAGTTCTCCTGTAAAATACATAGCAACAAAATCCTTAGAGGACACAGTAACATTCCTCCAGGTGTTTTGTTGGGTTTTTGTTTGGTTTGGTTTTTCTTTTTCTGGCCTTTTCCTTCCCCTGTACGTACCTTTTATTTTTTTTTTGTCAAAAACAAAGAAACCAATAGATACCCCTACCTCTAAAAGTATATAGAAGGACATATCTTGAGTTTTCTAGCTAAAAATCAAATGGGAACACTTAAATGCATCTAGTGATGAGAAATTAATTAAGTGTGTTATGTCCTCTGCAGTATTTCATCATTAACTTGGGTAAGATTTGCTATTTCTACCTTTTTTTGTGTCATATACAAATAAAATGTGGTAATCCACAAGAGAAGCCAAGCCTACTTTTCTGCTAAGACAATCAACTTAATGAATAATTAGTAGAAGAATATTAGTAGCATTAATGCTTAATGAGTTAAATCTTCTTCGCATCATATCTTCTAGTTTCCCCAGCTTGCTAAATAAAAGTTTATTGTCTTAAATTAAAGGACATTTCTGAAAAGAAATATAGTAAAATTGCAAAGAAGAAAAAGTTAATCAAGATAATTAAAATGAAAAATTGTTAGAATCATTCACTTTCACCTGCATTTGCAGTATAGTTGGACTAAGTTTCTAATTAAACAAGAAAGTATGTGAAGTGCAGTTCAGCTGATTTGCATTTATGGAACTGGAAGAAAATATTACCTTATTAAAGTGAATTTCAGAGGAAATGTCACAGCACAGAGGTGGGCCTGATTTGACTTTCTAGTAGATTATGCAGTCCTTTATAAATTTGACTGCTTCACAGAGTCAGCTCCTCTATGGCTCTAAATCAGCATGGTCTCACTGAAGTTAATGAAGCCACATCAATTTATACCAGGTAAGCATTTGCCCACTAACATTTAGAGTGTATATATTGCTGCACAGAGCAAAATTCAGCTACATCTACTACTGTGTACAGCTGAGAAGGATGCCAATGAAAGATAGTGTAATGCTGCTGTGCCCAAATAATCAATTTAACCAAATTTTGCTGCTTGTACAAGGGCTGTAGCGCACTGTCTGCCTCTGAGGATATATTCCTGCAGATACATACATGAAAACAAGCTAGCTGATATTTGCTGGCCTTGAGCACCACTGCTCACAGTGCTGTACACAGCACTTTAAATCTACCAATTACCCCAATTTGTGACAGACTCAAATCTGAGCAGCCCTCATGTTCACAGTTGGGAAGGAGAAGCCGATTTTGTTGCCACTGCATAGTGTGATGCATGTTCTCCTTCATGGTGAGATCTCTGTGCTTTTCTACCTGCATTCCCAACAGAGAGGTTAACAGAACTGTGTGGTTGCAGTAAAAATAGGGAAATCAAGCCCTCTTTCACTGTCAGGAAGCAACAGCTTGTTATTGCTTTAGAAAAATAAGGTAGCCTATGGCAAACCCTGTATCGCCCTTCTGCCTGTGTACATATTCCTGAAGCAAAACAATTGAGGGTATTCAAGGTATTTCATTCTGATTAGGTTAAGGTAAGACAAATCTCATATTTAAACTCCTGAGGCAGGAGGAAAGATTCCAAGATTCGAATAATGTATTTCATCTCACAGATGGAGCCAAGAAGAACTCTAACTATTGGCATCTGCTACAACATCACAACTACATTTAGTTTATAAAAATGTAATACTTGACATCAGCAGAGTATTCACCATGTCTCTTTAAGAAACCAGGATTCAGTCTATTGAAGAAGCAAATGCTTTTCCAGCTATTTACACTTATATTCTCTACAAAAGAAAATGACCACTTCTGCCATCACTTTGCTGGGGAAACCACAGCTGGTTTTGGGATGCATTCTGTGGTCAATGATTCAGCTGTCAAAGCTGTGTTGCATGAGAGACAATGAACACCTGCTGGCAGAGATAACAAATCAACCCAATAGAAGAGTCACTTTGGAGAGAGAAGGCTCATTTCCAGCACTGCTTCATTCACTGTAGATACAGGTCTGCATTAGCCTTGCAAAACTGTCAGGAAAACTTATCAGACCAAGCATAAAATTAATTCTACAACTCAGTATTGTTGATGAGCCCTAATGGTGATGACAAGAAATATTAATGACACTCAGTTGATTGCTCAGACCAGATAAACAGCAATAGTTTCATGGACTGTTTTCAGCTGGTAAGCCCAAATTACAGCCTCATCATAGCACCATATCAAACAATGCAGTCACACTCATTAGGGGCTGTTCAACCCAGTCCTTTTCTCAGCTGTCAGGGGTCAGCAGATAGCTAAATGGCCCAGAACACCCTCATTGTTAAACACCATGCATCACCATGTCAAATGACCTTCTGGGCCTACTTGATTCCAGGTTTATTAATTTGGCTTCCTTTTATTTGTATTTTAAATCCTTTGAGTTTATTTTTAACTGTGGAATTTTATATGTACTTGGAAAATCCATTTTACAAAACCCACATTTCTTCAATATTAGGTATGCAAAACCTAGAGTTGGCTCCTGTGCTACTTGCCACAGGAGCTCTTTTAAATGCTTTGAGCAACCTTGTTAAGATTAAAGATGCCATTCAATGCTACCAAACAGATTAGTTACAAATAACTTGCATCAGCTATCACAAAAATTATTTACTAAAGTGAGGAAGGCAAAGAAACTCATGGGGCAGGTCACTCAGAAACCATTCCTCCCCAAAAATTGAGGAAGTGATGCAGATTATACTCATTTAGCTGGCCAGCTGTGTCACTGCCGTGCAGCAGTACCGCAAGGGTGTGGAGAGGAGAAAAGATAAAAAAGGAGAAGCAAGAAGAGGCCAAGGAAGAGACAGCAACAGGCTTCTTACGTGGGCTGGGAACACACATCTTTCCTTCTTCAGTGTCTCATTGTGTTACACCGGTTTCAGCTGATACAGAATGTACCAGCACAGAGAAATTGTTGTAGGAGGAGATCAATACAGGACACTTTTGGAGTTGTACTGGGTGTTGGTAGTGAGGTGTCTGGCAGAGCAGGGTGGGGGAAGTGAAAGATACAGCCCTGCAAACCTGGAGGAGGTGCCACAGGCCACAGCTTGCTGAGAACTTGTCACCTGGCCAACACAGGCTTGACACATCTGGAGATGCCAGAGGTGCACAACACAAGTCTCCAGACATTGCAATAGGTACTTGAAGATGGAGGTCATGAGAAAGATTTGTCATCAGGGCTAGAGAAACATTTATCAAGTGGCAGATTTTTTAATCATGTAGGGTTTTACAGGTGGCCATTAAATCTGTGGTTACAGTGCTTTGACAGCATCTTTACATTCACCCTTAATGTCTATCAAAGCCACATGAAATGACTGGTACTACCACTGCTAAAAAAAGAAAAAGCACCAAAAAGCCCCAATTTCCCAAAGCTCCCAGCATCTGAGGTACTCAAACATGTTATTCTTGGAAAACCAACATCATCTTAAAATCAGTTGAAACCAGAAAGCACACTGGAAATTGCTATTACTATAAATGTGTATGCATACACTGAAATGAAATTATGCCCACAGGAAGATGTTGAAGGAAGAGCATTCCTACAAGGGAAAAAAAATAAAAAGAGGAAAAATAAGGAAATCCTGCATACACAGAAACAGATACAGCTGGAAAAAAATGCCATGCTTTACCCAAGATTGAAGTCTCCTCTTTAAAATGCAATGCATTACCTTTCTCTAGTCTCAAATAGATGTTAGAAGAAAAGATATCTTGAGACCCTTTGTAGCATCATTCTCTATGAAGCAAAGAGCCATTCTCCAAAAAATCCACATTATTTGGGTGTGTTCAGTCTGTGGAGAAGTTGGAAGGTAGCAGGCTTACTTTGGATGCAAGCTGATTATGCATAGCCTTGGAGAGTAGGAAGGCATATACAGAAGCCAAGAGGGCCAAGTTTAGCCCATATTATTTAGTCATGAAACCTCCCATTTGTGATCACCTGACAAGACATGCTTCAACTATTTGATCATATCTAGTTATCCTTCTTAGCTGCACCTCTACTGGTTTTCAACTTGCTTCACACAGCAGCATGGTTCTTTAAAAGTTATAGCATACTCCCATGCAGCCTGCTATGAAATGGAGGAGTTGGAAAAGGAAGAAGGTATAAACATATTATCTCCTTGGCTTTTCTGTACTTCTTTAAGATATGATGATTACAAAACATTATAGCAATCTCTAAAAAAGACTTACTACTGAAAGACCATCGTGCTAAAATGAGCGCTATATTCACAGTTATGAGCTCATGAGGGGTTTTTTTTTTTAATCTCTTAAACATCAAGAAAACTGTACCGTAGATCAGATTTAGTGAACTAATTTTTACTGGAAATGGTTATTACGTAGTTTAATTCTAAATGTAAGATTAAGGAAATCTGCAGTGAATTACTTATTGTCAGGATTACATAAATCACTGGAATACTGCAGCACTTTAATAACTGTAATAACTACATCTAGATTTGCTTGTTTTGTTCTTCTCTTACACAGACTTTGCTTTGGTTTTCCAGGGCATGTATCCAAATGTGCATGAACTATGCTGAATTTCCTTCTTCCAGAGAAATAAGATGTTAATTCTCATTCCTATACTTTTTCAGCCTTAGGTGCTTGATCTTTTTATTTTACTGTTGTAAATACAGTAGCAATGAGGGTAAAGTTTGAATTCGATACTCTTTCTAGTGTCTGATATTTCAGTGAGATAACTTTGAATGCACTCCTTGACCTGTCCAGGAAAAGTTCTGTTGAAAGGGTGATACTTCTGCTCATTTTTGAGCATTACCTGTTGAGGCTGAGTTTTAGCTGGACAAAAAAGTAGACTTGATTCTGTATCTGCAAATGCAAGGAATGAGAAAGCAAGAAGAGGGGATTAATTAAACACACAAAGGAAATGCTATTAAGAGAACTTCTAGGGTGTGTATCAGAAATAGCTTCCTGTTGGAAAGACAAGTGGATGTAAAATAGAGAGGTGGTTAGAAAAAATATCATTGTAATGGAATGTCTTGATAGAGACACATTAACCAACTCTGTTTTTAAAAGCCTTGCCTAGAATAATAGAGCACTCATCATCAAGGTATCTAGAGTGTTAGATATTTCTAGCCTCTCTTTAAAAGGGTCTGTACTCTATTGCTACTAAAAGCAACAGAAAAGCCTGCAGTGATGTCTTCCATGTGTCAAGGAGGCTGACTCTGAAAGGTGGGGTTGGTGGAAACTGCAAGATAAAAGGGCCAATCGCAAAGTCCAAGCCTTTGCATCGCAATTCCAACCCCTCTGCTCTGCTGATGCCACCACAGTTCATGTGGTCATGCTGGGAATCAGGTGGGGAAATTAGACTGTTCCTGGAGAGGAATGGAAGAAATACTACAACTTTTCTGCATCACTCTGATTTTTTCCATTTGCTATAGGAGGGATAGGCAACTGCACAGCAAAAAAAATTGGAATGGCAAGGTGAACAAAAGCAGCAGGGAAGATGGAAACTCTGAAAGATCTCACCAAAAGTAGTCACATGGAAAGTAGTGGGAAAATGGGAGGAGAGAGAAAAATGGCATTTAGAGGGGATGAGATAGGTGCATGGATGTTTGTAAAGACAAAGATAGAAAGATAATTGCCAGAAAAACCAAAACCAACCGTTTAAAAAACACTTGAGGAAACAGTAGTGAGTGGATGTGAAGGATATGAATGGATAAAGTATCCATGGACCTAGAATAATGCTGGTTAGATCTGAAATGAAGTATTAAATTAAAATAAAAATAGATCCTGGAAGTGGTTGGAGTAAATTATGTTACATATTTGTGTGCTATTGCACTAGGACCTATCTTACATGTACCACTATTTGTGAAAATGAAACTGTTAAAAGTCCTTATTCTTCCAACTAGTCCCTCTTTCCTCTGAACCCCTCGTCTGATTAGCTCTTTTAGACTATCCATTCTTTATTCTGGTCCAAGTCTTAGCATTTAATCCTGCTTTTAGCACTAAATCCTCTTTATTTGATGTGGTCATCTGTGAAGTTCTGACTTGTGGCTTAAAATTTTAATATTCAGCTATTTTGTGAAATACCTTTATATCCCTATGTATAAAATCTATCAATGCCTCTAGGAAATTCTGCAAAGTCTAATGTTTGTGAATACTTACTAATGGAAAAAGAACTGGCTAGAATTTCCTTCTCTATGTATTTGGTATCTACTACTCTCTGGTGGATTTCATCTTTTGGAATGTCCATGGATAAATTATCATAACTGTCCAGGAAAATGGGAAATTACATTGAAAAAGCCATAATACATTGTGTTAGCTGGAGTGCTGCAGCTAGGATACTCATTCAGTACATGGCCTCTTCCTCACCATGACATTGTCATTGTAAATGCAGTAGCAGAAACACCTAACATGTTGGAATATGCTCCTAGAGACCACTTGTTAAATAACTTTGAATAGTAATGTCTTCAAACTAGAAGCATGTGCATCATCCAGACAAAAAAAAAAAAAACAAACAAACAAACAAAAAAAGAACCCAAACCACTTTATTCAGTAAAAGTTGTATTAATTGTTTTGCTCATGGAAGTTTCCTCATGTTGTAGAGTTCATAGGCTTACAGATTTAGAAAGATGTTAAAACTTCTGGAGGCAGCACCTAGTTCTTCCTAAGTTTCAAAAAAACATAAAGGGAAGGGGTGGGAAAAACTCAGAAATCTGGCTGTAACATGCTAATTACAGGTTGAAGAGAGGTTAATGCTGGAGGTTTTTATTTAATTCATAACTTTGTTTCCAGCTCTGTGCTCAGGATTACATTGACTTGAATAAAAATGACTTACAGTGTCCTAAAAGACTGCAGGAGTTTAGGTGAGGCTGCCTGATCCTTCCTCAGAGATAAGGAGTAGAAATAGCATGCGGGTACACTTCTCCTGTAAGTTCAGGTGAGTTTGAAAGTGTCGAGAATAAGCATGTGCATCTGGATAAGCTGAAAAATTGCATGGAAACTTGATGCTGCAAATGCCAGCTTCTGAGGAAAAATTCTTTGAAGATCCACCTAGCAGGATACAAGCAGCTAAGAAACAGTCCACAACTTATCTCCCAGATCCCTGCCCTGGTACCTTTCTACAACATTTATTTTCATTGTAGAAAGAAACCCATACCTTCAAATATAATAAAACCACCTAGAATTAAAAGATCCCCTGTCCAAATATCAAAATTTGTTACTAGCATTTATGGAAGCTTGAGAGTTTGAACTAGTGATTTACCTGTTTCATCTTTTTTAATAAAAATTTCATCATGTTGAACAAGAACATTTACATTTCACCCAAGCAGACCTACATTGGCTGATACTCCATGTGACAGCAGACCTCACCTAAAATTAATTCTATCCCTGTATGACCTCGTAACCTAGTAAATGCTGTGGATATTATCTCCCTTGCCCAAATTAGTTTACTCATTCTGAAGTTTAATACCTATTGAGGTGGTTTTATCAACTGAAATTACAGGAAAACATAATTAGCCAGGATTTCCATGGCAGTTTTTTTATTGCCCTTAGAGATAATATTTCATTCTTTTTATGACTACCAACACAACATATCTTACATGACTGCCCTATTTGGTAATTGTCTGAGCAAATTGATTTCTTACTAGCAGTACTGTTCAAATGACACAGTTCTGAAGGACACTAAACAACAACAAAACAAATCTAGACAGTTATTACACCAGCAGCGTAATTTATTTACTGTTCTTCCCACTAGCCCAGTAAAAATAACATTATTTTTGTTACAGACCAGTATCACTGCAGATAAGTGATTTTATATGCTAATTGATTAATTCTATTTTTTCACACCACTGTAAATAAAGAATAAAACTTTTGATATAAATGCAGATCATGATGAGAATGTGGTTCACAGTATAAAAGAGGTCATACATGACAAAAGGTGCCAGATAACTGATGCTTAAGTTTCAGTGTACTGAACAAACAAAAAGCTTGTTCCACAATAAATAGCAAGCAAATGTACAAGGCCACCTACAAGGGAGAACAAGGTCACACTTGAGGTGAAAGAACTTGGTTAATTCTCCTGTTTTTAAATACTTAGATAAGCCCCAGAGATCTTCAAATTGGTTAATTCAGTTGACTTCATGGTGCCTAAAACATATAACCTTGCACACTATCTCTAGTATATGAGTCCAAATATAGCTGTGAAATATAGTGAAAAATTCCAAAAACCGTTTCTGAGAATGAATGCATTTTCACACCACCGGGTTGATGGAAATACATTGCGAAGTCTGGACATGGTCTTAAATGTTTCATAATCTGTATTTTTTCTGAAAGAAATAGTTTCTAGGCAGTCATTCAGGGACTTCACAATGTACCATCAGATGAGCCGTATAAATCAAGCAAAGTTTAAGATCTAAACCCACAGAAATAAAATACAGTTTGAGTCATAAGAAGTGGCAGGACATCTTTCAAGTACTGATACATTGTGTCTCAATTGTACTGAAGGATGATAACACATAATGGTGCAGGAATAGCATCATTCATTAGCATCGATACACACTAGTAGGTAATGAAATTATTCAGAGCTGCAGCGTCATTAATCTCTGCCAAGTGACACAAATGAAACCAAACATCGGAAGACAATATTGCAGGAAAAACATAAATGGAGAACATCCTGAAGAATATGATCTGCATGTAAAACACATTGTTGTTAGTCTCCTCAGCCAAGTAATACTGTCATTTTAATCATGGCATAGCATAGGTCTGTAAACCAGTTTTATGAAGAGAAGGCTATAACCTCACTGTAGCTTCCATTTATCCTCTTTCCATTTGAATTCCTCAAGGGGCAGGAGGACACAAATGTGGTCAGGTGAGCAGAGAGCAAGAGGTCACATTTCTCAGATATACTGATGCAATATTTGGAGCTGCAATGGGTCTTGGGTAAAATTCTGCTTAGGCAGTGTCTACTGGTGGTGAGCAGAGAAGAAGAGCTGGTGATGGGGTAGATTTTGCCACAGAAAGGTGGATCCATACAGAAACAGGTTCAGATGTAAATGGGAAACACCACAAGAAGCTGGAAACTACGAAGTGGCAAGTTGAGCTGGATCCATATTGATTTGCTGTATGAAAGAGATAGCAGGGAAACAAAAAGGGCAGAAAAACAGCACAAAAAGAAAAAAAAAAAAAAACCAACATAATAAGGTACCCACAGAAAGAAAAGAGCAAGCAGAACCTACATTCCAATTATACAGCACTGGGACCTGAAAGGGTGAATGGGTTTTTATTTCAAGATGCCAAAATTTATTCTGCTGTCAGCAAAGAGATTAGCAACACAAAAAATAAATGTTAGACTGTCATTAGACTTTTGGAACTCATTGCACACATTCCTGCTGTCATATTTCAGCATCCCATTAGAAATCACTGGTATTAAAGGCCATTTCAAAGTGGGACCTTCCTGAAAGTGTTTTAGAGCAGTACTGATCTTTCATGATGACAGGGGAAAAACCTCAATTCACTCAGGAGACTGCTCCTGCTTCAGCTTCTAAATTAATCTGGGACCAAATGCCCAGACAGACACACACTGCTAATGACAGAAGCCTTTTGCTTGTAAGAAACAGCATATTTTTCTAATTAAAAAGAAATCTTGCACATGATATAAGGGAGAGTCTGATTACCTAAGAGACTGGTTCAATAGCTAGAGTTGTTGTAGCAGCCATGGGATTCCCAGAAGTGATGCTGCAAAGAGCCCCAGTTCAGCATTGATTACTGTACACAGAAACACAGCATACTACTACCCATCCCAGAAAGTGGAGCCTTAGTCAAGGAAACCTCCTCATAGAAATATGATTGTCACCCTTATTTTTAGTAAAAAGGGAAGTGCTGAACCCTGACTCTATCTGGCTAACTTCAAAGAGAACGTTTTGCTTTAACAGGAAACAAGTGATTAAATACCTGCTGCATCTGGACAACCTATGAATTCAAAAGTGATGGTATAAAATTTGGGTGTCTTATGCTTTTCTTCAGTGTTTTACATATTAATACAAGAGAGCACCTTTGCTATGAAAACTAGAAGCTATCTTTGACACAGAGTATGATCCAGTGGCTTAAACTGTCAGACTGATTGGGTCTTCTGGGCCTCCCCATCCAAATTCCTGACCCTTAGATGACTGTAGGTCTGTCTTGTCATGGTGTTTATCACAGGCATAAGGATGCATAGCAAAGAAGCTTCTATGCATGTAAACCATGCATGAAGTCACATCTGAACCTCAGTATGCTTCTTTAGAGATGCAAGAATCAAGCAAGCATGGACTCTGCCAGAAAAGAAACATTAGTCATTGGTTTGAGTCTATAGCTGTGTTTAGACATTAAAAATGTCCCCCTTTTTTTTTTTAAGTGTGTTTCCAGTGGAAATATCCTTTAAAACTTTTGTTGTGATGGGGTAATCCCAGTTTCAACCTCATTTTCAACCTAGTTTTCCAGTGTGGGGGAGGGGAAAATATTGATAATAATAATCACCATCATAATCACTCTTCTGAATATCTAGATTCCCACTACCTTGAATGGAAACCAAGAGACCCTTGCAAAGGTTGATTCAGAAAGGGAGGCTGAACTGTGTGACTTTGTCAGTTCTGTTTGAAGTTATCCCACTAAGACTTTTTATTCTATTTCCAAGAATGCTGTCACTGCTTACACCCAGAAGCTTTATGTGCTTCCTTAGGTGCTGCTCTTGGTAGAGATTTCAACTGCAGCCTGTGCACAGAGTTACTGGCACAAGCTCATGTACTGCATGAGTTTTACTTTATAGGCAACCAAGGAGACTCTCTACCACTGACTCTTCTTCCTTCTTAGCAGAAAGAGACTGTTTCCATTATTACACCCACTTTAAACTTTTAAATCCATTCATTAGGGCATGAGTACAGTTTCTAGGAAAGTACGCTAGTCTCAGCCTTACATGGAATTCTTCACTCTAGTATTTAACTACATAATCACTCTTGCTTAATAAAAACTGACATATTAAATTCTGTTTCTGCTACAGTGATTCTCCTGGAGATTATTTGATTGTAATGTCAATAAATCAGTCACCAGGTTAGAAAAAACTGACCAACAACAACAAATCCCCAGTGAACCAATTAATGTGGTCAATTGTAGAAATCTTAATATAGGGAGAAAAGAAGCTTATCAAAAGGCCTGGAAGGTAAGGTGTTGAGCCTTGTTTAGCAATGATTGCATTCTTACCCCCATTTGCTCATCAACAGCAAAGCAAGCCAACCTCTCCCAGTACTAATCAAGTTACAAATACGTAGGAAGACGTATTCCCACCCTGGAAATAACTGCAAGACACAAAGCACCAAAGATTTTCAGCTGGTGTAAAATTGGAAGTGACATACACCACTTTGCAGACTATTACAGCCAGGAAAGAGGCAGCATTTTTTCCCCTGTGTAACTGGCTTGCTGAGCTGCAGCTACTACATTCATGTATCAGGGTGAAGATGGATGAGACCCAGTCTTTGAAAGCAAACAAAATGTGTGTGAAGAATGTTGCCCCTTTAATCAGGAAATGGTTAACTATCCATCATTGCAGAGCAGAATGAAGTTATCAGACAGCTCCAGGTTTTCTTCATGGTACAGAATTACAAGAAGAGCTTGGACTTGAGGTCCGTATTGGGAGAAAGAGCTCAGATCTCCCAAACTTGATCAGCAAACTGATCATTTTTTCTGGACTGTAATAGGAAATCCTAATATTGTAATAATATTCTATGCAACAGAAGTGTTGATAAGAGGACAAAGAAAAATTATGATCAGACCTCTGATCTTACATCTTCTAATAAGAAAATGAAGGGCACACATGAGTAATCTACCTTGACCATACCCTTCTCTGTAGCTTAAAGGAAAAACAAGGTAAAAAAATTTAAGACAAGGAAAAGACTTTAACAGAACCCAATTGTTATTCAGATTCTCTTCAAATGGAAAGTTACAGCTTTCAGTTTAGCAAAGAATTTTGTTCGTATAAAGGCTTTTAATGCAGAGGTACTCCAAAAAAATTATTTGGTCCCCGAGTACAGCCCAATTTCCATCCATCAAGATTGCAGCAGAGCACCTAAAGCAGACAAGGTCAAGCAGAAGATGGAAACTCAAAGATGGCAGTGAAAGGCTACAAAAAAGCCTTCTTTCACCCAGGAACTTTTTCTAGTGGGCTACAGATATGAACCAGGGTCACCAAGCATTGCCAGTCACACTAAATCCCCTGCAAGGGAGGGAGTTGACTCAGCTGTATTTTGTCTGGCCTAGCACATCACATCCTCCCAGAGTTTTCCAGGTGAAAATGCCACCACAGTGCTTCTCCACTCTGAGCCTGAAGCCCACCCGGAACCACCTTGCAGCATCTCATCCTGCCTTCATTGATGGCATGATCTAGTTCTGATACTACAGCTTCAAGGATACTAAGTCAAGAGGGCAGCCACTCAAATCAATTTTCCCACAGCAGCCACCTTGTTACCCTCAGCCAAGCGGGACAATTGTCTGGGGTTCAACAGCAACATTTCCTATAGTCAGGAACATATGTTGTTCTGCAGCAACATTTGCTATATTCAGGTTTGTACTTGGCTGTCAAGAAAGTTTGCTTTGCAAACATTGCTTTTTCTTAAAAATTATTTTCTTAGCACCCTGGAGACATCCTCTAGGAACAAAGCTGTAGCAGATGCCAAAGTCTGGCTCACTCATTTCCTTAACATTGTAGTTCTAGTTCCCCTTTCCTGACAAATTCCAGCCATGTAATTTCTCCTCTGAAACATATCCACTGTCAACTGGCCTTTCTCAGCTAGAGGAATTTCTTCAAGAAGCATCACCTTACCAACAACTTCATCTAATAGACTCCTCTAGATGTATTGCCTCGACCTTCAGCTGAAACCTCATCATAAAAGACAACTCCTGCACAGCTTTTACAACATCTTATCCACTTATTTCCCTTGCAGTAGCCAAGAAAATTATGTTTTTGACCACGGGAAGTAATAAAAAACAAAGTAGTCTCTCCCAGATATCCATTTAATCATGGAGTACCTAACAGCATGTAGACTAGTCACTCACAGCATCCCACCTTTCTATACACCTATAGAAACAGCAGTCACCCTGCTTTGCTATGATATTTATTAACAGCTGGCTACTTTTCCTATGTCATTATGATTAACATATTCCCCAGTACTGTATGTCAGTAGATGTCCTTCTGCTGGGTACCTTGCTGCAGCAGGGGACTCCTGCAACATCCATTACATTTACAATGTGGAGCTAAGGTTCCTCTGCCTTGGCTCTGAATCCCACCTGCAATGACTGAGGGAAAGCCATTTAGAGCTTTTTTGTGGGGAAATATTGCAAGGACTACAGGACCCTAAGATGTATAGGCCACAAGAAACCACACAGATTGAGAAGGTCTGGCTCAGTCAGGAATACTGACCTTAGTGCAGTCATCCTAAAGAAAAACAGCCAGTTCAGCAACCTATGGTGACAGATAGTAACTAAGTTTTACAACTTTACACCAAACTTATGCGGAAATTGAGGTACATAATTGTACCTCAATTTTGGGTACAACCCCAAATTTCAGTGATATTTCTTCAGGTTCAACGTTTGCCTAGAAATTTGTTCTTCTGGTTGGGTGTTGGAGCAGCCTTTACAGATCCATCCATGACATGTCACGAAAGCTCTCCAGACCCTCTCAAAAGCCTGCTGCTTTGCAGACAACCATATGCATCTCAGAAGCACAGCAGACTATTTCTGTACCCTAGACAAGTAACTGTTAGGGGTGTACTAGTGCCAGTTTTGGTTTCAAATCCATCCCTTTTGGTACAGGACATCCCTTTGGGCAACAGTCTCTGAACTGCTTTCCATTGCATAAGCAAGTTTTGAAGAGATTTGTCCTCAGGAATTTTTCTCAGTAACAGAGAGTTTAATAACAAAGTCTGAATAATTTAATGACAATATTTTTATTTAAAGCCAATGACAATATTTTAATGACAAAGTCTGGCAAAATGAGGCTGGAAATTATGTGTTAATTATGCAGATAAGCCAACATTTTTTCTGAAGAAATTTGACATGCAAGAAGAGATTGAGACCAGTGAAGTATCAGGTTGGTTATAACCCAGTAATAGAGGCTTCACACTGTCAGTCTAGTCACTTGTCTGTAGGACAGAAATGAGCTGGCAGTTCCTATGGCTGGGCTGCAATAGCATGCTCTGGATCTAGCTGGTTTTGAGTCCAAATTCCAGTGAGAGGGACAGCAGCACACACAGAGCTGCATTTCATATGGAAGTAACATGAAGCAAAAGATTTGCCTGCCTGAAACTCCTTGTGGAGAAAGAGCCTATGAGCCTCTGTCAAACCAGGTAAGTCTAAATTTTCCTCAGGAAGAATTCATATAATTATTTAACTACATCCCTAAGTATGACATCAATGAACATGGAAAATCCTGATTAGGTAATAAGGTACTCTAAGATCAGTGAGGAGGACAAGGATAATCTCAAGACACCTTTTTCCTGGTTAGCATTAAAAAGGGCCTAGATAATTTTAAGAAGGGAAAAACCTTCCTCTTACCAAGATCTGATAAGCTATTCGTGCTATTAGCCCACAGGAGAAGCAAGGTAATGTAGCTCAACTATACACTCTTCCTTTGCAAGGTAGGCAATAGTAAATTACCTCACATTCCCTGGTCACCAGGAGTGCATGTACAGAGAGTTGCAGCCCAGTTATAACTCAGGCTGTACACACCAAATGTTTAGTTAGACGCCAGATGTCACCTGGTGTCTTCAGGTGTTATGGACAGTGTGAGGTTCCCAAGAGCATTGAAAGTCTCTTGTCATCAAGGGCAGATCCTTTCCTTAGGACTCACTCCATCTCCAGGCAGGTAAACTGAAAAAAACCCGAAAAAACCAAAAAACCCAAACAAACAAAAAACCAACCACACAAACCAAAAAACCCATCCCAAAAACCAAAAAAACCCCCACCCCACCCCAAAACACACACACACACGAAAAAAACCAACCAAAAAAACCCACCAGCCCCCCCCCACAAAAAAAACAAACCAACAAAAAACCCCCCACAAAAACAAAAACAACAACAAAAAAACCCAACAAAAAACCCACCCCAAAACCACAACAATCCAACTTTCTGTTTTTAGGAACAGACTTGGTAGCTTGCTCAGGATTATAAGCCTTACCTAAATCCTTTGCAAGCAGAAAATTTAATTCTCAAGCCAGTTATGCTGACGCCATCAGTAATATTGGCCAGCGTGTGCATCATCACAAGCTAGCTTAAACTATAGCTGTGACACTTGGGAAGATAAGCAGGTAGATGCATTACCAAGTACTCCTTACATTTGGATTTTGCACAAAGGAATGTTAATATATTTCCAAACCTGTGAGGGCAAAAAAAAAAGTAAACAGAGTACCATGTTTTTTCAGTGGTTTTAATAAAAAAAAAAAGGAGCTTTCTTCAACATTTTTCCTTACTTTGTGTCCTGTAAGATTTCTATTTTTTTTTTCCAGGTATTAGATTCAGTTCTAAACTACTCTAATTTTCTTTATGTAAGTGTGAAATAAGTATTTCTAGCTTATGAAAACTCAAGATAAACATATTATAACAATTCATCATGCTGCAGTGTATGTTCCATAAATTCCAGGAAACACCATCATCTTAAATGCATGTTTCATTCAAGATACCAGCTTATTTCCAACACAGGGAAAAAAAAAAATGAAATCATAAGAACTAATAATCAAAGACACTTTTATGAGTCTCAGTGCTCCTGACTCTCCAAGTTCTGTAACAACAATAGAAACTCACTTAGAGAATAATGATGTTCTCAATATTTTTTTCCTGTGGCTGCCATTTATACAGTCCTAAGGGTGCTGTCTGAGAAAATAACAAGAGCTACTAGAGAACAGCTTGTTGTCAGCATTGAACATCAGCCTAAGTGAAATAGAGATCAACATGAAGTGCACTTTAAAAAGTTTATCTTCAGACCTCAGGTAATTGCCTAATGGCAGAAATTCTTCAAACAGCTGGAGACATACCATCCTTCCTGCTCCCACACCACCCCCTGCTTTCTGCAAACTGACTTGAGGTAGCAATATTTTAAGCAGGTGCTGCATCTGAACCATCAACACTTTCTTTACCTCTTTTTTCCTGATATATGTAAGATCCAGAATTATATTTAGAGATATCATGGTTAGAAGAATAAGTGGGTAGTGGACATCTCTACCAAGAGACATCCTAGGTGAATGGGGAGATGATTATTTTTTTCTCATGTCAGATAAGTCAGACAACCTCACCTTATGTTTACTGCGTATGAAGTTGTTTTGTTGGACATGTCATAAAACAAATATCCTGTTGCTTCTTTTATTCAGATAAAACATTCAAGTTTAGGCATATAGTAAAATTGCACCACTGTACAACTGATATCTGGGAGGAGAAACACCCATTGTATGATGCCATTCACCTGTTAACCATACATAGTTAACAGCTGTTATCACTATTATTTTGGGATGACTTAATTGCAGCTTTCCAGAATCCTGAAGTGAGCCTACAAGAAAGGGAGAGAGAGGCTTCTTACAATAGCAGGTAGTGTCAGGACAAGTGGGAATAAGTTTGAACTGATAGTAGGCTTAGGTTAAACATTAGGAAGAAATTCTTTACTGTAAGGGTGGTTAGGCACTGGAAGAGGCTGTCCAAAGAATTTTTGGATGCCCCATCCCTGGAAATGTTCAAGGCCAGGCAGGATGAGGCTTTGAGCAACCTGGTCCATTGGAAGGTGTCCCTGCTCATGGCAGGGGCATTGGAACTAGATGATCTTTAAGTCCCTTCCAACCCAAACCATTCTATGATTCCATTAATATTTCACATGTGGTGTGCTTTTTTTCTTCCATATTCAACAAATGATGTATTTCTCTGTGATGAGTATAACTCATCAGGTTTCAGACCTTTGGCTTATTGGACAATACATAGGAGAAGCTGCTTACTACCACTGGGGGTATATTTTGGGGAACAAGCTGTTCTCCTATTCAGGAAGTGAGGTAAAAACAAAGAAGTCATTCCACTGAATCCCACCCCACAGCCTTCTCTACACAGAAGCAATAAATTGTTGCATGAGCCAAATTCATTCTGATACTGCTCTGGCTTAATCACTTGGGCACTCCCCGACACTCTACATTAACCTTCAGGGGTCAGTTCATTTAATGAGTTGGATGAACTGTTTCATCAGTTTGCTTTCAATTGATGAAAATACAAAACATAATCTTTGTGAATTCATGAGTCCTTCTGTGTTCCTCTTTATAAGCTGTAAAATAGATAATTTATGATGCACTTAGAAGTTACAGAATTGTTTAGGTACTGGATTGCTAAAGCACTAAGAAGGGAGGTGGATAAGCATGGAGGAGTAGAGGTGGGTTTATGGACATGAAAGATGCAGCATTTTCCAGGCTACCTTTTACCGTCTGTTAAAACACTTCAATAAGTCAGGCACCAACATTTGGTTTTTTACACGTGTAGGTCCACATCAAAAAGTAATAAATCCAAGCAAAGTCATACACACCAACATTTGGATACTGGATTCAAACCCCTTTAACTCAAAGACAACACCATTCCTAGTCAGTGTGGACTTCCGTGCTTTGCCATGCACCATGCCCCTCATCAGTGCACCTCTTTCAGCTGACTGCTCTGCCCTCCCCATTTCCTTGCTCCAGGAGGTGGGCTCCTTCCCTGCATCACTGTGTATCAAACTCCCATGCAGCCATCTTGTACCACATAACATTTACACAGTTATAGTAAGAATCAGACACAAATGGTACAGTCAGGGTTTAGGGAGCACAGAATTTCTGGAAATTAGTCATGTTAAAAGGGTCACAGCTGGACATGGCATTTTCATGACAGTGCATTTTCCTCGCAAAATAAAAAAGAGAATAAAAAGACATCATATCTAAGAGCCATACAGGTAACTCCTACTGGCTTGTCTCCAGGGGAAACAATACCTCTCTTGACTGCAATATTTACTCCTATAATTTGTGATTTAACTTTTCATCATCCAAGTACAATATGTTTTCTTAGAGTTGTAAACAATTTTGCTTGCATCTCATCTCTTGAATTCTGTCTTAAATTGTAATTCTTTCCAGTTAAATAGCACATCACTTTAAAGTGTACTCTTTGTGTGCCAAATGTAATCACAGGCATCAGATCAACTAAAACCTTAAAGATGTGTGTATATATCCATTTCCACTTGACCAGACATGTCCATATAGCCTTTTCTTCAGTACTCAATTATGATGAAATTGAGAAGTTTCCAGTCAATTCTCCTCCTTCATCATTTGCAGTACAGTAAATTAAGATAAAACTATCACAGAAAATTCTAAGTGGATCATTAAAGTCCAACCCCTCACCCTACAAAGGATATCCCCAGGAGTCACACCACGCACCTGGGAGCCTTGTTCAAACACTTTTAGAACTCTCTCAGGTTTGGTGCTGTGACCACTTCCCTGGGGAGCCTGTTCTGGTGCCCAACCACCCTCTGGGTGAAGAAACTTCTTTTAACATCCAGCCTAAACGTCTCCTTACACAATTTTAGGCCGTTCCCTCAGGTCTGTCTTTTCTCCAGGTCTACTGTGCTTGACTGTCTCAAGAAGACCAAATAAATTTCAGATGAGTATTTCCACTACATGCATTTCATGCATGTCTCAAAAAATTGAAATGAAAAATTCATGTATAACAATGGAACCCTTGAGCTCATTTGAAATATAATATGAATATGACCTAAGATACTCCTAAAGAATTTTCCCATGCAGAATTTGTCAGCTCAAACTTGTGGACTAGTATGGTATCCCATCTTAAGAGAGGAACATGGAGCCTACAGTGGTCTAATTTATTTATCTGTATAAAACAGTGTTTACTGCCAAGCTACTGCCTAGCCAATCATTGGGCTGCAATAACACTCAATAAAGAGTTTTATTTATTGCCTGACCAGAAGATGGCCCTATACAGCCATGTCTGGAGGACAACAGCACTTTTTCTTTTTTCTTTCAAAATTAAGGGACAAGAAGTACACCTGGGGACAAAGAAACAAGATGTTTCCTCACTTCTCTCCTCCTGATGCCTTAATTAAATATTACCTTAATGAATACAAACTCTGAAAGCTGAAGGCCTATCCAAGGAGAAAACAGCAGAGGCTTCTCCCCAAACATGGTCATTGAAAACATTATCTAAAACAATATCTGAAGTTTTTCAAGTAACATGGATCCCAACCAGAGAGACGGGTGAAACTAAAGATAATTTTCAGAACCATTTTGCTATCAAGCCTGCCTTTTCCTCATTAGTCTCTGCCTGCAGATCTAAGTTTTGTCAATTTTGCATTACAGTAAATTGAATTTGTTCTTCTCTAGAACTATGATATTGATCCATTAATGTGTTGTTAAAAAAGAGCTGTGCCAACCACAGGGCCTGGAGGGAAGTTCCTGTTCCCAGGAAGGGCGGTCCTTACAGAGACTGAAGTCACCATTCACACGTTTCGTAAGCATCAAGAACATGCCATGGTTCTTTCACTTGCTGACCAGTTTGTGTACTGAGATGTCTGAAAATTGGTATTGGTATTAGTAATTAGCCAGGCCATTACTGATAGCAGCAGGTTATCAGTTAGATAACCTGTTAATCAGTTATCAGTTAGTCAGCAGTTAGAGTCCTTTGAATTGAGGACCCTTTGAAAATCCTGGCTTCAGAAGCAGACTCAGCAAAGACAAGGAGCTCTAAGAGAAGCACATCTGCATTAAGATCTGGCTAGATTTTGTTTTCCTGAAAGCATGTCAGTTACCACTACACACACACAAAGTATTTGGGTGGAGTAAAGCTCTAAGCTGGTGCACAGGTGCTGCACAACACCTAGATGGACTGATTCCCTAATTCAATGCAGCCTTGGTACAGCTTCTTCCTTTCGGCTTTCTTATACAGTCATGGCCCAAACAAAAGCTTTCTTATCCCCACCACACTTTCGTTTCAGATTAATGCTTTAAATTGGCTTTATTTCTTACCTGCTTCCCAGGAGAAGAGAGCAATTAGAAGCACTGTACTCTCATGGGTCTCAAAATGAAGGACAACCCATACACCCACACCCCCCACATTCCATATAGGTTAAAACACGCCATTTAATCAACAGATTTGATGTGCTTTTCCAAAATGTGGACATCGTTAAGGTATTCACTAGCAGTTTATTGCGATGGGGCAGAAGGGCTTATATTGTGGAAACACTGATGTCTGCATTTTTTTATTAACACAATAACAGTGATGAAACTACAGTCATCAATGGGTTTCTAAACTTTACATTTGCTAGTCCACATGAATGCACCACAGCTAAGGACAATTTCATTTCTATTTCTATCATTTTCCCATTCTTTATAGAGTATTCTTTAAGCTTCTAGAAAGGGTACTTCTCAGACTTAAAGGTAATATTGCTTATAGCAGTTAGGAGAAGAGAGGAGGCAGGAGAGCTCACATACTTCTTAAAAGATCATAACAAGAGGGAATAAAAAAATCCTTCAGCTCCATTAAATACACAGCATATTAAAAAAACTAGCTAAGTTGGAAATGTCTGCCAATTACATGGCCAAATTAAATACATAGATAATTGGTACAAGATAATTGGTACTAAGTTAAACTCCCATCTAAAGGATTGTGAAATCACAGATGGGAGAAGTTAAATGAGGAGGAGCTGTAAAGTTAGCCCTGATTACACCTTGTTTGACTTGACCATTTGAACAGCTAATCCTTTGCTAACATACCTGTTCTCAGAGATATGAACTCATTTTTATAAGGCTGAATCAGTTTTTGTCTAATGTCATATGGAGGATGGTTTTGATTTGATCTCAGGTTTGGGAGGTGGTGACAGGTTGTTTTACTGTGCTTCAGAATAATGAATCTTTAATCACATTGATGGGGAAAAGTTAATAGAAAAATTAATGAAAACACAACATCAGTGTCTGTGATGTGTAATGAATAATAATAAAGAGAACAACAGATGCAGTCTGGTTGATGGCCCAATTTAAAATACTTCATGCCCAATTACAGACACACTCATTTTCTATAAGGCAGACAGTTGGATAAGAAATAGACTATAATTTTCTGCTTTATGACTGCTGTATAGAATACCTAAGGTCATAACATGGATGATTCACAGAATACAACACCTAGATGTGTGACAGGGAGCTCCAGTTCTCACCAGGCATGCAAAGGAACAACCAGGAGGACCCTGGAGTAGCCTTGTGAAAGAAAAACAGCAAAAGTCAATCTACTTTTCTGAAAATCACCAAAACTAGAAGAGTTTTTCCTTGAACTGTGTCACCCAGATACAGATTTCCTGGTTAAGGAAGAAGGTTGGGATACAATCATGTCCTGTACAGCTATAAACTCCATATTTTGCACTCTTTCTTCCCACCCATGACAACTATAGCTGTCCCTGCTTCAACTTCACTGCTTTGCTTGCACAAGAAAAACTTATTGCTATAGAAGAGCCAGGAGAATGCCCTTCTTTTTGGTGACACCCTCTCTTTGATGTCCTAGATAGCTATTCCTCTCACCTAGGCAGAAATACAGGTCTCATTTACTCAAAGTTCTATATTTTGTCTCTCTTTCACAAACCCTCTCTGATTTAAATTCAGAAAAAAACCCACTCAAAAAGAGGTCTACACCAGAAGCAGAATCATAAAAGTAATAAAATTAGTAACAACCAAAAAACCGCAACCACCTCATCATAAAAGGTCCAGACCAAACTGTTCAGTTCAAAATAGCCAAGTACAACACTGTGATTTCAACTTCCTCAATCATAAACTGCAATTTGAAAGTTTCAGGCTACATGTATCTGAAGACAAAATTCTAAGTGTGTTTCTTACTCCCATTTTCACAGGGCTCTGTTGAGGCTTTGGAAGGATGGTTCTGGTGTTTGTTTTGGGGGTTTTATTGATCCAGCTCAAACTGGGGCTTAGTTCAAGCTCTGATTATTTGGCATTTTTGAATGAAAGAACAGTCTGTTGGGAAATTTCTGGCTGGATATACTTCGTAAAATTATTTCAGTTGGAAAAGGCCTTTAAAGGTCATCAGGTTCAACCATTAACTGCCAAGTCCACCACCAAACCACATCCCTGAGTGCCACTTCTACACATCTTTTACTTGAGGCCTTTGCAAAGCTGAAGTTATATACTACTTTTGGAAGTGGTTTATGACAGGCCGAGTGCTTCAAAACAAACCTAAAAAATAAAAATCAGTTTCATCCAGTACAAGCTTGTATAAAGATGACTTCAGATTGCTCCTGGTATGCACTTCCCCTGCCTGTTGTGAGCACAGGGTCAAAACACACCAGAGAAACAATTGCTTGACTTATTAAGCCCATCTGGATAGCACTGAAGTGCAAGGTCACTGTTTTAACAGGATCTTGTTTAGTGATTCTCTCTCTTATTGATTTGGGTAGAACATAAGGGCTAAGAGTGAAGTTTAAAAAAAAAAAGGCAATATGAATTTAAACTAAATTACTTTTGCTTGTTACCCAGGGCAAAAATACAGTGAGGTCTGAAATAAGTCCTGTTTTATCAGCTGCTGCCTTAATCGGTCTGGATGTGAAAAGTTATTAACCACCCCTACGGTTATTTTATCTAAACTAAATATTCTGTATTATTGGGAAGATAATTTTCAGATTTATGAACTTACAAATAAACACTTTTGAAAGGACTTAGTTAGAAATGGTGTCCTACAGACAAAAAGATAACATTAATAAAGTCTCAAAATTATACATTATCAAAAATAGGAACATATCAAGAATCATCTCATATTATCACACCTAGAACAAAGATCTTACTGACAGTTAAACAATAATCTGCAGAGACCAAAGGAGAAAATAGGCTGTAGTGAATCAGAGGAAAGTCAGTCCAGCACTTAGTTCTCTATCTGACTGAGCCCGAAAAGAAGACTTTGGGAAGAATCTAAGACAGGGAAAATATATCCTGTTCCTCCTCCATGATACTCTTCAAGCATCTCAGGATCTAAGGCTCAGAGGACTTTTCAAGCCAGAGACAAAGCATTTGGCAAAATATTGTCAAATCTTTCTTCCAGAATTTTGCCTACAGACTGGGGCCATTGAGAGGAGCATGTGGCAAAGAATACCAGTTTCAATTAATATGACTTAAAAAAAAAAAAATATCTTTCTGGACCAAATCAGAAATAAACCAAGGAAGGAACCTCCAAAAATCATTCCTAGAAAAGAAGCTGTTTACCATCAACTTCTCACTGCATTATAGAGCTATAGAATTTTCTGCTGTGTAAAGAAATTACTAATTTCAATATTAGAAAGAAAAGACAATATTAACAAAAACATTGCCAAAATAACTCCTATTTATGGGTATTTAATACCTTTCACTGGTACTTGCCTGTAAGACACTGTGAAAAATGCAGGACTTGCATAATCAATCCATAGATATATGGCAGCAAAACGTCATCCCATGCCACAACAGCACATGAAATAGGTGAATATAGATTTGCAATCTCAATCCTGTAACCCTTCATGAATTCTAATGCACAAAGGAAGCAGCCAGCTATCTCAAGCAACATTATTGCTGCTGCTCCTGGCTGAGACGTCATCTCTGACTTTAGCTTTGCACTGTGTCACTACAGAAGCTTATGCCCATCAGAAAAATCTGAGATTCTCCAACAGCAATGGCTGAGCTAGTGAGGTCTTTATTAGTAACAGAAGTGGGACACTGATTGATGAAGAACACCTTACTCTCAGATGAAAGCAAACACTTTTGCCATGGACATGAAATAGAAATGATAGAAAAACATGATAGAAACCAAACCCAGATAATCTTTCCAAAGTTCTATCAGTCATGGGAAGGCTGTACAACTGGCATACAGTCACTGTGGCATTCACTAAACCATCTCAAGCAGCAGGGTGAAACTACAACAAGCAGAACTTTCCTACACTTAAAAGAAAGTATTGCTGCTTTCCCGTGCTTGCTCTTAAGGGAAGCAGTACTTCCCTAAGCTAACATTACATTTAAGTGATCTTGTTGAAGAAACAATGTGAAAGAAGTATTAATAATTTTTTGTGTTGCCAAGTCCCTCAAAGCTGCAGTATATTTACCCTCTGTGCAGACATCATCAACCTACTGCAGTGGGTTCCTCTGCCAGGCCTCTGGACCGAGGCAAAATAAACGAGAGCAAGCATGCAGGGTGTGCACGAGGCAAGAGCTTCAGTTTGTCACAGCTCAAGGTCTTAAGAAAGGGGTTGATCTGAGAGTCAGGCTACACAGCAGTAGGGTTAGAGCCTCTGTATTGGGGTGCCATAAAAGTGTAACAGGAGGACTGGGGACCTAGGAGTAAAAGGCAGGGGCACAACTTTGTACCAGGAACTTTGTACCACTACTGCTCACACTTTGGTCTCCCCAGCATACGTGTTATGCTCTTCAAAGCTTTTCACAATATCTATGAATTGATTTAGGCATTTCCCTTGTTCATTACAGTACAAAATGCAAATCCCTGTTTACCAACATGGAAACCAATCCAAAAAAATTACCACTTCTGAGATACCAGAACTTCACCATGTAGTAACAGCTAGAGTTAGTACTCACCAGTGTAGACTCCCAGCACTCCTCTCTACCCACCATTTTTTTCTTTTCCATTCCAAGGAAGGAATGCAAGCCATCAGGAAGATCAATTATACTCAGCTGACCCAGCACCACCACCAATGACAGTTAGTAATTCACAGCTGTTTTTTAACACAGCCAAGACTTAGTCAGAAAGAATCATGCCCTAGCCCCTCTGAAGTAATAGCAAAACCCTTATGGATGTTTGTGGAACACAAACTTTTTCTTTGTTTATTAGGATATATCTGTGAGGTGCATCTGATCTAAGTTCTATTTAATGACCAAAAGCATGACAATAGAATAAGATGTTTCCCCATTTCTTTCATGTTTTGAAGTATTCCTGTAAGGCTGGACAGTGTGTGGGAACACTGACACATTTGGTGCCAGCTAAATCTTTGTTCCCTTCCTTAGAACCCTATAGAAGTGTTTCTGGAGAAGAAACCATTCAGAAAGCAACAGGGTGCTGCATAGAGGTCAGCTTTTAGCTTGGGAAAGGGGTTGTGACTTGTGGAAAGATCCAAAAAAGTGGGTTTGGACAAATAAAACCACATGAAATAGGTACAGGTTCCTGACCTTTTTTCAAGCCTCAAAGCTCAAATTTGTCAGCTCAGTTACATAAAATAGTGTCCTCTAAGTAACTGAAACTCCAGCTATAAAACAGAAAATGAATCTGGATCAATCCCTTTTGCTACAGGAGTCCCACTGCATGTGTATAAATACCAGCACAAATCTCTCTATGCTACAGTCACCGCAGAAAATCTTGCCAGATGTTTGGAGAACAGGGGGTCTCAAAGCCCTTGATGGGCATGGCTCCAAACCATGCACACAGGGACGGGGGGACAATATTTCTATATAGTTTTACAGTCATCCATGAATGAAAGCACCAGGCTGACACAGTGCCTTGGACACGGTTCCTTGATGTGGAAGGTCCCTTTTGGGCTATATTTCCTCTGTTTTCATGCTTACGTTAGTTTTTACACAAGAAAACACTGATGTGTCATGATGCTTAGCTATTCCACTTGCTTAAAATGTCCCACAAGGACACTGACTTTGGTCCCAGGCCCCAGAGAGACACTGAATGTGTGTGTCCAGGTGGGAGCACCATGGAAAGGTAAGATGAATGAGCTATCAAAGACTTGCATTAGCATACAGGAAATCCCAATGAGGCCACTCTCATGCTGTTAAACTACAGCAAACGGAGAACACAATTCTCAAATACAGCCTCCCCAGGAGACTTCATGTGTTTTATGTTCTTCAAACCTTGCCTTGTTGAGGAAATTTGATTTCACGGTAGGTCTGATGCAGACAGGGGTGGGAAGGGAACCTGATTTTTTTTATCCCTTCCTCATCAGTCTACATTCATGTCACATCCTTGTTGGTTCTTTCTTTCTAGCATGGAGTGCACTACATCTGGGCTTACAAAACACAGAGTTATTTTGCTATATCTTCCAAGAACCTGGCCAAAAATTGCCCCATTTATGGTATGCCTATGAAAATCCCCACACATGGTAGAAATAAACCAGGATGTTTCATTTTCAATCCTCTTGACTGTCTGCTTTTCCAACACTGCAAAACTAGGAACACAGGCAGTGGCTGCTGCTGAGATGAACATTGGGGCATAAGGAGAAAAAGTTATTGAGTCATGGACTTAGATCCACCAGCTCTTCTTCTTCCATTCCCCAGCAGCCATACAAGGGGCAGCAAGTCCTGCTTTGGAAATATGTCTTAGCATTATTCTGTCTCTTGTCCACACTCAACCTTTTCCTTTAGCAAGCAAACTCTGGATCTGACCTCACTTCCATCCCAGGTCTTGCTTTACTCTGCAAGTGAACTTGCTGCAGAGCCTGAGCAATGTTTGACATTTCTGTAGATGGAACACTGGTTTTAAATGGAGCCATGTGCCCTCTTAGGCTGGATTAGCTCCTCTGCCAGCATTAGTACATCTTAACTCACTGCCCAGGATGTGCTCCTGTGCTCCAGCTGTACCTGTCCAAAATACCAGTCCTGCTGCTCTAAAAATTGTCGCCAGCTGACATGTAATATAGTTACACCTCCCTACAGGGACATCTGTGTCTCTCTTTTGTCTTATGTGAAGGGAAAGGAAGGCAAAAGAGCCTGGAACATCGACCATGCTGCATTTAAGCAGAAACATAAACACAAACCCTGGGGAGGAGGGCCCCTTCCCAATGAAAGGCACTCCCATTTTGCTTTCTGCATATCGTTTCTCAACTTACCATGTGCACCTCAAGAGTATTCCAGAATTTTGTGAATTCAGAATTCCTGAGATTTCATGGGAGTGAGGAGACCTGAAATCTGCTCCTATCCCTGCCGCTGAACCAAAGCCTTAGGTGGTTTATTTCTTTTCTCTTTCTTCTCCTCTTTCCACTTCTTTCTAATATTAAAATCCATTTGAGGAATAATTTCACAAACCAGCTCTGCTGTGGAATGGAGCCACCATTTTCCCTTGCCTTACTCAAAAAATATGCATAGCTGTGAGCAACCTATGGCATTGATCCGGGTCAAAAGAATGGGGCTTTTTTCTGGTTTTGGGTTTGCTAAGGGGTAGTGCTGGGGGCAAGTAAAGAGGGAGTGCTGGGAGAAATAACAAGAGCTGAGAGGAAAAGGCAGAAAGCTTGTCCTGCCCCTTGACTGACAGGAGCTTGTGAAAAGACAGCTCACATATATGGTCTGGAGAAAGAAGCAGCCTCCTAACCTGCCTGTTCTGAGCTCTCCTCAAACCAGCAACAGCCCTGCACTACATGATTATGCACTCTAGGAAAAATTAAGGAGTCACATCTGCATTCAGAAACCACCCTGAATACATACCCTTGCCCAATAATTTCTAGTGCCTTACTAAATACAGTCAGCAGCTGGAGAAGGCTTGCAGGCTGTTGAGGTACATAATCCCCTTCCACCCTCTCTGCTCACTGAAGCACTGTTGAAGAGGAGGATATTGAACAAGCATAGGGAAAACATGCTAAAATTGGACAAACCCAATACATACTTCAAAGTCTTCACAATGCCAGACAGAAGCAGTACAGTTCAGATATATTTAACATCATATTACTATTCAGCTTTATACTCTAATGAGATGCAGTGTGACATTATTTATTCATTCTAAAATAATTCATTTCTGTGATGGTGAGACTGAACTATAGCTTCAGCAGAATCTTATTTTTCTTACTAGCTGTAATGAAGTTGGTTTCATAGGAGCACTCTCCCAGTTGTAATGAGCTGCCTGTCTCCTGCCACTACAATCCAGTGAGAGAAATAAGACCAGCTGAGAAATACTTTATACTTTGATCTGTCTCAACAAATCAGTTCAAGAGCTCTAAAACAGAAACCCCAGGGAGAGGAAAGGGGAAGAGGAGAAGTTCAAGCAGTGAAGTTTTAAAGCTGTATTTGATTTGTTTCACTGGAGCTGTGGTAGTTAAAAAAAAAAAATCAGATCTATCCATTTCTTTTTGAGATTTGCCAGCTCTCTCAGGCCCTCTACACTACCAACTTTGGACAGCTTTATTTCAGTGATAACCAAAAGAATATATATATATAAGCCTCTGACACCTTGAAAAGTCAGGTTCTATAATTCTATAATCTGCCCTTGTTGGATTTCTCCTGTTGCCAATATATCAACCACTTGTTATCTACCTCTTAGGAGAAAAAATGAATTGAGTGAGAAAGAATGGTATGTATGAGAAGGCAGGGGTGGAACCACTGAGGTTCTACTCCTTGTCTTTGAAGTTAAGCTGCTCTGAATGAGCAAGGCATGAATCCTACCTCTGGGACTCATCCTGCACCTTCCCTTGCAACACTGGGGATAAGGAATTCATTACAGCCTTGAGCATTACCATGCTGATGTCTCCTAGTTTTAACATCAGCTACACAAAAGAACTTTGTGTTCCTCTTGAACTCTCACACTCTTTTTGTTTTCTGGTTGTTTTTTCTTTTGCTATCTGCTAACTTTCTGCATGATCTTGGTCAAACCCCTTCACCCAAGTGGCTCCATCTGCTAAGAAAAGATGAGGCTAATCTCCTTACACAGGGAGTATACAATGAAACATCTGGGGAAAATTATTATCAAGAGTTTGGTACTATTGGAGAGGGTTTCCTATAGGATCAGCACTTCCCTTGAAAGAAGGCAGAAATGTTAAGACTTTAAATGCAAGGGAACAGGAAAAAGCATAGTTTAGTCAAGAAGTTCCACATTATGAACATCTGAAACTATCCTCATTTTGCTGTATATCATTGCCACTACTGCTATTTCTAGATACCAGCAGGCACGGGAGGTTGAGTCTGTGCATATGGATGGCAGCAGAAGTGCAAACTGGTGGCACCTTAGTGCAAGTTCATGGCTCTGGCTTACACTAGTAGTACCTTGGGTGAAACAGGGAATTGTAAGGACTTTGCAAATCTAGTCCCTGAGATGGCAGTTTTCCTGCCCACCTGTTCTGTCATGGGCAGCTTGACGGCACACATTCAACCTGGAATTCAAAGAAATGTCCCAGTTAGTCACATTTAGAACCTTCTGTATTTTAGTCAAAAGCTAGCCAGAGTGCCAACAGCAGATAAAATAACCTATTTTATGAGAAAAAATATTTTTCAGCATATTGTCTGTTTCTATACTCTGAATACCACATTCTGTTTCCAAGAGCATTTTATAGCTATGAAGGCTATTTTAAAGAAAAAATAAATAAATAAAGTTTAGGAGATTGTGAATTTAAAATATACAAAATTCAAGTAGGTCAGAGATAGTATCAATGCTTAAAAAAATAGATCCTCCCTTCTCTTCTGATTGATGTGCAATGGTGAATGGCATTTTAAGAAAAATAGATAACTGTGAAAGCACTCAGAATAGGCAAATAAAAATGAGTGAATAAACAAAAAGCATTAAAGTACACCACTAAATTAGCTAATTAGTTATGCTTGTCCATATTGCTTTTGGTGTTTGCCACTAGCTCATGTGGTAGCAGAAATATAACAAAATCAGAACACAACACAGTTTTAATTAGCTAGGTTTTCAGAAGAATTTCCCTATGTGTCCTACCTCTTTCTATAGAATCGTGATGAAAATGACAAGGATAAAAAATTCTGCTACCTCACAGAGTAGCATCCAGTGCATTAAACACAAGCGTGTACCACCACAACTCTTACCCCTCTAACTCACAGTCTAGTATTTCTGAAGGGAGATAAAGTTAGTGTTCTCTGAAAGGTGGACTGAGATTACATTTGAGCAAATGTAATGATTACATTTGAGCAAATTCAGCAGTGTGCAGGAGATTATCAGGCCTTCCCCACCACCTACACATCAGGACCCTGCTCCAGGAGAGCACACATTTTTGTGGAGAACGCATCTGCCCTGACTGAGAGTGGAACAAAAACACTGGCAAAGTGTGTTGTCCGTTCCCTGCAGCGCACTGCTTCACCTAAAAGCTGAGCATGTGCAATATTTATACTGGCCATATCTGCTCACTTCAGTGCTGGGCTTTGCCCAGCAGTTTTGAGTGCTGGCTGGGAGGAGGCAGCACTGCTGCTGTCCAAAGCCCAGCTCCAGATTCCAGTGCCACTGACACGGGGTGCTCTTAATGCCACTTTGGATGCTGTAAGTAAGCAAGAAACAAATGCAGGATTAAGTGTGGCAGCAGATTACTGAGCGGGATGCCTGTTTTATCGTGACTCTGAGCTTCTCAGATACCAGGATGGCTTGGTCCACGCAAGTGACCAGAAGGTCACATAGCTGCATGTCTGGGGCCATCGGCATTAGGCAAAATTTGCAAGCTAAATGTGCATGTGAGTTGAAGCTGACTGACAGGAATGTGCATCTGTTGAGGCAGTTGGGCCAGCAGATGATCTTCGTTGTTATCTGAAAGCCACCAGCAATGTGGATCTCTGCTGTCAGGGTTTTAACTCCTGCAGGACCCAGTTCCTCTTACAAGCTGACAGCCACCATTTCAATCTTAAATGCACCAGCTGAGAAGCCAGACACAGATAAATGACTGTTATGAAGAAATACAGTGGGTAATAGGCTGAGAGACAGAGCAGTTGTGACCCTTGGTTTTATGGGACTCACAGATACACAGCACTGAATGGAAAGCCCTTGCTCCATTATCTGTCAGCAGCAAAGATCACACCCCAGCACTTCCCCTTGGTTTTCCCTCAGCTCAAGACGTTACTATTTCTGGAGAAATAACTATTTCAGTGAGAGAGTATCCCATACCTTCAGGCCTTTTCTCCAGCTACTACCCATGACACACATTTCACTGATTCATTTCAGAAAGGCTGTGCTCCAGTTGGTGGTGGAAGTGTGTGTTCTAAAAGACTGTCATCACAGGGCATTGGCAATCCAGTAGTTGCTGTTGATGCACCTGGAATGATTTCTGTGCCCTGGGTATCATTTTTCCCACATCTTGCTGTCTAGATGTTGGATGTCAAGCTGTACTAATTACCTTGGCTCCCCTAGAGAGAGGAATGGGAACATGCATAGAGGAATTCATCCTACCCTAGAAAAATGCATCCTCACAGATCTCTGTAAAGGATACGTCTTTATCATGAAAAACTGAGAACAGCTCTTCTTTTAAATGAAAGCAGCATCAGCAAAAGGAATATTCTTTGTTGCTAGTACAGGTTGAGAATCTCAAATGGTGCCTTTTCTGCCTGTGTTTCTCTTTGAGCTCAAAAGATCAGTCCTCTTCCACAGAACCAGTCCTGTAGAGTGGTTATTAGCATCTCTTTCATCTCCCCTCTGGATCTCAAGGGTGCCAGAGCATTAGGCATCCTTTTTTTTACTGATATTATACATATTGCTGATGTTAGAAATGCCTTCCCTGGCACCTTGTGTATGGACACAGCTGGCTTCTTCATACTTCTGCTGTTGAAAGAGCACTATCACACTGTCCATAATACACACAGGGAACAGGCAGCCATGGTATGATTTCATTTGCAAGCCACATTGGCACCAGGTCACACACATCTCTCATGCTGATGCTGATGCATCCTCACAAACCATCACAAGTACAGGCTCCTCATTTTGGCCAGCAGCCTCAGAGACTTTGCCATGCTAAGCTCCAGAGATTCAGCTCATATTCCTTAAGCACACAGCAGGATTTTTTTATCTGCTCTGAACCTCTTCATGTGCTCCCAAAAAAACAACTGCCATCACACCTATCCTACTGCATTTTTTTTCTTTTGTAAGGTGTTTCAGAGACAGCAGTATGAGCTTATTTCCCCAGAATAAAATTGGGCAGCAAAAAAAAAAAAAGGAAAAAGAGAAAACAATGCAGTAAAATTTCTGTTTTAGACAATGGTACCTGTCTCACAGCATCCAAAGAGCTCATCACACAGAGCTAAGTAAAATGGCCCTGCCACTGCAGCTTGCTGTCAGTTATTTTTGATGCTTTTTAATGCAGAAGAAATTATCAGTTCTCAAAAAACAACAAAAAGGACTTACTTATTTGTACAAAAATATGTTTAAAAACCAATGGTAACTTTGTAGTTAAACACCACCCCCTCTTTTATAAAAACCCCATGCTCTATAGATGAGAAGAATGTTACACCAGCAGGGTTCTGTATTGGATGAGTGGTTTTAAAAATTGCAGCTTCTCTTCACATACTTGTACTTGGACAATGCTACTCTGACTAACAGATTTTTTTTGCTAAAGAGAAACTTACATCTGTTCATAAAATTTGCCTTTCCACTAAAAAGCCAAAACAAAACCCAAACCAAATAAACAAAGAAGCAAAAACCCCACAAAAACCAACCAAACAAAAAATTGATCCATATACCAGGCTTTTTCTTAAGCGAAGAGAGGCAATGCTTCCAGCCCTGAACCATAAAACACCTGCTGTAGTGCAAGACAGCTTCCTAAAAAATACAGCCCCAGTCGAGGGGAGAATAGAAGCACATGAATAAATAATAGAACAACACTCAGATCAAATTTTTTTCTGTGCTGTATGAATGCTTCATGTCCAGAGCTCATTCCACTGCTGTGTGACAACTCTGACGACTGCAACATCTTTATTCACACATCAGCAGTAACTCTTCCCACCAAATGCCAACTACATGAAATCTTCAAGTCCCAGTGGATGTCCCATATGTTCAAGAAATACTTAAAATGGTCTTTTTTATTCTCTTCTTTATCTCCGGGACAGCACGAAGGATCCAGATTTATCCGTGCATCCAGATTTACCCAAGTGTTTCCCATATCATTTGGACCCCTTTGTAGTTTCTGAAACACATCTTGATAATTTCAGCCTCATGGAAGATGACAGCAAGCCCCATGCCATGTGGTTTTCTGATATCCATGCCAATAAAAGAAGCATCAAGCTGTGCATAGCCCATAGTCATGGGACCATGTTGTCCAACAGGCTCATGCACCCAGTAGGAAGCAGGAGTGTGGATGCCTGAAGCAGTTCTGAATTACAGCATGCTGTCTGTCTCAGTGTTTCATCTGCAGAGATGAAACAAAATGAAAGGGTGGCCATTAACACACACAGGAGCTCAGTTCAAGTGCCACATGTGAGCTTCATGCAAATGCAGCTGTGCTTGCTTCCCATGAAAGAAATCTTGCCTCAAGCTTAAGTGTAGCCAAGATTTGACCCCCACTGAATATTTGGGCCAGGGAGATTCTGGATGCTTGATGGCCTCCATTTTATTTACTGTTAATGAGATTAGCTGAGAATGTATGTGCAAATTGCTCTAAACGTTTATAGGGAGTTTAGAAATATCCAGCACTTTGCTTTAGGTTTGATGTCCTTGCCTTTACAATAGGCATTGAGATGTTAAAAGTAATTTTTATTTTCTCTGTGGAGATATTTTCTAATGTATTTTAGAAGTTTTTGTCTCAAAGGCAGAATTTGTCCAGATTTTCCAATTAAGGTTTGATCTCAGTGTCAATTTGTTTCCTCCTTGATTTCCAGAAAAGATAATTTTTTTCCTGCCAGCATCTGCACGAAATGTCGCATATCAAAGGACTATACTGTAACCACTCACCTCCTGACATTGTGTCCCATGTCTAAATCATGTTCTCAAAGAATCAATAACACTTATCTTGGAAGACAGGAGCACAGTTCATGAGAATTGTTTTAAAAATCTGGTTTCAATTGAAAGGCTTTAGAAAAATCCAAACAATAATTTTTCTAAATCACAAAAATTTTTACTCACATGCATATATGTGCAGAGAATCCCTTCTTCCCTATAGGCTCCACCTGGCATAGAAACCTGGTGAGATTAAAGTTAATGGCAACTAAGTAGAAAATTTTCAGTTTTGTCTACTATCAATTCACTTGTTCTTCCAATCACACTGTTTTGATTCACACCCATATAATTTATCCTTAGGGTTAAAAAAACCATGTTGCCTTGGGGTCTGTGAAACCTGCTTTTTATCTGAAGATACACAGTACTCTTTGAGGGGATCTTTTTCAAACATTTCTTTAGGGATATATTTAGTAGAGCTCAATGGGTATACAATGCCATACATGGTCTTACATTTCAATTCACAAATGCCTTTTGTAAAACTGTCCCATAGCATAAAAGGCAAAATTTTTTTGACCTATTTTCCAAACCTGTTTCTTAACAACACAAGAATAAACTGGAATATAGTGCTTCATTAAGTGTAGTTTTGCAGCTGATCTCTGCAAATGAAAACCAGGGAAGAATTTAGTATCGCTTTTCAACAAGCTGTCCATAAGTCTACCCTGAACACCTGTTATTCTTCAGCTTGAAAGCTAATCACAGTTTCTCTCTTCCAGTTTTTTTCCTGTAATTCCTACATCAATTAAGCCCTCTTAAGTCAATGAAAAAATACTTTCAAACCCATTCTTAATAGCAATTACACCTGATACTCAGGAAAGCCAGGACTTTTGACATGAAATATGAGATTATATACCAAAAGCCACCTAAAAAAAAATTCAATTATTATCAAGTGAAGCAAACCACTCTTAGCACAAAAGCATTGCTTGCGAATAATTAACCTTTACAACAATAATGAACAAGTATATGCTACAAAGAAGAAATGAAAGATGAGGAAAAGATCATGAAGCACTTCCCTTGTAAGCTTTATTTCATTCTCAGTGTAGTAATACATCCTGCTCTGAATAGCGGAACAAGCAACTGTGTAAGGCCAGTCATATTCACTCATGCAGTCAGGGCCATGTGACACTAAAAAAACTGAAGAAAATTAACCCAAGATTAGCCTCAACCCTTCCTTCTGCTCCTTATTTTTGTCACAGGATGGACTTCGTTGGGTGATACCAACTATTATTATTATTATTAAACAAATACTGCTTTATGGAAATGCACATTCCATCAGGTCAAAGCTTCATTCATAGTCCAATACTCATCTCTGACAGTGTCTGGATAAAGGATTTATAGATGGGGCAACGATATGGTGACATTTCTCCGTGTCGTTTTCTGCCTCTGTGGACTAAACACTGGTTGGATGTATTTAGTAGCTTTCAGTACAATATTCTTTTCTGACCATGTCCACCCACCTCTGAAATAGCACCTACCATCCTGCTGCAAGGAATGCCATAGGTTGCCTAAATACTCTGTGGGGGAAAAAAGAGCTCTTCTCATGTTTCCTTTGTTTAGAGAGTGTTGGTTTAATAGGCAAAATTTGTCTTAAATGATAGCAATATGCAAAATGATAGCAAATGGCATCTGGCTTCTGTTAGGACATACATGTCCCCTTGTCCTTACACCAGGAGAGATAATGAGGAGACATCCCCTTCCACAGCTGGTGAGATATTGTTAAAAGAGGCAGAAGCCTGGGATTCCAATGTGCACTGGAAAGCTGTATTTTCAGGCATGTGTAAGCCACGGTCTGCAAAACATACAGGAGAACAACAACAGTTCATGTTCCTCACTGAATGCAGGGCCAACTGTCCTCAGAAACACTCCATGGCATTAAATATTTAACCATCAATCCACTGCCCCAAAGGGTCATAAAGTAAAGTGTTTAAGAATGAAAGGAACCAGCAGGGTAGACAGTCAATTCCTAAAGCAAACCAGGGGTAGAAATTCAGCTGGAAATGGTCTGCTTTTGCCCTGATTTGGAGCAGGCATTCCCCAAACTGCTGCATCATCCATACTGTGTTAGGTGCAGGCAACATGCATTCAGTGAGGCTTCTTCTCCTCCAAAACACTTGAGGCATTTCTATATGCTGCTACAGAGATATCAATCATAGGATCATCAAGGTTGCAAAAGACCTTTAAGATTCACTGAGTCCAGCCATTAATCTAGCAGCACTGTATTCACCACTAAACCCTTTTCCTAAGTGCCACATCCATATGGCCTTTGAATACTTTTAGGAATGGTGATTCCCCCAGTTCCCTGGGCAGCCAATTTTAATGTCTGACTACCCTTTCAGTGAAGAAATTTTTCCTAATAGCCAGTAAAAACTTTGGTACAATTTGAGGCCATTTCCTCTTGTCCTATAGATAGTTACCTTGGAAAAGAGATCGACCCCCACCTTGCCACAACCTCCTTGAAGCTTGTAGGATTGCTGTTGAAGCACCAGTCTGAGCTTTCCTCAATGTTTGCCCTAAGCTGGCCACTGCCCAAAATGATGCCCTACACCACAAATGTGGTTTTAGACAACATGAGCTAAGCAGGTGTTGAAGCTGTGAGCATTTCTGAAGCACGGTCCCTGGGCTAAGCACAACTGGGACACTTTTGAAGACCAAGGACTACTCTCCCTCTCCCTTACCAGTCAAGAGAAGCTCTGAGGGACAACCTGGCAAAAACCCAAGCCCGGTCTGGGCATCACCCTCCATCAGAGCCTCTTCACTGAGCACTGTGGGAGGAAACTGGTTTCTCTGCAGTTGGCCCAAAGGGGCAACACGGGTCACAACCCAACAGACTAGTGAACAGAGGGGCTGAAATGACAGTGACCAGTGCACATTGCAGGGACGCTAAGAGAAACAATTGTATTTGAAGCATTATGTGGCCATGTCAGGTCAGGTCCTCATGCTACAGGGCACCTAAGAGAGCAAAGAACAAGATCCTTTGGCTACTCTACATCCCCCTGCACATTCCCATTCCTTGCTGCTGGGATAATTTGTGCAGTCTTCCTTCAGAAAAGGAAGCTTTCCACCCAGAGTTAGACAGAAACATAAGGGATATACAGTTTTAGAAGGAAATCATTGACTTCTTGGGCAGCACAAAGGGCAAAATGACAGCAAATGGCATCTGGCTTCTGTTAGGACATACAGCCTCTGCAAATTACAGCCCAAATGAATTAGAGCCATCCAAAAGGCTGAGCAGTGTCATCTGATGGAGTCAGCTTAATTCAGGATATGCCTCTTTGGTTTCTCAGTGCAATACAAATTAGAAAAAAAAAAACCAGTGGCAAATTAAATATGTATGGGGCCTTGCCAGAACCTTCCATCAGCTATAGAATATAAAAAAGGCAAAAGCAATATACAATTAAGAAGGCAAGTATGCAGTAAGCTAAAGGAAAATGCAACTAACAGTCCCTAACACCACAACAGGGCTGCCACATAGCAGCTGCCTGAGTCTGCCAAATTCCAAGAGAAGACTAGAGAAAAACAAGCCCACAGAGACAGAGCATCCCCACAGGAGAGGCACATGTCCTGTAAACAATTTCACTACTGTAAGCTGGACTCTGAACTCATAGTGACCAGCTCCTGAGTTGCTAACTCTGGCCATGTGAATCCAACAGCACTCCTTTTACAGAGGTTACCTACAAATATTTCAAAGGACTGAGGAAAAAGCACCGAGCTCCACCTATGCATTTTTGTTACATGTATTTACATCAATTCTTTTTTCCTCCTCATTCCCTCCCCTTCTGATAACGCTAAAACATCTCTTTTTTTTAATAGCAGAAAGGTGCTAAGCAATTCAGCTCAGAATATTTTTACTAATGAACAAAAATAGGATAAAGACCTGAAAATATAGTATGATTAAAATTAGAGAATTTTTTTTTGTTTCACTTGATATAGGAAAATTACTTAATTGTTTTCAAATACAAATTCTTTCAGCATAAAGCAAATACAATGCACCACCACATGAGATGGCTCCCCTATGTACATGATACTGTAATAATTAGGGCATTCTCCATAGCTGGGGGAGAACAGATTCAGTTTCCTCATATGCCTAAGGAGATTTCAACTCTTTGGAGAGTGAGATAATCAGGGGATGTAGGCTATTTTGAGGTGGGTGGCTGTGACCGCCTACCAAAACTGCTGATGTATAGAAAGTTCAAGTCTCGTATCATCAGGAAGGCACATTAATGTGCAGGTAGCTGCTGCTGCCACAAGGCTGAGAGCAGCCAGTCAGTGGGATCCCTGTTCCCACAGCTAGATAGGCGTTTTCTAGCAGCTGGTCATTGTGCTAGGAGACAGGTAAATCATGGGAAAGCATGGCCATGGTCAGGAATGGGATATGCTGTTTGCCAAGGGGACGTGACCTACATGTCCTAAGGACATGAGGAAATTCTGTCTACAGAAGCAAGATTCCTAGGCTTTCCTTTTTGACTCCCTTCCCCATCTCTACTGAGAGCATCTACAGCCCAGCTTGCCATCGATCTATGATGCTGAGGGCAGATTTGTTTTACCAGGAAATTCATTTGTTGTTCCCTGACAGGAGGGAAGATTAATAAGGTAACAGTAGTGCTTCAGAGAAGAAATGGCACTAAAATATAGAGACGACCAAAGGGTCTCTTCATTCCAGACACTTGGGTGTATAGAGATTGCTCCTCCCTTCCTTCTCCTTCAGCCTGGGCACACACAACCTGCCCTGCACAAGGTCACCTGCAGGTAGGTCCTTCCTGCTGGACTGTGGAGCCTTGACAGAGAAGGAAACCCATTTGTCCAGCTGTCAGTGATGCCACAGCAGCAAACCCAGCATTAATTACATGTAATTATAGCCATGCTAGGACAGAAACCTCTGCTGGATATGAAACACTTAAAGGAAATAAAGCATGCAATAAAGGAAATCTGAAATGAGAGCTCAGGGTCACAGACAAATTTCAAATGCAGTATCTTGATTTAAAAAAAAGAAAAAAAAAAAAAAAATCAATCAGCAGGCTCTCCCAAGGCATTTCACCTCTAATTGAAGAGTGAATTGTGTTTACTTAACTGCTCATGCTCTTGACTGTCTCTCAGCAAATGAATCGTGATTACACTACATAAAATTCAGTGTTTGGCTTTCTTATGATCCCACAGGACTGGATTCCACACTTTAAGACACATATGTAAAAAAAGAACTGAACTCTGAAAGATACCTGCTCATTGTATAGAAAAGAAAAATGTTTCTTTCGAATACAGACTGTAGCCCCTCCAGTTTCTGTTTCCACAGCTGAAGTGGAAACCAAAGGAAAGGCCACGTATGCTAAAGGTAAAATTAAAGCTGTTTCACATTCAGATTAACATTTGTCAAGGGCTATGTAGGCTGAATCTTGGGCACCTAAAATCATATTACATCACATACAGATTTTACACACAGAAAATCTTGGGGTTTTTCATAATATGTATGCATAATTCTGGAGTGCTCAACTTTAACTGTTGTAAAGGTGCTCAAAACTGATAAAAAATGAAGTCTAAGTGAAAAATTACTCAGATTTTTTTCTGAAATGTTGTCATCATTGAAGAAAAATGAGGAGCTCCATGCAGCATTTATGAATCAAGAAAAATTTATCAGAACAAGCTGGGAATTTGAGTGAAGATGGACATAACAACAAAAAAAACACCACAGGAACTGAAAAAAATTCTAAAATTTTCTGGCAAATCACTGTGTTTTAAAAGCAGCCTCCCAAATATATTGTTCATCCCCACTTACTTGAGAAGGACAGACCTGATTCTTGGGTCATCTTCTTTTGTCAAAATGGCTTTATAGCTGGAGCACCAATAGTTGGGTAGAGCACCTCTGTGTAGGAGGATTGCTGGGTACTGTGGTTGCTACATCAGTATTAAGTGCTCTTCCACCCAGTGGATGGAATATCATGGGACAACTACATCTTCTTATGTGCGACTGTTGTATGGTCTCTTGAAGAGGTGTGACTTGGTAGAGGCTTGCAGCAATGATGAATTGTGTTTATGACATTCCTGGTCCTAGGGATTGGCAAAATGCAAACTCAGTTTAAGGTGAACTGGTAGATCATTCATTGAATACTTCCTGGATGGCTATGCTACAGTTCCAAAGTGGTCTTAGCTGTCTATGGTACCTCATGCTGAGACACGGCTATGTTGCCTTCTCATCAAACTCCTCTAAACCCATTAAGCACCATTCCCTCATTAGCTTCACTTGAAAATGGACAATGCAGAAACTAGAGGAAATTCACTCAGAAACAGAGGAGACCAAGCAGGTGGTAGAAACATGACCTTCCTTCATGAGGTCAAATAGCTTTATTGTGATTAAGCACTACAATACAGTATATATCCATAAAAAAACTCTATAGTGTATATAAATTATTCCTTCCATTCAGTAATTCTCTTTTTGTTTTCAATTTTTTTTCATTTCCATTACAGCTTTGGTACAATGTGATTTTATTATATTTTTAAATACTTTTAGCTTCACAAACTCAACACAAAGTACAAAACTAATCCGAATTGGGGATATTACAATCTACACAGTGGTGTTCAGTGGTAGGAAAAAATCTTACCTCAATGAATTCATGTCACTAGCTAAGCTATAAAGGCATACCTAGCAGACATGACAAAAATATGCACCATTAACCAGCAAACATTTTTTTTTCAAAATTTATTTTACTTTTTTTTTTTACAGGTTTTTCCAGCAGCAAATCACTTGAGCATAGTCAGTACTCGTGTCCTCAACTGATTATTCTGTTGTGTTCCTCTTCATTTGAAGGCCATGATTTATTTGTCAAATAATGCACCTCTATCCTCATAAATCTAAGCCACAGTGTCAGTACTTGACCTGCCACCCTGCATTGTTGATGCTCGCACAGTTTGTCCTGCAGCTGGCAGAAATAACTGGAACGTTATTGGAGGGGCAGTGTGGGGCAATCAACCGGAGGTTGTTCTGTGGGGCAGGAGGTATGACATTACAGTAGACAGGCATTCCAGTGGCTGTAAGTGTTCCTTGACCTGATTGATTAGGTAGCATGATTGGTTGTTGATATGATTGTTGCGGCAATCCTTGAGAACCCTGGGTCATTGGCACCTAGGCAGGAATACGGAAAGACGTAGGGAAAAAAAGACAGCAATTACTAAGCAAGTTAAAGCAGGTTCCCAGTATCCATATATTCCTTCTAGCTGAATTGGAGTATACTGTATGTTCTGCCAAAATGTGCTATCTCCTGCTGCTCAGAATTGTTCTCATCTCTGAGGATTTTTTTGTTACAGAGGGTTTTAAAGAGAATTCCCTCTGTTTTTAGGCCTAGGAAGTATCTCTGTCATGACCCAGTAGAATATGTTTTACTGGGATCAGCGCAAACAGAAGACTCAACCCTGGTATATCTAGGCCATCTAAAAGGTCTAAACCTTTAACTTGATCATTAACCTTTAAAACGTGTTTTCAATATGGTAATTGTGAAGATGTAAGGGGAAAATTTTACCCACAAGCAATTCCCCCATTTCCATCTGTGTCGCTGCAGTGTTTTCAAAGAAGCTGAGGGAAAAGGGGAATGGCTGCTCAATCAGTGCAATCTGTTAAAATGAATTAGATGTCATTTAGCTTCTTAACTTTCCAGAGGGACCAGTAGGAAGTGTAAGCACAGGCCACCTCTCACATGCGCTTGGCATAACTCACGGAAACTAGGTATGAAGGTGGGGAAATAAGGCTGGGTAACTTACGGACTTGGTAAAAATCAAGCCACTGCCTTCCCTCTCCCCAGAACCCAATAAACAATAATCCATCTGGCTACAGCTTGTTATAGAAGGCATGGTGAGATCCTTGGCAGGAGTCTCCACAGATGAGTAATTTTTAACTGGATCAGGCAAAGCCCTCAACTTCATTACAGGAAACAGTACTGCACTGGCAAAAAAGAGAAGAAATGAACAATGTTCTTATTTTTTTTAATTAATTTTCTTCACAGGAAGAAAGCTAATTCCTTCGTTCTTTGTGACATTACCCTCACTGCAGGCTGTAATAAATAGTTCATTTGAAGCATTCCAAAATCAGAATGAAAATCAGGAGTACTAAGACCATGTAAATAGGAAGCAAAGAAACTGATTTGACTTAGAAGCATATTCATCAGAAGGCTTCCTGCCACACACTATCCAAATGAAGTTATAAGAGTACTGTGTGATGCAAAAACTTAATTCAATTAAGCATTCTCCGAGAAAAAAAGTCTTTCCTTACAGCTCCTAAATACCTGATAAGACGACATGGCTGGATACTGCACCATCATGCCTTGCACCTGATTTCCCTGTTGATTATTCATCAGGTTCTGGCTTTGGGGCGGCTGCTGCATTCCCATGAGACCCTGGAACCCCTGCTGCTGGTTCGGCAGGACAGGCTGGTAACCTGGAAGAAGAAAGACGTCTTCAAATACTCTGTTGCTTGTAGGGGCAAGATTACAAGAGTTCTAAGGCACAGCAAATGATCCCATCATTTACACCAGTTAGTCAAAAACAATTACTCATTCCTGCAGAAATGCTACTGGAAATGAAAACTGAAGTGCAATAAACAAGTGCATGAGCTGGCAGCCTTGGCAGGCTGACCTCAGTGGGCAGCACGCTTTCGTTATGCTTTTTAACATTGTGGCAGAGACCACCTGGAGCAATGTCTGACTGCAGCACAGAGCTGTAAAACCCTGAAGAGACACAGGATGCTACTGTCTTTTGGCTATTTCCTCAGAGGCAAAACTCCCAACAGCTTCAAGGACACCAGCATTTGGCCTTCACGGTCTAACCTGACAATTTTTTTCAGGTCACATTTCTAACCTTACCCTCTTACCTTCCTTGTAATGCAGCTCCCTAGCATGATGTAAACAGAGAAGCCTTTATTTAATCAAGAAGAACATCTCTATACACACTGGCTGTCACTTGCAAGGTTTTTTATGTAATTAGTGTATATTAATCATCATAATCCACCATACTATTTTCATGTGTGTCAAAGCAGGAAAACCATAAATTAGGGAGTATCCTCCCCATTCCTTGGTAAGAACACTAACACATCAGTGCTTGCACAAGGACGAGAAGCTGATGCTTCTGTTTTAACCTGTGACTGTGTTCAAAGTCACCATAATATTGCAGGTTTTCTAGAGGGATGGTTCCTCTAGGACTAATGGAGAAATAGGCAAAGACTGGGTGATCTTGAGAGCCAAGCTGCAGCAGTGTGGATGGCAAGACAAGCACAAATAAATATTTCTCAGCAGCAATGTGATTTTGCCTGGGAATGAGCCTAGACAGATGGAACTGGGCTGGCTGGGTGATGCTGATACTTAGCAATTAAGAACTTCACAGAGAAAGCAGGAAGGGAAAGGAGGATGCAGAAAGATCCTGCCCTTGAAAAATGTGGCCAGACATAGGTATTATAAATCTATGAATAATTTCTCCTTAACACATTCTGTGTTCTTTAGCACTCGTATTTTTAACATGCAGTTATGCAGTGCACTATTAACTCTGTAGTGATGTTCTTACAATAAGCGTATTTCAGACAAAGAACTACCAGAAGGAGCAACTCTGTGTCATCTTTCCATGAAAAAATTGTGTCATGTCTGCTCAATTTATATTCATGAATACAGTATGTGGTTCAATATACTTCACAAAGTGAAAACCATCATCTGGGTACTTCTTCATTATGTAAGAGAAATAAAGTAACAAATGTTTCTGCTGATCTCAGATAAGTCAATTGATAGCTTTCCTTCTAAATCTGTTCTTATGCCAGGGAAATGTTAAGATTTCTGGTCAAGTATTTGGCATTAAAGATGCCATTCCAGAGATTAATGTGTCCAGTCAACTGAGCAAAGTAAAAAAAAAAAAAAAAAAAAAAATTTCCATGAGTGAATAACTTGGCTGGGCTGGGATATAGCATTAAACATCTCCCAAACTCACCAGATTATTATACATTCAGATTCGCTCTTTTCCTATGCCCAAACACTGTGTCAGCATATTTTTTAGTCATAAAAATTACCAACATCAGAACTGCTGTAACTGAGTTTACAGAAGGCTTATACAGCAATAATAAAATTGCAAATCTTCTTCTGCTCCAGTACACAAATTATGTGGGGGAGGGGATGAAGGATAGAAATAAAAGAATTAGCATTACTCTTCTGGTATTTGCAGGACTGGAAGTTTAAGTAGAGGGGTGTCAACTGACAGCAGAAGCAGCAACATGAAATTCATCTCCTGTCACCTCTGGTTGTTAAAGTTAAGTCCCAGATGTGTAAAGAACCATAGATGGATTGTGAGCCAGGGATCAAGTGACACTTTTGGGGAATGTAATCCAACACTGGATCTGGGCTCAGAAAACTGGATTGTAATGCACCAGCACAGGGTGGCACACTGGTGCTCTGCAGCAACAGACAGACACCACTGGGGTCAAGTAGAAAGCAGCCCTTCTCTTATTCCTAGTAAATATGATTGCATTATTAACATTACTTTTGTGAGACTACTGCTAATGCCCTGCTGTGTGTTTAAATACACACAGCCCTCTCTTCACCTCAGCTTTGTGTTCCATATTCTCCAAATACGACGGATTTGTGACCCAGTGCAGACATTACTATCTAACTGAAACAAAAAATCATGGAAAAGTTGAAGTAGCTACCCTTATGATGAACGTATAGGCATGATCTCCTGGATATATTACAAAAACATAGAGTCATAGAATGGGTTTGGTTGGAAGTGACCTTAAAGACCACGTTAAAGACCTTTAAGTTCCAATGACACACACACACACATAAATACCCAGCCCTGAAAAACTCCTCTGTACTAGCAAGCACTGTTTACTACATGACATAACCACTCCAGGTTTAGGTGCAGAAATATGGAAAGGAGATGGGCTGAAGAGCTGAGGTCCACTGGGCTACGCATTATTATTTTAACAATCTTATTGTAGCACTCTTCAAGGACTTTATAGAGATTTCTCCTGACCATAGGACATGTGCACCCCTCACCCCTGTCTCAACCTGCAGAGTATATCAGTTACATCCCTGAAAGTGAGAATAAGATCTTTTTCTTACTCCTTGTGTAAGCCTTTTGCAATGCTCTGACCACAGAGAAAAGCCTCAATACAAATACTTCATATGCAATCTAACATACTTCCAAATTGATTAGATGGGAGCAAAAAAGTTGTATCCTGAATCCTCTAAGACTTTAAGGGAAAATACGTCACTTTGCCTAGAAGGAGGTACTTTTGAATATTTAATGTCCTGACTTGTGAGTAGAAATGGGGATATTTAAGAAGTTTACTGGCCTGTGTGTATCTTTGCAAAGATGCTGGCTGTCATCTCCTTACTTAATATTCATGGAATTTTTTTTTATGATCAGTACCCTTTGGAATTAATTGAAGCTAAGGATGTCAGACCATGCTGTAGAACTCAGTACAGCATTTAGTCGAAATCCAGCATCTTCTTCAAGGTTCTGCATCTCAATAAAGCCACTTCATTTTACCTGATAGCAAAGCCTGACCCTTTATTATGTTAAATACATGAAGAAAGATGCAGATTTGTCCATTCTATTGAACATAAAAACGTGACAAGGTAAAAAAATATACTCTAACATTACAGAGGAGATACAGAATACTAAAAATTGAATTAATTTTTTTTATCTACAACAAACTTTATAAGCAAGAAAAAAAAATGCTGCGACAAAGAAGCCAGTATCTGTTCTGCTAAATGGCTTCTGTTTCAGCACAAATGAAAGTAGAACAATTGGCACTCTAAGTGGCAATCCATTTGGACAAGAAGTTGTTAATATTAGAAACCAGCTGCTCTGAATTTCCTATCACTGCAGCCCAAATTCTCCATGTAATATTTGAAACAGGTGTTTCAAATTTTCAAAACCCAGTGTTTACTGGATGTTGATATCTTTGTATGTTTCTGAACTCTGGCCAGGAAAAAGAATGGAGGTGGAAGAATTGAGATATATATCAACCTTTTAGCACTGTTTGTGAAACTATATCCTATTTTTTTTTCTTTTTCCTCAGGCACAGACTACCAGAGAGTGCCATTCCACCAAAATTCCTTGATTTGTACACAAAAGAGCACAGTCTTAAACTATGCCATGCTTTTCATGTGTTATTTACTTTTCAGTGACATTGAAATAATACTGTATTCTCAAAAGTCTTGAAAACTGACTGCAGTGCTTTACTGGGCAGAGGTGGATGTTTTGGAGCTACACAGGTGTAAGGAAAGTGACAACAGGAAGTGGCAACCTGCTTATGCAGCAATAGTTTTCTTTGCGCTTGCTCTTTTGCTCATTAGCTTTCATACTACGTGAAAAGTAATCCTTAAAAGCCTCTTTACTGTCCCCTGAGAACATACATACGTGGGTTATTTTCTAATGGCAGTACACATCAGATGAACCATCCTATTACTGCAAGCTCCAGGGCCTCTTTACTGCAATTATATCATCCTGCTCTATGTTATCTCTGGTACAAAGGAGGATTTTTTAAATCAGGGCAAACATGAGAGACACTGTTAAACAACCAGAGGAACAAATCGTGCACAGAATTTCAATGGATGCCTCAGAGGAAAGATGAGCCTTGGATTCCAGCTGAAATGGAAGAGGCCGTCATACCATCAAGGTAATTCTCTGAACCTTTACAGCCTGCCTCACCATTCTACAAGTCATCTAACTTAAACATCCCAGGGGAGAAGGACTGCATGAAAGACCCACAAATGTTTCAATTTCCTAATGAGGCTATGCAGCTTAAATGACAAAATGCAGCAGCTTTACACCTCAGCCAGAGTGTCACCCAGAGCTGCAATTAAAGCATGTTTGATGCCCTCCTGGCCTCAGCACACATCCTTCATGAAAGGCATTCATGTTGGGAGGGACTGTTTCATTGCTCACATTAGATTTGGAGCATGTGTAACCAATGTTCAGAACCTGTATCAGCGCTGTGGGTGAAGAGTGTCTGACAAGTGCAGGCGAGAGTCTCTGAACTGCAAATCTCATTGTACTCTTTTGAATAGAGTCCTTGCATCCATGCCCATCCAATGCAAACACATACACTCATGGTGCTTTTGATGTAACATGATTTGAGAGCTCACCTCCTCCCTTTCTGCTTTACTCATTGTAGTGCCACCTAAAATTCAGGTACCTAGGCAACACACTGCAGTGGCTTAGGCAAGCCAAGTCCAAGTGAAGTCAAAAGGGAAACCCCAAGAAGAGGTAACTGGGCTGGGTGGAGTGCTGCACAGAATCTGGTCATGCTCCTGCCTGCTCTGCAACTAGTGCAGTGCCTTTCTGGTGCCCTATGCCACCCTCCCTTTCCTTTGCCCTCCCTCCCCCAGTACAGAACAGCTCAGCCCCTGCAGCAACTGCCAGGAGAACTGCGAAGAGATTGAATTTGAGCTCACATGGAAAAGCCAAGGAGAACAAGCACCAGCTCTTGATGGAGACCCTGTGAAGTCCAATTTTAACAGCAAATTGTGCACACAGATGGTGTTTACATTTGCAGAAGACTACCCAAAACAGGTAGGAGCTGAGAAGCAAGCTAAAAACATGATCCAAAGTCAGGAAGCACACCTCTTTCAGAAAAAGGCTTAATGAGCTCACTCTGCTCAACTTATTCAAAAGAAAAAGAAGTATCTGCAAATAGACAGTTGTGCTGGTTTTGGCCAGGGCAGAATTAATTTCCTTTCTAGTAGCTAGTACGGGATTAAGTTTTGGGTTTGTGCTGGAAACAGTGTTGGTAATTCAGGGACTACTGCTGAGAAGTGCTTACTCAGACTTTCTGCTTCTCACAACCCCCATCAGTGAGCAGGCTGGGAGTGAACAAAGAATTTGGGAGGAGACACAGGTGAACAAAGGAATATCCCATACCATATGACAACATGCTCAGCATATAAAGCTGAAGCAAGGAGGGAGTGGGGAATGTTCAGAGTGGGCATTTTTCTTCCCGAGTAACTCTTAGGTGTTAAGGAGCCCTGCTTTCCTGGGGGTGGCTGAACACCTGTCTGCCCATGGGAAGTGGTGAATGGATTCTTTGTTTTGCTTTGCTTGCACACATGGCTTTTGGTTTCCCTATTAATCTGTCTTTATGTCAACCCATGAGTTTGCTCATTTTTAATTTTCTGATTCTCTTCTCTGTGCAGCTGGGGCGAGCGAGTAAGCAGCTGCATGGGGCTGAGTTGTTGGCTGGGGTTAAACCATAACAATAGTTCTTGAACAGACCAGAAAATGGTATAATAAAATTACATGTCTGGAAGATAAACCTAGAACTTTTCAGATTAGAAATAAAATTTAAAGTTTCAACAGACCCTATAATTAACAGGGAGGCAATTTACTGAGAGTGAAAGGACATTTGTATCACTTAAAACCTCTAAAATGAGGATGGACATATTGCTAGAAGAAATTATTCAGTTTAATAAGTAGTTCCGGTAATAAAAATTACTAGAATGTGCTCATTGTCCAGTATTAGTCAGACCATTAAATTACATATTCCAGATTTGAAATACTTAGGAAAATGTTAGCCAGCTAGCTCTTAACACTTTTCCTGTCTCTCAAGGAAAAGGACTTATCTTTTGCATAGGAGACAGGATCTTCTCCCCAGTCTCTCCTCCCTTTAATCACATGCTGGCAATGCCACCCAGTTCATTACATAGAGTTCACCTGTGTACAGTGGATATTCTAAGGGATATTTCTGGTCTATTTCAGTTTACTTTGCCCTGGATGGAGTAGTGTTCAGTAGACTTTGTAGACTGAAGAATATGATTGGTATCTATTCCCACAATTTTACTGGGCTACATTTTCCTTTATCTTTTGAAATAAGCTATGGGCATAGTATTAAAGCAGACGGATGTAGCCTTTACTTTATAATAATACAAATTTACAATGCCCCATGATTAAGTTATAATCAGAGAAGAAAAAATGTCCTTGTAGAACTACAATTCACTCACAGACACATCAGAACATTCTGTAAAGTTTTTGACAACTTTCTTTTTTACCAAATGCTCTGAGCTGGTCCATCCCAAAGTATTTGCAAAACTGGAAGGAGGAAAAAAACCTGAAGCAAGCTGCTCAGCAAGATCAAACACTATCTTAGAATCATAGAACTGAATCATAGAGTTGCTTACGGTGGAAAAGACCTCTAAAGTCATCAAGTCCACCCATTGCTCTAACACTGCCTCATTCACCACTAAACCACACCCCTAAGCATCCCAAAGAACCTTTTGATTCTCAAACAGACTCTGAAGGTTATCTGTAAAACAGGAGGAAAACCAGCCTAATTGGGGAACCTTGCATAGGACAGTTGGCCAAGTTGTGGGAGCCACATAATGAGATCCATTCTGAGCACAAGTGAGAGCAGGAATTCGAGGCAACTGCTGCTCCAAGGCCCTGTGCTCTTGCTGGCTTATCACGTCTAGGTGTGATGTGTCAGAATTGGGTGCCCAGCTGCCTGAGGAAAAGGTTTGGGTTTTTTTTTTTTGGTTATGCAGTTGACCATTATCTGGCAAGTTTCACTGCAAAAGATGGACTAAACTCTCATGGAATGTAAACCTAATCTATAAATTTATGCTAATTTTGATTTTAGCCTCACCCCAAAGTGTCTGCAGCTTGGAAGACTCCCACAGAAAACAAATTATTAATGTCTTTTTCTGGTATTATTTTCTGTGTGAGTCTGAAGATTTAAACTGCATCTTGTGAGCTGGAATTCAAACCACTTTGTAAACAATTTTGAAGTTTAAGCTTGGATCTAAAATCCAAAGCACACTGCAGAGCAAACCTGCTGCAGTGGATCTATCCATTCCTACTGTATCTGCTTTCTCTCTGCAATACACATAAAAATGTCTTGACCTAGTAAGACATTTGAGCTTTATATTCTACTTGAAGACATCACAGATAATTTATGGGTATGAACTGGACACCATGTGAGCTAGAAGGACAAGTACAGAATAGCTGAATGCTAAAACGCCATCCCTTTCCTTTCAAAACACAAGACCATGCAATTATTTTATTTAGTTTTCACACACATACAAAGGGGGGAAAACCAAACAAGAATACCTATGCCTGAAATAAGGAAGTCTTAAGAAGCAACAGAAAAGGTATGGAGGTATGAGGCAGCACATAAAACAGCACGTCAAAAACCACAGCAGCACACAGACTCATTTCGCCTACAGCACTTGGCAAGTTCAGACCCTCCAAAAACAAGAGAAGCCTTTTAACACAAGTGACTCACAGTTTGGCTTCTTTCATTTCAGGTAAAAGCACATCCCACTCCAGCAGTACAGCTTGCAGGGGAAACCATGGGTTATTGCGTTAGATTTGTTTTCAAAATTTTAAACTAATGGCATCGATTCTTTCAAGTTGTGCGAGATCAAAACAATTTTTAGCTAATGGCACTCCAGCTACATTCACTGGAAACAACGCAGCAAATGTATTCCTAAAGTGATTACAATGACAGCGACTCGAGTAATTCTCTGCAGAGCTGAGGTTATAAAACTGCAGGATGTTGAACTTTGAGTCTTGAAACATAATTGCTGCCCAAATCGTAGCTCCGAGTCCCTAAATTTGCCATAGCTTCGCAAGAAACACATTCATGCTTCCCAAACCTGGTAATAGACCAATAGTCACAATTTGTTGCCAGACACACACAAAGAGCCATATTCAGCTGCATTAAGAAACTCAGCAAGATGTATATGCATCAGAGACATGAGCCTGTAAGATTTCTTATCACAAGAGAAAGAACAAAAATCCTGGATAAAAGAAGTTGTACTGTCTTCCCCCCCCCCCCCCCCCCCCCCCCCCCCCCCCTTTTCTTTCTCTGGTTTACAAAGCTACAAATCCTATGAAAGCAATAGTGCAAAAATATCTTCATCCAGCTTCAGAAGAAGAAACAAAACTGGAAAATTTTATGAAATTCTGAATAATTCCAGAGCAACCTTTTTGTTGGATTTAGTAAAAACTTCTGGTGAATATACTCTGCTACACTAGAAAATTTTTTTTTTTGTGGGTAACAGCTCTGAAATTGCCCATGTGGTGAGTTCCTCTAGAGTGCTAGAACAGGATCTGTCCAGGTGAACTGCCCCTCCTTGTCCTCTTGTTTTATTCTTCCTCAAAAGAGTTCTATGAAATCTTGGTTTTACTTGTTTTGCAACCCCAGGGGCTGAAAGAAACCCAAAGCACAGAGCATCTGAAGCATGGATAGTTTCATGTGCTACTCAAAACAATGCTGCCAGCTGGGGGCATTTCTCCACTGCTAACAAAGCTAAAAAAAAAAAAAGATTTAGGGAAATAACACAGCTAGCAAAGCAAATCCTCCTGGTCCAAAAGATGTGCAGGATCAGAGCCTCAAAAAAATACTTTTAAACTCTGCTTTTCCTGTATAAACTAAAATAAGGTGCATTTTTGCAAAAGCCAAGACAGACTGCTTTTTGTACAGACTTTTCCTTGAGAACAGTCACTGCATAAAACAAATGAGTTCACTTGGGAGGTAGAAAGCCTCTTGTTGGGGTGATTTAGATTATGGCAATGAGAAATGATGGAAGTAACACCACATATCATAATGTAAGATTTAGCACTTCTTATATGTCAAAGAAATATCCATTACCTTTTACCTATTCTTTTACCTTTTTTCTAAGATGCCAAGTTCCGACCTGGAAATGAGGAATAGCATTATCTTTTAAAAAATATTTATATGCATGCTTGCTGTCCCATGGGTGAAAAAATGTTTTTGCCAAGAGTGTTGAACATTTATTTAGTGCCTACTACTTCATCACCCAAGCAACTACCTTTAGGGCAAACATGCAAGCTCCTGGGAAAATTGAATTTATGAATCACTTAAAGATGCATATCCACCCCAGAATTACTTTTCCACACCTGAGAAGAGTTGGTTTAAAACTCAGTGACTTCACTACTGAGTAAAAAGGCCCAGACAAGTGAGAGGTATGATTAAATACTTTCATTATATACCTAATGAAATCACATACTGTAACATCTTCTGAGACTAAAATTTTAATTAAGGCAGGCTGGCATTTTGGCTTTTTTTGCCCCCCTTATGTTCCAGGGGAACAGCAGGTAAGGTCAAACAAAAAGCTTATGTGATAAAATTGCGTGAGAGTGCTCCTGGGACACCTGGCATTATTAACAAGAACATGAAGAAGGGCACAGTTGAACAGTTCAAAGATAAATGATTGCATTCAGTTTACTTTTTGCTATCAATTGGAGAACCTGAGAGAGCTGTTATTTGACAAGAAATGTATATAAATAGGCATCAAAAAATCTTGAATGGATACAAATACTGGAGACTTGAAGCTGGAGATATGTTTTTCTACAGTTTAAAATCTGGATCCATTCCTTTACTTCTCTATACAAAGGATTTTCAAACCATGGGGACAGCTTTAAGAAGAACTTGCTACTAGTAAGTGGCTTGATGCTGAAAATAAACCTGTTCTTGCTGAGAACCTAAAACCATGTAATTATATGACACTTTAATCACTTATTTTATTTCCTTTCCAATACACATTTATTTTATGTTTTGAGACCTTTTAGCACTCTTCCTGCTCTTCAAAAACTATGACAAATATTTCTTGTTCTTCTCCTTGAAGATAAATCTAAAGATAAACAGAGGAGCACCTCTTACAGACATGGGATATAACTCCAAGCTTCTGTAAGATTCTGAAAAAGAAAATTCTATTTTTAAGACAAATCCTTTTATCTCACTTCAGTAAAAAAAATATAGAGGGAACAGCCAGCTGCAATCCAAAATAATTGCAACACAATAATGCAGGGCTCCATTACAGCAGCCTAATTCCGGTAAAGCAGCTGATCCAGGATCTTGGCACTTGCCCAGGCCCTGGAGCCTGACTTAAATGCATTAACCCAAAGCATGTGCAGCTGTTTTTGTAATCCGAGGCTTCTGCATTTTATTTGAGACCAAGAAAGAAAAAAAAAATTAAAAAAAAATTAACCCAGCCAGCAAATGACACAGGTGAAATAAAGAGAGAGAGGGAAAGTATTTTATGCTTTTGAACTAAGTTAATCCATGGAGCCACATGAACAGCTCAACAGCTTTGGAGAAATGAGCTTCGGACAGCATTTCCCTCTGGCCAGTACCACAAGCAAGGGTTTACATGGGAGAGTTGCAGATGCCCAAAGCCAGCTGAGGTGCCTGCAGGGAGGGTACTACAGGACCTGGGAGGATACGACATTATTCTGAGAGGGGTGAAACCTTCTCATCCCAACAGAGCTATGCCACTGGAGGCATGTACTACAAGCTGGTGTACAGTTCTCACGAAAACAGGGAGCTCCAAAATAGTGCTAGGGAACATGTAGGAATAATCCTGCTCTCAGCCCTTGCCCACCAATCCCAACAACCTTAAGGAGAGTCAACCGAGACTCATGGGCAGGCAAGTAGGTAATTTTGGAGAAAATGTAGGATGCTCTTAAGGGAGATACACTACTTCAAGACCAAAACAGATGCAAATCTGGTAGTAGCCCTTACTGTAGCCACAGACAGTTACATTGATGAGGTCTGCTGCAATTCCTCTTTAGGAGGTTTTTGAATAGCTAATGTACAGCTAAAACACCAATGTGTGAACCAGTAAGCATTGACAGAAAGATTCCTTTGGCATACGACATGCTCATTAGATGAAGAGCAGCTGCAATACTCTCCATATGTACCTGTATCTATGTTTGCATTGTGTTCATGGCCATAAAATAACTGTTACGTGCAATATCTATTGATTTAGTTAGTAAATCCCTAAGGAACTATGTGATGGGACAGCTAACCACCAAAAAAAATTCAGTATGATTCAAAAAAAGCACAAATACAAAACTAGCAGGATCAAATTTTCCATGCCAGCTGCAAACCACAGACTCACTGAATTTCAGCAGATTCATTTCTTCTGGTTTGGTTTTTTGGATTGACCCCTAATAAATAATGGCAGGTCTGAGTAAAAAAATTGTTAAGCCCTGTGCATTGATCTATCTATAACTTTGCTCTTGATAGCAGCTTGTTATCTTGGCATCAGCTCTTGATACTGATGAAATATCTTCAAGCACAAGCTCAGAGTGAACCTCCATGCCAGATAATGTGCAAACTTCAAGGGATAGCTGCAGTCCCTACAGTGAGGATGATGCATTCCTGACAAGAAAAGACAACTGCAGGTAGAAAAATAAGCACCCAAGGGAAATCATTTGCCCAGAGAAAAGGAGAAGAACTGCACAATACTTTTCTGGAAAGTACACCAAAATATGAGTGCTGAGTGCTTAGACCCCTATTCTGGCTGCTGCTCACCAGCAGGGTTGTGGAGATGGATGGTCCCTGGGCTCTTGCTGCTTCTGCCAGGCTGTTTTTTTCCACACACCTCCAGGTACAGCTTCCTGCCCTGCCCACATCCTCTCTATTGGAAGAAGACTGCAGCATTCTGGTGATACTGTTCACTGCACCGTGTTGCATCTTACTGTGGGCAGACTGGGGTAAACAGTGCTAGCACTGTATCATTAACAAACCCTGATTTTTCACCTTCACAAGCTGGGCTTTGCTTTGTGTCTCAGCCTCAGGAAGAGTTTTCATAAACACGTCAACTGTAAATACTACCTGCAACAAAGACACAGCCACTGCCTGATGGCACTCTTCCTCTCCCTGTACAGCTTCTGCATACATCTACAGGCACCAAATCAGGAGCAAAGAGCACTGAGTTTGTTTGTTTACCTATAGCATAAGGACACAGCAAGTTGCAGACTACAGCCCCCAGCTCGATGCAAACAGGCACAGGGACACTGAAGCCAAGAGGACTTTGATGGAGCATATGTCTGCCCATATGGGCCCAACTGCAAAAATCTCATCTTTTCCAAGTGCACCCATGCAGAATGCAATCCAAAGACTACTGGGGTTAGCAGTCAACCTTAACCAGCTCTGTACCATATTAGAAGCACTCGCCTGCAACACAGTGATTACTCTGGCCCCTATACAGCAGAGCCCTTGAGAATTTGTTTAACTTTTAAGCATAAAAGGTAATTTCTTGATTTCAGAGCAATGATTTTCAGGCTTGAATACACTCCTGGACCAGGGAACTCAAGCCCTTGAAGGAGAGGATCTCCAGTGGGAAAGATACAAGCACATTTATTCACACTGTATTCTTTATCATTGCTTAAAAAGGTTTCTGAAAAACTTGACCAGGCAGATAGCAATCAAATCAAGGAAAGAGAGGTCCTGTTCCAATAAAATTCTGTTCTACAGTACATGAAACAAATTCATTTCTTGAATCCTTCTGCACAACCACTGCTTAACCCACAAGAGAAAAAATGGGGCAAGGTGGGACTGAGCCTGCATTTACGCATGGTCCTTGCACATGTATCTTCTTATATGAAAGAGCCATTAGACCAAGCAGTGGCTATGTACCAAGAGATACTGGCAAATAATAAACCAAATCGCAATAAGGGATGAGTCTACCTTACTTCACCTCTGTGGAACAGATACAGGGAGTTCCCACTCATGTTTGCCTTGCAATTACCAACCCTTCCAGTTTACTGCAGACACTAGTTTACATTTCCTGTTTTTCTTGATTAAAAATGCCTTAATGAAATTGGGTTAAGCCTTTGCTAAAGCAATTGCTATCATTGAGACCCTCCCTTCCCTTTAGCCCTCGAAGTATGAGGTAAAAGACCTGTAAAGTGCCTACAAGTACTTTCAATCAGTTTCTGTTCTGGGCAACCACTCCATTCCACATCACTGCAGAAATGTGAAGACTAATTGCAATTCTGACACAGGTACAAAAGCAATACATTCGATTACTGCACTACAACTGGGCTGTATCTTCCAGCTAAAGCTTTTTCTTGGAAGGAGGTGAAGGGTGGAATCTACAGGTATGGTCATCCCAGTGCCCAGTTAGCTTCCCCTGTGGACAAACTGTGCATCTTACAAAGAAGGGAATAAATGAGTCAAAGAAAAAATGTCTGGAAAAGTCAAAAACATTCCCCTTTGACATCCCAAATAGAACACCACCAATTTCCAGAACTTTTTTTTTTTTGTTTGATTTAGTATCTATAGACAATTTTGGTTTATATTTTAGTTTGCCTTGGGTAGAGAGGATGTGTGATTTATGAGTCTCATTTCACAGGATTTTGAGTTTTCGTTTCGATTGGCCAAGGAATGTGCAAAATAACTTGTTCATACAGTTTTACAAACTCTTTTGATGAATCAGGTAGCTAAATTCACAAAGCCTGCCTATCTCCACATCACAGGCGAATGTATTTTCAGCTCTTGCAGAATAATATAAACATCTAAAAGAAATGAAAAACACCATGAAAACAGGGAACGCACTGTGAATGTAAACTTTCACCTTTGCCTTTTCTAAAAACGGTTTAGTGTCACTTTTGAAAACAAGAGGATTAACACCTGGATTCACACGTTCCTTGTGTTTTCTCCAAAGAAATTACTAGAAATGACACTCAGCAGTAAGCTTTCCTGGACAGCTGTGCCAAGAAGTCTTGGCTCAAAGAGAGCTGAAGAAAGAGAACAGGAGAGGGAGGATGAAGCTGGCTTCAGAAGACCGCTTTTTTCTGCATCCATTCCCAAGTCTCTACCAAGATGGACAACAGGCTGACAGTGGTTCTTGGGAAAGCAGCAGGCATCTGTCCCCCAGACCCTGCCTCACTCATGCTAGGGACAGCCTTTCTGCAGGCTTGAGAAGGTCTGGAATCAGGCCCACGGTCAGCAGATGTCAAAATGTCCAGCCAGAACATGGTTTAATTCAGCTACATGAAAGAAAACCTCCCGTCTATGGTCTTGCTCATCTCCAGCTTTCACTGTACAGCACGCTAGCTGGAAGACTCCCACTATAGCTGGTCCAGTGTTATCCTTGCAGAAGAGGACACTGGTTAACTCAACCAGTGCTACAGCCTGAGAAGGCTGATCTGACAAGCAAGAGCATTTTATGCAGACTTGTTCTGCAAAACCCACAGGATCAGTCCTGATCCCCTTTTCTCCCCTCAAAGTATCTGCAACTGTGCAACTGTAAATGACGTAAAATTTACTTTCATTAGCAAAAAAACCCCCCAAGCATAGCATAAATTTAAATGTAGGAAAGCCTTCTGAATACCTGTGCTTTGTCTGCTGTGGGTCTCTCCAGGGTGATGTCTGCCCTCAGAAATCACTGCCACAGGGCAGACCTGCCACGGCGCATTTGCAGTCGCACAGCACACTTAATATTTTGCAACCCCAGCAAGGCTGTGTTTACAATCTTCATGGCCAAAAATATTTGCAAAGTCTGAATTCCTGATGGATGCCAGCTAAGCAATCAGAGCAATGGAAAATGCACAATAAAGACCATAAACATATGGAGTCTTCAACTCAGCATAAATACGGAAGATCAACCTGGGTGTGTTGTCAAGGTAGATTTGAGAGCCAGCAGCAGAACTTTTTCCTTGCATACATCATAAATTTTGATAGCTTTTTGCTTGCCTGGGACCTAGTACACTCTGAGTGCATTACTTCTTCTTTCTGCTTATTAGTTTTCTCATCTGTAAAATAACGTTTTGAGGGGTGGCATCTTCATAAAACATTTTGAAATCCAGCAGTGCTGAGTAGTGCTATACATTCAATTGATAAAGTCAATGGAAAAACATCTGATCTTCAATACAATCTATAATAAGAAGAGACCTTTAAGTGCTGAATTAGCTAAGAGTTACAGAGAGAGCTTTGCAAAATTTTCAGTTATATGAAGAATGCTTCATTGACCCCAAAAAAAAGATGTCTGGGATTTTATTTTTTTTTTCTGGCAATGCCTGAAAGGGATAGAGTCACATTCCCAGAGCTCCAAGTCTGTCAGTACTGGCAGGAAGGTGAAGAAGAGGGCATAGTAAGAGTCAGCTGCCAGAGCAAAATCTTAACTACAGGTCTCTGTGAATCAGAAATCTGTCAGCAAAGCAATACAAATGGATGTTTCCAAATTAAACTGGAAGGGTTTACAGAGGCTTTACAACGCTTGCTAGAAGGCATCTGCCAGCTCCCCAGGCTCAGCTGAGGTGGGAGAGATGTTTTCTGTGGGAAAAACAGTTGTTTTTTAGGTTTTTTTCACATAAATCAGGAGTATTCTCCATCCTTAGTTCCTCTGATCCTATGAAACAATCTATGTATGTCGGCAGAAGTATATATGAATTCCTCTATGTGCAATCACTGAATTTAATGCAGTACTATCCTCCAAGTCAGCCTTAGGCTAAAATACTTGTTTCTTGCTTACGTGGTCTGGATGGGGTAACTGATTTCACATACCCTTTCAGGGGCTGCTCAAAGTCAAACCACAATGCAGCTGCCAAAAATGTCTCTTCATGTAAAATTTACAACATGCATTTCTGAAGTGGTAGCTGATGTGCCTAGCCAATCTGCTGAAAGTGTTTGTGTAGCTAAAATTTTTGAAAAGAGGAAATCACAGGATCTGCAAACACATCTGCGTAACATTCTTTAGCAACTACTGCTCATTCTGAGTGCAAATCTCGAGAATAAACACTAACTTCTGTAAAAGGGCAAACCTAAGTCATACCTTTAGATGACTCTTCATGACAAGGAACTTGATCTATACCTAAAAAATTTCCATTAGAGACACTGCTCAATTTCAAACAATTAGCATATCTTCTTCATGTTAAAAAAAAATCAGGACTAAAATCTTCACATTTTAGCAAATATATCTGCCGAAAATAAATAATTTTCTAATTATAAAACTGACTACTTTATAGACCTTGTTCTCATATTCTGGAATGAGATATTGCATCAATTAAAAGAAAAACCGCATACTTTTTTTTTTCCCATCACAGGAAGCCATGGTAAATTGGTTCATAAATATTCACTGGTATTTTAGGCATGGCTGTAAAAAAGGAGATATTTTACTGACTGTTCTGGAAACAGTACATTTAATGTCAGAGCATCCCTGAGAAAGAAGAATTGAGGAGAGTCTCTTATTGCAGTGAACAAGTCACACTCAGAAACAGATCTATGACTACGGCATAGAAGAAGAAAAATATGATGGATGAGCTTGTGTCTGTGCAGAGTTTTCAGTGATGTTAGCAGGTCCCTGCCTGGTGGGGAGGCCGAGCTGGCAGATGGAACAGCTGCACTCCACACGCCTGGGACTGGGACAGGGCGGGCAGGCAGTGTGGGCACAGCTGGTCCCTGCCCAGGTGAGTGGCTCTGGCTGCTGAGGCACAACTGTCCCACTCCCCAGCCCATGCCTGAGCCAGGGCACTGTGGCACAGCTCTGGGTACTCATGCTCTTCATGCTCCCAGCTGCTTTCCATGATTCAGGGGAAGCACTCCCAGATGAAGGCATTAATTATGCCTTAGGCATGAATAACTACTCATGACTTCCCTGCTACACTATCCTTGAGCTCTCAGGTAGGATGGCTCACCTGCAAGCGCTTTCTGGATTTCACAAGGCTTTTTATTTTAAATCCACGCAATTGATTAATTTGGTGGATATTCTGCACAGATAGGAAATAAATTCTATGAGGCAAGGAGGCTCCTCCTCCCCATCTCAAACTCCATGGCTCACAACTGCCATGTAGTTGCTCTTCCTTCTACACAGCAGAGCAGGAGAGGAAATGAGCTACAAAATCAAAGCTGCCCCAGCTGCATGAACCTCTTAGAAGATTGAAAATTAACAAATAGAAAGCAAGCTGCAAGTGTTCTCAGAGCTAATTACTAATAAAAAGTAATAATCACAACTATAAAGCATGTCCCATAAAAATGCTCTTCTTTATAGAGTTTCCATATGAAAACAGAATAATAAAAAAAAAATCTGGGGCTGCTCAATTTTTTTTGATAAAGTAAGTTATGATGCCTTACAATTTACACAAATAAAAGTTCAGAATTGTACCAAGACTATAAAGCATGAGCATAACATATCGTTCTGGCAAGTGATAAAACTGCTCACAGTGACAGCTGTGATTTATGGAAGCAATTCAAATACACTTTGAAAGTATATTAGCTTCGCCTCTGCCCACAAAGGGCGCATATTAGCAGGGTAGGCCACGCCGGTGATAAATTACATACCAGCAAGAAGTGAAGGCAATTGGCAACATCAGATGCCCCAAGGCCCCGAGTTGCTGTGATAATGTGGTTTTCATGATAATACCTCACATGCAATGGCATCTGAGCACCAAAAGAAACACATCAAAGCTGTATTTTCGTTGGCTCTTTGGAAGATAATGTTACAATGGCGAGAGTGGTTGGGACTTCCCAGCTAAAGCTGACATACAAAGCCTTTACAAATTGGCTCTGGAACAAAGTTTGTTGTAGAAGGTCACAACTTAGATGCTACCCCTTGGGTGGAAAATAGCTGCGTCCTGCTTCCAGGCTGTAGGCACTGAAGCAAGCTGCAGGCTCTGGATGTACAGCAAACCTACTGCATGGCTTCAGCACGGTGGGCAAAGGGGCCCAAGGGCTGCAGTGGTTTAGCTCTGCTAACACCCAGAATGGGATGGGGACACTGCAGTCACCACCTGTGACATCCCTTCTGCGAAGGAATCAAGTTGCTGGGCACACTTGTTCACTGATCACACCAGTTCGACCTCAGAGAAAAAGCCACGCTCTTCCCATGGCTCAGAGCAGCACCAGAAAAGGAGCACAGAAAAAGCATGAAGACAAAGTCTTAACCCACAGCAGGGTTTTACTAATGTAAAGCATTGAAAAATTATTTTAAGACACTTTGGGCTAAATTCTGCCCTCTGACGTACTAGCACAGATGAAGACTGACTTCAGAGTCAACCTGTACTTCAGGGGGTGTCCTTTGAAGAGCACACATCCCTGGGCAGTGCTATGGAAAGCCATGTGCCAGGCTTTTCTCATATTACTTGGGAAAGTTTAATAAATTCTATCTGCCTCCAATTATTACAGTCCTCCCATTCTGACACACTAGTAAGCACATCTTTGTGTCCTGAATTAATGACTAGGCCAAAGCACTTACATCTTGCCAAGGATCAAAAGAAGTTTATCAGCAGTTATACTGTAATGAGCTCATCTGCAAAAAACAAAGCACATTTAACAAAGACTTTCTGTCTGGTGGGAATTTTTAATTTATTTAATCCAAAACACTCCCTTGGGAAGTGATAATGAATATCTATCCTATTTCTATGATACCCATTACTGTATAACCTGAGGACCTCAGGCATATGGCATACTCACAGAACGAGTCTGTGAGTAACGTTTTAGTCAAAGTTGACCATTTCTGAAGCTTATGCCAGTAAATGTTTGAGAATTGTGTTTCTACACAATTTACAGGCTCTGGATGAAAAATGACTCAGTGACACCGTAACTGATAAGGTATAAAACACCTATACATGGATTGATACTTTAAAAGTAAGTGAGTTAAATGCTTTCTCGACAGATGGGGGCTTGGAGAAAATGCAAAAGTGATAAAACCAATTTTCCTAGTTTTCCTAAAACATGCAGGACAGAGGAGCTCAGTACCTCTTTCAACCTGCCCTCTCTGTAGTTCTAATCTAGTAGTTAGAAGAAAAAGCATTTTTTCTTGAATTGAATTTTTGGTAGTACAGATAGTACAGCACATTTGAGGCTATCACTTCCATTTATTTACAGCTCTGCAGCACTATGCTTCTGTGGAAACATTTGCAGGAATTGAACTGATTGTGTGTTAAGTCTTAGTCTTAATAGCTTTTTCATTGCTTGCTAATGGAAATATGGATTCAACATTATTTTAAACTTAATGCAGCGTAGAAGAATTAGTTTCATACAGTGTAATTATGATTTTTTTCTACAGCACTTCATAGAAATACAAGGCATAAACAGATTACTTCAAGCAACGGAGAGGAATGAGAGCATTTTTGTTTCTTCAACAACTTGGATACGGCAAATGTAACAAGGAATGCACTTCCACCCTTTCTTGTCTACACCTTTCAGATTCACATTTTTCACTTTAAATAAAGGAATGTTTGCAGCATTCCTCAAATTCTACCTTACCAAAAGACCAGAAATATTCTGCTAAACTACCTCTGAGAAGCATAGGGATTCTCCCCCTCTACTGAAAACTGGGTAAGAGGCAGCAGTGATTGCTATAGCCTGTTGTCTTTATTTAGAAGAAAAAGCAATATGCCTCCCTTTCCCATCACCTACTTGTGACTTGTTGTCCTGAAGCAATGAAATAACCCTCACAGCATTCCAGCAGTCACTGTAAAAGTGACCAGAAAATGTTTATTTATATTCCTTCCACATACTCTAACCCAGAAAACATTCACTTTATCCCCTGTTCCCTGAAGATTTCACTCTTACATACATTCTAAATCTACCTTCTTCCCAAAAACCCATTTCTATGTTGCAGTCTTTGAAATGTCTTTCAGGACACTTCCCTGGAAGGATAACTTCCCTGTATGAGCACAGATGTTATTTTGTCTAAAGCGCCAAATTTACTGGAAACCTATTGCTCCATCTCCAACTCCTCTGACAGCTTCCCAGCCTCTCTGGCCACAGCAGCCAGCCAAGCTGCTGCAGCTGCAGTTCATTCTCCTTCCAAAGGGAGAGCAGGAATGGTGTCCTGGGCCTCTGAGATCTCATTACGGAACAAAACCCAGCATCTTTTAATAGAATGATGTACTTATGATTTCATTATTCACTTTGCAAGGAAAGATTCCACAGAAAGCACCATTGAAAGGAAAGGCAAGAATGGGGTCTCTGAAACTTGCTGAGGTATATTGTCCCCACCAACCTTTCACTTTTACTAGGTATTCAGTAATATCCTAGCCATGGCTTTACTCATGGGCACAGCAACACAACACAAAAACTAGAAATGCTCCATACATGTCAGGTTCCTTAGGTCTCCAAGGAAAATAGTAGCAGGATTCCCATGCGTAAGGCAGTGGTTCTGGAAAGCTGTCATAAAAGGTAAAAAAAGTATAAAAGCTGAGAGTATTTTGCCACATACTTTTACAGCCTACTAACTATAAAGCAACTTGTTGCAGTATTGTCCTTAAAATGAAAGGAAAATTCCCTACTATATTATGTTCAATTTTTCAGTTTCTGTTATGTCAATATTACAATCTTTTGTAACAAGAAGACAAAAGCTTCTTCATCTTCTTGGAATCAATATTACTTCTCAGGCGAGGGAAACTGGTGTCTCTTTGCTAAGGCTCTATTTTAACATACTGCCAAAATACAAATACAATTCTTAACTCAATAGATAATAATCTGCTTTTCAAGACCAACGGTTGAAGTAGCCAGGATGAAAAACCTACACATATTTTAGTATGCAGCACCATTCATTCCCAACCCTGCAAGCAAATAAGAATTCTGATGGTGCAGGATGGTCTGTGCTGATGCACCTGTCCAAATGTCAGTTCACACCAGCAGAAGGTTAAGGTCCAAAGTAAAGAGAAATCTTATACTCCTCAAGATTCCCTTCACGCCAGCCCCACTCTTCCACAGTGTGATCACAGCAGTTTCACTGCTGTGAAGGACATTTCAGCAGAGAACTGCATTATTCCTAAAACTAGGGATGCATGAACTGTAAGAAAAAGCTTGATAAATAAATCTACAGCAAACCACACACATTGACAACTGTACAGAGACAAAGAGATCCCTGAAATGAAAAACAAGCACAGAAAACTGAAGAAATTTGTCACTGCTTGGCTATAGCTGCATTCTCTTTAGAAGTCATATTTCCAGCTTTCAAAACTGGGAATACAGGTCGATGCACTGGTGTCTGAATGGCCTTGGAGAACACTAGGGAGCAAGCTTAATATTAAGAAATCAAGAAAAAGGCAATGCAAAAGTAGTCCCTACAACCTTAATTCCAGCAACTTAGGCACATATGAATGAGGTGCAGTATTTAATTACCTAATAATCATATATACTAGAACAGAATTTGCCCTACAAATTGCTGAAGAATTGGAATGAATGTGAAAAATGCCTCAGCAGAATTTCTAATCTTTACATTTCCTATGCTGCAAACCACAGGAGGACTTCAAAAGCTTATGAAGACTTTACCTCAGCCCTTACACAGGTCTAGACATTCAAGAGCACAGATGGATTGGTAAACATTGCTTAGCAATTTTCTCCAGATGGATCCTTTGTGAGCTGTGGGAAAAATCCTGTGAGAAGTAGGCTGAGTAGGCAAAGTGAATTTTGAAAGATCAAGCCTCAATGAAATCTGCATCTGTTTTTGCTGGGACTCTTAAAAAGGGCAGTCATCTTGTCAAATGTTAAGTTCCTGCCCTGGGGAGAACTGGTGCTGGAAGTCACAAGTTTTCCTTTCTCCTTGTTTAACCACATGGGGGAGAACAGACATACCTAAGCATATTCTCCTGATGCTCAGAAGGCACACATGTAGGGCTTTTGTGAACTATATAAAGAGGTTCATCTTTGGAAAGAAACAGATGGACAAGGCAGACTGAAGAAACAAAAAAATTGAAAAAAACCTCCACACAAACTTGTGTTGGGGTCATCACAAAGCATTCATATTAAAGGTGTTAAAAAATCATCTGCTGGCCAGGTGGGATCCAAGAAGAAGTCACTGTTCCTAAGGAAACAAATCACTCAGTTCTGCCTAGGAAGACCCCACCATTCACACAACAAAGGCCAGCTCTTGGGCCCAACACAATTCTTCCCAAGGACACCAGTGGTCTACAGGTTGTGTTTCTAGGAGGACAGATACAGTGAGTTGTAGAAGTTACAGGTGTTCAGATAAACTACATCTTAAAAAGAGATTCAGCATCTTAATTCTGTCCTTTTTTTGACACTTCAAAACATTAGAAAATGCTTGTATAGCCTTAGATAGCAAAGGTAAACATTCAGCTAATGTATGGAATCCTGGAACAGTGTTTTTACTATCTTCATTGTGCATCAAGACTAAGGGAGTTTCTAAAGCAATTCACAGGCATTTTTTGAAGATTAATCTAAAGTTATACCTAGTTTCAAAACCACTGGAAAGATATGACACACGACCTTTACCTAAGGAATTGAACAACAATTTTGATTATGGCTTTTCCTCATTTACAACACAACCCAATTATGAAACTACACGCATGACCTCACCTAACTGTTGGACTTCTGGGATTATTTCCAGCAAGCTAGTTCTTTGGATTTTTGAAAAGAAGTCAACTCTTGCAAAATAACTAAGTGGTTTTCTGAGGGCTGATTCCTGTCATGGACAATCAAACTTTCCCTCATTTTCCACATCCAGAAAGCTTCCACCTTCCCCATGGGTTCTCTAATCACTAAGCTCTATGGACCTTACCCTAAACGAAGGATAGCTGAGAGTTCTTTGACTTTTAGGAATTAAAGAGTAACTCTAATTCCCAAACTGCTGAACAAGAAGATAAATGACATATTCTTGCATCTCCTAAAGCAAAATCAGAAATCAACCACCTGCACGGCAGATCCACCAATATCTACCCCTGTTCCATGGCCAGCACAGTGTGCAGTGTGAAGTCCTGCCTCTCAGCATCATAACACAAAACAGACATAAATCAAGTGAAATCACATTTACAGTTAACAAAACTTACTTAGAGTTTCAGATTACTACAGTATAGCATAAAAACTAGGCTACCACTTGTTTCATCTCCAAATCAAACATCTCCAGACCTAAAGCTTTTCAAAGTGCTGTGACAAAACTGCTTTAAAACAGACTAGAAATCACTAGAAGTTTTTGACATTTGCTTTTGTGCTTAGTGAGCTCAGCATGATTAGAGCTCACTAAGTAAACTACTGATATTCTTGCACACCACAACATAATAAAAAGAAGATGAAAGAAAAGGTGTGAGGCCACTTCAGGGGAAATCAGAGTAAGATTTTGGTTTATCAGCCCATTTTCTGTGCCATTGCTCCCCTTCTTGGCCCGCAGCAGCCACCAGAAGTATACTAAAACTTTAGGAAACCTATGATAAATAAGAAATTCAGGATTTGTTTTCAAAGCCAATGTTGCAATCACTCAGCAAAGCACCCTGCTGGGATTGCTTCAAAGAAATACAACTGCTTTGCTAACTGGAGACTCAGGCTGTTACCCCCTCATTCTCTCAGTTTCGATTTGATGGATGTCCTGAGTCTGTTTACCTACAGAAGGAAACTCGGGAAAGTGTTCTTGCTGATTAATTATGGCCTACGTGGAATCAACATTTTACTAGTCATCTAGAAATAACTCTCTTAGACAAATTATTTTTCCATGTGCCCACAGCTGTTTCTCCAATAAATCATACCTTTCTAAATACACAATGGGCCACATTATAGCAAAAATGGCAGTCTAATGCATTCCAAATACCACTCTAAACTTACGCAATGTAGTAATCAGGACCAAGTCAGACAGAAACTGAACTAATTGTCCCCTTCCTCCAGGTTTCAAATTGGTCAGCAATTTAAGACCACATATAGCCTGACTAAAAATCTTAATTAAAAAAATTATAAGCTTTGCACTTCTACATTCTTCCTTATAATAGAACAAATAAATACTTCAAAGGGGGGAAAACGGGGAAGGGGACAGGAAGGTACAAACCTTAGTTCCATAACTTCTATTCCATGCCTTCTTTAGTTCCATAACTTCTAACATACCACATCAGCCTTTGTAGCCATTTGGTTAGTTTCAGTTTTCCACAGAGGAAATGAAGAGTGTATGGGCAATTGCACATCACATTTACTTAAATTTTATGAAAGAAAGAAATCTTCAGTTTAGTTTGTAAACGCTCCACAGCACACTATCAACATCTAGACAAAATGGGTAAAAAGTAGGTGAGTCTTTATCACTGCAAAGTGTCCACCATGGAAGTAAAAATTTGGCTCACTCCAGACATACATTATCTCCACGAAATTAGTGTGCAGACTCAACGTCCCGCAAACCCACTGCCATTGCTAGCTGTGTTTTCTAGGAACAAATTTCTTGTTCCTTATATTGCAAAGGCAGATTTATGGGAAAGAGAGATGAGCAATTCAAATAAAAGCAGAATAATATTTGCTTTATTATATTTAGGAATGCTTTCTTCCTGAAGAGAAATGGACGTAACAAACTTATAACTTCCCATTTTTATGGAGTTAGCCTGGGGCTTGAACAGCTCATGCCTATTGCTCTAGTGGAGCAGTATGCTGAGGCATGGTTCTGCACTAAAAAAAATACAGCTCTTTTCACTCCCGCATTTATTTTTTTTTTCACATCCTTTGCCTCTCCTTATCAGAGTATCCTGTGCACTGTACCATAATATGAACTGATGACCTGTTCACATATGCTTCATTGATCCTTCCACTGACCAGTTTCCACCGAGTTGGCTGAAAAGTCCCAAGGTGAAGCGAGGTTAACAACACTGCTTTGGGATCTGCAAAGCATGCATCGGAGCTGTAAGGAATGGCAGTGTGGTCCTGGGAAGCCCTGTGGGCAGGAGAGAAGCTCAGGATGAAGCAGCTCTCAGTTGTATCCTTAGTCTCCTCAGCACCATGCAGTGGAACAGAAACTTTATATGATGGACACACTGAAAATTTTGTAGCAGGCAGTACTGACAGTATGGTGCCCTTAGTGAAGAGCAGGAAATTATTGGACAGATGTTAATGCACCCATTTACCTTGGACATCACCTTCTCCCTCTGTAAAACAAGTTCCTCATCAGAGGCCTTATGTGAGTTGTAGCTGAGAGAGCACAAGAGCGTTTGCCTATGTCAACATTGCAATATAAATCATCTGGTGATAATTTGGGTACAAAATCTGCTTTGTAAAACCCAGCTCCACTCTTTTATGCACAAATCACAATCAAATTCAGACTTTTCTGGAACAAAGAACATCAGGAAACCTAATTCAAATTTCTTATTCCTGCATTAGATGATAATTCTACTTCATGAAATTACTTTTGCCTTGCGATGTAGCTGCATTTATAATTATTTATTGCCCAGCTCAAGGTTAAGTGAAGGAACAGCTTCACTGAGATTCTGTATAGGCCCTTATTTTTCACAATGTGCTACAGAAGATTAATTGCTTTCTATTTCTTCAATTGAGAGAGAATTAAAATTGCCATTTGATACAAACTATTAATCCAGCAATCATTTAGAAGTAGCACATTGCTTCGCTTCTTATAATTTAATACATTTCCCCTCTTTTTCTTATTCTATAAAATACTACTTGGGAACCTTAAAAATTCAATTTGTGGAGATTGCTTTGTAGGACCTGTAAAAATCCAGTCTTTTGCACTCCTGCAGACTCAGTACCTGATAAAAGGGACCTCTCAACAAAGAGAAAGCTGAAAATGTAGCACTGTTGAGAAGATGCTGTTGAAGATGCTCTGTTTTACCAGCATGGTACTTGGAAACCCTAAGGACAGTGCTGAAGCACACAACAAATTGTTTTGATTGTACAGACTGACAAAAAGAGCAAGGATACATATATATATATAGCCTAAATATTTGCTTGCTTAGAAATGGCTGATTTTTTTTTCTTCATTTTGTTTTTCCTTAAGCAATACCACAGGGCTAAGGTCCTTCAGAAAGAGATTATTTGCAACAAGACTACTGTTATTTACAGGCAAAGTCCACTACTCATGTCTTATGATGCTTGTGGGTTTTCATTGTATAAAGCAAATCTAAGGAATACTGAGAATGAAGACAGTAAGAAATTCAAACAGTTGCAAATCCACAAATTATTCCAAACTAACATTTAGGAACACACACTTAGGGGTCCTACATGTATAATTCCAAAAATATGTCTTCCGTTTTCAGCACTCAGTGGGAGCTTTGGATGCCCAACTTTTTACAGGTGTGAATGAATAAACAGCTGCCACAGTAAAAGCTTTTTTTCTTTTTCTGATTTACCCAAGCTAAGGAACATTTCTTAGAGGTGGAAAATAGCCCTGAATTGGATGGTCACCATGGTAGCCGCCTTAACATTCTTTTAGCCCTGGATACAAGCCCTCTGATTGGTCCCAGGAGTGGAAGTTTCTTCATATATATACATAGGTCTTAACAAAGAGATGTCTTAAGACTAGCTGTTGCTCCTTGGTATGACTACAGCACAAAAATCATTATTGCACAGGCTGGCTTCTTTTACTTTCCTTGTCCTTAAGCATTTACATGACAGTAATCAAAAGACTATTTGTAATCAGAAGATCACATTTGCAACCAAGACACTGGGATCCTGGGAACTGCATTGAAAATAAAAGTTAAGTTAAATATGTAAAAATTCAGAATGAAAATCTGTGTTGAAGTATTTCTAATCTCAGCTCCTCCCAGAGAAACTGGGGTAAAAGCTTATCTAACTTCCCATTACTCACTGCGCTAGGGATTCAAACTTTTAAAAAAGGCACTGTGGAGCAAGGAACTACAGTTCAAAATATTGAGTATTGTTTCTCACTTCATCCTGAAAATAATATTCCTGATTGGGTCATAGTCATATCTTGCCACCAACACATAAACAGAAGCAGAAATAGCAGCTGTATTTCTCAGTTCTGGAGTGAATCAACATAAAATGATTCGCATTTACAGCTAAGTGTTAAGATTGGCAACCAAGACCAACTAGAGATATATCTCTTTCTTTCCTCAATCTACATCCTATCAGGCATGAAAGAACATTCACCAGGGTCTGCAGCAAGAAAACCTGTGTTTATCTTTATCATTCATAATGACAAATGCCGGAGATACCCACTGGAAGTGAAACCTCAGCAGGGGCTATGTATTACTAGTAATAACAGAAATAATCAAGCTGTTGTTAGAACCAGACACTCAGACAGCAAATTCAATTTTTTTTTTTTATTTTCTGTTCAATAGCAATGACAGCTACCAGCCATCATGCATTACAATTAGCTCATGCTGCAGGAATGCTTTCTGCTCTGGTGCAGAAAGTAATGAGTGACCGGCAACAGAGAGCAGGACTTGGGGAAGAGGTGAAGAACTGTTTGGAGGGCTATCACATATCCTTGCCAGTTGCTAAGGAAACCAGCTGCTTACTTTGGGAAGACTCAAGGGCTGCCTCCTTCATACACCCATACTATCTGCATTATTCCAATTATTGCAAACAAAGGGAAACATGCAACAATTGCTCACTTGCTATATAAATTCATACATTCTATGTAACTACCACTGGTGAGTCGAAATAAAAACATCCTTGCAATTGCAAAGGGATGCTGTTCTTGTGGGTAATTTAGGTAAACAATAAGAGCCTGTGACAAAGGCTAAATAAAATTCAGGTAAAGACACTGGGACTTCATAATATATCAAGACTGGTTAGCAGAGCACTGCTTCAGTTACTGCAGCATCATTCTGGAGTTCCTCTGCTCTAACACTGAACACATGCTGTGGGCCCTTCCTCCAGCATACTCACACACTATTCTTCTACTGCATCCCAATCTAAATACGTGTCCTGTTCTGTGGAGTTTTACAACTGCAAAGCGTGCTTCGATTCTTAAATCCTCAATCAATAGCAACTGTGAGGCAAAAGCTCTCCCTGCTCCTCCTTCCCGCAGTGCAGATCTCTGGTGTACATTCAGAATATTTTTTCCATTATTAGCTGAGACCCAAAAGCCCTCCACTTCTGCATGCTGTTGCATGCCTTCATCTGCAGAATAGTTACAGAGAACTCAGCCCCAAAGTCGACAGACCTACTGTGAGCAGCGTGCCTGAAGCGGAGCTGGAGATGGTCTCTGCCCCTCCAGAGAGGCTTTCTATCATTTCTGTCAATGCTGGGGCTCCACCAGTTCTACCAGTGGCAGGATGGTATCAGAAAAAAAAAAAAAAAAAAAAAAAAAAAGAAAGAAAGAAAAAAGAAAAAAAGAAAAAAACATGAAATCTGCCTTTGCTCTCAAGGTCCACAATATAAACCTTTTCAATTATTCAGTGCTGGAAAATTCCACCACAAGAAGTGGGAGCGCTGCACATTGATCCAACACAGAATTAGCAACAGAGATGATGTGTGACTCTTTTTGGCAAAGAAAAGACAGAAATACAAAGATTCTTTGTAGACATTGTTGAATACCTTAGTGTGTTACCTTCATTTTCGTGTGGCCTCTAGTTTTTACAGAGGCTGTTTTGAAGGTCTATCTACCGTACAACACTGTCAGAAATCTTCTTCTCTCTCTGCTGTTCCTGTACATTAACTGACAGGAGACTAACACGTTCTGTAGAACAAAATTACAATTAAAAAATTTGTGTTTTATTTTGCAACTCTAGAAAGGCTGTCAAAATTGGCTTAAATTCTAATAAGTATTAGAGAAGTTGAAAACAACTTGTGAAACCTTGAAAGAAAATCAGAAATAAGTGTCTGTCTTAAGACTACTCTATCTGCTGAACCTATCAGTGTTCTCCTCCCTGAATATTTGCTCTCTCCTGGTGTGAATGCTGAATAATTAAACAAGTCATGTAAGGAAGAGCAAAGCTTTTTGACAAAAGTCATTTCACTTTTTAATTTTCAGAGTCAGGTATGCTGCAGGAAGTGTGATAGTATTAATTCTGCTATTAATTTAAATTACAGATATTCTGTGAAGTTGAATGCTGGTTCAGTACTGTTGAAGCACTATTGCATAATGTCAGAAAAACAAAAGGATTTAGTGTTTTTAAGACTAGAAATTGAAAAAAGTTTAAGCCCTGGTCCTGGCTCTTTCAGGAAGCTTCTCAAAAAGTCTTGAATGAACTATTCGGTCACAGCATCCTCCTCAGACAGTAGGAAGAATGAAATCCAGAGCACAAAACTTCAGGTAGCGGGGGCTGAGACATCCTGTCTAAATGGAAGAGCACTTGTAAGTAAAGCACTAAGCTTCTGGACAATTTAAACATAAAATACTTGAACAGAAACTAATAATATCGGTGTGGATCACTTCAGGATCACAATTTCAAACTTAGTCCAACTGAAATTGCTGCAAACTCCTTCTTGATCTGGTCCTACTATTTCACAAAATTATTTTCAATTTCCAAGCCTTCCATCAATATTAATGAGCACAGCACTACACTTAAATATCTAGAACAGTAGGGGTCTGTCCCTCCCATTCCTGTCAAGCCTCTGTGAAAATGAGATGCACTCCCCTCCGCAACGCTTTTTAGGAGCAGCAGTATCTGCTGGAAAAAATAGCATTGAACACAGATGGACACCTTCCATACAAATCTGTTTCAATAGCGCAGTAAGCAATTACTGTTAGAGAAATAGTTTCTTCAGATAATTAGATACTTAAAAATTGAAGTTGTTTATGTTTATATAAGCAGTAAAATTATAGACAGAATTATGCAAACAAATCCATCATGGACCATGAGCTCCTGTCAGGTTGCTAATGAAGGTAGAAAGCAGCAATCTTTCTTTATAAGGTTCTCTAATGACCATGATAACAAACCAATTTTTTTTTTTAGTGTTGCACATTTCCCTTCCCCCATTTTTTTCCCCATTAAGTATCAGTTTATAGTGACAAATGCTTTCAGAAGACAAAGAGGATGGAAGAAGCTTGAAGTAAGCACTCTTCAATTATGCTGACACTGAAATGATTAAATCAAGCAAAAATTCAGTATTTCATTGTCTATTTGATTCCTACCTAAACAAATTTATGAACTCTGTTAAGGTACATTTTGTCTTCACTTAAAATTTGTTTCAGAGATGCATTTAAGAGACAATTACCTCTTCTACTTTACTGGAAGCTGTAAAGGCTTATAATTCTGCTCTCCATCAGGAATTTTTTCTTCAAGACAAACACTAGCTGTTTACAGAAGATCCATGAATACTGATTAAGCAAGGATTGTAGATCCAGACAGTGTTCAGATATATGCTTTCCTCACATAAGGACTTTTTTACCTACTGTACACAAACGAATATATTACTTTTAGGAAAACAAAACCAGAGAGATTTCCTATGATCTCTGAGTCTTCTCACAATATCTGGGCCCTGAAACAGGTTATAATGGCATTATTTGTTGATTCTTGACTGTAAGAGAAATCCTAAAATCATTACATTAATTGCCAGAATTACAGAACAACAAATTATGTCAAATAGCATGTTATTATGTCTGGAAATATTATATTGTAAACTTTTGGCAGAATACTTGCTATCAAAGTACTATAGATCTTAGCTTTAATCTCCTCAAAAGATATTTCATTGCTGATGCAAAACACTCCATAGACTTTTACCTTACAACTGCCTGATAAATCAAGCTAACAGCCTCTTAGATCTTGGCCCAAACAAGAAGATAAATATTATTTTATCCATAAAATTTCTGTTCCACTCTGAAATTATCTGGAACATGAGGCAAACATACAACAATGAACCAGAGATGGAAAAAAATAATGTAATTTGTTGCAGCTTGTTCATTTGTCAACAGCAATGTGAACAGTTGCATATCCGAAGATAATACTCATGAATTTATCCAGTTCATACTTATGAAGCACTTCAGAGAACAAAAATCCTCAAAGTGCTCAGCATTTGCTAAAATGGAAGAAATAGAGATACAAATATGAAATAACACATTGCTGACTTCTTCTATCACGAGAAAATAGAAATAATTACTGATTTATCATCAATACAGCTCTATTTTTCTACTCAGATAGTAACTAGGATCAGTCTATCAAAATAGAGATAATTACTGAAGAATGAAATACTGATGATGCCAGACATGCAATTTACAGAGTACTGCTAGATGTTAATACAGAAATAGTATTTTCTTCCACGTGCTTACAAAACTGGGCATTTCACCGTATCACCTGTTAGAGAGTGCAGAAATGGGTAACAGCAACACACTCAAATGGTCTCAAAAATGAGCATACTATTTTTGAGAATACCTGCTTGAACACACCTTAAGAATGTGACGTCCTATGACGTCCTATGACGTCCTATGTATGCCATCGTGTGACAGACACCAGCTCAGACCTGGACCCACCCAATGGCAACACTTTGAAAAACTTTGCACTGAGCAGCTCTGAACACTAAAATGGTGCAGAAAAAGCATAATGAAGAAGAGCAACAATGGCACGAGTGAAAGGAAAGTATCTCTGTTTACAGTGATACCACATTTTGGCTTGAACAGAAATGAACATAATTCAAACGGTAGACGTTTGTACAAAGATCTTCACTGTTTGTACTAGGCTTCTGCCAGAAATGGGTCACTTAGGTTCTCACATAAGCCAGCACGTAGGCAAATAAAAATAAAAAAGGTAAATAAACACACAAAATGTCTTCAGCCTTCTCTCCAAATGATTTATTGCTGCCAGAGCTCTAATCTAATTTTAGGTGAGCTCATCCCTTTTTCTGCCCTGGAGCCATTTTAACTCAATATTGCTCTCCTTCCAGAGCCACGAGAGAGTACAGGCTCCCTCAGATGCTGTGCAGACATTTTACTTTAGCTGTTTGCTGTAAAAGCCATCAATACCGCTTCATCCTGAAGAGATCTTTTCTAATAAAAATGAAAACAAATCGCCAATATTAGATAAAACTTTGACCTCTGCATCCCGAAGTAGGGGAAGTAAGATCTGAACTCCTTGTTGTTGCTTTGAAAGCTTCCAAAAGCTCCTCCAGGCAGGCAAACTTTTAATTTTAATAACATATTTCCTGAGCTGCCAGGCTGAGGTTGCCTCCTTGCTCACCCTGCCGTAGGAGCCGGCTGGCAGGTCCAGGCAGCCAGCTGGGCTCCCATGGGCCTGCCTGCACGCAGCCGTCCTCCCTCCGAAGCAGCAGCAAGTGATGTGAGGTCTTTGGGGAAACCATTTCAGAAATCATCTTTTCATCTGCCTCCTTCCCATCTGTTCACCCTTCCTATCCTCAGTATTCCCATGGTACACTCTGTTTCACCAACACTATCTTCTGTCCTATCTTCTTGTTCCAGCCCCTTGTTATCCCTGGCTCCTCATGCGCTGATCTGAAGCTAAGTCTGCGTAGGAAGGAAAATGGAAGTCTGAAACACTTGCTTGTGGACTGCTGTCTTCTGGTCATACATAGCTCTTTGTTTCCCAAATACCAAGAGATGCAGTGGAAGGTAAATCTTAACTATTCCTGCACCACACCCAAGTTGAGATCTGTAGGGAACTGCAATCTGCTTCCTGTCACACTTACCAGGTGCTGGGACCATGACTTAGGGGAAAGGATGTATCAGAGGCCAAAGGGATGAACCAGCTTGCAAAATTGTTCTCAGACATGCCTCAAGATCTGAGAATAGGTAAACACTTAAAATCATTGCCACAGCAGGGAGTCTAAACTGTAGACACAATGTTTTCCTTTTTAAACAAGAGATAAAAATAATGCTTCCAACTGAGCAGGCAGCTGAAAGAGCGAATTGCAGGGAAAGACTGATGCGCTAGAGATTTTACACAAACTCCTTGACTCATGTTTTCCAAACATGTAAGGAAAACGATGCAGTAAACACTGAAACAAAATTAGCATTTGCATCTCTGCATTGTCTGCACTTACACATAGCAGCTTCTGTGCTACAGTATATCTTTAAAACTAGGATTTTCACACAGCTGGAGCTTCTCCAGAACATCACTTGTACTTCAGACCATCTCTTGTGCATATCACTTACCATTAATCTTCACTAGGCTATAGATGTAGCATTAAACTGATAAATATGGTTTTATAACAACACAGTAGATCCAGATAATGTCATCTAAGTTGATTTGCACCTTGTTTCAAGGATCCACTATATAGAGATAATGAATATGGTATCACACTGTCAAGCAGGAGAAGCTAGAAGAGACAGATGACCTTTGTGCAATACTTCAACCCTCTTCTCTTTCAGGAACGTATAATATGAAGGTATGAAAGCAGACACAGTCAGTCACCACTGACACCGACCAAAATGTCACCAATTTTATTAGAACACAGAATAGCATAAAAAAAAAAAAGTAATGAATTGCTTAGTTATAGCTATGTTTGCTGCGTCTTTGTCTCCCTGAGCGCCCGAGAGAGTGGAACAAAATTGCCAGCAGTCACATTACAGAGATAGGTTGACAAGCTGGATGACCCCATAAGTCTTGTTCACATCTCATGTCTGGGCTCTTGACTCGCATCTTAAATGACTTTCATATCAAAGCTTTTGCAGGGAATCTGCTTTGCCATTCTAAAGGGTTTCTGCCAAACTGAGATTGAACGATGAATGCTTTGTTCTGCCTGGCATGTCCGGAAAAACAAAACCCACCCCTCCACCTCTTCCCCCTATGCCTGGAGTTACTGTTTGAGACACACTATGAGGGAATCTGCACACTAAAGAAACAGATGGGAAATAAATAAATAAAATATCTCTAACACCAGAATTGTTTATTCCCTTGAAGCGCAATGACTCCTTGACAACCACAATTCCTGCTCCCTCCCAACACACACCAGCCCAGTTCTCCCTCTGTCCCTCTTACTCTGGAGTCATCTGGAGAGGCATGACACAGCAGGAAAAGAGACCGGTTCACTGTGAGACCTGCTACTCACTCTCTTACAGTGTAACGGCCCCCCTTCCGGCCGCACGGCGCTGCGGCAGCGGGTCCCCACGGCCACCAACCCACAGCCTCGCTGCTCCTCGGGCCCACGGACAGCACAGGGTGGCACAGCACAGCTGGGCCCTCCTGCGTCACTGAAGACCTGTCCACCACACAGGGTGACACAAATACTCCAGGAGTTTCCACGACGGAGGGCAACCACAATGGTCAGCTGGAATGTGCAGTGTGATGGCTCACACCAGCTCCCTCTCAGCTCTCTCTGTGCCCAGCCACTTGGAGCTTGAACGTGCAGTGTGACGGCTCACACCAGCTCCCTCTCAGCTCTCTCTGTGCTCAGCCACTTGGAGCTTGAACGTGCAGTGTGACGGCTCACACCAGCTCCCTCTCAGCTCTCTCTGTGCCCAGCCACTTGGAGCGTGGACACCGAGGAGACAGCAGCGCTGCACGCAGGAGAGCAGGCATGGAGGATGCAACCTCTGCTCTTCCGTTGCTTGGCATCTCCAAGCAAAAGCTTTCTCAACTTGTAATTTCACTGTATCTTTAAACAGAACAGCTAACAGCTTTCTCCTCTGCTGTTCAGTTAGGGCACAACCAACAGGTTGCACCTGCAAAGGCACCACGAGCAGCTGAAGAAATGAGTACCAGATGTGCATACCTGCTTGCTGGGCAGTCTGGGGGATCTGTTGGCTCCGCTGTGCGTTGTACTGGACTGAGGCAATGGGTCTGTACTGCTGAGTTGTTGAGGTAGAGTACTGACCAGATGGGTAATAATACACTGGCATCTGCAAAGAAAGACAACATAAACTCTAGAGATCAAAGATTCATAAAACAGAAAAAAACAGGGAGGGGGAGCAAGTCAAGCATATTAGTGGTAACAGCAATCAAGAGAAGAGGTTTTCCTCCTGTCTCTTCAAGAATTGCTGCTTGCTTTCAGCTGTGCTAGGAAAAGGGCTATCAGTGCCCACAATTATTTTCAGATGCTTTAAGAAATAGGAAAAAAAAAGAATTTTAATTGAAAGATGAAAAAACATATAGGATTCATAAAAAGCTACATGTATATACCAAAGAAAAAAAAATCACAGTAACGTTGTAGTAAAAATGTTTTTAGTGAAAACACCACAATAAAATACCAAAAGCTGCAGAAAAACGGATGTAAACAACACCTTCTGTATCAACATAACACAGACAGCATGTTGAACCATTAAAGGAACTCTGGAGAAAATGGTCCAGTCAAAGCAAGGAATGGCCTGGAGTACAAATATGTAGAAACAAGGTGGAGAGCAAGATGGAGTGTGTGCACCCTTAACACTTGGAAGGAAATTATCAGATTGATGCTTCTGTTTAACAGGTACATCCCTCCTTACATGAACACTTCCCTCTAAAGCCTTTCTTGCTCTTGGTGTGAAAACAATTACAGTTCAAAAAACAATCATAGCTGTTTTCTTGCAGGAGCTGAGGTTAGGCATTAAGTCAGCAAGTTCTGCTAGATGGGCTGCTTTTTTTTTTTTTCTATTATTATTGTCATTACATAGAAATGTGTACTACATCTCTTTATCACGCAGGTGAACATGAAAGTTTGAGGGTGACTGGAGCAGAAGATTTTTCCTATACATGTCACATCACTGTTACTGAGACATTTGAGCTAAACAGTTTTCAACTGACCCTTTGCAGTTCAAAGCACTCAAAATTTTTGATTTTCAGCTCTCAGGGATACTGTAGGTGTCTGATAGAGTTTGGCAATGTATAGTATGAACAAACTGCAGAGGGACACAGGCTTGGGAGAACATTGCTTCTCTCACAACTTCTGCCACAGCTGTCAGCATTTCTTAATAAACCATACAATTCTTTTCTCACTTTGTGCGTAGCGTTTATCCTATGTAGACATATGCACAGAGTCAGATCAAATGCTTTTATTTTTTTCATGCAAAAACAAGAACTATTTTTGCCACTTTTATTTTCATGGAAGAAATATTCCTGATACAGATCATTCAATTTGATCATCCATAAAGTTAGCAGAGTAAAGGTAACTACTGCTAGGACGCCATAAGAGAGATCAGAAATTTCCCTTGGAAAATTTCTTGTTTCAGATGGGGAAAAAAAAATGGCATAGACACAAAAGCCCAGGCAAGAATGGATTGTTACTTGGGCAAGTAGAAGCCTACTGAATGGGTAACTGGTGGGAAAAGGATTAGGATTAACAAATCTGGACTGGGTGGTGTCAGTGATGTTAACGCCGCAGACCAAATGACAGTCAACAGTATCTGTCAATCAAGAGGCTGAACACTCATTAATTCTTCAAGGTGTATTAATTTGCATTTCAATCAATTGGGGTTTTTTTCCCCTCTCTCTGCTTATATCAGCCTGACAAGTAGGAGAAAAACAAGGTTTCGATTAGAAAATGTTGTAAAGTCCCCTCCCTCTGGACAATACCAAGTGACACCTAATGGCTACTGCCTGCCCTCAAGCCATTTGTTTTGTTAGTGACTAACAAAAACAAAATGTCCTTGTAAAATGGACACCACCAGTATGAAAAGCCACAAGGAACAGGAAAATGGACCCACACGTTTAAGGCGCAAAATCATTCTTTAAGCAGTATAAACTGTGGATCAGGAAAATTTAGTGTGATAAACTCATCTTGTGGACAGCTGATTGTGCTCAGCAACACTCTACTACAGGAGGATTGAAAGAAATGAGGAGACTCACTCTAAGTCAAGTCAATGCAAATAGTTGATGCAGCCTTGGAGCAGGGGAACAGAACAGACATTCTTTCAAATATTCTTAATTTTCTATTAACATATCCTACAAATTAAAGAATATTAAACCCCTGTGGAAATACTCTAACTTATCCTGCCAGCAGCTTAATCTCACTTAAAGGATTTATTTGATCTGCCCTCAACTTCCTCATTTTCCAGTGCAGACAAGCCCCTAGATATTTAAAAATACATAAGCATTTGACAATAATGAGAATTATCTCTTGGGAAATGATTCTGTAGGTATTAACTTTAAAACATAACCTAAAGACTCTGTTTGGAAGTCAGGTTTATAGTTGAACATGCTGAGCAGAAATATATAAACTGAAGCACACATCTATTTATTTTTACCAAACACATAAAACCTCAGGGTTAGTCAAAGGGTTGTCTCCCTTGCTCTCATTTTCTCAATTCATTGTAGTACATTTGTTATGCAATCCACTTAAAAGTTTATGAGAGTGCAATCTATCAGCATGAAGAAATGGTTAGTAGTATAAGGGTAAAAAAATTATTTCACTTATGAAGATTAATGGAAGAATTAGACAGTCATGCACACATGACATGAAAACAAAGAGATTTGGCTTTTGGTAGGTTTTTTTGTTTCAGTTTTTTGTGTGTTTTGTTGTTGTTTTTGGTTTTGTTTGTTCATCTTTTGTTTGGTGGGGGTCAGTTTTGGTTTTTTTTAAAGCTCACACATTAAAGGAAGAGCTTGGTGGAAAATATAAACATGGTCTAAAATAGGTCTTTTATGCTTGAGGGGTTTGGAAGGATCTATTCTCATCTATCTTGAGTACATTCTGTGTCAGTAGTTGTAATGTTATTTTTCCTTTCTGATTCTACTTTGGTGAACAGTGGAATTAGAGGGATCAGAGATAACAAGTATCACTTACATCATCTACTCTGATCCTCTTGAATTTTTTAGTTTCTGATCACATCAGTGTTAGTAAAATATTTACTTATGTGCTCTTCAAAAAAAAATTACATTTCTGTAGCAAATTATACTTTAGTCGCATTCCCACGTGAAATGCACAATCTAACCTTCAACATTTTGCTTGTAAAACTGTTTATTTACAGAATCAGGTTTCCATGGCACTAACAAGCATGCCAATGCAGCTATATGGTCATTTTAAAATAAATAAAATATAATAAATTTACCAAAAAATGCACTTCTAAAACCATAACCTAAATAAATGCCACCTTCTTTAGTCTAAAAGCTGAGTTTTTCGATCTTAATCCTTGACACTGTGAAAAATAATTTTTTAGTATGATTTTTAATAATTACCTTGTTTGTAGGCCAACCATTCCACTGCATTCTAACTACTACATTCCACTACATTTTTTGCTTATATAGAGCACTTTAACTTAAATTGTAACAGGACTGGGCAGGTCACTTCAGAGCCACTCATGAAATTGCACAGTCAGACATTACTTTTTCCTCTTTCCAATATGCTTTGTCCCTAGATGATAGCAGAGACTCAGTGCAGCATTGGCTTTCTGCTCTGTTCTGTCCCCATACAGTCTGGAACCCACTGTGAGGCTGGGTGTGTCTCTGGCTCCTCTCCATGAAATTCACTGGAACATTGTTATTTCCTCGTGGCAGGATCAGGAGTCCACACATACTTCAGGATGATTTTACTTTCGTAAACTGCCTCCCTACAGGCTTACCGCTTGATTCAGTCATCAGACTGGCACTCTACCCTCTCTCAACACTGCTGATACCCAGAAAGGTTTGGACTAGCACCTTCAGCCAGATGCTGACACCACTGCTAATGCAACTGATACAGTCACATAAATGGGAGTGAAGAGGACAAGAGAAATCCCAGCAATGCACGGACACATGAAGGTGCCATTTCTTCCCAATATCTAACTGACAGGGATCAGCCATTCTTCAAGGTCTTTTCCTCCCTGCCCCATAATAACTACAGTAGCAGGTAAAAAAAAAAAAAATTCCTTGTAAGATGTCGTGCAATATAATTTTCAAAGATCATCAAGGAACACCCTGCTCATTTGCAGTGACTCTCTAACTTCCTTCATAACAAGTTTCCTAGAGGAGATATGCTATGAATAAAGATTTTGTCTTAGGGTCATTACAGACTCTCAAGGAGAGGGCTTCTGCAAAGAGGCAGATGATTAAAGATGACACAAAATTAATGATGACACAAAATTAATTCAGGTGAAAAATCCCTCAACATATTAATTACATCTCCAGGCCTCTCCAAGAATTCATGCCATCTCACTTTTGGATATCATTTTGCCAGTATACCTTCCAGAAAGAATGAGTCAGAGAAAATAACTTTTAAGGGAGGATATCCTTTCCGATTGACATAATACTTGCATTTTTTCCACTTCTTCATTTGCTGAGGCAAGGACAGGTGCCATTGTTAAAGTACTACAAACAGAATGTTAAGGTGTCTGGTCCATAAGTGCTACAGAAAAACTATCAGAAAGAAAATAAAATTGAAAATAAAGAAATCAAAGATATGTGTATTCGATATTTATGGTAGAAAGCAAACAGGCATTTGCTGCTGAAAATCCCAGGTAACATTTGGGATTTGGGCTGAACTTTTGGGGTTGTTTTTTCTAATTGGCTGAACAAGGAGAAATCCTTATTTTCAGTTTATTAAATGATGACTTTGTTATCAAGCTGGGGAATATCTCTGATGAAAGATGAAGCAAAAAGAGACCCAAAGGTTTCTTTCACCACTACTTAGGAATGTCATTTCAAACCCAAGTCAGCTTCTGCTTTAATACAGACTAAGAGAAAGAATCTTGGAGAGCACTGTACAGCCACATTTAACTGAACTTTAATAGAAAAGCTAGTAATTTAAATGCAGTACCATTTGGTGTGTAGGCTTGAAGCATTTTTTTTTTCCTCCTTTCAGGTCCCAAAGGAAATGATCATACTCACAGGATCTCCACCCATGTTTTCACTGCTATTTTCCAACAGCATACAAGGGTATCACAGCCAACCTTATCAGCAGTGCATTTACAGGAACTAATTAGCCATTAAAGTCTTGCCTCTTTTATACTAGTATAAATTCAATAGCAACATTTAAGATATAAAAGTGCTTCTACATTGATTGCATTGCATTGATTAATGCATCACATAATGTTTTGCTTCCATTACCATCTTTATTGCTTGCTTTTTTCCCCAGAGCCTGCCTCAGACCACCTGCTATGGTGTCTGAGAGCAGCCTTACTACTGCATCTAAGCCCCAAAGAGTAACAACAGCTGATTCAGACTGACAGTAGCCGCTGCCACAGTGAAGCTGTGCCACAGGCAGGACAAGGATTTGGGATCTATCGGCCATGTACAGAAAGCTATGCCCGCAGGGCAGAAGATCTATTTCCCAAGGATTCACTCTTATCTTTCTGTAAGAGGGACCCCCTATTTGCTGTTCATGTGCTGCATGCAGCATCCAAACCACTTTCTAGGACTGAAGTGAATGAATTAAAACCTGAAATGTGAATCAGAAGCTCCCATCTATGCATGCAGATGCAGAGAGTGGCTGCCCTCTCTCCCTTTGGGCAAACCAAGGCCACTATGCTTTCCAGGGATGGGCAGCAGACACTAAACCTTGTCATGCTCTCTTCCGCAGGTTTTTTGGACAAGGATTTTTTGGAACAGCAACAAGGTGGAGATGGATGTTATCTGCAGAACCAGAGGAAGCTGACAGCACTGAATTTCTCACCTTTCTACACCTCCCCCCAAGGACAAACCATTCCTCAGTGAAATAACTGAAGTTGTTGCAAAGCCAAAGATATTTCTCTCCTGTCAGTAACTTTCCACTTTGTTGAAATACAGGAGGAAAGCAGTTGGGGTATGGACAGAGACACAGTGACCATTAGACACACCAGTACTGTACTGGTCCTACAGCAGTCTGTACGTGAAAAGGCCGCTCCTCATCACTTGGCCTGGGAAGAAGTTAATCGGCCTCTCAGCAGCACCAGTGCAAGGATCAACTTGGAACAGAGCTTCAGCAAGTAACGCTACACCGTGCTGAGTGAAAACCCTGAGCCGTGCTGTGCTGGGGTGAAATCCAGCAGGGGTGAATCCAACAGCAAGGCACAGCCAGGGGCAGGAGCAGTGAGCACACCCGCCCACAGCAGCCTATGAAATGCCAACCAAGGAAGGCCTGGCAGAGACCCCAGGGCGAGCTGAGAATCTGGCCACACTTGAGGGGGTGAGGAGGTGGTGTGGGGTCCCTGTCAGGACAGGCAGCACCATCCTGCAGCCCACTCAACTCCCACAGCAAACCTTGGCTGGCAGAGCTGGGAAACATCAGTGCCTGCAGTAAAATGGAGGTGCTCACATTTAGCTGGTTCACTAGAAGCATCCTGAGGTTGGATTAAATGATGCTGGAAAACACTGATGGCACCTGGGGGTTGTACATGAAGACTAAAGCCGGGATAGCCTCTACTTAGGAGACACAATCTAGATGGGAAGACGGATTCATCAGGGAATTTTGCTCTTTAGGTCATTTTTTTTCTCCCAAATTTTAAAAAACACCAAACTTGCTACATTTGATAAACCGTGACATTTTTCCTAGCAATATTTTTCTAGCAATATTTTCAGTTCTTTGTAAAAGAAATCACAATTTATTGAACTTCAGCTCCTTCAAACTTGTTTTTGGCAAGCCTTCTTTCAGAAAAAACAGCTGCACATTTTTTAACCACAGAAATTATGGATCTCACAGTCCTCTATGGGATGTCAGCATCCCGTCGTCCTCAGATTTCTTTTATTGTTAATTAGTGATAAAATTAACTAGATCCTTAGCCCACTTAAAACACTGTAGCAGTAAAAATTCTTCATTCCTATGTCAGTACCAAATTCCATTAATAAACGCAAGTGGAGATTTTCAATGAGAAGCAGTAAACAAAAATCAACCAACCAAACAACCCCTTCCAATAGGGCTCACAATAAAGTTACATTAAAAGAAATGGTGAAGTTTTTTACTTTTACATTTTTGCTTCCTAATAATAAAATGAAAACAAGAAAAATGCTATTAATACCATTTAAAGTAGAATTTAAATGAAGCTATTTATAATTGGATAAAGAAATTTGTCTTTTTAATGTGTATGCCTTGAAAATTGGCCAGAAAGTCATCTGTGCATTTTACTTTTTGACAGTAATCACTTTCAATATTCTGTAAAGGTACCCAGGAGACAAGCAAGAGATGTTTGGTAGTGAACAGTAAAACATAATCAGTCTTCAGGAAGACAGTTAAAATTACTGATCTGTGACACCTCACATGTTCAAGTCAATTAAATATGATTAACGACTACCTGGGCTGATGTGCATTTTGCCCTTTTGGTGCATGCACAGGGAAAAAGGAGTGTGGGCATTTACTCACTCTCCTCCTTCATATTCATGTGCAGATGTGTCATGGAGCACGAACATATGTTCAGAAAACGTTTTGAGGAGAGGGAAGGAAATGATGAAACCCAGGAAAACGACAGAGGCTTTGCAAGTATCCTGCTACCTGAAGATCTGCTAAACTTTTACCGGGGGGAAAAAATAAGAAAATGTCTGGACTTTACATTCCCTTCCTGACGTTATAAAGGGCACCATGCCAAAGCGGCAGCGAAGGCTTTGCCTACCTGAGCAGGCGGCGGTGGCTGCTGCACGAAGCCCTGGGGCGGCGGCTGCAGCACCTGCTGGGACACCGGTGGTCCTGAGCCCGTGAAGCCTCCCGGGGGAAGCTGCTGGCTCGGGGAGGCCATGATGTAACCTGTCTGCTGGGCAGGCTGCTGCAGGAGCGGCGAGGGGTACACGGGGCCGGAGGGCGACTCGGGGTTGTCTCCTGATGATTGGCGACTCAAGCTCATCTGGCTGAACTGCGCTGTCATGTCGTCTCGCTGTGGGCACAAGGCAGGAGAGGATGATATAGACGTGATGCCTGCAGCAGGCAGGTGAATTAGCAAAACAAAACAGGTTCCGAGTGTGAGGGGGGAAAGGAAGCACTCAGCTCCAATCCGTGCCAAACTCTGCAAGGATTTCTACAAAAATGGAGGCAATTGAAATGAAAATCACTACAAATGCTTTGACAAAGACTTCCAGACTTCACCTTCACTGCAAGGTGAATAGCATCATTTGGCAAAAAAGCCAATTATTTTGGCTCTTCGCCTGCCACTCTCACCTTTAATTCCAAAATGACAAGTGAACTTTGAAGTGTTCAAAAGAAGACATTTTAAATGTAAAGGGCATGAAAAATAACATTATGGATACCTCTATCCTCAAACACAGAATTTGTCAGCCAAACACATGCTGCTAATTTCACCTGCGTTTCAAAGTGATCCCAAGAGGAATTCAGCAGGATTCCTTGCAGATCTTTCCCTTTATGGACTGCTTTGAAAATCCAAGGTAGTAACCATAGAGAAAGTAAAAAAAAAACCCTAAGCCTAATGCTGCTGTTTCAAGGCTTTTTATTCTGTGTTTGAAAGAAATAAGTTCTTTATTTGATTGAAGGGGAAAGAAAAAAATAAATCTGTGGTAGGATAAACGTACCATATGAAGTCAATGGACCTAAGTTTCATTACACACTAGTAATAATACAGGCATTCTGAACTGTATCTGTTCATTCTTGCAAATAGATAAATCATACTATTCAATGCCCTCAAGTTCATTCTGTGAAGGTCAAAGATTTACAAGTGTGGGTGCGGTTCTAGGCATCTTCATTTCTGCCCATATCATAAGACGTTTAAATACTCAACATAAAACTCCACTGTGTGCTAATATGCTGATTACAGATAGGAAATAAGCATCATAAAAATGTTTTTTTTCTCAGAACATCCATACTATTTTTTAAAAGAAGCCTCTTAATATTGATAGCAGCCCTGTGGTATTCACTCTCCAAAACTATCCTGCACAATGCATTTAGTGTCCGGAAACTTCAAAATGTGTTAAAAACAAAACAAAACAAAGCAAAGTAAAAAGTTTGCTTGTGGAAAGCACTGCTGGGACTCAGCCTCACAAACAGAGACTCACTCTCACAACTGAGAGCAGATGTCATGGATCAATGTTTTAAACACTAATGACAGATCATCAGGTGGCATATGGAAGCAATGCTGTTAACTTTACAATCATCCTACATTCATATTCAGACGTGAGTTGTCTCTGTGAAGTTGTTCCTTTAAAAAGCTAGGATACTCATTACCAGAATGGCAAATGACAGCATCTACAAGAAACTTCACTGAGTCAAGAATGCCTCTAGATTTTCACAAAAGAGAAAAAACATCTTCAAACACATATAATCTATATAGTGTTTGTATAATGTAATGTATATTGAAGATAGTAATTCAGATGAAGTTCCACTTTAAATCAACCAATAAAAATATTAGCCTTCTTGTGACTGTCACTAAGGCAACCTTATATTCCTGCAACAGACTTTTCAAGAAAATTAGCATTGAGATATGCAACTGTTGTTCAGCACGGAATATTTATTTTTCTTTAAATGGTATCACCAGTCATAAATAACATTATTTTATCTGCAAGGATCCATTCAGCTTTGCTTCCATATCTTACTATAACCATGTGTCTTTGGAAAAAAAAAAATCAATCATAAACAAGATTACTAGAGCAAGAGAAAAAAAACAGGAAAAAAATCTCGTAGTGCCTCTTTAAAATGTCGGCTTCATTTTAGAACAGTACAATCTTAGCCCTGTAAGCACCAAGCCAGAATCCGACTCCAGAAGAACACTGTTTATTTACACTAAACACATCCATTGGTGCATTGTCATCATGTACAGCACACCACACCTTCTACAGCTGGTTCACTGCTACTCTCCTTCCCAAGTCTGCTGATACCACCAAATGCCTGCAGTGGATTTAGTATATGGATAAAAGAATACTTAAAAAAAAAAAAAAAAAAAGATTTCTGAGGTCTCTTCTCCTGTCTTTGTGGACATGAAAGAGGGATAACCCAATCTCAACTATTCAATTTAGCAATTTAAGGTCACTTGGCATTAAGTGAGGAGACATGAGCTCCTCCTACCAGCAGGCACAACAAAATATTTTTCTGGAGGGTCTGCTAAGCAGGTAGAGAGCCCTGCTCTAACATCACCCTTCAGGTTAGGTAACCAGAATCAGCAGGAATGCTCACACAAAATGCCCGCCAGTACCAAAGCATAAAGGTGAACAGGTATTTAGAGAGAGTTCTCATGTGGGACACCTGTTGCAGTGCTTCCCAGAGGCTCTTGGACACACATACTCACACCTCCAACTTCAAGGAAAGAAAAATAAGTAAGAAATCTTTAGTACCACAGAAAACTGCTGTGTTGGAGAGACTGGCAGGAGATGCTGGGGAGGATAAGAAACTGCTGGATATTGGACTGACTGAGAAGATGGCTGCATTGTCTGAACAGGCTGCAAAACAAGCAAAGGGAAAGACAATAAATTCCACCGGAGAAAGATAACAAGCACCACCACCATCACCTTTGTTATTGAGAACAAAGATCTCAAACACAGCTCTGAAAATACAGGTGACTCATCACCAGCCTGAGTACAAGAGGTCAAGTATTGTAATTCTAGCCTTCATTTTACCCTTATACCAGACAATTATTTATTACTGATATTTCTGCTTCTTTTCATTGATTTGATGGCTGTTAGATTAACTACAGTCACAGCTATACCTTCTTACTCGTAATGTGAGGCATAGTCAAATTATGATTCTACATTTAATTTTCAGAGATAAAAATGGAAAGCAGCATAGTGTAAGTGTATGTTTGAATTTCTCTGTTAGTGACCGATTTAACTCCAAGTGTGTCATAGGCAAAGGAATAATGATTGTAAAGCTGCTTTGGGAGAACACAAGAGTTTTAAAAAATGACAAAGAACAGGCTGTGAATTACCAACAGACAGGCCATCAGCTTAGAGCAGATGTTTACCTAAATGAAAAAAACAATTTTCCACAGCACTATTACCTTGGAATAGCTTTAGTATTCCTTTCATTTTAACTTCTCATATAACTTCTTACAGGTTTGGTACTATCTGTCTTCTAAAACTGTGAAGACCAGATCAAGAAGTAAGAGCCAATAACCATTTAAGTCCAAACCCAGTAAAATCAAAGCAACCTCACTGAATTCAAACACTATTTCTGCATAACCTGGGATGAAGCTGTGCCAAATTATAAAGCTACACAAGCACCACAGCAGATCATGGCTGCTCTGTGACTAACCAGGATACAGGATTCTTACTTGAGTAGTTCCCTGCGCCTGCTCTGCACTGGGAGAACAGGTATGCAACCCACAAAATGAAGTTTGAACCAGAGCCAAACCCTGCTGCCCATGCTCAGCCACATCTGGCCATACACCATAGGCAGCACACAGACCAGAGAGCCAACCTACCACTGCACTGTGCTCAAACAAAATTGCTCTTCCTTCTGTAGCTCCAGAACTTCTACTAGCTCAGAGCAGGATCATGGCCAGAATATTGGTGGAGGCAGAAAACCATCAATCTGAGGCAAAGATGCTTGAAGAGCACCCATAGACTGGGCCCAATACAACTGGACATGAAAGGGTTTTTAGAGCTCTTGCTGTACTTTATTCTTTGACTCAAACCCACTGTTATCAAAAGAAAAATGTCCGTGGCTCTTTGGAGAGAATTACAGACTGCACTGAGAATGAATGCTTCAGCTTCCACTAATGGGTGAATTTTTCAAACTGATTTTATGTAGATGTGCTTAACAGTACTTTTGAAAATGAAATCATCCTGTAGATAAAATTGAAGATGCAATCTTCCCTCTCCATCTGTTTTATCCATGTTGAAAAGAACATCCTGATATTTGGTCGAGTTGCATTCCTCCCTTCTTTCCTCTAGGTCATTCTTCATATCCCCAAGAGCTCCTTTTTTCCAATGACATCACACTTACCTGTGTGACAAGGTGACTTGCCATTTGCTGCTGTGGCTGTTGAACCTGCTGAGGCTGCTGGGGTGAAGGCTGCTGCTGAGACTGTCCCACCACCTGGCCCCTCATTGTCTGCTGGCCACTGGGAGGATTGTATATTGCCGGCGTCCCATCAGGATTTACAAATGGTTGACCTGAAACAAAACACCCGGCTCTTGCTTAACACTTTTAAGAATATACTGTTTTCTGTGTGAAAGCAAACAATTTTGCTTTAACTGATCGCTCTTTAGCTGACCTGCTACCAGAGTAAAGTGTTCATCACTCCCAATATCTCATTACAGTAATTACAGTATCAGACAGCTATTATTTTTTTTCAGGCAAGACAGCAGATATTTGTTTCAGCAGTATGATTTTCCAAGGAATGAGTGGAAAGTTACCATGGCTATAAGAGATGATTCAGATGCTATGGTTACTTGAAATCATTCAATGATGAATCAATTAACATTAAAATTGAACTTTGGAGCAAACACTGAAGGTAGAGAATGTTCCCTTACATTTTCCTCTCACACAACAGCAGTCAAATGTACACAACTACTTCTGAAACAATACGGTTTGTAGGAAAGGGGAAAAAACCAAACCCACACTTGTAACTGATTTACTGACACATTCTAATAACACAGAGCTGTATTTTTGGGAGCTATGTACTTAGATGAGCTAGCACTCCAGTTTTCAAGGTAGCAACACTTAAGGTGTATTTAAAAATCTCTCAAATACAAGACAAATTCTGTTCAGAGTTCTACTAAGTTATTGAACTCATTTTGCTTCAGATAATAAAGCTGCGGGAAACAATCTTACAAAACCGATGTCTGTTTAAAATAAAAAGTTTATGCAAGTCATTGACTTGAAAACAAAAAAAATGGTATTTCTCAGTAGGAAAAATGTTTTCCATGACCTCAGTTCTCTTTTCCCTTCCATCATGAATCTGTAAATCAAAGGAAATATAAATGCTTCCATGAGAAAAAAAAAAGTAATTTTAGCAATGATTTAGTAACCTTTGAAGTAGGTAACTAAAGTATGAATATCTGAGATAAAAAGGGAGATCTGGAGGAATTCAGTGAATTAGAGCAACAGTGGAATGATGAACTTCTGATTTGTACCCTACAAAGCATCTCTACCTGTTCTACCTACTCCTCAGCCTTCTAGTTTCTCCCTCCAATGAATCATGGTCAGAAATGCACAAAGATCACTGGCTAAAAAACCTTGCCTTCTGTCTCTCTAAAGCATCAAGTTTCTGGATGAACTCAATACCACATTCATGCTGAGAAAGGTCATGAGTGAGTGGAAAAGAAGCAGAAAACGGGGCAGTTTTGTCTACTGATTTCCTGATTCTTGCTGTGAACCCACTGGATGACTATGGCATGGACTCCCAAGTTTTGGGAATCTCAAGCCCCAGAAGTAGTTTAGAAGACTGAATGAGCAGGATAACACGCTCCCAAAGCCTGTGTCAGACGCTCAAGGGAAGCTGATAAAGAGCATTTCCTGTGGCTTAGTGGAAGATGACAGAACTGTAAAGTCCCAGAAACACTTTTAAAGATAAAAAAAAAAAAAGAGGAGACTTCTCATGAAGAAATCTTGAAATCAGAAATGAAAAGGAGACATCAGAAGGTAACAGGGAAGACATCTGTAAGTTATGAACTGTGCCCCTGATAGAAGGGCGAAGATTGCAATGTCATTTCAAGGAGTACGAATGAAAAGTAAATGCTCTTAAATTGTCAGAGGGGTTAAGGAAGAACGTGTCAAGAGGAATCCTTTAAAGGGTAAAGCAGGCTGATGAACTAAGTGAAATGGAGAGCACAGCCACATAAATGGTTCTTTGCCAAAGCAAGTAAGAAGCTTGACTATCTGGGGAAAGAGAAGGGTAAAGTAGAGGAGAAAAAATAAAGGAAACTGCATATATGGAAAAGAAAATGTGGATTCCAAACACCTGGGAAGAAGCAGAGTTATAATCAGAGCAGGAAGAAATTGACAGCATCTCTGGATGCCATTAGAGGCTTGCACAGTCAGTGACTATGTAGTGTGAAAGGAAGGAAAGATCTTTAAAGGACACGGTGTTATGATCAAAAGAGAGAAAAAGACTGGAAGTAGCCACTCTGCAAGAGGAGAAGAAAGAGCTAAAGGATGGTATTGCACAGGGAAAGAAAATCTATTCATTACAGGAAACAAAGATCCTTTTCCTTTTCTTTCAACTGTCTTCTCTTCATCTCTGTTTCTGACAGCATCCATCACTTTGATAGTCAATCACAGCATCTAGCAATCTAAATCTCCTCCCCATGGAGCTTCTTTTGTAATGTTTCTCTAATAAGATGCAAAGATTCCGAGCCCAAAGAGTGACAATTTTGCAGCATGTATTTTGCTGCATGTGAAAAACACAGCAGATGCCAAAGTACAGACTGATTTCCAGCACAAGATAGCAGCATGAAGCTAGAAGTGTGAAACAAGAATTTTAGGTTTTCAAAGAATCTGCTCCCTCCACTACTTTATTATGTATATGTTTACATGGGAGCCGCAGACACAAAACAAAAGATTTGAAAGAAACACAAAATAATAGATACACAAAAATACTTGCTCCCTGAATGTTAAACATACAAACATGCATGGGTTTCCCAGTGATGCCATCTGCAGACAGAAGCACAAAGGGAGGGAAGATAAGGTGCTCTGGTCTAGTGACACTATTGAAAGGCATTATAAAAATGCCTTTCATTTTTTTTTCATAAAAGCAGAAAAAAAAAGAATCCCTGCATACTAGGCAAAAGCCTGAACTAGCTGCTGCAATTTGCTAAATGGACAAGACAGATGTAGGAGATGTTCCTCTTACACGGCTCTTCTGGCTTTCAGGTGCGGTGAGCTCCAGTCTCTGTCCTTGCCAGGAACAAGCCGAGGAACAAGCCTGGCCAGGAACCAGCAATATCTCTCAGCTGTTTGTGGGCTCCAAGCAGCATCAATTCCTTTCATTAGTTTCTAAGTCCTGTCACCTGAATTATGGTTGACTCCTGCCTAGGCCTGATGAGGTTTTGTATGGAAATGGACCATAATGTCTTTTGTATTAACCAAGAAATTTCAGTGCTGCAGACAGAACTGGAAACTACCAGAATAAAAATGAGCAGATGAATATAATGATGGATCTTCTTGCTGACAGTATTAGGATCTCATGTCAATAGTGCAACAGCTTGGAAAAAAGTACACTTAAAGAGTAGAGGCTTTAGAAGAATAAAGGTTTGTGCAAGTTACTAAGTCACCTCTCTGGACAAACTCATCAAACTTATCAAACTCATTACATTCGAATCTAAACATGAACTCCTCCTTGACTTTAAACATGCTGACACTTATTGATTAGCCTCAGATACTATCATCTATAAATATCTGTGGTAAGATTGGTTTAAGAATTTACCAAGGCTGTATTTTTCTTAAATTCTGCAACTTTCTTGGCTGAACTATGATCAAAAAAATTATTCTTAGTAGTGGACACACAAATAAGCTTTAAGCATTTCCACCGAAATAGTGGAACAGAGGGATGTAATACACATAAAATACAAGTTATAAACAAAAATCCCCAGAGAAAAAGCTCCTGAATGTTCTTTTAAGGACTTCGAAAAAAAATATTTTGGAATTTAACCCTCAGCTCTTAGTATAATGGAAGATACCTTTCACTACAGGCTTTCTTGTTTTAAACCCAGCATAACTCAGCTAAGGTTGACAGCACAGCTAGTCATGGTCACTGGAATAATCCAATTACCAAAGAAGCACCACAATCTCAAACTCCCTGAACCTTCTTAACACTGATAGTACAATACAGTGGGGAGTAACAGCGTAACGTGATCCAGACTTCATCCAGATCAAGAAGGCAACAAATTGCATTAAGCTTTCATCAAGCACTCAGGTTCAAACTGAAGAGTTTCTGAAGTGCCCACAGCACTTGGGTGCTTGCAAGTGCCTCGTTTGTGAGCTGCAGTGATGAAAACTACCAGGAACTGAAGAGCTACATCTTATTCTTATCACAAACTTCACCATTTAAATACAATTGCTAATCATATAGCTCCCATAAAATTAATTCTGAAGTGCAAATTCAAATGCAGCCTTTAAGCCCTTAGAAATTCTGCTGTTAAGCACAATCTCTAAGAATGTGACGTTATATTTTGGTTGCACCATATCTCAGCATGCTTGATGTAGAAGAGCATCTGTCCTTATTGATGCTAATGGGATTTTAGAGGATTCACTGAGAGCCAAGGAGCACCAGGACTGCTGAATGATGAACACCCTGTCCGGGATGGAGCAAGTGCGTCTTGTATCACTTCCCACCAGCTATGCCACAACAGCCTCAGAAATCCAATCTAGCTTTGCCTGCACATTTGAAAACAGCAATTTGCCAAACGTCATTTCAATGTATATTTGTTCATAAAATGCCTTCAGAAAAATATGTCTAGAAACAAGAAATTTGCCAATTCACCAGGTGACATCAGAAACACCAAAGGGCAGAATCAGGCAGGAGGGAACTGTACTGACCTGTGTGTGGGTTGAGAAGGATACTGCCAGGCGGTATCCCTGCAGCTTCAAGTGGAAGAATGATATAGCTGGTGTTGCTGGGGGCCACCTGGCCACTCATCCCGCTCTCAGGGTAGGACACGCTGCCTGAAGAATTGGCTGTTACCCCAGGGACGAGAGATGCACTTTGGAGAGGCTGATGTATTCGTGACAGTGATCCTGAGGAGCCAGCACTGCTGGAAGACTCTGAGCCTAACAGAGAGACACAACCACAGCAGGAAGGGGGGTTACAAGGGATGCCTGGCCCCTTCAGGTAGGGCATATACACAAGGACAGCCTTCACAGACTGCAAAGGCATGCACCACTTCATGCCCAGCTAGCAGGAGCAGGACTGTCACTCCCTACTGAACCCAGTGGTAATTTTTACAATCCAAAAGTCCACTTTCCTCATGCAACATCGGCTTCCCCCCAGCCAGTAAACAGATTTACCAAAGAGGAGCACAAAATCCTCAGGATGTAGTTATAATCCCAAGGTATCAGCTTATAAGGTATAAAAACGAAACATAGTGTGTATAAATGAAAAAAAAAAAATACCAAACTGAAATGTAGCACAAAAAAAAAAATTACCAAACATTCTCTCTAAGTAAAAAGCAACAGCAACTGAGTCTAGTCACAAGGTAGCTGTGCAATATCCATATCAACTTAAAGCTACCTAAGATGCTACCTAAGACTTTTGCCACTTTGGTTTTTCAGCACCAAACCTATTAAAATCAATCAATCAAGATAAATCAACTGTGCTAAAGCACATTTGTGCCTGGAAGAATGGGAAGACATTATTTTAAACCACAAATATAATTTTCAAACTTCTGAGATACTACCTGATAGATTTTAATTTGCTTCACAGAAAAAAAGACAAGAATCTCTCAGAGCATAAGGCTCTGAGACTTCCTTAAAGCAGGATGGTATGGATACTTGCTCCACAGAGCAAAGTATGTTTTAACTGCAACTTCATTTTACTTGACTGCACTGTCTATGCATCTAACTTCCACAGTGTTCATCTGCAGTTATAGACTAAAAGGACAGAATTCAGACTTCAGTTTAGCAAACATCTTTGAGGCAAATTATATCCTTTCAGACATGGAATACTGTAGGTGGACCCTGTAGTAGACTGCTTAGAGCCTCAAATTCATTTTCAGTCAAATGCATTTGAAATTAATTTTCTCATATTTAGAAAAATCAGAGCAGAAGAGTTTACTTCTGAAGAAATCAAACCAGCATCCTGTTACTTAGTATTTTTCCACAGATTACCACAGGTTGTTGTGTAACACACATTTTTTATCCATCTTCTTCAAACTTTGTATTCATCCAGCAACCACTACAGACACAGCCCTCTCTACGAGCTGTGTACTGCTTGCCATCAGTAGGACCCTGCATCTGCTTCTACAGTATTTAATCAAGAAAATAATAGACACTTCCAAAGAATTTTTTTAGTTTCATTAAATACATTTCAAAGTTGTATTAGTTGCTGTATTTTTCCTCTCCTTGTAGACTGAAGTTAAAAATTTAGAAATATTATTCCTGAAGAAATAGTTTTATTTATTGGGTAATTTCAGATTCCTGTGTTTCTACAAATGGCAGTTATTCCTAGAGGTCATCTTCATCCAGCTGCAAGTAGTATTTGGCATCTTCCTTGCAATTGTAAATGAAACTGATAGAGTTCAATTTTCTTCCACATCAGTTACAAGGTCCTTTGCTGTATTTCCCTGGCCTTTCTACATGCACTTCACGTCATTTCGTTGAGCTCTTGCTTTACCTTCTCCTCTTTTCCTTCACCTTTTGAATTCAACGGGTCAGAAAGCTACCTGGAGATGGTAGTGGTGATGAGATTTCTTAAACCTCTCATTATTTCTAGGCATGTGAGAAGTATCAAGCCTGAGTTCAGACTCTCTCCACTTTTTGTGCTATTCCAATGAAATACTATCGGCACAAAAGAAGATTGAAGCTCTGACACTCAATTGTTTTGGTTTTTCTTTCCTCCCTTTCTCCTCTTTTTATGGCAGAATTATGTATTGATCTACACCAGCTTCTGAATGATAAAAGCCAGAGGACTGCAATGAATTCAGGTGTACTCATCACATGGAAGCAGTGGAAAATACTTTGAGGCTGTCACCACACAGCCTCAAAGCCCCTTGGTCAAGCTGACAGCTTTGAAATGTCTGCCTTAAAAGATTGGAGATCTGCTCTCCCATGTCAGTAGTGATTTTGAAATAACACAAATACGTCACAAAACCATATCGGCAATTTTCTGAATTTAAAAAAGAAAAAGCCCCCAGAAATTACTGCTGTACCGATTTTGCCCCCATTTATACCTTATAAGAGAGATCTACTTAATTTAGTTCCTTTATTGTAACTTATTTCCTATAATTTTAAGTCTAGACCTATTAAGCCATGTAAATTCCAACACTAATGTTTGGAAATTAACACCAATTAATCTTGTCTTTGTAGCTCTGATTAGCTGTTTTCACGCTGCCTAAATATGGAATGGGAAATCACTTTATAATGAATTCAGTATAATGTAGAAAAGGGGAAAAATAAACTATCTGACTTTATTCAGATTCATATTAAAAGATTTCTTGCTAAAGACTTCTGAAAGGAACTTGGACTAAATGAGATTTTTGCCCCCATTACACAATCTAACCTCTTTTTTTTCACAATGTAATGATGGATACTTTTTCTAGATTATTCTGTAATTTTCTTGCTCCTTCACAGTTGAGATAATAATAACCTTCACATTCTCATCACTTTTCATTAATATATTTTTAAAGTATTCTGAGAGATACAGAAGTTCAAAGAGCTGTAAAGAAAAAGGGAAGAACCACCAAAAATGCTTAATAGCTTAGAGGGTTTGCAGAGGGAGAGCGTGGAAGTACCATTAATTTTCCAATATTCTAAGCACTAGTGAGTGATGCAACATGTCCTGCTCTATTTTCCTTGGATCAGCATTCAGTATCTGATGCCTTTGAACATCTCTGCTCATCTCGCCTTTCAAGTCCGAGGCAAATTTCTCCTTTCTTATCAACTATGCTCTCAAAATCTATCCACTACCAGTGCTTATTCTAGACCATCATCATTTTCAGGAACAATAGAACTCTGGAAGTATTTTTGTCTTGGATATAGGCTCTTGGATTAGAAATATTTATTTGCTACTTCTATAAGTCACTTGCCTTTTTCTATGCAACAGCATATTTAGTGATTTTTTAATGAAAATGGCATGTGATCATGTGAACATGATTATTTCTCTCTGATCTGTGCTTCTAAAAATAAAACTGATGTTTCAGCACAGTCGGTGGGAAGATTGTGACTGGAAGCAGTTGGCTCATGACCTGCTGTCCATACATCAATATTCTGACAGTTTTTGCTGGACTTACAAGATTCATCAGGCTAATGCCTGATTCAAGTAAATTATAAAAGAGAAATCCAGTTCCAAAACTCAGAGCAAAAATATAATATACAAGACACTTTACTAAAAAACACCCCAAAATCTAACAAAATAAAAAAAGAAAACAAAAAAGGAAGGTTAATGTATTAAAATGCCTGCAGTAATGTATTGAAATGCCTTTCCCAACAGGAGTAGCAATGAGCACCTAACAGGAGAGATTAGACTCTGTCTCCTGTTACTTGGAGCCCTGCCAAAGAAGCTAATGACCCCTACAGATCTGTCTCAACACAGCTAAAACCCAATGCAACCAGCTTTTTGCAACTAAGGGGGAAAGAAATACACTCCAACAGATGTGCATTCCACTGAATGGAAAATGCATTAAGAGAAGCTAAAGGTGCAATAGTTACAACTTTTAAGCCTCCCAACAATTATTTAACTAGATATGTAGATACCCATAGAACATTTCTTTAAGAACTTCCTTCATGATGTTAAAATTTGTGGCAATGTGTCAGTGATGATGACACGGTAGTTGATATGCTAGGTTTTCTCTTTTTGAGTGTTACAGGTACATCATTGTGCCCCTACAGGGACAACTATTTCACTTATTACGCTTAGTCAAGAGTAGAAGGAAGGTTTGCTGTATTACTAAAAAGCTAAACAAACCAACATTTTGTATGATGTCCTAAGTAGTAGGAATACGATCTGATTGAAATTTGTTAAATTAGTAACTCCCCATTTGACACTGAATTATAGATTAGAAGATCTCTTTGTACCTACTGAACTACAGAATAACAGAAGGAAATTTTATTTGCTGTGTTCAATCTGTGCTTTTCAGTAGAACAGGGTTTTCTAAACGATCAACAGGTGCATGAAAATAACCATCAGAACCAATAAGATAACCATGTAATGGGTTTCAAACAGCCCCTTTTGTGAAGTTTGCAAAAATGAAGTCACATAATTCCTTTGCTAAGCTCCAATTCTTGTGCAGCTGAATGCAATAAAGTCTAAGACTAATTGCCACTACTGGACTCTACTGCAGAGAACAGCATGTTCTGTGATCTCTCTGTGAGCCTAAGGGGACGCTAACACCTTTCTGTGCTTCAGCTCCTGCTTGTTTGCTATGTACCACTAATTACTGATTTATCACAGGTTAGGGGCAGAACATTTAATTTTGATGTCAATATGAAGAGTGATCCAGAAATGCTGCAACATTAATACTGCATCACTGTATACCCTGTTGAAGGCAGCTGTGAGCATTCTGTAAAAATCCTGAAAATTTTAATACTCCTATGCTCAGGAAGAGTGTTTAACAATGCTTCTGGATGACTGCCCTATACAGAGAGAATAATTTTCACATTTAAAGAGACCATAAATATTTTCCATAATTTAGCCAACGAGGAACATTTTGACTAACTAACGATTTCACTCTTATTTCATACATATTATATGCAAGACAAAAATGATTTAAATTTATTACTGTGAACTATAAAGTTCTTCAGAGAAAAGTCTTTCTGTAGGAGAACTGGGACAGAATTGATGCCCAGCAGACTCTGCCATGCTACCAGGGCAGCATGCCTAATGTGGGTAGCAACACCTCTGCAATTCCACTTCAACCACTGTAGTGAAATCAAGAAAAAAAATTATCAAAATCACCCAAAATAAAAAACATGATTAACCTATAAACATCTACTGAATTACAGAACACCAGGGCTGCCTATGGCAAGAGTAAAAAGTAATGAGGACAGTATGTAAAACATGCACCAACAAGTATCACTTGGTACCTAATGCACCTTAGAAAATGCAAATAGCACATGAGGGCTTTGAGTACCACATGAATGCACTTAGCATTTTTTGGTGAAAACACTCTATCAAGACATATTTCCCCATTGTTTTTTTTAACTGTTATTCTTTTCTGCTTTAATGCCATTCAATAGCATTTTAGAGAGAAGGATGGAAATAATGATTAAGACAGTAGTTCTTTTGACTTTTTTCAGGCTGACCGTTTGACTTTGTGTCTTGGCTTTGAAGGTGTCTGTTTGTTTTGACATCCAGTCTTGCTCTTCTTCCCCACCTCTTCCTTTTATCTTTGTTACTCTTTTACTCTTTCTGTGCCCAGCTTTTCAGTTTAAATGCATTCCTTACAAAAAGTCAAAGTATTTAAAAAAGAACATGGAATTTTAGTATCACTGGTGTTTTAAAAATGTATTATAAAAGCTTTCATTTGAAAGCAATTTGGGGTTTGGCGCCCACAGGGTGCAGATGCATTTACAAGCATTGGCATGCTTCACAAGTCTCTAATACACTTCCTAAATGCATCCTTTTTACTATACTTGATTTTAACACTAAAATGGCTTCTTAAAAATATTGCCCTTGCAATTAGATGTCTCCTCCAGACTGGGGATTTCCATTTTAAATGCTCTGCACCTCTGCAACACAATGCTGCAGAGACATACATTCACCTGCTCTCTACTTAAGGTAAAATAATACAAAACAAAAGTATAGCAGGAGCTTGTGCCTTCTCCTTAATTCTTGCACATCGAATTCAGTTCTGATGCTATGGAAATATTCATGGGAGGAAAGAAATCTGTAAGTGAAACCTATTCCATATTCCATACTTCAAGCCCCACTGTATCACCTATGCAATCTATATTCAAATAAAAAATACACAAGAGTGTAGTTTCAAAGCCACATACACACTCCCCTGGGGCAGATCCCACAGGCAGACAGAACACGTGACAGGGATGATTCTATCATCTCTCCACCTGGCTGAACATAGGGATGTTCAGGACAGGGGGCAATGGCAACAAGTTTCCTGCCCAACACAGCAGGCAGGTCTCTTGTGTGATTATCTCACTGTCTCAGGTGCCTTGGGATAACAGATGTGAGGCTCAGCAAGTGGAACCAAACAACAGCAAAGATGGAGGTTCACTTGGCTGGAAGTTAGTTCAGACTGCTCCCTGCACCAAAATTGCTTCCATAAAGAAAAAAGGATGGGTCATGGTCATGGGAAACTTGCTTCTGAAGGTAACAGAAGGCCCAATATGCTGATTAGACTCACTTCTTGGGGTTGTCTGCTGCCTCCTTGGTGCCTCAGTTTAAGATGTGAAAAGAAAACTTTTTATCATGATACATCTCTCAGATAATTATCCATTACTGATTTTTCAGGTAGGCAGCAATGAAGTCCCAACAAGAAGTCTGTGGACAATCAAGAGGCTTCAAGGCCTAGGGATGATTAGTTAAGGGATCAGGAGAAAAAGTAGGGCTCTCCTCTGCCCTTCCAATTGCAGCGACTGATAAAGGAAGAGGCAACAGATTAAGAACAGACTCTGAGCCTGGTGTCATTGACAGAATTTTTGGGGGTTTAACCCCAAGGTTTATAGAGCCTGCTGGTGACAGACAGGATACGCCTGTCTCAAAGGGGAGAAAAGTATCTTTGCAGAGGAGTTATCAGGTCTTTAAACTAGATTTGAAAAGCAAAAGGTATGTAATGCAGCATGCCACTGTTTAAGGGAAGTTGTGTTACTAAGGTTCTTTGGCCTGACATCCCAGTAGAGGCAGGGGATGGAGATGCATGTGGCAGTGAAGACACAAAGGTTACTGACATGTTAGAAATGACAGAAGTGCCTGAGAATGATCAGTAGGAATTACAGCTTCCTCCCACGAAAGGGGAGCAGGATCAATAACTCAATTTAAGGGCATCCTACAGCCAACACACACAGCATGGGTAACAAAACAGGAGGAGCTGGAAGTAACTGCAGGGCAGGATAGCTGGTACACAGTTAGCATCACAGGGTGGAAACATTGTGGGACAACTCGCGCAAGTGGAGTGGTGCCGTGGATGGCTGGAAATGCCTCTGAAGGCATACACAAGGAAGAATAGATGGTGGGACTGTATGCCTTGTATGTTAGAGAGTGTTTAGACTGTCTAGAGCCTGACAATGGTGATGAAAGGGTTGCTGAATTTATGGGCTGAAATCAGAGAAAATGCCAACAAAGCAGATGCCATGGTGGGAGTTTGTTGACCACCCAAGCAAGATGAAGAAGCAGATGCAATATTCTATAAGCAGACGGGAGAAGTCTCACAATCACTGGCCATTGTTCTTGTACATGACTTTGACTTACCAGATAACTGCTGGAAATACAACACTGCAGTGAGGAAACAGCCTAGGAGGCTCCTGGAGCGTGTGGAAGATAACTTCCAGGTACAGCTGTGGTGAGGAATCCAGCTAGGGAAGGTGCCCCACTGGGCCTGTTTTTTTGTGAACAGAGAAGGACTTGGGGGTGATGTGATGGTTGGAAGTTTTACTGGGCACAGTGATCACAAAAAGACAGTTTTTAACTCTCAGAGAAGTAAGGAGAGGGGTCTGCAGATTGGTTGCCTTGGACTTTCAGAGAGAGATTTTGGCCTGTTCAGGCAACTGTCTGACAGAGCCCTTGGGGGGCAGTCCTGAAGGACAAAGGGGTCCAGGAAGGCTGGACATTCTGCAAGAAGGAAATCTCAAAGGCACAGGAGCAGGTTATAACCATGTGGTAAAAGACAAGCCAGTATGGAATACAGCCATCCTGGCTCAGGAAAAAAAAAAAAAATCGTTATGCAGGGATAAAGTTAGAGAGGTCAAAGCTCAGCTAGAACTTTATCTGGCTACTGCTGTAAAAGACAACAAAAATGTTTTTATAAACACATTAGCAACAAAAGCTAAATATGATCTCCATCCTTTATCAGTTGGAAGGAGAAACACATTCACAAAGGTTGAGAAAAAGGCTGAGGTACTGAACGGCTTTATTGCCTCAATCTATGACATCCATACCTGTTCTCTGGGTACCCAGTACCCAGAACCAGAAGACAGAGACAGGGAGCAGAACGAGGTCTCCATAATCCAAGGACAAAGTTAGTGATGTGCTACACCACTTAGACACACACAAGTCCATGAGGTCAGATGAGGTCAGATGGGATCCACCCAAGGGTTCTGAGGGAGGGGGTGGAAGTGCTCACTGAGCCACTTTTCACCATCTATCAGTAGTCCAAGTGGGAGGTTCCAGTTGAGTGGAAGCTAGCAAATGTGATGCCCACCCATAAGAAAAGCCAGAAGGAGGATCTGGGGAACAAAATGTCCATCAGTCTGACTTTGGTGTGAGAAAACTTATGGAGCAGATCATCTTCAGTGCCATTACATAGCATGTATGGACAACTAGGCAAAAGGGCCCAGCCAACATGAGTTTATGAAAGGCAAGTCCTACTTAACCAACCCAATCTCCTATGATAAGGTGACCCACTTGGTGCATGAGGGAAAGGCTACGGATGTTGTGTACCTGGACTTCAGAAAAGTTGTTTTTCAACACTGTTTTTCACAGCACTCTCCTGGAAAATCTAGCTGCTCATCACTTGCAAGGGTGTACAGTTCACCCTGGCTGATGGCCAGGTCCAGAGTGGGGGTGAATGGAGTTACACACTGCTGGAAGCTGATCACAAGTGGTGTTCCTTAGGGCCAGTCCTTTTTAATGTCTTTATCCATGATCTGGACAAGAGGATCAAATGCATCCTCAGGAAGTTTGCAGATGATACCAAGCTGGGAGGGAGCGATGATCTGCTGGAGGGTGAAAGGCTTTACAGAGGGATCTGGACAAGTTGGAGCAATGGGTTGAGGCTAATTTTGTCATTCAATGAGACCAAGTGCCACATTCTGCCCTTGAGTCACAACAACCCCACATAGTGCTACAGGCTTGGGAAAGAATGGCCAGTGGAAAAGGACCTGAGGGTGTTGGTCATCAGCCAGCTGGATATGAGCCATCATAGTGGCCAAGAAAGCCAATCCTGGCCTGAATCAGCAATAGTGTGACCAGCAGGAGCAGGGCAGTGATTGTCCCTCTGTGTTCGGCACTGGTGAGGCCACACCTCAAATCCTGTGTCCAGTTCTGGATCCCTCACTACAAGAAGGACGTTGAGGTGCTTGGAGCATGTTCAGAGAAGGGCAATGGAGCTGGTGATGGGTCTGGAGCACAAGTCAGATGAGGAGTGGCTGAGAGAACTGGCTTAGAGTTCTTTTTGCTCTCTATAGCTACCTTAGAGGAGGTTGTAGTGAGGTGGGGGTTGCTCTCTTCTTCCAGGGTACAAGTGATAGGATGGGACGTAATGGCCTCAAGTTTCATGAGGGGAGGTTTAGGCTGGATACCAGGAAAAAATTTCTTCACTGAAAAAATTGTCAAGCATTGTAACAGACTGTCCAGGGAAGTGGGTGAGTCACTGTACTGGTTTTGTCACCCTAGGACTGTCTCTATCCCTGGAGGTATTTAAAACACAAGTAAATGTGACCCTTGGGAGCGTGGTTTAGGGGTGCACTTGACCATGTTATGCTAATGGTTGGACTTGATGACCTTAAAGGTCTTTTAAACTCAAGTGACTTTATGATTGTCTATAATTTTAAACCACATTCAATATCCAGAGATCTAAAATGTAACTACTATGTCAATGGTTTTATTAATTCTAAAAACTCCATTCCACAGCATCCTGAACCACACAAAAGCTACTGTAAAATTTGGGGGGATAGGAGTGAAATCTGACCAACTCAGGTTTGATAAACCGGGTGTAAATTAAGTACCATCCACAAAACACTCTCAAGCTGAAAGAGCACTAAGTGCTAAGTATTGATTACCATTTGTCCTGCACTATAGGTATCAAATGAACCAATCTGATGGAATCATCTGATGACTTCATTATTTATTATGCACTTTCAACCTGAAGTATAATAGAATAGCTTAATGGCATAGCTTGAAATTACTTAGATCCAGACCCTGTGACTCACTCATATGTTAATGTACTCATAAAGTTAATGCAAATAAATGCAGAATTCCCACCAGATTCATAGTCTCCTTAAAGGATGCTTTTGTTTAACGGGAACTAAACAAGAAAATGGAGAGATTGTGGGACCTCTGTGAATCCACCATGTCTGCCTGCTTCCACCACAGCCTCAATTGCCACCACCGAGGCAGAGACTGTACTCCAAAATACAGATGGGGTGCACTTTAGCAATGACAGAGAAATGTTCTTGGATTTCTCCTCAGATATCTGACATTTAATTATTCACAGTTCAAAAATATTAATAAAAAGGCAAAATCTGTGCTTTCTTTGAAAGGAGTACCACCTTTTCAGGCTGTAACTGCAGATGGTGTTCAAACAGGGTGTGCACACACTGTACTTCAGCGAAATCTTACCTCTCCTGTGATATGCAAACCTCATGCACCACATTTTTTCTTGATTCCTAAAAACTCAGGAGCAGGTACCCAGATACTAGTATCCACAGAAGGACATACACATCTCCTGTGTACAGGAAACACAACTGTTTATGTATTTTGCCATCTAGTCCAACCATGAGGGTCAGACTACCTGGTCTCTGAAGCTCCCTTCCAACCCAAATCATTCCGTGACAGACCATACTCAGACAAGCACCAGCACAGCCACTTACCACCACGCAACAAACACTGTGAACCCAATACAGTACTAGCTACCTGTTTTAGACAGTTTGCCGGTACTTCTGTTACTTGATGAGCTATCTCCTCTTGTCAGGACGGTTATCCCACCAAAACTGGCTGTCTTTGTTATGGCTGGCTTCAAATTTCGATTTGAGCTGTCCGAGTCTGTGCTGCTCCATGGCCTCTGGTGGTCTGTCCACTTCAATTCGTTCTCTGTACTGCTCTGTCGACTGCCAGATGTCTTCCCAATGCTGTCTCTGTTACCCCTACAGACATTACAGAACACAGATTTATACACAAATAAAACCATGTCAAGGCAGAGTCTATCTTTATGTACCCTGCAGTGACCCCAATAAAGAAAAAGGAAATACTCTGCCTCTACAAAAGCAGGTCTGAAATGGGTTTTGAACCCCATACTTATCTGCCTTCAGCATGTAAACACTGCTACACCCTACAGCACTTCCCACCCTACCCTTTTGGATATCTCCTCAGAGCACTTTACCAGATAGGGCTGACACAGCAAGTATTATGCAGCACTGATGATGCATTTCTGTTGTCCATAGGGTGTTCTCTTCTCCCAGCAAGCCCCTCACCACTTCTCACTTTCCTGTCCATCCCCTATGATGTTTTTCTCACTAACTTTGCCGGCACTCTACCTTTGTCTTCATATCCTTATTTCTATAGCAGCTTGCTCCCAGTCATTATCAGCTTTGTGAGCTCCAAAGCCTTGCCTACACATGTCCTCTCAGTGTGACACCAATCTCTTCACTGCTAATGCTTCACTTAGAGTAAAGTCAGTTTATTTTCTTTCCCCTCTGCATAGAATAATCGTGAAATTGTCTGGGTAGAGGCTGCCTGTCCTTGAACAGTTGCAGAGCACCCAGTGTACTGTGAGTAATAAACCAGTAAATTCTATGATCAGAATTTGGAGCAGAATTTGGCTTATTTATGGTGAACTACTTACACTGTACTGCTAAAACAACAAAACCCAAACGGCTACCATGGCTTAGTGCACCATGACTTATCCCAAGTGATGCTCATAACACTGTATTTGGAAGGATTTTAAAAGACATTTTCCATTCCTCTGTCATATATTACAGTATAATAGCTTGCAGGCTCCAAGCTCTTTCTACAAATCAAAAGGATGGGATTGTATCTATTTAAATTTTTGGTTCTCTTTTTCCTTGATTCCTGCTTTTTTTTTGGAGAAGCTGCTGAGATGCGTCACTCAGGACATGAACGAGGCAGCATGTCGAAGATGGGATCAGGCTGTTGCACTCCTTGCTTGTAACAGAGCCTCTCTAAGATGTGATCAGCAGTATAAACCTGTTGACCTTTGCTAGGCCCACGCAGTAGGAAAGCATGAAGAGAAACAGCACAGAAGCAACAACACAAAAAAAGGAAAAGTATTTTAAAAAGAAATCATCCTTTAAGATTTAATCATAAAGAAAAAACCACAGAGTATATTATTTACAGACTCTTTTGTACTCTTTTGCTTAGAAATTAACAATTCTCTTCTATTTATATCTAGTGAAAAAGAGGGAGAGAAATAGAATGCTATATTCTATCCTCATTTTCTGTGGCTTTGGGTTACAAAAAATTTATTTTAGTTCCCCAAATTCAAACAGACATTAGCTATTAAGAGTGTGTGTGTAGACACTTCCTAAGTCCTGCATGCTCGATCCAAGACTCTCAGATCACCAATGCTAACCCAAAGCAAGGAGGTAATTTTTTTGCCTGCTGCCTGTGGTCATGTGTGCAGAAGCAGATGCTCCAGAACTGCTCTTTATCTGGTGCAACCTCTCCATCTCCTCTGTGGCTGCTGTGATGACATGCAGACTCAGCAACCCCACACCAAATTTTCTCCTCACACATCCATTTCTCCTCATAGCAAAAAAATTATGTAATATAAATGATATAGGTTTGAAGTGACATATGCAAACCCCAAAGCACACAGACATCTAGCAAGTATCTGCCTTGCTGTCCATGTGCCTTAACAGATGAAGGACACACTTCTGAAAGCATCCATTCCTTCTGCTTCCTCTGCTTAAGACTTGTGGCAGCTGACTGACTTTTAAAGCAGCCACGTTGACTGAACTGAATGTGGGAGAGTTCGTGGTAGGGGAAGACAACCTTTCTAAAACTCTCAGAAGAACACTGTCACCACCAGATTCAGTCTCCCACTGATCCGGTGTGTCAACTGGTAGAATTGCTCTCCATGAAAATAGAGATTGACTTTTACTGATTTCCTGTTGGCTGGGAATGTTCTTTGGGACATGGGATGCATCTGAATGTTCTCTGAATGTGCAGAAGGTATTGGAGTTGGGAAGACAAATTTAACAGAAAAAAGTTTCAAAACACAGATACTTCAGATGAGGGAACTTCAATCAGTTTTGCCTCAATGTACTTTTACTTCAGCTTTTAACAAACCAACAAAAGGAAAAAAGGTCAGTCTGGGCACAAGTCTATGAAACGTGCCTGTCATATATGTTCCAGGAAAAATGAGCTACCACCAGTCTCTCCCAAACAGTCACAGTCTGAGCAGTCAGGCAGCTGAAAATCTCATGTGGTTCCTGAGGCAGTGAATCAAACAAAAGGGTCTTGTTGTTACCTCTGCATTCAGAGAACATGGGAAGATTGGGGTAGAACTCTGTTCTCCATGCTCCTTTCCAACCAGCAAATTGACATACCCACACATGTCAAGGTGTGCCTTGGCAAGGACACAGATAGAATCACAAGTGGGATGCAGTGGGAAATAAATATTAAATAAAATTCATACAAACCTAAACAGCTGTCTTTTCTTATGCATATCATTGCATATGCTACTGTCTTCCAACAGCCTACTGAAAAATGAAAAGAAAGATTATGCTAAAAAACATGGTAATTCAAATTTATCTGATCTGTAAAGTTTTATTTGATTTCTAGATACATTTTTCAATTTGTGCTAGATTCAGTTTAAAGAACCAAGGCTAAAATTGCCCCTTCCTCCCTCTCCCATAGCTGTATACAGTCAACTGAACACGAGAAACGTCAGCCAGGGAGGCTGAGGGCCATTTAGCATTTCCTGTTACTGAGCAAGGTAATTCTCAGAATCTAAGGAACCATAGATCCACGTCCAAAGGAAAATTCATTAAAATATCACCTACTAAGAACATAAAAAATGCAAGCCAGCAAAATACTGCATATGTAATTTTAAGTACTTGCTAAGTCGCTTGGAAGTCTTTGCAGCTCAGAGAAATGCTCAGATCCTCTGACAAAAAAGAAAGGCAAAGCACTTAAACACAACCCAACATTCAACACATCCAATCAACAGGATTGCTCATGTGCACAGAGCTAGGTACAAGTTTAAGTGCTTCACCTGTCCAGGGTTGTAGGGCATGCAGCAAGGAAAAGCAGTGTTCTGCAGAATCCAGGTGAAGTCTCCCTCAGGACAGCAATAGTGCAGGCAGTACAGTTTCAAACCTGGCCTTTTACTGGTCTCCACCTGGGGATGCATCCTCACACTGGGCTGGTCAGTCAGTTCCCAGGTTCAAGGACAGCAAACCATGTGCAAATACCAGAAGTGACCACATTCTCCTACACACAGGTGTGGGGTTGAATGCATAAACCAGGGGAGGCCTGGCTATGGATTTCATGGTTTATCCCATAAAGGTACCCACGCTACCCTTGGCAGCGCAGCCTCTGAGTGCTTTCCATGCTGACTTGGAAATGTGAACAACTGTGGCATCTTTCTTGCCCCAGTCTCCCCTGAGAGGGGAAAAAAAACAGGTTTATGGGAGCATCTGCTTTTTGCTTTATGGGTTCCTCTGTTGCAATTTTGATTTGTTTTGATAAAACATATTTCCATAGTCATGACACAGCGTCCATCGGTAAAGCTGGTTTGTACCATTACTGTGGAGTCATTTTCTATGGGAACAGCTTCACCCATAAATGCATCTGACAGATGTAAGGATGGACAGAGACCAAAGTACAGTGAGAGAGAGCTTCCCCTTTTCAAGGGGGTGATAAACAGTTTTTAAACCTGTGCAGGACAGACTTGGGTCAGCACTGCTCAAACACTCACCAATTAAATTCCCACTTTTGGTTAAAATCCTTATCTGCCATAAAGGTGCACATTTTTTAAGATTTTCAACACAGGTCAGCTACTGTACAGCTGTTATGCAGTCAACACTTCATATTTTGTAATCTCAAACAGAGTCTCCTCCTTCCTTTTGCTTTGAGTGGATTTAACATAACAAAAATAACATTCACAACTATCATGCAGTAATGCAAAGTAACAGTGAGCTCAAATATCACCATCTCATTACTACACTGCAGCAATAAAGCAGGAACTTGTGTGGAACTTGTGAGCCTTCACAAGCCACAAGTGATATCAGTGCTGCTGCTCACTCCCACAGGAGAGCAGGTTAAACAACAGACACCCAAGTCTGGTGGTTCATAAATACCGTCATCCAGCCACTGCTAGAGTGCCTTTTAAGGATCAGTAAGTTAAATTCTAAAGGCACTCCAGAGACAGAATGGTCACTTGAAATGAAAGCTTAGGTGGCTCCCCTTCTCTCCCACAATCTGCTTTTTAAACTGAAATGCAAAAGCCTCAGGAAAGCAGCAGTAATACTTTATCTCTCAGATACTATACTGCAAGGCAGGCTCTCTTCCCCCTTTTAAAGAACAAAACTACTGCAGATAATATGGACTGCAAATCTGCTCAATAGTCTTCACATTAGGATAAATGACTATAGAACTACAGATAGACAAAAAAATAAGAGAAACAGCTAAGTTTAACACACACACACAAAATAAAGCTATTTTTTACCTGTTTTCCACAAAAAGGTTTTCCTGGGAGCAAACTGACTGAAAAATAAAAAAGGCATTGTATCAGACGTTCTAGATATGCTCTGCTGTTCCAATTTCTTCCTTGATTTTAGAATTACTCCCCTGCTCAGGCTTAAGGGGATTTCAATTCATGCATCATTTGCATTTGCAGAAGACGAGGGGAAAAAAGGTCAAGAATAAGGTCAGGCCAGTAAAATAAATTCCATGCATTACAACACATTGCCGATGAGGTGCCTCAGTTTTGGAACAAACTGAAACTTTGCAGTTGAGAGATCTGAAGAAGGCACTATGTGCAAAACACTGGCAATTTGAAGGGGAAAATGTTTTTCCTGCATAATATAAGGTTCTACTGGTCTGGCCTACCACCTCAAAATAAAACTGCAGGATAGCACAGAGCTGTAGGTAGGAAGGACAAACAGAAGGAAAGCATGCAGAATTGACAAAGTTCCTCAAAGGAAGAGAAGATACTGCAGTACTTAGAAATAGTGTGTGACTTAACATTTTACAGTTGGAGTGGGAAAATTGAGATATAAAATGATAATAACCTTCTTAATAATAATATTAACAACAATCATAGCAAGAAGGCTCTCTGCTGGAGGACTTAGATCCCAAAAAAGGTGAAGGGCTCAGAAGAAATAAATCCTATGGGCAAGTATATAATTCTTTCAGAATTACTTAATTTTTTATGCAGAGAAATGAAGCTGTGCTCAATTTCCCATGAATAATTCTCCCTCTTTGATTTTTTCATTTCCCTCCTATTTCATGTTCGCCACATAAAATGCCTCGTAGCTGTCACTGGATTATACCTCGATGAGGTACAGAAGAAAGAACAGTCAGCACTTGCACTGAATTTAAACAAAAGGCAGGCAAAGGGAGGATGGCACCAGAGATCATGCCCATTACTTCTGTAACAACAGGACTCAGCCCAAAGAATAACAAAATGCCATCATTAACTATCCCATACATTTGGGATGGGCACAGATTTTGGATGTTTCTGTTTTGGAAAGGGTGAGCTAATGACCCATTCAAAAGAGTGCTGGCCAACACCAGAAGCAAAACCCTGCTCATGCCTAATGCTCCAGCTGATGCCTGGACAGTTTTTCCTTGGCACCACAGCTAGTGCTACCCCATCAATCTACAAAAGGAAGAAATTTATCCCTGAGATGGCAATACGATTTCTCATTAGAGTGCAATTCACCCACTCAGGATCCACATTAGGGAACATTTGACAGTTCTGTGGGTTTCCCAGGCAAGCTCCCACCCTGCACTCCTGCTCAATTTGCAAGGCACTGGGCTGCATCAGGGGCAAGTGCATTTCTCCTTAGCACAAAGCCTCAGGAAATCAGAAGCAAGTTCTCCATTGCCAGGAACCAAATTCCCACCAGCTACAGCAGACCTAGGGTTTCACCCCAGCCTGAGAGAAGATACAAACTGTTTCACCTAAAATCACTGGGCTCCTTTGCACAACTACAACACTGTCTCTTCTCTCATTTTATGCACCTTACTCAGGTACCATGTTTCATTAACAAATGTGTAGACTTCAGCATAGTCTAACTATGCTGAGGCAAAAAGCCCCAGAAAAGCATACAGAAATCACTCCATGGGCTTGCACAACCTCAGCTATGGGGTCATGTCTTCATCTTGAGCTTTATGATGGACATCTGTGCATTGACTTCTGTGCAGTCACATTCCAAAGCACAGGAATACAGCTACTCTTGCAGAAAAACTTCTCCTTAGACCAGAGTACTGGACCGTGTACCCAAAAAGTTACAAAAGCAAAGGGGCCTGTAATGTACCTGTCTATATTTATTTTATTTTTTAAAAGCTTTTAAAGAGACTGGAGCATAAAGCAGAGTAAGTATGTGGGATTTGTATTTTATCAAGTAAGCAGAAAGGTCTGCTTCCTTCTCTGTGTCTTGATGGGAACCACTATCAAGTGTATAATAGACTTTAAGCGGAGTCCATAATAACTCCATTTGTCTTCTTGGTTATGATGTTGGCACGGTGCCACACAATCCCTAGAAATTATTCTTCAGTACAGGTGTGAGGCTGAGAGGCAGAGAAGACAGGCACTTTTTAATTAGTTTGTTCTTACTGTTAAAAATCAAATAGCTAAGCAGCTCTGGATAGAAATTTAGCTACTACAAGGTCAGGACTCACTTTCCTGATGTATAGCATCAACAGTGCTCAATTTAAAGCACCAGGAAACTTAAATATCCAGCATAGCTGCTGTCAAAAAAAAATCCCTAAAACACTTGACTCCTGTTTACTCTTTAAACATACTGCAACAAACCTATCAGAACAAAATATTATGTAAGATTACCTACAAGTTAGTGTCCTTGGAAATCTCTGCATGCAACATTTCCATTAGGGTGCTATGTATGACTAATTGTTATTTATGAAATGAGTATTTCACTTTTCCAATTTCCAAGAACCTTTTAAAGTATCAACTGGAAAATGTGCATCAGTTCTGCCAGTGCACAAGATATACTGGGAGTTGCTGCTCTCGTTTTTAATTACATTAGCACACACAGATAACTATTAACATGCAGCAATATCCTGCAGTGGATACCATCAGGTAATAATTTTCATGTCAGTTAACAAGATGTGATAGATCTCAGGCTTCCAACTAATGCTTGTTATTTGATCTGCAGCCACAAAGAAAGTCTCTGTACACTAGTACAGGAGTTTTAGTATCTACAGGCTGATGGTGGCCAGCACAAGGTGTGCCTTTGATTTGTTTTTATTAATTTTAAGCCCTCTTCTTCCTAATCTTTTCAAACTAGGGGGATAGATCAGGCAGAAGCCACATCTACAGATATTTCTTTTGTTTCTCTCTTTAGTCAGAGATTGATAAAGATTCTCTGAGTTTTGTTAACTAGTGGAATCATGACTTACTGTACCTAAAGGATACTCTCCTTGGTGAAAAGTAGCCACTACAGTTGACAACAGAAAACAATCTGCATGGTGTATTTCCTCTAATAAGTTCCATGTGTACCATAGGCAATTCTGGTATTTGTATAAGTAAGAAGACATCTACAGTTTTCAGTGAATACAGAATGATTCCCAGGGAATGCGTTTATGAACATTGAATGGTCCTAGCGTGACTCTGGCTCATGAGGTTATACATTGCACTGACCTTGAAGAATGAAATTTCCCCCATGTAATTTGATTGCTAGTCTTTAGAATCAATTTTCTGCATGCTTAAAAGGCAAACATCATGTATCATTTATGACCATATTTGGGATTCTCTGTTAAATCTACACAAAGGGAAATAAAAACTTTTTTTATTCCTGTATGTTGTTCTTTGTGTTTCTTGGACAATAACTTTTCAACTTCCCAAATGCAATTAGAGCAGTTCAGACAAGGAACTCTCCTGCAAGACCCAGACAGTGCAGGTCCTCTGCTCCAGTGTACTTGGCTATAAATTCACAAATTGTTTTAAAACTAAGTTTCCAATAAAAACATGTTTTAAAAAGGAAGGTTTGAAATTAGTTTTGAGCATAACAAGGCTCAGTCTGCACTTTTTTCCTGTTAGCAGCCTGAAAAATTTGAGGCACACTTTGCAGTTCTTATTTCAGTGAGCTGGAATAATCACGTTTATCAACTATTTATTTCTTCACCAATCCTTTTATTAAAATACCAAACTAACATGCTTCTCAATCCCTGCCACTTGCTGAGATAGGAGTCATTAAAACTTCCAGCTCCCCTTGTCAAAATTTGTGATAGCCAACACAGCAGATGGAAAACTTGCCAGAAAGCATAATTTAAATTGACTAATACCAGGTTAATCATCATAAGGACTATCATAATGATGGCATTATTCATGAACATACTTCTTTTGTTAAAACCTTCCCACTTGGAAATGAAGAGATCTGGTGCACTGGAGTACTGTAAGATCAAAGGAAGGGCAGGCAAGCTTTAGATTGGTTTGTGGGGTCCAGGTTACGACATTTTTCACAGCACTCGAAACATGCATGAAATATTCCGTCCCTACAACCAGACTGCCTTTTCCTCATAAATTTTGTTTGAAGTTCTAACTCTTGGGCTGTTATCTAAAGGGTTTTGGGTACCTCAAACATGTTTAGAAGGGGGATGTTGTTGGATGCAACAAGTTATGGCAGTACTCTTGACTTCATGGCTGCCCTTTGAAGACCTCTCATGCAAGCTCTCTTCATGCGTAATCTAATTAAAGTGATGTATCTGTGATCCATTTGCTAAGATTCATAAGCAAGGCACTGATAAAGGCTTGACTACAGCAGTGTAAACAGTATAGAGGTAATAAAAATACCACATGATTAATCCATCTTTGACTCTCTTTCTATATCTGTAATTTGCAGAGTAACAAGGCTTAGGTACCTACCTCACACAAACCTGGGGAGAATTGGATTAATTAATGACTGCAGATGGCCTTAAAACTTCAGTCTTACATGCAGTAAGTGACTATCTATAACAGGAAGCCATTTCTCTCTTTCCTAAAATTGAAAAAATACATTGTCCACCACCACAACCACTGGCATCATCCTAAAACACCTTGTATCTGGCAAGGGGGGTGCTCCACCCAAAAAAGCTCAGCTAAAACATAGATTGCTGTTAACATTAAACATACAGCTAGCTGAAATTCACTGCACTATGATGCTCACTAACTCCTGTAATAGCAGAGAGAGAGAGAGAGCAAAGGAGTGGATATGAGAGAGAGAGGGAGAGATATCTAACACTGCTGATCTTTAAAACTGCTCCCTCCCAATTCAATTTAAAATGTCTGCACAAAACACACTTTTACTTAAGTCCTGCCACTCGAAAATCCTAACCCAATGAACCACAACAGCCTCCTGCTGTGGGCAATTCAAATTCTTACCACTTGCCTGTTTTTAGAACTCAAATATCTAAAGGTAACAGCAGCAATACACTATGGAGCCACTTTCAGAACACTTTTCCAGCCACCCCTGTTTCCCAGCCTGGCATTTCTAGTTGCAGCTTATGACAGAAACTGGACTATTTTGGTAATAACTCTCCATTTAGTAATTTTTAGCATTTTGCCTCATCTGAATTCTGCTTCAAAACCCAAAGACTTTTTGGTTTTGCACAAGCTCTTTTGTAATGTGCCAAAACCTCTTATATTTCATGTAAGAAACTTGCTGCAAAGAGGCTTTTGCAGCTCTTGAACAACTTGGCAATTCCACCATATATAGCCTGTGACAGTATTTACATCAGACCAACATGCTGAAAGCAAATTAGAAACTGAAAGGCCTCTGCTTTTACTGGAATCATCTCAGCCAACAAAAAAAGTGAGGCAAAAAACATTTAGATGTAGCTAGCTATTTACTAAGAAGTGAGACAACACATACCTTAAAACTATACAGTATATTCTGCCAAAAAACCCATGGACACGTGCAATTCTTAAACCAGATAATAGTACTATTAGCCCTGCAACATATAAACAGTTTTAATTTAAAAGAACACTGCCCAATGTGATTTTTAAAAATAGTTTTAATTGGATTTATTCCCGTATTCCTCCTAAATGGCAGAACTCCCACAGAGATATGAGATAAAACATTAAAATGCAGACTTTTTCTTTTTTCCTTTTATTACCTCATCATTATAGTATTACAGCAAATTGTGATTTTCTTCTTTTTCAGGAACATCAGGTATTGCTCACAGATGTTTCAGATTTAAGCGTTTTCCTTAGCAACATACTTTGCTGTGCAAGTTCTGATTTTTTGGAAAGGGCAAGAATTTTAAAATCTGCTTCACTGTGTTCCTTGCAGAATATAATCATCAACAGCATGACTGACTCTTTCTGATGGTAGAAGTACAGTTCTTTAATCAGTCATTTCTAAAAAATGATGCAACTCCATGTTTAACCTCTGCCCTTTCTTTGTTCTCATATCTTGATGTTATGGTACTGGCACAAAAAAAAACAAAGCCCATGAGGAGTCTCTGCAGAAGGACACTTATAAAGATTTGATCCACCATGAAAGAAATATAAAATAACACAGCTATTTGAAATTATTGAGAGTGTCCACTTAAATCACTGCTCTTTGGCTACCAAAAGAGAAGTAAAAAAGAAGTAAGCATAGGCCATGTGAACACGAACATTCAAAGAAACAGGATAGGCACTCCCCAGACAACATGCTGGGCCTGATCTCTCCTCTACCCTTCTCCTTGCAACTCTCATCGACTCAGTCTCCAGAAGCCAAGCTCCACTCTTCCAAAGCTCCTCTGAGACCCTCTGTGCCAATCTGCTTTCCCTGCCATCTCCAGCTCTATGGGGCAAGTCCAGCTGCAGTGTTGTTGTAGCAAGGGGGCAAAACTGTCTGACTACCGGCGAAGGTATGGCACTAAAGAGGCAATTAAAATAACTACTCACATCTTGTGCAAATATTCTCTCCCTCACTCTCTGATACTCCTCTTCTCTCTCTTCAATTGATTTACTTCGTCTGTCATCTCTAAATGGAAGAATTCTGTTTTGCTGAGCAGAAAGAAAACCAGGAGGGTTATATAAGTTGAGCTGTTAAAAACTGCCATTAAGTAACTGTCAGCTGAGAATAATAAATGTTCACTTAAACAAATGAAGCACGAAAATGATAGCTGTCGTTCCTGCACAAAGAACCCTGCGAGACTGGGTGCTCGAGGATTTCCAGTTAGATATCGCACACAGGTTCATAGAGCAGGTGGCCAAAAGGAGATTTTTCTGCACAGCTTTTGTGGACCCACCATCCTAAAACTGGGTATTCTCACCCCAGGTCTAAGTGCCATTGTTCTCAACTGCTAACATTTCTTGCTTCTCCTACCAGCTGTGAGAAGCAGGAGGGCAGGCAGCGGTGGGCTACCTAAGAAATCAAGGAAGAAAGAGGGTAACTAGGCTGCAAGAGCTAAACTGTAAACCCTAGAAGAAACCCACAAAGTCTGTGTGTGCAAGGAGAAGTCCCAGATATTTGGCACAACAGTTTTAACCATTTTCACACTGTATGGAACCCTCTACTGAAGTTTTGATGGGAATAGAAGAGCCATTTTTGCCTCTTGGTAAACCACAGTGTGGGAAATGGCTGTGCCATGGGAAGGAGGAGAGGAGATGAGCCCCATCGGAAAATCCTTCATTGACAAGTGGGTTTCAAGGACTAGTCCTTCTCCCCCTGCACCTCAGCACTGGTGAGACAGGTCATGCTGCTGCTTTCCTTTGATTGATCCCCATGGTCACCACACTCTGAAATTGCTTGGGGTTTGTTTTCAAAGCAAACTTGGATGCAGCACAACTGGCAAGGCTGCCATATACAACTGAAAGTCAAGGACAAGAGGGTGAAAAAAGGAGAGAAAAAAAATCAGTCCTTTTCTGAAAACATGAAGGGAAGTGGCAACAAGAGATTCACTGGTTGGTTCCTCCACAAATATAACCCTAGCAAAGAAAGCATATGCTGTCTTCTTACCTGTGAGAATTTTCTCATAAAAGCAAATCACATCCGAACGGTTCCAGATTTTTTTTTTTTTGTTAATCTATTTCACATACATAGCTTGCACTGGATTGAAACAGCACAACACTCGCTTTTAAAGGCAGCACAAACACACACATTTCCCTGGCACTCCCCTACTCATCAAGCTCACCTAAGTTAAGGTAGTGTTATGGCACAGGCAACACAGGGGAAACGTCTGCCACAGTACATGCACAAGCAAGTAAGTTACACAGACAGTAAAAGGTGGTGAGGCCACAGGAGGAGGAAGGGAAGTAAAAGATGAACCTCATTTATTTTTGGTCAAAACTTAATTTATGATGGTTAAAAAAAAAAATCAACCTGGCCTCACCATCACATCTTTGGTTTTTTTGTTTTTTTTTTTACACTTTTTTTTCCCTCTCTCCTTTTTGGACTACATCAGTTCATCACTCGTCCATACTGAAATCCAACTCTGAATGGGTACAGCGGAAGAAGGAAGCTACAGGGAGCGTAACAACTGCCATAGTTAGGCAAGACACTGAGGAATGCGACTGACACAGCCTTCCACGCAGCCCGGAGCCACCGGCATTCCCCCTCCCGTGGGCATGCAGCAAGTCCTGCGCCAAGCAAACCACCCATGCAAACCCACACACTGCCACGGCTGAAGCGGCCGCCCTGGGGCTCGATGCCACCCACAGGGGTACGTGTGCCAAAGGAGGCAGGGACGGGCAGGAGGGCAGGGGAGGAGGAGAGCAACAACAAAAGAACAACAATAACATCAGTCAGCCCACCTTCAAAAACAGAACAGATTTCAGCAACTCTCGAACCGAGAACCAACCTGATTGTCTTCTTTATCAATACTAGAGTTATCTCGCTTCAAGATAAATCGCTTCTGGGATTCTTCACCTTTTTCATCTTTTAAATGTTCAGAAAACCTTTGCTCTGGTCTGCCAGCAAAGTAAAACATAGCAATAAAAAAATCTTTCTTTTGGTTTTGCTTTGATCTTTATTTCTCTTTGCTTTCACATAGTGCTCTTTGTTTTCACAGAGGCATTCAGTGCAAAAGCAGTTAACATTTGTGAGATGCTGCCTATAGCTGTCTGAGGCTGCTGTATCGCTGCTAACTGTTATTGCTATAAATAGCTTTTGTTGTTGTTGTGTAGCAAGGAATGGGAATCCAAAGTCTCAGTCACTGAAATATTTAGACTCTCCTCACTGTGACTGAAGGACAGGGAAAACAAATTACCATACTGTATGTTAATTTGCTTCCTTCAGCAGCTGGGATCTCCGGCAACACTGCTGCTTAGTGAAGCCTATCCATCTTGAAAAACAAGGAAAAACTGGTAGAAATCTTAAAAAACACAAAACCAAAACCAGACACCCAAGAGTTTCCTCATTCCTAGTAAACAAAACTGGTAAAGAGAGAGACTGATGATGTTTTGCTTAAACAAAATTTTATCTCATCACCACTAAGTGGGAAGAACACTCCAGAACAATCATAGAGCACCAATTCGTTCACTGATTTAAACTCATTTATTTATTTATTTATTTATTTATTTTAAAAGCCAAACCTCGGAGTTTTGGCTCAACGTTTTCAGGTTTATAAGCTGTTATATGATGCCATTCCATGTTCTCACCTTGTGCAAAAAGCAGTATCTTATATCACCTCACCTTGTGCAAAAAAAAGAACTTTAAGAAGCAACTTTTGTGGCCGAGTTGGTCACTGCTAATGCCTCATAGCTGTCCATAAAGAATGCTCCAGCCTGCACCACAACCAGAGTGGTAATGTTTTAAACCTGCAGTGCTTAAACCTGCAGTGTCTTAAGCCCAACCACATCAACAGGTTGACCAATGGCCTCAAGGACTGAGCTCGTATTTTCATACGCTGCTATCACCCAACTGAGGGGCTATTACTGCACAAGCTGCATTTTAAAAGCAGCAATACACCGTGAGATTTGTCAGGGAACACAAGCCTTGTGCTCAGTGCTGAGAGCTGCCAACAGCGGTAGTGGTAGGAGATGCTTGTGTCTAGATATCTACAAAAACAAGACACAAAGCTTCCACTGACATGAATGGAAGCAATGGTGAAGAAATCAAAAGGCAGAATTTAAAGAAGTCAGTGCTTTTGCAAATAAGAGTCCTCTACAAACTTTAAAAAAAACCCCTCTCAGCTTCATCTTATTTCACAACAGAAAATGAAACCAGATGCATAGATCAGCAACCATTTTGTTGTTACAGCGTTATGGATTTCAAATCAAAATACAGCATATATTCACGCCATAATTGCAGTCCATAACAATTCATTGTCAGATATACAGGAAATGTTTGTAATAAACTGTAAGAAATTCAACAGTAAGGCACACCAGCTATCCTGCCTCTCTTTCTGAATGAATTTTGAGCACTTCTACTTCTGCTCACAATTTGCATTTTTGTGAGAAAGTAACAAAACACACCATCCCAATTTCCACAGATTTTGACAAGTCAAGAAATCTCCGACTACATCCACTGCTATAGCGCCCAAGTCACTAGAATCTCTGGATGCCCTACTAGCCTTCTTTAGGAAAAGCCCAGAGGACCATGGCTCTCTGCATAGTAGTTTTATAATCTAATGGGTCATTCATCATGTTTCCTCATAAACAGAAAGGTTACAAAGCCCCATTAACAGACTGCTAGCTGGGTTGTCCTCCCTTTGCTCCAATTACTGAGCACTATGCCTGCGCAGCCAGAAATGAAGATTCATTCACTCAGATATTGTGCTTTCACAGGACTATCTGAGAATTGTTATTTTCTGGTTTTACATCCTAAAGTACAAACAAAATTTCTGCAGTTGTACCATCAGTGTAAAATTAAGAGCTGTAAGCTATCTACTGAGCATCTAATAAACTATATGCAAAGGAAAATAAATTAATTACATTTTAAAATTCAGGAAAAAAGTCACTAGAGATAAAAAAATTAGAGAGAAAAAAGCTTGAAAAAACCTTGAAAATATGTCTCCTCTAATTACTAACTTATTTAAACAATACCCTGATTTTCATACTTCATAACATTATTTTAAATCCCATTTTAATTTCATTTACTACTTATGTTTCTATTTTTCATAAGAGAAAAGAAAAAGTATAAGATCAAACCACAAGTCAAAATTAATGATTCAGTGTGTGCCTGAAAATAAATCTACAAGCCCAGTAGGTGATCCATCTACAGTTGTGAAAAGAAATTTTTATGGGCAGAGAGACTCTGCAGAAGTGCAGGGCACCTTCAGCACCATGAGAAGGCCCACCCCTCTCAGCCATCCCTGTAGCTCTGTGCCTCTGTTACCAGCAAGGTTGCAAAGAGCACGACCAGCTCAGTTCCTAGGGATGCACAGAACCTCAGTGGTATTAGCCCTGTGCTCTAACCAACGGAGCTGATGAGGGAAGACTGTCACGTGAGATTTAGGATACCACACCAACAAGTGTCCTCAGGCACACCAACCTGCAGGCCTCCCTCAAACACTGAAAATCATCAGTAGAAAGAAACATAGACTAACTATTTTACAGAAGAAAATACTCACACATGTGCTTGTGTTTTTCTCTTTAATACTGTCTACTGCATTTTCCTTTTCAACACATATTGCAAAAATAAATTATTAGTAGTATACAGATGGCAAACAATGTTTAAAACCAGTAAGTGAAACCAAGTGCTCTGAATCACTTGGGTAGAGAGCAGTTTGACTCTGAAAAGGTTTGGGTCTGTTCCACTGATGGAAGCCAGTGTAAACTCCACATTCCCAGCTTTAAAGTTCCCTGTAACAGCTTAATGAGTTTGCTGTAAGGAGTCACAGACATTGTGGTTATTCTGGGGAAATCTGTTATATTAGTTTATTAATTTGCAGGTGAATCAACTGTTTAAAAATGAAGAAAATAATGCATAATTTTGTGTAAGATGCAGTGTAGTGTCAATATACTAACAGTATATAGTTACAATAATACAGCAGATGCAGTGAATTAATCTCATGTGAGTCCTAAATTAATAACAATCACATTTACTCTTCTGAGCTTTTTTAGCTGATACTGCCACTAGTAGTTAGCACAATATATCAGATTGTGTTCATGCATGTAAGGGAGTGAATTTATCAAGATTATTTTTAGTATGGCATGAATTAAGTTCTTACTGAAGTCAAAGCAAGGTTTACAATTATTATTATTACTACAAACCCATAAAAAATCAGGAACTTCTTCACTATTACCACACTGGATACCTAAATTATGTCTTCAAATCCCCCCAAAAATTCTGCATAATTTTAAAAATGGGACTTGCACAGCCTTTTTGAAGAGACACTGAGAACTTCTAAAGGCATTATCACTAACTCAAGTACTCTTCAGTATTTAGGGATCTTCCAAAAAAATTAGAAATCACATATAAAACAACCTACAATACCTGTACTATACTGGGGGGGTTGACCATGGATAACAGTACACCCACCTACTTGGTAAGAGCCATGTGCAAAAAAAAAAGATATGCAAATATTTGCCTACAAGCAATGCTCTCTACCTGTAAGACAAGATTTAATTAAGCCTATTCAGTATTTCATTTACCCTCCATGGAATGAGTGCATCACTTGTGAATCTCAAAGCCAGAAAAATAAGTTTAAGGAGGAAGTACCTTTTAAATCAACAGGATTTTTGTAATTTGAGGACGGTACTGAGAAAACCAAAAAGTATGACCAAGGTATACCTTAAAGGCTCAGAAACCAACACAAAGGGAGGGGGAAAGCATACAGGCTAAAAAGATGTAAAGTCTGGTGTGGGGTTTTTTGTTTTGGTTTTATCTAATATAACCTTTTGATCATTCAAATTTTTATTGCTTGACGATATGGGTGGAAGAAAAACATCTGTGCCCTGAAAATGCAACTCCACAAGACCACAATTGCATATGAGTTCATTTCATATTTCTTAACAGTCGTCAGGTAGCTTAGTCACCTTTCTGGCAATGTGGTTCTGAACAAAACGCAGAACGGCTTTCTTCCTTCCCTGTAAAGCTTTTGATCAGGCACTATAAATGTTTAACAGAGATTGGATCTGAGAGTAACTTCGTGCATCTTCAGGCAGCTGCGCAGTGCCCTTCTCACTGCCAGATCTTCTAGAAAGCACAGGCCCTTTGAGCAGCCAAGACAGCCTGTCCTCTCCATCCTGTCCAGAAAGGTGGTACCATGATATTCAGGTAGGCGCCAGCAGGATATCTCTGCGTAGCCAACTGCAGTAGCTGTCCTGCAGCACCCAAACATTTCATCATTAAAAGATACCCAAAACTCTCGGAGCATCTGCATACATTTGCACAGTCTGCTCCCATCACTTTAGACAATTTTCTAATCTCTTTTTCTTTTCCTCACAGTAAAAAGAGATGACTTTTTCTCAAATGATCAGTTTAACCAAAGGCTAGACATAGAATGTGACAGGGATCATTAACCCTACAATCCAGTGTTTTTCCCTGGCTAACGAGCACTTTTACATACTTGTGTGCAATATCAGGTCCAGACTTGGGAAGAGTATCCAGGTAAAATCTCAGGGCAATACTGTGTCCCCCTTTCTTGTGGCTGTGCTCCTTCCCAGGCAGTCAATGATTATGTCAAATCTTTCATCCTCATTTTTGTGTTGGTGGAATACTGTAATGGTCACTTCAAGATATGGGTGAAGTTCATGGAATCACAGAATTCACAGAATCACAAGGTTGGAAGAGACCTTCAAGATCATCGAGTCCAACCCATGCCCTAACACCTCATCTAAACCATGGCACCGAGTGCCACATCCAGTCTTTCTTTAAACACATCCAGGGATGGTGACTCCACCACCTCCTCAGGCAGGCCATTCCAGTACTTTACCACTCTTTCCGTGAAAAACTTTTTCCTAATATCCAACCTATATTTCCCTTGATGCAGCTTAAGACTGTGTCCTCTTGTTCTGTCAGGTGCTGCCTGGAGAAAGAGACCAACCCCACTTGACTACAGCCACCCTTCAGGAACTTGTAGAGAGTGATAAGGTCACCCCTGAGTCTCCTTTTCTCCAGGCTAAACAACCTCAGCTCCCTTAGTTCTTATTTTTGTGCTTGGAATTCTTTCATTGTGAGGGTGAACAAACACTGTCACAGGCTGCCCAGACAGGTGGTGGAGTCCTAGGGATGGTCCTGGACATGGTCTTGGGCAACTGGGTCCAGGCAGTGCTGCTTGACCAGGAATTGGACAAGATGACTTCCAGAATCCTTCCATCCTAAACCATGCTGTCATTGTGTGAAGCACTGAATCAGTTATATAGTAACAAATCCATAGCCCAACAAACCTCTATCAGTACCTTTTAGATGGTTTTTGTGTCTGTTCTTTCTTTTTTAAGCTGATCATTTTCCTTTCTGATGTTATAGTTCCTTAAAAGCTATGGGCAGTCCCTACTTAAGCAAGGCCCCAAAGGCACTTTTCTGGACTCATTCCTTACAATTAAGTTTGTATTTTGGAAATGGTAAAGCTGGAGTAAGCAACAAAGTGTTTCTGAGTGTCAGGAAGCCAAAAAAAAAAAAAAAAAAAAAAAAGCTTTTTGATGGCATTAGATGATTTTTTTTCTCTTCTATCATTATAATAATTTTAATGTGAGCTTTCCATTCACTTCTGTAGAGTTCCTCTCAATTTATCTCTGAGTGACAGAAAACAGAGTTCATCCCTCAGGCATAATTTTTTACATGGACTCATTAAGGAGAATTCCCCATTACATGCTCATTTAATGTTTTTGATTCTGAGTCAGCTCTTGTAAGTGGTAATGAAAAAATCCTAAGCCCTAACTACCTTAACCAGGTATTCACTATTTAATCAAATTACAGATTTGAAAAACATATTGCAGAATAGTAATAGCTATTATGATACACAGACTAAGGAAGGAACAGGGCATTTCCTTGAGTCTGCCAAGCAAACTAATGCAGTTTCATAGATGTCTATTTGCACAGGAGATAAGAAATTAAATACTAGGGGGAAAAAACCCTGCACTCATTTAAAATAAGTTAATTAGCTCTGAAATAACTGTGTAAGAGTCAGGAAGCACAGACTCTGCACCAAAAGGACAAATGGAAAGAGACAAGCATGAGCTTTGAATGTTACAATTCTGAAGACTTAGTCACTGCATCAGCACAGCTCGCAAACAATCTGGTATTGTCAGGGCTGTCCTCTATACAGCACATAAATCTTTATTATGAGGCATATGTTTCTCACAGCCCCACAGCACACAGGCTGTTGCAAGATGCCTTTCAAAAGAATCAGCAGCCTCACCACGTGTGGAAAAGATGGGTTTGCCATTACAGTGCCTGATGCAGTTAAAAAATCTAGCAAGCACTTCATGTATGTCATCTGCAAAAGCCTCACAGGTAATAGCCAAGCAGCTGTCTGAAAGAACTCCACACAGGAATGCAAGTTCAAAAGGGGAGTTCACTGGGATGGGCAGGAGCCCAAAATGAACAAATTGAACGAAAAATAGGTAGGGTAATGGGGCTAGAAATGGGAAAAACATCACCCGGGGTACTCTCAGAATCACCATGTGGCAAATAAAACGAATAGCTGACAAAAAGGATCTTACAGCAGGATGCCATGAGGAGAGCCACAGACTAGCAAGAGCTGGAGAGTGCTGCTGTTGCAGACAGGATTCAAAGAAGTTGTGAAGATTTGGGGCACTCTTATGCAGGTGCTCTGACGGTTCAACAGTGTTTTCTTGTTATTTACACTTTTCTTTAACTAAACTGTTTGCTTAGTCCAACATCACGATGGCCTCTACTTTGAAGACATGCTGTGACACAGTATGGTGGCCTTTCCTGCTGTGCTAGTTTGTGAGTATCTACATCTGCCTGCTGCGTGCTTTTTTGGTTGTAGGCTGAAGGCTCTCCTAGGGTTCTGCATTACTACCCTAGTAAAACTATGCAAGCATTATTGTCTCTTTGCTTTACCTTGAGAAAAGTCTATTATCTGTGGTATAAATGCCTGTTTTGATCATGGAGGCACAGGAACGTATTCTGAGATTTGGAGAATTTGCAGAAGCAAATATCATCATTGTCAAAAGGTTCATCACCTGGCTTAGAGAAAAAGGCAGAATTCCAGCCCATCAGCTTAAATTAGTAAAATAAATTCTATCAGAACAACATTTTTCAAGAATGAGGGCCCAAAATTACACCCTTCAAATACGTTTCATGTATTTAGGGGCTGATGGATGCTAAAACATGGCTTCAAAAAGCTAGAATGGGAATTTAAATATAGATAATCGTTAAAGTACAGTGAAGTTATATTATCACAACTTAATACTTAAAACCACTCAAGATGGCATTGCAAGCATTTGAAGGTAAATGCCTCATTAACAGATTGCTGCTTTTATCAGATGAGTCACTAAGAACTTCTATTATGATGGTAAAAGCACATTAAAAGCTATAAAAGAAAAATCAATCCTGTACAAGACAGTTCTTCAAGGTGCTGCCTTCTCTGTAGCAGAGGGGGGAAAAATCTGCAAAAACCAAATGCTGTATTTTCCCAAGATCATATACTCTTTATTACTTTTTTCGGAACAGCAGCTGGCCTCTAAACATGTTCAACGATTATTAAACAGCGATTAATTAATCAAAAGTTATTTTCACAGGCATTCTTCCCCTCTAATTGGGGTTGCAAATAAGTCTGGCAAGACTGAAAAAAAGAAGGAGGAATGCCTCATAGAAGCACTTTTTCTTCAGTGACTATGAGGTTTTATTATGTCACCTTTGCCCATCCATCAAGACGCTACAGGAATCTTTTTAATGCCAAATTATGCTGTGTGGACCAAGCAGAGGGCCAGATCCTGAGGGATTTCAGAGATACAGTACTTAAAACCTCTGATCAAATGTTGAGGTATCATTGCACAACTCATGACCCTCACAAGCCTTCCTAAAACCTATTTCCAGAAAATCCTCTTGTTTTTAAGACATGGATGCAAAACCAGTACTTCTAGGCTCCCTAGAAGTACAAACATCTGCTTGAGTACAAACTTCAATGTTTTGCCCAGTATCCTTGGGCCAGAACACAGGGGAAAAGCTTGCAGGCCAAAGGCACATGCAAATACCAGTTCTTCTGACAGACGGGGCAGAAGAACGTCCTCTCTCAGGCAGGGACCGTTTTAGGAGCTTCAAAATGCTCCGCTGTCCTCCTGTGATCAAACTAAGATTATTTCTTTACTGAGGGACCTGCTTCTGCTGCTCTCTCCCCAGTTGGGATTTAATTCTTGATATTCAGGGTGTCTATTGAGACTGAAGATCTTGCACAGTGCCAATTTATTTCCAGCTAATAGAGGCTCAAAAGTGGTAGCATAGTTTATTATGGAATTCATTAATATCTGATTTTAAGGATGTGGCATATTCAGTAAGTGGCTGAAAATTACAGTGTTGCATAACTGCTGTGAGCTATTTAAAATTACACTTTTCTATTTCAGAAGTTCAAAAATGTAAGAGAAAGAGAGAAAAAGGAAGCAAATTCAAGATTTGAAGACTACTGAAGATTTAAAGATGGTTCACCCAAAACCAGCAGGTTAACAAAGAAACTATCAGTCCTCTTGAAATGCCTCACGTTTACATATTAATACCATAACAAATTCTTGTTCTGACTTCTGCTTCATGCCACAAACATTTTTGCCATCTCTAGCAGGAAGACTCATGGATCAGAAAGCATACTCTGAACAATCACTGGCCCGAAGAAGAGGGCCTGTTTCTAATAAACTATCAGAGACAGCCTCACAAGGCTATCCTGGAAGCAGCAAGTCGAAACAATGGACAAAGACTTCTTGAAACTCATAATACTTTTTACATTTCTATGACTCCTACTTCCTGTGTTAAAAATAAGACAGGCTACAGAAGAGCAAAAGGCAATTTTATAACCAATATAAACCTCCTCTAAAATTTACTTGCTCAAATTTCAACACCTTAATTCTGAAATGCTTCGATATAAAACCATTACATCACCTACTACTGACGCACTGTTACCTCTGAGGAAAGCACAGGGGTCATCTCAGATTTCCAGATCTCTCCCCAGTGATAGGAAAGTGTAAGTGACCAAATGGCATCTTGATTAATGAGCACTTTCTTACTACAGCTTGAACGAACACAAGGATTAATTACTCATGCAAGAAAGAGCTTCCTTCAACCAAATTACCTACTTGCTATTCCATAGCACTCTCTTCCTGGGCAACCTTCCATCTACCCACACAGAGCAGGTGACAGTAACCTTCTACGTTTAAGCTTATACTATTAAGTAGTGTGGATTAAAAAGATTAAAAAGAAAAAAAAATAGAAGAAGAAATACCACAGGTATCTTCTGATTAATACTTAACTAGTATTTCATCACAGTATAGAACAGCTGTAAAAAGCACATGTCCACCTTCATTATAAACAATTTAGTTTAAATAAATTACATTAGATTGAAATTTAATATGGGAGCTATTAGAACTGGTTCATTAACCCTAACATCTCATTTACAGAATAAGTAATTTCTTATGGGTCCAGTATACAGCTTACACTGAAGAAAGAACGAAGCCGGTATTTAAGGGCCAACTTCAACTCAACTTCAAGTGTACTACATATCTGTGTTTTTTCCATTTGTATCTTTCATGTAAAAAAGAAATATGACTAAAATGACAGAATGCCTGCTGAAAATAAAAAGCTGTCCTGATTCAACTATCATTAACAAAATAAACATTAAGTTTTTTTTCTGATCATGTTATTAATTGAATTGCCAACTGCAACAGATTATTTTTGTACGAAAAAACCTAAAATCTATGAAAAGCAATGCAATCTGTTACTTAAATGCTACACATGTTACAATATAGCTACATAACCTCGAAGTTTTTATTATACATTTTTCTTTTATTGATGTTCTTACTGAATTATTAGTCACAAAATCTATGAGTTCATCTTAAACCAAAATACCAGCCAATTACTGTGTTATTTCTCAGCTACACAGTTGCTTCATTTTAGTTGCATACATCTGCTATGTACCCTTTTATTTCTCTACATGTTTGTAGCAGAAAATGCCATAATACCAACTGAGCAACAGCAATTGTATGCCAGAGGGGACATCTGGATATCTCCAGTTTCTGTTTATTTCTTAGTAGCCAAGGAGTAACTGTTCTGTAGCGAAGATGGAAAAGAGGTAACTACAATAGGAAACAGAGGTGCTCTGACTCCATAGTCTCTTGAAGAAAAAAAATATAATGCCAGACTACAATGAAAATAATAAAAACCAGAAATAAGGGTGTTCATGTACGTTTTCATGCAATTATGCTCTCATGAGATCATTCCTCTCAGTACATATATGATATTTAAGAATAGCATAAGGTGCTTAAATGCAGATGGAATAATACCATGAAGCAAACCATCTGCAAGGTAACTATTCTGGTTCACAACAGGGAGGGTAACAAAACTGTTCTTCAAATGCTCAGCAAACATCAAATTGCTTTGACTGAGATTTTACAAAAAAGGTAATTTTTGACTGAGATTTTACAAAATTCACGTTCAGATGTACATTTGTCACTACTCCTTAAATGTAGCTAAAATGTCCCATCCAAACAATGGCTTAAAGAAATTAAAGTCATTTAGACTGAATACCTTATTCACTCAGTGGGAAAGGCATACTTTTCTGCATGCTCCAAAGTCTGTAACACTTGGTATCTCAAGGAAGTCTTCTTGGAACTTCAGCCTCAGGTAAAAGAAACTCTAGAATCTATTCTTCACTGAAATTGCCATGTTCAGTGAATGTCATTTTACCGACATGCCTGTTGGATCCTGTACAAAAGTTCAGACTCTGAAGATGGTGAAATTGCCACAGCGCACCTCTACTAATATAGATGTTATCTACAGCAAGATCATTCAGTGAATACACAATAGAAACCCAACGAGAGCTTTTCTTCTTTGCTTTTGATTCAAACCACTCTTACACAGAGGAGGCAGAATAACACAGATTGTATGCCAAACTACAAAAGCCTTGCAGGTTATTCAAAGTACAACTTCAACATTATGTCTCCTTCTGCTGATACAGTTCATTTCTAGATTATAAAGAACCCCTGTAATGCACATAACAGCTTAATATTGCTTCAAGTTTTTGAAGCATCTAAAAAGCACCAAAACACCTTCCAACTGAGCCAGCATAATAGTAACAGAGTAGGAAAAACTCATGATCACAAGGATCATAACTCACAATGCTCCTGAAAAATAAAACAGTCAGAATTGAGGACGTGAGAATTGGTATGAAGTTCATAATAGCTATGTTACACCCTCAGAATACATGAAAATGTCTAAACACAGCATTATATATCATAAGCATCCTACCTTCTCTCGGTTCTGATGAGCCCTGCCACTCACATGTAAATTAAAAAGGTACATGAATGCATGTGTGGGCTGTGGTACAGACATGCTTGTCACATGGCTGATTATCTCAACCCAATGCAAACCCTTTCGATTTACCAAGCACACCAAACATGTTTCCCCTACATTTCTCCACCTAGCTACAGATAACCAAATCAATGAATCTGATTGAACTGATACGTCTCACAATATGAACAGTTCTGCAAAAAACCCTGAAATACTTCCAGTTGTTTGATAGGAATTATGAGGAATATGCAGAACAGAACGTGGCACGTACACATTTTTTGGCTCCAAAAAGGGATGCCCTGTCTAACATATAGCCTCAATTCCAAACTCCTCTTTATATCGTATTTCACTGTCTTAAGTTCCCCATACATTTCTGTGTATCTTTAGATAGATGACAGGCAGACACAGATGTCAGACAAATATACATTAGAATGGTGACACAAGAGCAGCTTCATATTGAGCAAGGCAGACTTCCCATTTTAAGTAGCTCTTTGAGCTCTTTGACTATAGAAACAAAATAACAACAAAATCTTCCTTAATTTTCTAATCAATTTTTCTCACGTATACTGCTGAGAATAAGATTTCAAAATTTGGATGATTTAGTTAGGCAGGACTTTGTAAGGACTTTAATTTCAAAAGTCTCACGAAAAGAAAATTTGTTTTTAAAATCCACTATTCTCTAATGGGAGCTAGAATACAGAGACTTAACTTTATTAAGGTCAACAAACACTTAGGTGGTTGAGGTCCTCTTTTAAAGTGTCAGTTCTTAAAAAAAAGCTTTGAAAACAGCAGGCCTCATTCATATTCCAACAAGATTAAGGAAAATAAAAGGCATCTCAGATTCTTACAGTAACCTCTTTATTATAAATACTCTTCAGTATGAAAAATTGCCATTATTGTCTGACTGTATTATTAAGAGAGACTTCACTCAGAGTTCATGAAAGCTGCAGGATTGCACTCCCCAGAGATTCAGATCCTAATGATTTTTTTACCACCTTTGTTCCCCTCTATGTAAAGCAGCACAGATCAACAGAAAACAGCAGCTCCTCCTTGCAGCTACAACTTTTTCAATAAACACCTTCTCCTATTCCAAACCTCCGTAAAGTAGGTACTTCACAGGCATAGGCACATAAAAGGGGATCCACATTGCCCTAAGACTGTCAATTGATGAAAGCACAGGATGCCCCGATCTGCTCCATTCATATGCTCATCCCCTGACTGACACACACTTTCCGAGGCACCCATAAGGAACGTTGTTGATCCCAGAGTTTTCCAACCAGCCTTTATATCTCAGAACCATTAACTCTTTTGACACTTGCATCTCCAAGCACCTGCAGGCAGGTCTCTGCTGAACAGGATAAACGCACCTCACTGCCTGGAGCCAGGAAGAGCTCATCGCCTGCAAGCAGGAGCAGAGATGTGACATGAACCCTCTCTCAGCCAAAGAAATAAACACAAGGTGCTTAATCAAGCCCACAGGGCAACATTGCAGAGTCATATGCTCCTCTCAAGCAAGCACACATACACAGAAGTCACAGCCCGTGCAGAATTTATGAATTCCTGAGTATGCAAGAATATTCTCCTCTCTCCACAGCAGTAGCTAAAGTTGTTTGGAAACAACATGCCATAAAGAGATAATTTACTGCCAAAATGCAAATCTTCAGAACATCTGTCTGTGGGGCCTCTCCATAAAGTCACATAAAGCTATCAAGGCTTAGGCTTACAGCACAACATAACCACGCTGAACAGCGTTTCAGATGCTCTTCAGATTCTCCGGTATTCTGGATACTGTCCAAGTAGTAATTAATAGAGTCAACACATTCCCAGTATTTGGTGTTGATTTGAAACTGCACAAAACTGTCTCCTCTGAGAGCAGTGAAATGCAGAACAGATGAAATCACATTGGATGCTTTCAGATGTGGAACTTACACAATATTTGCTGAGGATAATAAAATCTCATCAGCCCTTATTCACGCTAGATAATAACAAACTATTTTCTGTCAGAGCCAGGGACATTTTAAAAAAACATGCCATCTCCTCCAGTTATGAAAAGAAACAGCCACTTCACAAAAGCTTTATTTTATGGTAATATCAAAATAATGTAAATAACACACTGGAAGAACCACAAGGCAACACAAGTTTCATATAATCCAGTTACCTACCACCAAATCACTGAAGAGGGAAGAAATCAGCAGCTTGAGGCTTGTGTGGTGCTTACAAAACAGCTGTACTTACAGTCAACAGAGGGGCAAAGCCCTGCATTTATTTCTGGAATATCTAGACAGGAATGGAGTCAGCACCAATTTTTAACGGCCTCACCTCCAGTCTGCAAGACCATGGCTGAGAAGGCCGTTCAATCTGTTACATCCCTACAACATCCTGCCCGCTGAGCTTGCAAGAAGGGCAGCTCACACCTAGCAAATAGCCTTGCTTGCTCACTCCCACCATGCATGAAGCCACAGCTTCATAGAGTACTCAGATAAAGCTCTGACTGTTGAAGAAGGCTTCAGTGTCCTCTCCAGAAGCAACATTTCCAACAGTGCTTCCAGTGCTACCCATCTCTGAGATGAAAGCCACACAATAAAGCAAGGCATTTACAGATATTAATGTGTTAGTATTATTCTATTATCAAGTCAACCAGGAGAAGGCAATGCTGTGAGGAAAGATCTGTAGCAGTTGGTGCACTACACCAGTGACATAGATGTGAAGGGAAAAGGGAATACTATAAAAGAGAGAGAAATGCTTAAAGAGCATTCAAATATGATTGACTGTGCTTTGTTTAAGAGGGGACTCATTTTCAGCTCAAAACTGAACACCAGATTGCTGCATACCAAGCTTTTTCTTATTCAAAACCAAAGACAGCCCTGGCAGGGGGCAGGCATTATCAGACGCTGAGGCTAAGCCCTTGCAGCCTGAGTGTTTTATTGAGCTACTGTAATTCTCTTGACTTCTGAAAATCAAACCGTTAGTGCATGCTTTACTCAAACCTTTAAAAACATTAATGCCCAAGTGCTGTTTCAAAGGTGTCCAAGTATCTCAGGGACAGCCCAGAAAAAGGCTCTAAAATAAATTGCCCATTATCTTAAATTTACTATGTTCACATGGAAGACTTTTAGGGCTCAGTGAAATGGCAAATACCAATGTGTATTGACCTTGCAAAATTAGGTAGTCACAAAATCACAGAATAAGCTGAGTTGGAAGGGACTCATAAGGATCACTGAGTCCAACTCCCAGCCCTGCACAGCACCATTCCCAAGTCCTTCCACCTTTCTACAGGAGGAGCTAATAACATTAAAAGAATGCTCTGTGCAACTGAATATAAATAAATCACCTAGATATTGGATATATAAATGAAACAGATGTTTAGATTTCTCCTACTAATTGAATACAGGAAGTACACAATTTTCAAATGGGGCTTTCCTGTTCCAATACCAGATACCAAAACCTCATTACTCAGTTGTAATTACTTCTTCTTCATTCTGCAGTTTATAGGTAGAGAGGGAGAGGAAAGCTATGTTTAATACACATGGCACTTGGCAGGAAAAGTGATGGTGATTAGGCATGGACACATTACCACAGCTCATAGCGAGTTTTGGTTAGCTTTATACAGTTTCAGCTTATACAGCTTTAACCATTTCATGGAGAAGCACAGAACTTACGCCAGCACAGGTTTAACCTGCCAGGAATTTTACAATCCATTTTGAACCATCAGAAGGAATTTGTATTTCACAGAAACACTGTAGTCAAACAGTGAGATTTGAAGGGAAAACAAAGTGGAATCAAGACGGGAGGAGAAGAAAAGGGAATAAATGGTGGTGAGGGTGGAGGGAAACCAAATCCTAAAAAATCAGGCTGGCCAGAAGATCACTCTTGAAGCAGGTAGAGCCAGAACAAGGAAAGAGGCAGTCTTCCAGATATGTTTGGGCTGTTTAGGATGTAGCTGTGTGGTATCAGGTGACTTGCAAAGCAACAGCTCACTTCTGTAGCAAAGTGGTGGCACTAAGGAATCAGGAAAAGTAACATTCCAAGATACAGTGCTTTCTTGCAAGAGAGACCAATTAGGTTGATTTCTCCTCATGTATCTATAGCCTTAGATAACCTCACCATGACAGCCCTGTCAATCCTTCCCAACCTAGAAAACAATAAACAGCGCTCACTGCTGTGACAAAAACAAATAAAAATTTATATATATAACAAAATTACACCACACAGTCATGGTACAAACCAGCTCCTGTCCTGAGAAAGGGAACAAGGCAAAACACAACATTGCTGTTACTTACATTCTTGTATTGCTGGTCTTGTTGATAATTACAGATTTTCCAGTCTGATCCACATTGTGATCCATTCCAAAATAAGCTGCCACTCTGTGCACTAGCATCCTCTGATACGACGACATCTGAGGGAACTTTTTATAGTGATTACTAAAAACAAAGGAAACAAATAGCACTGATAATTACATTTCCCTCTAAGCTACAAATAAATGAAAACAGCAATACATTTGACAACTCAGTGGACAGATATCTCACTGAAAACTTCTCTGTTACACATTTACATATAAATTTTTGCTACAGAAAGGCTGAAAGGAAAAAAAAAATGAGTTAGTTTTAGTTTTTCTAATAAGGACATTTCCATGTGCAACACTGGGACAAACAAAGCTCATGCTTCACAGTACCTAGTCAGAATTCTATGTGTTGGGAAGAACTCATCCCCCAATCCCCCACACGCACTCACGCTCCCTGCACAACCAATCCTACAGATTTGCTGAGACACTGGCAACAGCTTTCTGCTTTTCTCCCAAAGGTCAGATGCAGGGCAATTCTGGAAAGATCTAGTTCGGCAAACACTCCTTTTTTCCTGTATTACTGACAAAATGGGTATTTCCCGTCAGCTTAATTTTTTCCTCTGCTGCTATTCTGACTCTCTATTTTTTAAAGCTGCAGGAATATTTTATTATAAAGACCACATAGCAGCAAGAATCCCTCCACCTAAGTTCAGTTTTATTTTCCAACACATTAGAATAAGATAGAACAAATGAAGATAACATATTTGATTATCCCCTACACTAAAAGCTTTAATTATATTTTTGGATCTAAATGAGCAGAGCCAGTGCAATTACAACACAATGAAAAGCAAAAGGTTTTCATTTACATTTACTTTATTTTAAGCAGTTCCACCATGTACCAGGAAATAGAAGCCTGCTCTTGCAGTGTGCCAGTAACAGCCCTCAGGAGCACTGTGGTCCATATCAGTGTATCCCACTCACGACTCTCGCTGCAACACACGCACGTGACTCAATAAACCAAGTGTGGAACTCAACTTACTTGTTGTCACTAATAAAATCAATGATTTCCTGTTCCATTTTCAAGAGTATCATTCTGTCCCTGTCAAAAAGAAATGCAAGGATTTGCACCATCAGCTATGAATAGACATTTTAGAGGAAAATACTCATATAACAATGTTTGTAAGGCTATTTTGCAAGCATTGTCAGTCATCTTGATTAAAAATGAAACATGCCTTTTTTACCCTGGATCATCTGCAAAAGACTAAAGCCTGCTTTTCTGTACCTTCACTGACATACAGATTCCACTCTTCTATGAGTTCAACTATTGTCTGAGAGGGCTTCCAGCCACAACAGCTGCAATCAATGCGCTGCATAGAAAGACTCACTGCTATGGATAGCTTTGGTCTTTCTTTACACTTTTCTGATGAAAAATGAGATTTCCACCTAAGCTACATCTTTCAGAAGCAGAGCTGCTACCCACAGAAATTTTCAACATTTTTCCTGAGACATATCTTCCACAAGGCATTGACTTGCTACAAGAAAGCTGGACACATCTAATCTAATTAGAGAGCACAACTGGAGAGCACCACCTTTGAACTAAGGTTTCCAGGAGGCAATGCCACAGTTTTTCTCAGGGAAAATGCTCTGGTTTTCACTGGAAGGTCTCAGATGTTCCTTCCCCCTCTCCTCCCTCGTCAAAAACATTCAACTGTTTCCACGGCATATTTCCACACATTTTTAAGCTGGACAGAGTCCCACCATTCCTTAGTTCTTTTGAACTTTCTCATTTTGCACAGATAAAGCAATTGAAGGGCCTTGAACCATCTGTACAAGGGGTTATGCAAGCTATTAGGTACCAAATTATTCCCAGTTCTCCTAGGAATAATTGCAGAATTACATGGCACCTATTTAATCACAATGTATAAAAATGTTACAGATTTTTCCTTGAATGTTTAGAGGCAAGTTTAATGATGAGATGGGCTTGTAGCTCCAAATGAAAACTATGGGAATACTGAGAGCAGAATTTGGCACTGAGCACAGGATTTTAATTGTGTGCAGCATTGCTAGAAGAAAGCTACTTTATATTCATACACAAATCTCCAACCGCAATAGTTATAATATATTATTGCAATCACCACATACAGCCGTGTAAAAGAAGGTAAGGACAAAGACCAGATGTTATTGAAAATGAAATTAAGCAATGGGTGACTGGATGGGGGACTGGAAGCTGATGACTTGTTAGAGCATTTTTCTCAGTTAATAGCCTACGTCCTTTACATTTTCCCTCATAACCATCTCCAGAACAAATAAAACAGTGTACAGTTACAAGAAGTCAAAGGCTGCCAACTATAATTTCAGGAATGTCAGCTGTAATGCAGGAAATACCTACCTGGGGTTATTCTTTAATGTGTTAATGAGAAACTCATGCAAATCTATGCCTGTTGAGTCTGTATACTCTTGACTGCAATCTGAAAAATAAAAACAAACAGCCTCCACTAATTTATTTCATTTCAACACTTCCGATTAACTATGCTATAAATCAAAATCCATTTTCCAGCAGCAATCTGAAAGAATATGCTCTGAAAGAGAATAGTCATTTGGAGTTCAGCCAAGAAAGATACACATTCTGAAGCATCAGGTGGACATTCATTGCTCCTTTGTGTAAGTACGGTGAGAACACAACATCAAAACTAAATATTGATAGAAACTGCTGGTCATTTAAAAACACAGAAAACTTCAATGCCATTCAAGACCCTGCCAAGGTCTTCCTTTAAGACTTTAAAAAAACATTTCAAAATGAGTAAAGCGAAGTTTTATTCATCAGTGTCTCTTTGCATCACTTAATAAATGCTGTACACTCAGCAAATGAGGAATCATGCCAGTGGGAACTCCATTTGCATTGAAAGGCTGAAATCCAATGACACCTGGGAGTAGGCAGGTAATAGGGATGCATGACAGTAGCCAGAATTAATTTTTCAGCATTATCTCCTGACTCAAATGTACACACAGATCCTCAAGTTGGCGTGAACTGTGAGAGCTCGATTGAAGCCAAATGACAATTCACACCAGCTGCAGATCCACACCCAGGTAGGCAATGATTATTTTGGGGAGATTACAATGCAACTTTATACCATGAATTAATAAAAAGATTTTAAAAGGCAATACCAAATTTAGATAAAGCATTTTTCCTGTGAAACAGTCTTGGTAGGTGATAATAGAAGATAGAAGATTGCAGTGCAGGTTAAATGTCATGTATGAATTTCCTTACAGCATTTTAAGATAAATTCTCCATGAGAGAGAAGCAATAGTTAAGAGGATTACTCTCTACTGCCTACACTGTACAAGTTACATGCCAATATATTATCATTAATCTTGATAAAGGAGTATTAATGTCTTATGCACTATATACAGTTGTTATGCAATCACACATATATTTATACATTTATATGTTTATACCAACACAGTTAAGCATTCAAAAGATCATTTTTACATTAAAGAAAACAAATAAAATCTAATAGAAGACCTCAGTTTGGAAGGTTCCTTCACTTTGAAGCCTCATGTTTGTATGAAAAGCATTCTTATTCATATACATTTTAGGTTCTGAATTTTCTCAGTGTATGAAAACACTTCTACTGTGTATATATACACAAATAAAGAAATACATCCTTGTAAAAATGTACAACCCTTTCTTCAATGATAATTATAATAATTTAAATATTTTTAAGTTCACCTTTTGATAGCATTCTGATCTTGCTTTTTTCACTGTTTTTATCTTTATTTTTATCCTTCTCTTTTTCTTTCTCGGAGTCATCTTTACTAGATTTATCTTCTTCTTGCAAGCTAGGAAAACTTGAAAGCTGTAGTTGGATTGATTCCTGTTGGGGAAAAAAGATAGATAAATTATGGGCCAGATTCAGTACGCTTCCCATGGCTTCCAACCTACGGATATTGGCATTAGACAATGTGTAGCTAGCAAAGTTGAAGCCAGATACATTTCTTTCCTATTTGAAACATGGCATTTTTTAGCCAGGTGAATGACGACATCATAGAGGCCAAATTCTAGTGCTAAGCAGGTATTTCTTCTCTAATATTTTGAATATTATAAAATTTAGGCTACGTCTATTAAGGGGACTATATTATTCTACACTTCAGTAGTTCTCCTTTAAGACTTTTCAGAAGAATGAAATATATTTCATATGGCCTTTCTTAATTAACTCTGTAATTTAATACTACATATGTTCAGTGATGATCAATGGATAGATATCTGAAAAATAAAACTTTTTTTCCTTTCACTAGAAAGTCTGCAGGTTGATATGAATTGTTTTGCGTACGTAAGTGTAGGCAGACAGAGTTTTCTGGCTCTAATAGTAGAAGAGTGCCAGCAAATTTTATACTCCATTGTATACAAGAGGGCTTACTAACTTATCAGGTAATTCATATTTAAGGACATATGCAGATGTGCCTTTTGCAAAAGGGAGGGAAATGTGCCCTGTGATTTTCCAAGGATGTCTTAATAAGTGAACTTCTCTAAGACATCACAAATTTTACCCTCAAAATTTCAGTTTTTCGGACACTATGAGTCCCTTTGAAACCTGCTTCAGCTTTAAAAAGTTAATAAAAACTGAGAATTCAAGCTGGTATGCATTTTCTAATTTTCCTTAAAGAACTTGTTTTCCCTGCTCAAGACATTACTTTATACTGGGTTTGTTTTAACAAAACCTAAATTGTTTTCTTTTTAAGTTACCACAGCATAATTTATGTATTTCAAGAAATCCTAATCTGGTTGGAAAAAAATTGAAGTAAGCATAGTTCTTTGTTTTATTCTTTTAAAGGAAAAAACCCAATAACTATATGCTTTAGTAGTGTAAAAAAGCACATTTGAAGAAAGCTGTCACAAAACTCCCTGGTAATGCAGTTTTCTTTAATAGAAGAGAGTCCTGCATGCTTGATAATTTTTTGACATCATGTTAATGAAAACCTAATTCACCAATACTTGAGAATTTCGGAGTTTCTTGAATGCTAGTAAATTCCCTTCCTTCATTATTTTTCAAAGAATACTAGCATACCAAAAGATCAATAGAAAACTTTAAAGTGAGGAGTGTGTTTTTAAGCAACCATTATGAATTCAAAAGATGTTTCCAGTAATAACTACAAATTTTAGGTTTCTGAATTCTTTAAAGAACTACAAATCAGCCATCACAAGACATGTAAGACAAGATCCTAACAAAACAAGGTATCAGCATAAACATGCCACAGTAAGACAGAAATTGGCAATTTCTCAGCTTCATCATTATTGACTTTTTGTGAAATTTGAATGTGGCACAAAAGACTTGAGATGAAAAGCATTGTAAAAGAGAAACAAAGACCTAGACCCAATATTTAACCTGACCTACAACTCTTAATCCCTACTTCTGCAAGTTCTGGCTCATAGTCACCCCCAAAATCTGAGCCTACAGAGGGTAAGAGTGGGAATTCCTGGCCATTTGAGGTAAGGGTACATTGAGAACTGTTTCCTCAATTGCTCAGTTGTGCTCAGAGAACTAATGCCATGCCTGCTTTCTTTCACTTCAAATGTCAGTTTGATTTCTCAGTCAAACATCAAACTTTGGATCAACCATTGCTAAATGACCCCGAAGGATAACTTGATTCCCTGCCCTGCCCAGAGCAGAGTGATTGCACTGCTAGCTTTTCAACAGGAGAAAAATGTAACTGGCCACGTTGTTCCCAGGATATTAGTCCTAAACTTCACAGTAGTTCTCAAAAATGCACTTATGAAAATGACACACTTTACAGAAAAGCACATATATGAACATACAGTAAATACTCTTTTACATGTAACATAATACTGATGTATTTGTACTAGAAAAAACACACAAAAGGGCTGTAGAGTCGTGAAAGCAAGCTACTGTATATTTTCTTAGATTTTTATTTATTTTTCTCAATAATAAAATACAATGTTAATAAATACATTGATACAAGTATAGTGAACAACAAAATAGATTTTCAAATTGCAGTAATACACTTCTTGGTCTATAGTATAACATTAAAGGCAACATTTCTTTTAAGTAAGGACATAGTGAACCATTGGAAAAGCACTCAAGATCAAGTAATACAGGTAAACAAGTTTTTTCCTTATACAGGAAAATGAAGGCAAGTATTCAAATATAAGTACAAACATCAAGTCTGCAGTACAATCCATACTCAGTAGTTCTGGCAAGGTACTGTACATTCTCTGATAATTAATTCCCTGTGGTTTACAAACCATTAAGATAAAATAAAAATTCATTAAAAAAAAATCCAAACCAAAAATAAGCTACTTCTCCTCTAAAGTGAAAGCAAAACAATTTGGTTGGCACAAAACTTCCTGAATCCTTCAGCCAGCCCAAGGAGGAGCCTGCAGGTCCAGCTTCCCATGGCAAAGTTGAGCCACATTCATTAGTAAAAGGTGAGCAAGAGCAAAAGGGCAATTCCTATTACATTAATTACACCAAGCCAATTGTTTCTTTAGAAAACATACTGGGGTCAAGGGAGACATTTCACCTCCCATAAATAATTTAAGATGATCAAAGAAATCTTTGCTGAGGCTGGTCAGTCGGGTAAGACCGAAGGCTGTGTGAAACAGGAACCCCTCCTCTGCCTGGTGTAAGGATAGGGATTTTGCCTCAACACCTGTCAGTCTCTCTGTAGTTTAGTACAGGTCCTGTGCAGTACATTATAAACTACCAGCGATGCTTAATATAATCTCTTTTTACTGTTCTCCTTTTCACTCTCCATTAAACAATAGAAAATACAAACAAAATTGGAACAAAAGCCACGCATTTTGAGTAATGCAGTCAAGCGGAAAGCGCCTACCTACAACAGAACAACTGATAAAATAACCTGCCCATCTACTGCATAAGCATCATTGTAGAGCAGCAGAACATGTAAATGTCCTGCTGCTAAACAACTTGGTTTTTGGTCTTTCAATAAAATTAAAAAAATAGAAAAACCTCTCCTTACTTATCAGTTAACAGGAGAGACAAATTTGTTTCATTTCAAGTCAATAGAAACAGTGAGAAAGTACACTTAAATGTCATTTCTTATTTTTGTGCTAAGCTCACAAGAAGCCACTTACTCAAGCTCTCTTGATGGCTGATTTCAGTTGCACATAAATATCTCATAAATTATAGGCAGTGTTCATCATATTTTGATGTTTAGTTAGCTGGGATTTTTTAAGCCTTGCTCTCACTAGGCAAGCAAAGAGGAGTAACTGAGGCTTAACTTTTCTTTTTGGAGTACTTTTTGAAGTTAGTCTACAAAGACTGCCACCAGTGTTATTGTCTGAGGTGAGGAGTGCAGAGGACAGAACTCTACCAGCTGTTGGGAATACAACACTACCAGTAGTACAGATAAACTCAAATACACGCTTTTTTTGTATAGTTTAATTTACACCAAGAGTTTAAAAAATGAATGCCACTTAGTAGGAGGCATCCTTGGCTTTACCAAGGTATTTTAGAGAGCAAAAGACCTTTGAATTTTATGTGAAGGGGGACACTGATATGAAGTGAAGTCTTAGAGAAATCACAAATCAGAGCATATTCATAACTGTATTTGGTGCAGCCTCAAAAGAGATACCCTTAGAGAAAAGAACATCTTAAGATTCTTTCTGATTTTTACTATTTTTTAGATTTTAAAATCTGAATTCTTTTGAATTCTTTTCCATTTGCTGAAATTTTCAGGGGGTCTGGAAAAAAAAGCAAACAACACCCTGTGATATAGTATAAAACTAGTATTTCAAATTAAAGTTCACGCTAAACCAGTAACTCCATAAAAACATGTTCATTGTTGGATGTAATTTTTCCCCCAAGAAAGACATTGTTAAATGCCCGACTAAGTAACACAATCATGCAACTGAAGATGGAGGTCAACCATGCAGCTAACAGCAACGATTGCAAGTGTACCTGGTTGTCATGAAGATTTTCTGCTCCTGGGCGAGGGGATGACTCTTCACACACAGCAAGACTCCGCACGAGTTTTCCCTTAGCTCCTGACTGAATAACAGAGAGAGAGAACAAAACAGAGAACACTACTACTGACCCTAGGTCACATAAGCTGCCAACATCAGCTGTTCCCAAATATCCCAGGTAACTATTACCCACCCAGTCCAAAAAAATGCACCTCCCTTGGACATGGATAAAAACGGATTCTAAACAGCATGACATTTGCTGCACAGGGAAGGTGGTAGGTTTCTTTTTGCTTTTATCATTTCATCTACAGTTCACTCACTTCCACCAAAACTTGTAACAGCAAAGAACAGATATTCCAATACTGAAAGTAATATAACATAAACTCAAGGGTTTCTTTTTAATTTGGTTTCTTTTGTCATTTGGTTTGTGGTCTTTTTCATTTGTTTTGGGAGTCTCTCTCCTTCTTCTAGTAGTATTTTATCCCAAGAAACACGGACAATAATATGTGCGTGTATTATGAATCTGCACTTGAAAAATTCAAAGAAGTTTTTTAGGGTTTTACTTGTTTCTAGAAGCTCCTTCCCACACCTGCTCCCACCCATTCCCCCCTCAGGAAGCTAGTCAATCTCTGTTTCTTTATGTCAAGATTGTTCCATTAAAATAAAATTCCAACAGAAACTTTAACTACTAAAGCAAAAGGAGTGAACATTTTCCTTTTCCAGTGGTGCATAGAAGCACACATGCTGTCTAACACAAGGACACAGCAAGCCCAGCAGCATAAAATTATGATGGATAAAGGGAAGCCTGACACATTATATCTGGAGGCAGTTCTCTGCCTTTGTGTAAAAGGACTATGGGATAGGGGGCAAGAAAAAAACCCACAACACAACAAAAAAAACAAGACAGGTGATGAAAGAATGCAATTTTGATTGTAGACAGACATTTTAACTGAAATGCCTCATCCTATTGTGGCATGCAATTCCAAACAGAGATGGACCCTTACCTTGGATCTCTTTTTCTGCTGATTTGCACCTCGCTTCTGGGTATAGCAAAGAAAGACAAGCAGTTATCACTTCAATAGACAGTGGGCATGATAAGAGCATTACCAATAAACAGACAAAATCACTTCTAACTGATGTTTTAAAATCAGTTGTTGACTGCAAAAGCAACTTCCCCAAACCCAGTTTGGAAAGCAGGGAAAACCAAGAATCATCTCGGCTCATTTTCATTCATTTTACAAACAGGTATAAACAAGAAAAAACACTACATACTGTTCTGTAATTTTGCATATAATAAAAATGTAAGAAAAGGTATACTTAAGTAAATGCTCCCCCTCTCCAAATTCCTCTTAAATTGTGGTCTCCCCCTTTATTTTTTTATTCGATTGAGCAAAAAGGATTTAAAACCCCTCATCCGATAAAGTCTTCTGATCAAATTACCTTCTTAGGCTTTGCATAACAACTTTTTGTTGGCAGTAACACCTACAAACCAAACCACACATTAAGTAATTATTCGTTAGTATTACCTGTAAATTCATGAGATCAAGGTAGTTTTCTAAATCCCCAAAGAGGGAAAACAGTCAAATATCTCACCAAGCTTTAAAACAGATGTCTAGAAATTAACTTCTCAGAAAAAGTAATAACAGGGACAGCAGCCTAAAGAGCTTGAAAGGTATAACAAATAACAGTATTTATTTTATAGTGAAATAAAAAGAACACAAAATAAATAAATAAACAAAAAAATTAAAAAGTAAAACCAGAAACAGCCTCAAAATCATAAGAAAAAACAGGGGAAGTATAGGCAATGAAAGAACTCACAGAAATGGAAAAGTAATGGTAACACATTGATATTTAACACGCCCATTCACTATTCCTGTCTTACCTGCAGCTCTGTCTTGGAATCACTGAGCTTCTCCTCTTCTACTTCTGAGCTTTCAGATTTATTAAGAACACAGTTGTCCGGGTTGGCTTCAGAGATGGCAGTCTCCTGCTCTTTTGCAGCTTCCTCTGCTGTCTCCTGGTTCAATTTACCTTGCTCAGACATTCTTCCAGACAGAAATTAAAATAACAAGATTTGGTGACCTGAAAGGTCAAGATACCACGACACAAACACACACACAAAAAAAAACACTGGTGGTGAAATTTATTTTTTTCTTTTAATTCCCAATTTCAGTTTCTTTGATAAACCAATCAAAATGCGCAGCTCAGGAGTGGAAAACTATGTATGTCCCAGCTGAAGAGATGTACTGAATCAACAATATTGGGTAACAGCAGAATTGTGTCAGGTTAAGCACGCAGACCTGAACAATCTTTGCAGAGAGCAAAGGTAAGGTAAGGTGCTGCAACACCCTAGCCCAGCCCCAGGACTGCCAAGGTTCAGGCAGGGACAGTGAAGGACTCTCTACCACAAAGCTCAATGGTACCAGGCAAAAAGAACCCGTTCTGGGTCTGTGGCATCTCAATGTTCCCCTCCTCTAATTTTCTTTTTTTTTTTCCCTTTTTTTTTCCTTTTCTTTTTTTAAATTTAATAAAAAATAATAGCCAAACAAACAGAAATAAAAATCAAACATGAGCAACAACACTCTTTTAGTATTCAGCTGTATGTTTTATGCATAGCAGAAGCCATAGTGCTCACTACCTCTATAAATTTATATTTATCTTTTTTTTTAAGAGGTAATAATTCAAGGTAAGTATGGACTTTAAATTTGGCAATAAAGCTCTCAGGGTCAACATTTTCAGGGATCAAACCAACAGCTCCATTATTAAAACCTTAAGCCTCTTCCCAAAACCTATGTCACTCTTCAGTACTAGGAAAATTGTACAGAAAGCCCTTGGCAGGTACTTCTAATGAAGAAATCTCAACTGAACTGCATTTAGTCACAGCTTACAATGGGGTTGTTGTACAGAGGCTTTAAAGGCTACTTAGAGTTAAAGCCTATTATTCTTTTCTCTCTCTTTCTCTGCCCCCAGCTCCCTCCTGAAGACTCCCCCACTGATCAATTGTCAAAGAAGGCTCATGAATAATTTAACTTTTCTTTCCCCATCCATTTGGCTTAAGAAGCATCTTCAAGAAAAACAACTGTATTTGAAATACAAAGTTATTTAAAGAAGGGTCTCTTGCAACACATTGCCACTTCTCAACAGTGAAACGGCACCTATGAAGCAAAATCACACTTTGCCATCTTTCTTTTTAAAGGTTGAAATTAAACGTTCGACAGAACCTGTGTAACTTACCTTTTTTTTTTTTAAGCCATGTTTTAACTGAAAAAATCTAAGGCATAATGAGTTATAAACACTTACTTCTTCCAGTTTCTGCTTTTGTTTTCACACTGTAAGCAAATATAATCTTCCTGTTTGAGAAGGACTGTGAATTTCACAATAAATCAAGCTATAAGGTTCATAAACAAACTGAATGGAATATGAAACTAACCTGAAGCTTGACTTGCCTTACTGTGAGCTAATTTGTGATTCTCCTTTCTCCCACTGCTCTCCCCAAGAAGGCCGATGATTTTGGCTATTCTGAAGTTACAACTGAAACTTGAACCGTTTTGATGAAAATTCAAAACGTGACCTTCAACTGGTCTGTTAAATAACCCTTAATTTGATAAGGATTTTCATCAAGAAATGCACGTGCATGCACAAGCTCCTCGTGAGCAGATCAACCTGCAGCTTACCTACATGCTTACACAGTGCTCACAGAAACAATTACACTGGGATCAGCCGCACCAAAGAAGCCATTTACCTGAAAAGCTGCTATAATTCCAACTGCCTTTCTAGCGTCTTCTGTTGGTCTGTGCTGGTTAAGTCCACACAAATGATCAACGGCAACGTGAGTCCCATGTCCCCACTAACAGTTCAGAGTGCCAACCTCCATGCTGGTCCTTCGCAGAGCTTGACGCACCATAGTCAACCTGGAAAAGACGAAAAATAAATGACACCGGCAACGACCACGGCACAAGGGAGGGATGCAATGGATAGGACCAGATTTCTAACACTAATGACCAGTTTCCAGCAAGTCACTTTCACAGCTTGATCCAGCTCCACCTGTCTCAAAACTGCCTGCTTCTTCTCTAATGAAGGCTAGAGCCGGCTGTTCAAGTCATAACAGCTCCTACGCAAGGAGCTAAAATTAACAATTGCATTATGCACTGAAGATTACTCATTTCAATTTTAACCTTTTTTAGCGAATTCCAGCACTTTTCATTAAAAAAAAGCATATATACATATTTATATATAAGCTCATCTGTTTGCTTCAACAGAAATCAATGAGGGTATGAGGAGAAAAGATTTGCCTGCTTTTTAACTATGGCTTCTGCTCCAATTAAAACTTCAACAGTCAAGCACTATTGAAAAAATAGCTAGGTGGGTGCTTTTAGAAAGTGACCTGCTTTACCAGGGTAGTGAATTGAGATGTTCATTTAATAAGCTGAATAAAAGTTGAAATGATCCAAAATGGGAGGAGGAAGAGGAGGAGAAGGAAGAAATCCTATTCCCTGAACAACATCCACCAAAAAAAATTCTTCTGAAGCATTTTGTGAGGTGGAAAAATGAGATTTCTGGGTTACGATTTGAGAAATAAACCTAAAGAAAGAGTTGCCTCAGCAATGCAATTTCTGCAGTTCATCAGAATTGCGTTTGCCAGCTGAATAGCTGATTTAACAAAAAATGAGCATTTTAGGACGAGTCAGAGTGATTTACAGGCCATGGCCATGTGCTGAATTGTCTTGGTACAACAGGCAGCTCTTCTCAAGACTTGCACGTGAATCATGGTTGAAGCTGTCAGTGCAGACACACAAAACTAGCAGATAGAAAGCACATTTCATTCTGCTGGGGAGGGGGAAGAAAGCCAAGCAACAACAACTGGAGATGATTTTCTGTTTTTCTGATTTTATTAGACTCCTAGTATCTGCAGTGCGTTATACATGGTGAACGGCTGCAATTGCTGTACAGCACGTGTCAGCACACTGGAACTTGCCAGTGAAAAGAGCTGAATTTGCTGCACCAGAAGTGGAGTTTAGCCTTTCACAATATTCCAGTCCTGCTCTCTCTGGGAGCTCTGGCACACAGAGGAGACCAGCAGGCAGTTCTGTAAACTATCACTGCCATCCTGCAGATTTATAAACCTAACTATTTCTTTTCCTCAAACCATTTAATAATTTGTAGAGAGTAATAGAAAATAAGTCTTCCCACTAGGTTTTTGCTATTTCTTGCAGGATATTTTTTTAAATTCTAGCTCATTACAAACATAGGCTCACAATGGGAGTGGAAGAACACCATGGAAAACTATGGCCAAGTAATCAAGCACATGCAAAAGTATCTCATGGAGCCAATACTCAGGGAGCAAAGAGTGAATAAACCACTGACTCAAAATCGTTTCCTCATAACCATCTTCCATTAACTGTTTACTTTACACTTCCAAAAGAGAGATGGGGGAAGGGGTTAGGAGAGGGAATCAACCAAAATCAATCACAAACCAAAAATCCCAATGAAGTACAGTGCATGAAAATTTCACCTGGAAAACAGCCATCTAGGAAATACACTGTTGTAATCAAACCCCTCCAAAACTAACAGAGACACAGATACCTGTACCAAAATCAGAACACACACAAAATTTATTTTGGAACCCTCCAGTGTGACCATTTGCTGTGAATTAACTATTCATAAGACAAACAAACAGAGCAAAACAAAAACCAGACAGTAAACCAACCAACCAAAGGGTATCATATGCAGCAAGTGAAGAGATCTGCCAAGACTTGGTCTTGTGCACAGATGCTCAACATCATCTTATTATGCTCCACGCAAGGCAAATAAAATGAGTTCCCTGTATTGTTGCACTTAAGATTTCTGAAGACAACATCATTTCTCACTTGCAATGGACAAGAAGACCACAGTATCTTTAGTTACACCAAAAAAAGTTATCCATAAATTTCCCCAAGAAAACACAAGAAAGTGGAAAGTAATCTTAAAATGTACAGCTACCATCCTCAAACCCAGAACAACAGTGTCTGTTAGGATGATTTTGTAAAGAAATCCTTCATAATTATCTTTTGGGAAACTAAAGAAGAAGACCAAAAGAAGTGATACATAGAGCAATCAAATCAAGCTCTTCACCTTCCCCTTAATATAGATTTCCTCCTCTTTTATTAAGCAATTTACAAATGATGACTAGTCATTTACACACTACAATACGTAAAATACACTTCTGCATGTTTGGGTGGGTTTTGAGAGGGACTCAGGTTTCCATAAAATATTTCAGGGAGAGTATAAATAGCAAAAAGGAATCAGTCAGAAAATAGCCATTAAAAGCGAGACATTTTTGTTGGAAATATGTCTCTGTTTCTCGTCTGTTTCCAGGATATCTCATTATTCAGTGATGAATGTACTTTTTACTATTGTCGGTGCTGCAATGACAGCACTACTATGGAAAAACATACAGGATTATTCCCTTTCTTGCGCATCCACAGAAATGTCAGGGATGATTTGACTGTCAAAACTTTCAGTACCGAAGTGACGCAAAAGGCTGAACAAATGCACTTCTGTTTTTGATCCTCAGGTAGAAACCACAAAGCTTGTTGCTAGGCAAAAACCACCTTCTTGATATGCAAGTGAGCAAAATTTCATAGGGTGTTGGGATCTTAGCAGTCTACAGGAGCTTGCGGCAGAATTTCAGCTCCTAATTCCTTAAAGCAACCTGAGTATTGCACACAGTAATACAACAGAAAGTACAGGGACCCACAAGTCACTTGGAGATCCACTTTAATGGAACTATAATCTGTTTGTATAGAATTCCTAAGTGCCAGCTGCTCAGCATACACTGTGGGATGGGAATGCTGAGTATTTCTTCCTGAATTCTTTTCCTTTTAACACGATTTTCATTTTAAAAGCTGAAGGTACTATTGAGCTTGAACAACTACAGTCAGAGCTTGAAGAGAAAGAGATGGAAGAAGGCGTGGATGGTCACATACATTCATACAACACATACCACGCAAATTCCAAGAAAAGTCTGTGGGAAGGAATACAATTAATTTAATGCAAGAGTTTAAAAACTATACCCAGAAGAACTGTCAAAAAACCAGAACAGAAATCAAAGATGTTAGAAAGCCCTATGCAATGAGTATCTGAGAGCTTACCATCAGCTGAAATTCAAGAGTCACCTCCGACAAAACCCTCAGAGGCCACTACAGGTGACAAAGCCCCTTCTGTACCATGTATGAGATTTTTTGATGGCCTCATAGGTACACATGATGAAGCAGGCATTTCAAGATCATTATGCTCCCAGTGTTACCCATGTCCTCTCTCAGAGAGGAGATGAGCAGGCTTTAAGGCCAAAAAGCATACTCTTAGCTGGGAGCAGGTGGCAGCAGACAAGACACAACTCTGACAGTGAAATCCAAGCTCTTTTTTCCAAACAAATCTGCCAAGCATGAGGTAAAAGTCATTCCAAAGCCTGATTAGATCCTGCTACTGAAAACTTGCTGATATCTATAAGCCTGGCCATATCTATAAGCCAGGACCCTTTTCATCCCATCATGATTCTCCACTCTCATGAATGGTTTGCAGCTATGACTCCATGAGCTGAAGGTAGGGTTGTCAGTTGGGATTTCCACTAGGTGATATTAACCTCATCCATATGTATCAACAGAGGTTTGACTGATTATTACTAACTCACTCACAATACTCCTGGAAGCCACTGGAAATGGACTCCAGCATTATCTTAAGATTATCATTAGACACAACCCTCAATTTTGCCAGATTCTCACATCTTAAATCATAAGCTTTCTGTTATTTGACATTTATTTAAATATTCTGGTTTCTACCATTAAGAAAATCAAAGAAAATCTCAGGTTTCATAATGAAAATAAAAGTTTAAACCCTTTGGTGGCTTCAAAGAAAACATTCATGATATAAAATGTCTTGTTTAAAAAAAAAAAAACAAAAAAACCCCAACAACGAAACCAAGAAAACACCCCAAACAACACCACCACCAAACACAAAAAAGGCAAGTAAAATAAATCCTACAGTTTTAGATCAAACAAACTACTACTCAGTTCTGCATCTCCCAGTCTTTAGGACTAGTTCTAGTCCTAGTTTTTACATCATTAGACTGTGCACTCCTTTTCACTGTTTTTCCACATTTTCCAAAAAAGATACACAAATGCACTTGGAAGCCAAGCTTGTTGCAGCAGTGTATTAGCATAGCAGGATAATAATCCATACCACTTCCCATATCAGAATGCTTTAGTATGAAAAAACCCAGCCTTAAGGCTGCAAAATGCACAGAATCCTACAAGTTCATTGGTTGCACAAGACTGAAGACTAAACCTTTAAAAAAAAGTGCAAAAAAATTTTAATTGAAGTGTTTGTCTTATTTTATTTCCCACCTCCTCCTCCTCACATTGTCCCCTCTTCATCATCACTAAAAAACCAAACAGTGTGATTGCCTACATTTTCTGCTCCTACATGCCACAGACCTTTGCAAATAAAAGGTTATTTAGACTCATTTACTGATGACACTTTACCAGAGACAGTCAGCAGACACTATTTTTTCCCATGAGTTAAAAAACTGTGAGCATCTGCATACAAGCAAGAGCGCAGAGGCCGCTGACCCATCTTAAACAGGCCACAAATCAACCACCAGTGGCAGTGGCAGCCAAATTTGATGAAAACAGGGCAGATTGAAACACACTGAACTAGATTTCAAATCCTATACAAAAAACAGTTGTCTCTTAAAATTGAGGCAACTGGATGATATGGAGCAGCTTCCCAGCTGAAACATCTACCTTGGAATGTTTTCATCCCAATTTGCATGTGAAACTCAGTATTTACAAGTAATAGCAAGGATTCTTGAGAACAGTTTAACAACCCAAGAAAAATCCCAGAAATTAATCAACTTTTTGTGGTTTACACCTGATTCCTTTTTTCAAAGAGATCCTCTTGTTTCTAACAGATTGCCACCAATATTTTTCCACTTTAATCCCCTGTCAGATGACCTCATGTCAATGTCATAATCTTCAGCCAAATAATAATGATGTCCTCTCCAGCCTGTTATATTTCTGCAAAGCTAGAAGCTTTACCCAGAAAAATAAATATAGATGGCCTGTAGGGAGAGTCTGCTTTGTTTTAATACTTAAGAAAAGGCTTGAAAAAACCCTGCACTTTTATCTGTCACAATGATCATTTGAAGTCTTCCAGGATGAGCATGAAAAGATATGAGGCTGAGTGATCTGGCTAATAAATGTCAATCACACAACTTTAGCAGGAACTGAGTAACACCCAAACTTTTAACAAGCTAATCAGATGTACAAATCAGCACTTCTGGAATGAGTTGCTTGCTTTAGAACAGCCTTCAACACCGCCTCATGCATTTCAAACACATATGCCGAATTTTCTCTCATTCCCCAACAAAACCTGACAAATTTCCCTAAAATCAAAGTCATTAAATTAACCGGTCTCACTGTTAGGTGGTGGAAAACAGCACAAAACTCGTGAGTCCAAAGAGAGAGACAGCGAGGCTCCTAGCCCTCCTCAATGCACACACATCTCCTTGAAATACACAAAAGTCATTTTCCTTAATCCCATAATGAAAACAATAGCCAGCATGGGCAAATACATTATTCAAATGGAAAGAGGGACTGGAACTCATCTTCCCAGATAATCAGGTCTATTTCTCAGCTATCGAAGATAATTATATCACAAAGTCCTCTTTAGAGAGCAATAGCTTTATTTTATGACTAGAGGATGTCTAGGGAGGATGTTTTAGTAATTTTGCTGTAAGGATGTTCAAGAATCTCACTGCTTTGCCAGGACACCATCTCCATTACCTCATCGTACAAATCAAATACTTTCTACATTTTTCTTACTGTGCCAATAATTGCCCTCCAGTTTAATTAGCTTTCTTGATTTCACAATAGTTTTGTCTTCCTATGGGAAATAACTGTACATCACCTCATCATTTGTTGTTAGGTTTAAAGAAGCTCATTCATTTTAGTTGCCACTTAAACAGGTCTGCATTATTTCCATTACTATCCACCTCTAGTCTGTATTTTTTTGTCAATCGACAGGCTGCTTCATCATTTCCTCACTTCTCACCAAGAGCACACTCTGGACACAGATGCTCCTGCACCCATCAACACATAGTGGGGAATGCACTAGAGGAGCTCCATCTCCACAAAATCTAAAACCCATTTAAGGGCAACAAATAACACAAGGGCATCCCAGAAGGAATACTATCATGAATACTATCATTTTGATATGAAACCCTAATAAACAGCACAGCATAACTGAACCTGGGCTCCCCACAGAGGGGTCTCAGCAGTGCTGAGGGCAAATCAGAGCTACTGCAGAGAGCCAGTGTGGGAGCCACCATGGACTGAACTGATGAGGCTACACACCCACCACAAGCCCAGTGAGATAATTAAAGCTGCTGGTGTGATGTCATGATACACTTCTATGCATAATGAAATCTGGTAGAATATACAGCTTACACTAATGTTAATTTTTATAGAATCTATACACATAATTGAGTTTAATGCAGAAGTTCTCTTGCTTTTCTAATTCAAGCCATCCCTACTCTTTCTTCCTTCAATGCCTTCTCTTTGCTATTTCTCTCAGGTAGCTACAGATTATGTCCATTTTGCTTTATACACAGAACTACAAGATCAATTTAACTTCTTTACTCAGTTCCTCCTAAAGCTTAAGGACTTGACTAGAAAACTCAAGCACTGTGCATCTGCATTTTGAGCATATGCCTTTGAAGAATTCAGCCTAAGTAGACTGCAGGTAATAAACGAGCAGCCAGCTAAGCCATCTTTCATCATTCACTAATAACCAAACACAAAGCAGCTAAGTCCAAGGGGGGAAAAAAAAGCCCACAACATCCCTAAACAAAAGAAACAAAACAATTTTGTATACTACTAGCACAGCATTTTAAAATACATAACACTCAGGAAATAGATGGCCCATAACTTATGAGCAATTGCTTTACACTTCTTCCAACATCAGCAGGGGATGGAGGCATAAACAGATGAAAATACATCAGGAACTGACCAAGTATCACGGAGTCTCACATGTGCTTATCCTGATTTTTTTTCTTTCCCAATTTCTATAATAGCCCCTATATTTCATCCTGCCATTTCTTGACAAATTAGGTGCATTTTCACTAGCACTAGCTTAATTGGCAAATCCTGAAAGAAAATAATTGCTAAGAGCAAAGCAGCATTACACTGATGAAACAGACCTGAGCTTAACAACTTGAATTGCCTTAGCAGACAAACACTGACTGCAAAACAGCAAAAAGCTTTCATAAAAGAATTGACAGGAAAAAAAAATACTTTATTTTCCTCCAAAAGTCTCTTTTGATTACCAGAATTAAACATAGCAGCTATTCCCGCTTTCCTAAGGCCATTTTCTGAAACAAAACCAGCCTGCAGCTGAAGTAAAATTCATTTCAGAAAAAACAAACAAAAGCAGTAGAGATTAAAAAACAAAATCAAAAAGCACCACTATACACTATGAGACATCCCCCCACACACTGTGCTGCTCAGAAAGTGCAACTATACTTTCCAAATTCAAATAAAATTCATATCAAGCTTGTTTTAATGCTGAGTAAGTTTTCTAAGTTCCTATTCCAGCTAAGTCTCCTCTGTCAAAATCCTCAAAGGCTAGATAGATCCTTTGAGAGTTCCCAGTACCAGATGATTTTATACTTTTTAATATATAATTTTATTAGTTTTTCTTTATCAACAGTGGAACATTCCTAAAATTTCTCTGATTGTGTTTATCAGAAAATATACTGGAATACAAACGCTTTGTTGATGACTTCTTTTGTGCATTAGTAGACTTAGGAGAGCAACATCGACTGAGAATAGTTTACATAGACAAAGTCTTATCAAGTACACTCATTCTGCTATAAACTGCTCTTCTGTCCAAAATCTTGCAAGATGGACGGACAAGATTTCCACAGTTTTCAATCAAGTCTGGAGATGGCCTGTTTTTAATTCTGAATCTCTAAAGAATGGCTATTTTTTCACATCAGATCCACATGCCCTTTTTTCTCATTATTGGAAGCCCTTCTGAAGAAATAGAAAATTAATGCAGAGGCATTATCTTTCTGCCCTATTACTAGAGAAAAACTATAAACACATATAATAGATAAAAATAGCTATATGAAAATATATTTTATATATTTAATATATATATTTATGTTTGAATATAGGACTATAAAATATATATTATAAAAATACATTAATCCCATTTTGTTGGTTGCAATTTTGTCTGGTTTTAGGCAACACAGTTAAGTTGAATACAACTTAATAATAAATACAACACATTACAAAAAGAAGCCTTAAGTATGCTAAGGATTTGTATTCAGTACTCTATGTTGCCATGGTTTCAAAAGGAAATTAAGAAAAATGCCAATTAGAAGTATAAATTAAAATGAAAAGGCCTAATGATTGAATGCATGTTACAAAAGCCAATGAAACCATCACACGTTGTTGCACAATGCTCCAAGCACTGAAATTCCAAATAACCTCAACTTATGCTCACTTAAAAATCAAGCTTTATACATTTTTTCACTTCCCTTGTCACGTGAAAAAGAGATTTAAACCCATCCTAAAATATGTACTGATATACACCACATTGCCTCCTCAGCAACATCAGGACAATGTGTTACACATTGCAATCAGCTGCTGAAGAAACAAAAGAAGACATCCAACTATGAAATACCAGTCAGGTATTTCCACTGTCACCCTGAAGGCCAGCAAGACAAAGAAATCCTCTTAAGAAAGAGTTACAATAGTCAAGAGAGAAAAGGCAGAAACTCAGGTTCACGGAACAGGCAATGCCAGTTCACAGATTTGTAGCTTTGGCTTCTGAAAAGATCTTGCCAGAAACCCTGTGGTTTCAACATTATGTTTGCCTTTTCCAGTGGCGAATTCCAGGCTCCCTGTGATACCGTGAACAAAAGAAAAGGCAGGAAAAGTTTTTCAATGTCTGATTGTGTTTTTCAGGAAAGAAATTATGACATATTTATGAGAGAGATAAGTAGTTTTGTTAAAAGTGAAATTGCCCACTCCACATAAACCGAGCCAGAAAGCTTCATGACACATGAACTAATAAAAGAGCAATGAATACACAGAAGAAATCAAATATTCAAGCCAATGTCTCCAAGGAATATGTTCTATTAAATTTAAACTAGGAAAAAAATATTTAATCCAAAAGGACATTCAAAAAACAATCAGAAAAACAGTGTGCTTTTCCAGCACTTTAAATCTTGTTATACAGATTGAAGTCTCCAGAAGTTCAAATATGATTTTAAAAAAACTCCTATAATATCAAAAATTGTGTTTACCTGCGGTGAAACAATCTGTCTTACTTGGCACTAGAAACCACTAACTACATCAATGATCTAAAAATACTGAGATTTAAATTACAGGAGAGAGGTGTGGGACCAAAACTCTACAGCCTGCAACACATTTGATTTCCACTGCAGAATGGCCATATCATCACATTTTTTTCACTGCTGTGCTCAGTAACAGCAAAAACAAAAATGTGATTATCAAGCACAATACCAAAATTGCAGAGGAGAATAAATTGCATGAAATTTGAAGAAGAAAAATGTAGGTGATAGGAATTTACTATTATATATATTAGACACAGCTCTATGCTAAGAATTCTTTAAAGTAAAGATGTATTTGCAGGCTTGAGTTCCAGTCTGGCCCTTAAATGAGACTGTGAAACGGGACTTTCACTTGAAAGGTTTTTGAAAAAAAAAGACATCAATAATAATTGAAGCAAGTATCTCTTAGATTTCAGAATTTAATGAGTACTTTTGAACTTCAGTTGCCCTAAATTATTTAGCTAAAATTTCATTTTGGCTGCTTATGTATATTTTAGTGGCATTCAACTACATAATCCAATGACTCTCCTTTTTTCTCCCTCTAAACATTTTATAAAATTCAAGATGTGAATTAAGGTTTTTTCACCTACGTACCTGTCCTAGGTTACAATGTAAAATTGTGCCCAAGGTATGTATTCTATCCCCATGAGCCGTTGGAGGCAAGGTGGGGCAGTGTTTTCCTTATCTTCTGTTAATGAGCCTAACAATGCCTTGCCACATGACTCATAGATAACTTCCTCCGGGAGTTATCTCTGTTTAATGGGCCATCAAGGACCCACTGCATGACTCATAGAATGAGATCAGCCCATTGGGAGATGCTCCGCCCAGGGGGAGGAGCCAAGCATTCCCACCTGGATAAATCCAGGGTTTGGGACAGCACAGGCAGCTTTTATCCACTGGACTCCCAGAGGAGACAAGAGCTACCAGACGTTTCTACAGGATCACTGCTTCGACAAGACCATCTCATCTGGACTGCCACTACCACCCTAACTAACAGGGTGTCAGGTTGTATTCTGACTCTGTCAGGTTTTTTGTACTATTACTTTTATTTTATTTTACTTTATTTTCTTTTCATCTTATTAAATTGTGTTTCTGACTTGGAGTCCTTCACTGGTTTTGCTTCCAAACCAGCACAGTACCCATATTTAGAGTCTAGGCTGACCCTGACCTTCCAAGAACTGAAATAATCCTGTTGTGTACAGCTCAAAGTCTGTTTGGATAATTAGCTCTTCGTACTCAATGCTATGTTATTTGAGCCTCAGGATTTATCTCGATACCTTCAAGATTTTCAAAGGCTGATGAAACATGACACAACTGAGAAAGGGCAAGTCAAGAAGCACTTCTGTCACTGTAAACCCAGTTCTCAGAGCTGTGATCCTTCTTGCAAGTCACCCATCCTAAAGAAAAAAAAAGACCTTATCCTTCGAATCTTTTATTATAACATGTCAAAGTGCAATGGCAAGAATTTATGCCTTTTTCTTCTGATGCTAAAATTTAAGTGCCTGAGAACTTCATGCAAAAGGAAATAAAAGTAATTTACTGTATGCTTTGCTTAATTTATGACTCATTCTACAGCAAAACACATCTCCTGATCAAAAATTGATTAAAAACCTTTACCTGCTGTACAATTTAAGACACTGAGAGGAGAGAAAGAGAATGGCCGTTTCATACAGAAGAAAAAAGCAAATAAACTATTCCACAAAGAGTATTTTAAGTGCTACAATATCTCAAAATCACACAATTATGACGTCCAGTTTCTGACTATTACTTTAAATAAATAAATAAAAGATCAAACATACCTTCCCCTTCCCCCTCCTCCCCAAATCCCTAGAAAACATGCTCTGTTTCAAAATGGGGTTGAAACACCCAGAGGCTTGTTATGTATAGGTGCTGACTATAAACAAGTTCATCAATATTCCAAATTTTAGCAGATACCATCAGAAGCAAGTGTACATAAGCACACACTAGCAACTCTGCTAGAGATCACTGAACTTTCAATAATGCATGACCTTAGAAAAAATCCACATGATTAAGTGAAAATTTTCACTTCATTACAGAAATTTAAAAAATCCCAGTCTAAAATATCAAAACATTTACCGTAAGAAATATTTCTCTGTGACCAAATGAATAATCACCTGACAGTATAAGTTACGGCCACATTGTAAAAAAACTTGAGAGGACTTGAAAAACTAATTTTATAAGAAAATATATTTGGTATTAGCTTCAGCTCCTAGTATTTCAGCTATTTTCCAAAATAATTCAATTAAAACAGTTGTATCTGACAAACCTTCTCTCTCGTCTCCTTAAAACCTCATACTTCAACTGTCAGCTGATTTTCTGTATGCTGATCAGAATTAACTGGGCTAAAGTTTTTCCTTTTGCTATTGCCTAGGCTTCTATGTTGCACAGCTGATTTTTCACTGCTCTTAGAGATGAGCGTTGGCTTTTATACACGTGTACTATATACACATAATCTGACAGGTTTCATTTTCTTCCCCTAGAAATCCAATGGAAAATTAATAAAACTGTTGCATACCTTAAAAATAAAGTATCGAGCAGTAAGTTCAGTTCTGCCTTTACTTTTAATTAGATCCATAGCTGTCTCCAGTTGGAGAACTTGTAGGCACACTATAGGTTGTCCTCTGAATAGCACAGTAACATCTTCAGAAAATAGCCATTATTTAGGAGGGACCAAGCACAGGCCCATCAGCAACTCCTGCAACTGCACCGTGCAGTCCAATATGTCAAAGGCTCAACAGCACCCAAAAAGCTAGGTTTGATTCATGTTGAGAACTGGGCCACAAAAGCCCTGATCCCCAGAAGCTCCAGCATGCATGGAGACCTGAACCAACCTCATGCCTGTGATCTCACTGTTACATTTAAGAGATACTTCTTGAATCAGAGAAAAACAAAATGGATAAATCCCCAACAAACAGTAATATTTCTCTCTTCTTTCTATCCCCCTTCTGAATCTTGGGTTCTCCTAGAAGTGCTTCTGAGTCAGACAGCCAGCTCATGGGAAACAAATGTACAATTGTACTTCCATGCTAGTAGAGGACCCTAAAAACAGTTGGGTTTACTAACAGTAAACCCCATCTTGACCTATAAACAAGCAGTCTTGAAGCTGTGGCTGTCAGAGCTACTCACGCAGTACACCCTCCAACACCAATTCAAGACTGCCAGCAGCAGCAAAGGTAACACCTGTGAAGCCACATAAAGCTTTTAGAGCATTTCAGATAGCACCATGGTTTTAAAGTCTATTTTGCTATTTTAACTAGAATTAACAAATTAAATAGACTGTATCCTGTTTGACGAACGAAATACTTTTTCAGCTGCGTTTATCCAGAATCCTCCACATTTTGATGGGAGCTGCTTGGAGCTACCATAGTATGGGAAGCAAATCCACCAAAATGAGACAAGAATGTGGTAAGGATGTTTAGGGAGAAAGCCAAATCTTGACTAAAATGTAAAATATCTATCATCATTCTGTTAATTAGAATATAGAATAAAGAATAACAATAAATATAAAGACACTTAAACTTCATTCATGAACCTCCAAGGACAGCTGGACCTCAAAATATCACAGACCCTTATGAAAATTCCAGTTTCTTATCATATAAGATAAAATCAAACAGAATTTCTGCACTTGAATTTCAACTACAGCAAGTTAAACAAAATCATTGTAAATGCAATACCCTGCTGTTGATTATAAACGATCCTGCTGCTCTCCATACAAACTCCTCTTGATTTAAATGGGAGTCATAAGAAGAGGAGGATGGTGGAAAACCTGAAGAATGACAGTAATGACACTGAAAATGAAGCTATCTTCTTGAACTAAACAGAAATAATCAGACTCTCACATGGCCAGTCTCAGATCAATCTTTTCCTGGTCCTTCAAGTTACAAATGAAGCCTTCATTATCTGACAGCTAGAACATTCAAAGGTTAGAACCAAATCAAAGAGATTAAAAGAAGGATGAGACTGAAAACAGACTAAAAGGAGATAACCACAGCTCAGGAGTTCCAACACTGGACTAGTGAACAGAGCAAGACTTGTGCTGCCATAGCAGCTTGAAGGGGTTAGCTTCAGCAACCACTGTGAGTTCACTTCTGCTCAGGTCAGGGCTTTAGTGACATTCCTGGTATCTATCAAGGTGCAGCCTTGGCACAGGAACTGTTAACTGTACAGCACTACAAAAGCCAAAGGCTTGCTAGATTGCAAAATGGTATGTCACTCACCAGTCAGCAGAATACAAATGCAATTTAAGTATCCCTTTAGCTGTCTGTAAGCCAAGGAAGTAATACTTCAATCTGTTTTCTACAACATTTATCCAAGACTATTTAAAAGAATGTACTGAGATGCAATGTGGCTGTAAGGGAGCCTCACTGTTTAACCTTCTCATTTCACTGCATACTGTAATTTATTTCTTCTTGTAACAGTTTTCATTAAATAAAGGAGAAGGACTGGTTGCTATGCATTTTTCACAGGGAAATCAGGATGGCATTCATGACCTGATTTTTATCACCAGTGGGCACAGAAAAAAAATTTAATGCAAGAGGGAAAAAAATACATTAACGTTACATTTCAAAAGATATTTTAAAAACACAGAAGCCAAGATTTTCAAAGTGATGGCTCCCACAGCATACATAATGTGTCATAAGAAATATTCCATATTGCTATATTCTATGTTTTATGCAATTTAGCCTAGTTATTATGGTTGTGGGAACCATAAGCAGCCATCCCGACAATTTAATTCTCAACTTCCAATGTTGCACTAATGGAGTTTAGGTACTTAATTTCCCTGTTTGCTTAAAAAATGAGGGAGGAAAAGAAAGGGAGAAAAAGATACAAGGAAATAGCACAAGAAAAAGGAGGAGGAATATTGCCATTTCTTTGTGTTCTAATATTTAAGTTCGTGGTGAATTTGGTATCAAAAAAGAGCTGAGAGCACCGAATATTAGGAAAACCAGAGCTTACGCTAATCCACTTTTAACACACCATGCAGGCAAATCTGTTATCCTTGGAATGTTATTACCCTGCTATGGGCAGTAACACCAACACCGTCAGATCCTTCTTTTTGCATCCCCAGTTACAAATGCAGCCAGCCACGAAAAGGCTTATGTCTTCTGGACAACTGAAAGACCTTACATTTTCCATTAACAGTAGCCAGATCTTCTCTAGTCAGAAGGAAATTCTTCAGTCTACAACATTATGATCCCAAAAAAATACCAAGTGACAATGGGGTCTGAAGATGGACAAGTCCTGTGCACGGCCAGGAGCTGGGCTCAATGATCCTTGTGGGTCCCTTCTAACCCAGCTTATTCTGTGATTCTGTGAAATTCAATACAAAGGGAAGCAATGCTATCTCTTTCTTTATCCTCAGGAGAGAGGTAAGAGGTCTACGGCCTAACCCACCTTCCTAAAACATACAAAATCCCATTCTCTTTTTTGCTGCTGTGTGTTATTTTTTCAGTTTGCATATTTATTACTTTCCCATTCCCATTTCATTTTCTCAATATAGACAAAGCCTGAAAAACTACACAACAGTTAAACCAATAGGACTAGACCAACCCTTCAAGCACTACTAAAACTCTAAATACTAATCATTGTAACTTCTATCTTTGGAGATCATTCCCATAAAAAAAGCAAGCAAAACCCCCAAACCCACCTCCCCCCACATCCTTCTTGTTCAAAGAGGTTTGTATTTACATCTTTAATTTTATCCCCTAACCCTGAGTTTCCCATCCATTTAGAGACACAGCAATTATTAAAGAGCAAAAATTCTTGCCACTGGACAAGTCTTTCTCTGCCTGTTTTCTCCTGTAAAAGTATCCAAACACACTTTTGCTTCTGAAAATTTGAATTCCAAAGCAACAAGAGGATAAAATAATCCCTGATTTTCTTTTAGAAGTGTATTTTAAGAACAAGGAATAGAGAGGGAGTTTACTGATGTTTCATTTTTTCCCCTTAATCTGGCTTTTTTCAATCCTTATCTGAACCATTACCATCTTAAAGTCAGACAAATTTTAGCCTGGTTCTAGTCTGACAGGATATACAGGAATAAAAAATCGGCGGCTGTTTACACTTGTATATGACTGTAGCCAAAGACAGGTGCAAAGGCTGCCAACTGTAATTGCTCACATATTACCTTATGCCTAATGTTTTCTTGTTACTTAACCAAAGGTTAGAATTTGGAAGATTAATGGTCTCTACTAAATAGTATTATCTGATAGAACTGCCCAAACTTAAACTGCTAGTTCAACAAAAGGTCTTTCTTTATTCTTGGAAATCTCCATTCTGGGAAACATTAAGACCTCACAAAATCAAAATACCAAGGCATTGACAGAATAGAAAAACACTGAGATAGACAAGCAGCCTCCAGAATTCATACTGGTGGCTTGACAACTCAGAGTGGAACAATGGAGCAGGACTTCTTCAAGTGCCAGCTGAGTGAAACCTGCTGCAGTCATCATACTCTGCAACTGCAAAAACACCACCTCCCTGAAACATACTTCCTTTGACTAATTAAACATCCACTTCTAGAAAAGCAGCATGTCCCAAAATATTTCTACCTAACCAAAAATTCACTGCAAGAGGCTTGTCACCAATTCTATAAAATCAAAGAAAGAATGTAAGAAAGATGGATCTTTTCAGCAATGGCTTTAAAACCAAAAGTGAAAGAGAAGTCCAAAACTTGTAAATATTCTGTCTGCTGTGTGCAGTTCTGCTCTACACTCCTTCAAGTTGTTGAGACCGGAAGGTCACAATGAAAATTTCCATATGTTATCAGGACTGGCCTGATTCTTGGCTGTCTTGTCTACCCAAAAAATCTTTAATCTCTCGTGTTCTGGCTACAGTCAGCATGACAAGAGTATTACTGTTTTGAAGGCTCTTGCACATAGATATTTTCATACTTAGGACAGCCTCAGAAATGAAGTACAGTGACATTCCAGTACATTGTACATGCTTAAACAAGGACACATTAGTTTGCTATTTACATGGCTGCCTAAAAACATTAATGATATAGAGAACTAAGAGTATTGGCAAGAATACTGGGCAGTATTAAAAACACAAACCAGGAAAGAAAACACTAAATAAACATGCATTTGAAAGTTATTCTACATCCTGTAACTTTCTGAAAATCAATGAAGTACGTTTAGGTTTATCAATATCCTAACAAAGGTATTGATATCCTAATAACCTCATCAACCTGAGGCATGCATTCAGTGGGAAATGCTTTCTCACTCAGCATTAGGAAGAATGTGACTTACCTTCTTGAAACAATAAACCCCTGATGACACAAAAGCATGACTCCAGTGCTCTGTTTGGCTGCATGAATGTGGATCTCTGCCTCTGTTTCTCAATTTGCCTCCCACCTATGCCTGTTCAATGTAAAGGACCCTTTTTTCAGTGTTGGATCTTGGTGTAAACTCTAAGAACAACTGCAAAATCTCATGGATATTTCATAAGGGAGGTTAGAATCAGTAATTTAAAACATTTTTTAACACTTGTTTTCCTCCCCAAGAGGCTTTTCAGCATAAAAAACTTTTGAAGCATGAAGTCAAAGAGCAAGGATAATTTACAGAGTCAGTTCCTGTTTTTGGAGAGGACCACCACTAGCACCGTAACAACTATTAGGCTAATCTCTGGAAAATGACAATACACATGGCTGTCCAAGCACTGTTCACAGAGCACTGCAAAATAACTTGCATGCCATTGGTAAAGCTACTAGAAAACCTCCTCTAGAGGATATTCTTTCCCTTCCATTCATTATCAACATGCCTCACTATTATCCTCTGAGCTGTAAAAAAAGATATCCCAAGTGTTTAACTTCTGGATAGTCACTTTTTTGGGGATTGCCAAGGGTTGAAATGCAATAAGAGAAACCTGTTTCAATTTCAGTGGAAGTAATTTCCTCGGTATGCGAACATTTAATATCTTGTAACAATTGATTCAAATATCAGACTGCACTGACTCCTTGCCACAGTAGAATTAACAGTATTCCAGCTGAAGCTGCGATTGGCAAAGCTACTGATACAACCCTCCCACTCCACAGTCCTGTGTGGCTGCGGGTTGTAATTCCACCCATGTATTACACACACTGTACTAGGGGCCTCGAGATCACCTTACCTCCTTTCTATTCCAAAAATGCTCTGCCTTCTTCTACTGAAATCAAAGCTCTTCTCATTTAAATACAAACATTGAAGATTATGCACGAGTGACCTGATAAAACTAACCAAAATATGACAAAGCATTTTAAGAACTTTTTTGAATTCTCTCAAAATAAAAATGTTTGCATAATTGTCCTTTACATCCACTTCAGTTTTTATAATCCCTTATGACAAAGGCTTGTTGACTTCACATAGTAAATAGTTGTATCAGTCCAAGCACATGAACCAGTAAAAGAACAAATTTCATATACTTAGCTGGAATCTCTGGCAATTCACAACAGGAAGGAGGAAAAAAAAAAAAAAAAGAAAAAAAAAGAGAAAAGAGAAGAATCACATAGTAATACAGACCTTGAGGTCTGAAGGGATAATTTAAGTACATTAAACTTATTTCTGTTTCAAGAGACACAACATAAAACTTCTTTCAATGATCTTTAGTTCTTCTGCCAAGCACTTCTCTGAGCATGTTCCAAACTCAAAATTACCTCCCAAGAGAGTATCTCAGGTTGGAACTTTCTTTGTTTCTGGGTTTGCTCCTATATTACAGATTATAGGTTCCAGATGCGAACTGGGGACGGTAAAAAAACCTTACATCCACCAGATTTTTGCTTTCTTGGTCCTTTAGGAGATTCTATAGGAGCTGAAGGGACTCAGTTTTTCACCTATACACTGTCTCTTGGGAAGCCTGATCACATATGTACCATAAAACTTACCTATCTTTTTCTCTCCCAAAATGCGGACACTTCTAACTGTACCAGCTTTGTGAAATCACTGAGTGTTTACTTGACAATTTGGAGCCTTTGACTATCTTTACAAAATAAAAAACCAAAAGAACCTGATAGGGCCCTTCTTTTTAAATGAAAATTGGTATTTCAACACTCATTTTTGGTTTTTTTTTTTTTTGGTAAATACCAATATTACATGTGTATAACTGGTGCATACACATGTTTTTTAAGAAACAGAAATGCTATTTGATTACTTGGTTAAATCTAACCTAATAATTTTTATGGTTTCTCTCTCTCTTCTCTATTTTACTACTTATGACCACAGAGAATGCAAAAATTTAACTGCAGGAAAGTACAGTTAAGCTTACTTGTGAAAACATACTTGTGTATCCATACAAGAAACCTAGGTATGAGTAAAACAAGGTAAAACAACATTTATTTTTGCTTAGACTGCAGTTGCATCTACTTTCACATGGTTTTGGTTTATCATCTTACTGGGGCAAATGAGTAGTGACATCCTCTCAGCACTGACAAATGCATGCAATCTAACACTTAAACATTCACAACTGTTTTAACAGATCAGACCAAAATTTTTTTTCAGCATGAAGTCCCAAAGAAACACTTGTGCTGACTGATAGTGACACACACAGAAGACTGCTTATGCTTCTGACACACACTATGTAAAAATTTACTGAATGCACATTTACTTTCAATAGCTCAGACAACAGATATATGCTCTTGTCAGACAATCAGAAATCCAACATATTGGTCTGTAGCTCAATCTGTACCTCACCATAGCAGGATAAAATTGTCTTTCAGCTCTTCTGGATGATGTAATAGGTTTTATCAGGAATTCTTCCGTCTCAAAGAGCAAATTAATGTTAAATACATTTATGTTTTACTGCTGCCACAGGCTTATTTTATTAACAAACCAACCTTTCAAATTTATGCCTCTAGTCAATCTGTTTTTTCAAAATTCAAAATGCATTACACATTTTTGACAACATAAGAAACTACTAAAGAAGTGAACAAAGAACTCTGTATGACCAGAAAGATGCTCTTATGCAGACAGGGAAGACAGAATCGGGATAAGGATGTTCCCTGGTTCACAAAGGTATCAGAAACGCGTACTCTCTTGATATCAAAAGTATCAGAAAATTTAAAGGGACTCAGGAACAGAGAAACAGGGCATTACTGAAAACAAGAAGGAGAAAAGACTGGCTTGAGCTAGCTGCAGCTAGAAAGAACCATAAAGTTTCCAGTAGTATGAGAAAATCTGGACATCAGAGAAGCGCAGTGCTCCAGGGTAACTGGGAAAGAAAAAGAACAACTGTTTTAAATTAAACCCTTCTTTTATGCTGAGCACAAAATTGGAAAAACCATTAACACATCTGTCCCAGCCACTCATCCATGGCTGGTACCTCCTTGGATAGGCAGGGAAACAGGATTCAAACTCTGGCACAAAGGAGGGTACAGGTGCCCTCCTGTACCTGTTGTACAGGTACTCCTCAAAATGAACCTAGAGCAGCACTGGGAAAGACTGTAAAAAAGCCTGAAACTTATGGCATGTAGCAGTTATAGAAAAACCAGTTATAGCAGTTAGAGAACAACTTCAGTAAGGAGAAAGCAAAAATAAATTTCTATCTAAAAACCATTGATTTAAGCAAAAACTACATGTACAAGTCAGTGACATGAAAAACTGGTAGTCTCAGTCACAAACTTCGGTGATATCCACACAGCATCCAAGAGTGAAACTGTGATGCCATAGTGGGAGCCAGTGGAAGGTTTAAGGGCAAAAGCCAGGACCTAGCCCAGAAACCAGACAACACCTGGTTTCAAGTCACTTCTGTATTCCAGCCTCCTGGAAAACCCTGTCAAGTTAAAAATAATAGCTTCTAATGCAAAGTAATAGTCTCAAAATAAAAGTTACAAAGTCCACACAGATGCAAAAGGCAATTAAAGTCTTATACATGCCTACATAATCATTAGAAATATGCATTTTCATGATATTCTGAAAAAGCTGTTGCGAAAAATATTTACATTCCAAAAATAAAACAGATAAATAAAGACTCCAATTTCAATACTGATTATTTTAGAATCACAGCTGTATCAGAAGAGCTAGTGGTTTTTAAAGATTGAATGGAACTTAGCATAGGAGATTATAAATTATTATTGCTTACTAAAAAGGGATGACCTTTTATACATTCTACACAAAATAAAAATAAAGGCACAAGAGGGGGATTCACATGTCTAGATCAAAACAGGTCATGTCTACTTTGTAACTTTTTGAAAAACTTCCCCCTCAAACTGTTTTGTCTATTGAACTTTCACCTGCAAAATAAAAAGCTGCCTACATGACAGCTGTCAGCAATATCTAAATCCAGTGATTTTGGATCTGTTCTAATCACCTGTACCTGATAACATCACGTTCAAACAATGGTGGGTGTTGTTTTTTCTGGCTTTTATTTTAAATCTATCCTGGCTAGAGCTAATCCTGAATATATGCTATATATAAGCACATTTCAAGACTTGAAATATAAAATAAACCATCCGAAAGAAATGTCTTAGTTCTTTCAAACACTACAACTCTTAAATTTCCACATGGCTGAGACTTTATTTTTCAAATTGTATTTATTTGTACCTGTTTAAATTCTTCAACATTACCACCTGCTGAAACAGAAACATGCCATCACATTATTTGTCTGGAAAAGAACCAGTAAGTAAAGTCTGTAGTACCCAATGGTGACAGCAGAGAGTAACTGCAGCCAAAGGAAAGTGAGGGTCTTCAAATTTGCTGCAGTCTGCAGGACTGCACACAAACAACTGTGACTGAGCTAACTTGTGATGATACCCAACAGAGGGAAAGTGAATATTCCTATTGTGCCTCTTTATTATAAAGGCTCTAAAATGCCATCATATCTAATTAATGGGGAGGAAATTCAAGGGAATGCAAGTACAAAAAGTGAGTATTCCCTTCCAGGTGAGGACACTGAAGAATACAGAGGTTAAACAAGCAATGAAGTTGGTCAAAACAAGAGCTAGATGGGTAACCAGCACCCCCTTTCCCAGATACATAGCCATCATTCTCCAGCACCTTCCATTCTCCCCTATGTAACAGACACTTCTGTGGCAGGCAGTGAATGCTTGCGCTTGAAAACGAGCCACTAACAAAACTGAAGGATATTTTAAAAAATTATTTTGCCTATATACATACAGACAGAAGGCACGTAATAAGAAACCTTCGGCATCAGAATTTTTAACAAGAGTAATAACAACCAGGAAAAGCTTTCTATGCTTCTTTTGTATGACCTCCTGAAGCGTTTTAGAATTAACTGCAGCCTCTGGATGAAATTATTTCAGAAACTACTACTACAAGATAGTAGGTAGGAAAGTGAAAGAGCAAGACAAATGCTTTTATTTATGCAAAACATTGCCTATAAGATCCGTTTTGTAATAAATCTAACTAGACTGAAACAGCACTTACAAGCCATTTGTAATAATGGCTCAGATTCACTTTCTCCTAAGAGAAATGAACTAAGATACAAGCAGCGTGTAAGCCTGCATCAATAAAACTGATCATAACGGTGGGGAAAAACAGTAACCACATCAGCATCTAAACAGTATGTGATGGCATTTTAGTTACTTACAACAAATGCAGTTTTCAAAGTGCACTGGTATTTTTCACATTTCTTTTACTAGCCTGATTAGCAATGGCTACACTCCTCAAACCATCTCTTCATGTTTCACTTAGAAGGAGGAGCATTTCTCTGGGGTATCTTGAGGCTCGGGTACCTCAGGCACACGCCCACTGCAGGGTTATGGGGTGTCAACGCAAGCTGAACATTGCAATCACAAAGGGCAAGCAGCTCAATTCCACTTCAAGTCAGCTTTCCTTACCCAACTTAGAATTCGCTCCCAGTGCTTTCCAAAGCCTTACTGGGACTATTAATTTATACCACGGTTTTTATCTTCATGGCCTTCCACATTATACAGCTGCCAGCATACTGTACAGACATATTTTGGGGCACCACAGTTAAAGGTTGGACAGCTTAGTTTTCATTGAGCAGTGCAAATGAAGACAAAAGCATATCTTTTGTTTAAAAGCTGCTCCTTTTGTATTGTTTTCTTCCTCTATTCACCCCCCAAATCAATCTTTCTTACAAAGTTTCACAGTGATGAGATGGCTGGCAGCCTATTCTCCTTCCAGAGGGACATCCACGCTTTATAAAGCTGAACGTGAGGAAGGGAAGTTCAATGCTGGATTGCTGGACTAAGTTTGGAAGAAAACCAAAAAAAAAAAACCACCACCAACAAAAAAATACAACCCTTGAACAATGGGAATTTTCATTGTTCTCATATCTTTCTCCAACTTACTGACTCATGGCAGACCACTCTCCTCTTGGAAAAGCTTCAAGCTACTCACTCACAACACCCCTATATATCTGCTTTTCCTATTAGAAAATGTATTTTTGGGGAAAGCTGCTGGTTTTTGTGAGGACATTAGTATGCCATACAACTCATCAACTTATACTACCTGTAGCACTTGAATTTGTAGCTATTCCCACTACCAGAAAAACTCCTTTTAAAAACAAAGATTATTAAAAGCCTTCACTGAAAAAGAATAACCCTAAATTATCCATATAACCACAGACAGGCATTTGGAAGTACTGAAAGTCTATCCCTTCCTGAAATAAAACCCAAGAAAATACCACCAAACATGCCATAGTATTTCACTGAAATTACCACTGAATACTTCAAGAGGCAGCAGCCCTGTTTTTCCACTTGGGACTCAGTGAACACATCCTCTCTTGGCAGACTACTGAGCCAATTTATAAAACAGTCTCCTTTTACTTCTTGAAATAAACAGGCATTTTATGACCATGACAACCATCACCCATAGCCCATGCAGGGCTGAGAGAAACAGGTCTCCAGTGGCCCATGACCACTCTCAGCCCATTTCCACATGCACACACTTCACAGTCAGGCACATCAGCAATAGCTCACTGTCATCCTCCTCATCTTAAGATTGAAATTTTACTTCTTGGTTTTTCCCATTTCTTGCTTTTACAGAAATGCTAGCCAAAAAAAAAACCAGTTTTCAACAATAAAGTTCTGCTTCATTGACACCAGTGAGCTCAAGAGTGGGGGTGGGTTAAGACTGCATGTTGCATCTACAGTCATTCTACCAGGCTGAAGAGCATAAACTTTTAACACAATTAACATTGCTTTTACAGCAATTTCCCCTGCCATATATCAGGAGTTCACCCATTTCAATGTCTGAACTGAAGATGAAAACAAGTGTTATGCCTCTCTGTCTTGCAAATGCAATCCTGTTGTTTCCTTTCCACTTCACTGGAAAGACAGTTGAGCAGCAGACTGATAATGCAGTCATTTGGGGAAAATTCCAACCTAGTTTGCTCAGAAATACAGTGCTAGATCTTGAACTTATGAGTCCACAAAATATGTGGATGCACATTTTGGAAGGATCTTCTGCCATCTTCAGCTTCCTGCTACAGAAACAGGATCCTGCTCCATATTTGTCTGAGTTGCAGCAATAGGGTTACATGGGCTGACATTTTCATGCCTTTATTTACAAGGATTCAGATTAGAGGGTCAAGTCAATAAAAACAAGAGTCAGTCAAACCCAGGCCAAGTGAAAAAAAAAGTCTCTCTCACTGCATTCCAAGTTTGTGGTACTACAGACATTTGCACTCATGCTTTTAAAAATCACAAATCATCTCCTTGGCAAACAACTGGATTCAAGAATTAAATTACCACCAAGGACACTGAGAAAAGCACAGGCACCATTATTTGTGGAATAAATAGCTTGTTAACATGACATTGCTCTGAAAAATGGAATGACTCCACACAATAGAATTTCGTGTTTAAATGGGAAGAGATTTCTTCAATTCATGCTACTTGAGAGGTAACTGGGTTGACTGTCCACCAGTCTGGAAATTAACCCATCAAAAGAAACAAAAAATCAGCCCATAACTACTATACATCATCTGTTCAGACTGCTGCCATCATTTTTTATTAGGTTTTGTTTCAGAATGTTACTTTCATAATAAACTGACAGAGTACAGGGAGCAATTAGTGAACTAGTCACTAATGGCAATCAGATTACTGAAAAACAAATAACTGAATTAAATCCATAATTGGCAGTTGAATACAGGCAATTCTGCTATATCTCAGCAGCAAGAAAAAAAATAGAAAATAAATTTCAGCTTTCAGATGATGGCAGCAAACCATGTTCCTTCAAACACAATAGTGAGAAATTTCAGCAAACAGCTCCTTTACTTTTGTCTTTAGAAGGTGCTACTATATGTGCATTTCACAAAAATATATATGGATTATGTATTTACTATAGGTCCTCAAATGGGGACAGCAGCTAGTTGCCTCAATTGGTAACAATCTTTACAATCAATCAGTTTCCTCCAGGACCAGTGGCCATGCCATCATGACAATCAGACGTACACAAATATATAACCTTAAGCTTTTGGTGCCGTTTCCAAGCTTATTCACAAGTGTATAGGCATGAAATACAAAATCGTTCTCCATATGTAAGAACTCCAGTCATTCTCCCATTTTTTTTCATTGTAAAAGCCAGTAACAGTAAACTGCATGAAACACAGTATTTTAGATGCCATGGTGCTCACAACATAGATAGAAGTCCATCTGAAAGGTCAGAGAGCCAACACATAAGTCTTTGATAATAAAAACACTGTCAAAGGTATTTAGTCTGGGTCATTTCCATTACACTTTATTTTCTAGGCAACAGACAAAAATTTATTGGAAATACTACTAATCCCAAAACCCCAAAATAATCTAAATAAACAAAGAGCACAGGACACAACATTTTCCAGGAGCATGAAACACACACACAATTCTATGGAGTTTACTGAATTTGGATGGAGGCCCCAAATATATACCAACCGGAGCTCCATACATGAAGTTCATAAGCACAGGGTCTTCTGGCTTTCACCACAAAGCTTTTTGTTTCACAAATGCAATCAGACCTGCAATCATCCTTTAGAGATGCCAGAACAAAGTCCAAGAGATCTGGTAACTGGCATATTCTGAATAATGATAGTATGCTTTATACAACACGTTTATTATAAACTAAATGTACAAAAATCTACCAAAAAAGGCTGTTTTAAAAACTACAGTACTATATGACTGTTAAATCAAAGGCTTCAACTCTTTCAAACAGGGGCAAGTAACTGACATAGAAAAAAGCAAGGAAAAAAAAAAAAACTGGAAAATGTGAGCAAATGATGAAAACCCAAGAAAAGCAAAAATGGTTAGTTTAAGAAATTGAAGTTTGCATAAGGGGCACTACTTAGAAAAAAGAAAAGGCTCAGTATGAAGAATGGCCAGAGAATATATGGAGCAGAATAGAGATAACTGATGAAAGTGTCAAATCAGCCAAAAAAGAGGCAGAGACATACATGCCAGTGACTGCTTGAAATTCACGTATCACAAAGAAGAATAAGAAAATAATTTATATTGGGACTGTGGTGAATTCCTCCAATATTTATCTTCCTGCACTTTTAAATCATGGCTATGTATGGACTGATTTTTAGGAAAATCCCTTGTTTATGTTACACCTAGGGATGTAGTAAGTCTCCTAACTTCAGTATGCTTTACTTCACACACTCAGCTTTGACAAAAGAATATAACATTAGTTCCCCTCCATTTTTTCTATTTTCTCTCCTGAAGTAGCAAAGCTACTTGAAATTATCTCCATTTTTCCAATTTTATAATACAATAGCATGTCAAGTTACTGGTCCCAAAATAAACCATCTTAGGTCAAGAAGAGAGCCCCTGAACTCCTTTCATTAAAATCATCTGTCTGGCAGTGAATAGACATTGAAATTGCTTGTACATGCAGCTGATTTCTGAGGACCACTGGTATGTTACATCATGTGCCAGCCTCATTCCACTACTGAGTATAGGTAATACATGACAGATTCCAGAAGAATACTCAACTATGCACCAGAAATACATGGGTCGCTTACGCTCCTCTTTTGTTATGATCTCAGTCAATGCAAACCTAGCAAACACGCTCCCATGTCACAGAATTTTCTCATAATATACCACTAAATTGCTCAGCCTGCTGTCATTTTATAGGCAAGCCAAAGACTCAGGGCTTACTGGAGTTGATCTCAAAGTCCTGAAATAATTAGAACTGATTACATTTTTCCACATATTGAAATTGTGCTGTTTAATCAATAAAAAAGTTTTGTTAAGAAGTGCTGATATTTTACCGTCACATTTTCTGACATGCTCTTCTATTGATGCAGTTTTATTACAGATAGCTTTGACATGCCTGACAACATTAATAAAGATGTGACACAAGTGTGTGTTCTCAAACAAACACAAACAGGAACAGGTGCCAAAAGAATCTACATTTCGGCACACATTGCTTGGACATTGAGCATAACTGTAGCGCAGAAAATAGTTAGCAGCAGTTCTTTGAACACACAGCTCTCTAAGAAATTATTTGTAGAGGAAAAATTGTAATTAGCCTTTGTGAGCGTGAATTATGTTCTCTGGTCTACTTCCTGAACAACAACAACAAAAAAATAAAACAACAAAAAAAAAACCACCCACCCAAAAACCCTGAGGAGTAACAAACACATCAAAGAAATCTGTGGGCTTTGAAAGAGGCAGGTGCCTGCCGCATCTTCCTCCCGCATTGCGGAAACCATCACGACAAAAGAACGAGTGGACAGGGTGTCTGTGGAACCACAGCCTCACATCCACACCTACAGGGTTACCGGCAGCAGAACCACAGGCAGCTAAAATGCTGCATCAAGATTTGTGTCTCAATTTGCTCCTTCCTACAAATCCTTCCCCATTAACAGAAAGCCCTTTATGGAAAGGTTTTATGTAGCCCTATGTGTAGGGCACATTACACTATTCCAGCAAATACCTGGCTAACTTATGAGGTACTGCCATGACAAGAGAAGAGGTACCAAGGATAGAAACCAATTTATTTTCAAAGAACTGGCTACATACCAGAGAATCCAGGATCTTGCATGTCTCCCTGAGACACACCCACCAGTTTCTTACACTGACATTAAGCCAAGCTAAGAAGTCCCACTTTAGCCCACACTGCCATGGAGCTGCTCTCAGACCTTGGTAACGATTTTGTTAACCTTTCCCTCTTGCCAGATAGGTGGCAGAGAGGAGCAATTCTGCAACAGCAAAAATCAGAAGACGTAGATCATTTTCAACCCCTGTAACCTCAGATTTAGTCAGATTAGGTGTGATTGCAGAGGAGTAGTCGTTTTGTCTTGATCCTCCATGCAAAGATAGGCGTCACAACATAAGGATTTTTTAATTAGAAGACAAATGATACTGAAAAGAGGCTAAACATCCATGCATTTTCTCTGCATTTTCCAAAATTCCTGAAAGTTCTACTTCCTTCTGCTGTCCTCCTGATGTCACATCGTAAGCAGCACTACTAGCACTAATCCTCCACTACACCCTTACTCCACCACTCCCTTATCTCAGCCTCCAATTTTGAGAGGGCTACTTTAAGAAGCAGGTCATTCAAGGACTTCTTTCAAATGCAGTCATTTTCAACAGTACATAGACTAAACAAAAGCTGCATTATCCCTCAGTAATAATTCATTGTCTTCCGTATCTAACGGGATTCTTATGCTGTTTGCCATAGCTCTTGTCACTAGAGTTCACTCCATTTTGCTGCTCAGTAGCAGAACACCACATGTAGTGGAAAAGCATATTGAGACACAAAAAGCTAGCAAATACATTCTGTTTTCCAACTTATTTGCTCATTTTTCATGAGTTAAAGCTTCCCCAAAAATCATACCTGGATCAAACATAGTTTCATTAGCGTTTCCAGATGCTAACAGTAGAATGCATTATGAAATACAGCACTTTAAGACACCTTAAGTCCCTCATTAGGCTTTCCTTATAGATCCATGTTCAGAATGTCCCTTTTTGTCATTGTTGTTTCGTTTTGTAGAAGAAAGCTCTGAATTTTTCCTAAAGGAATAAAACCTGAAAACATGCAAGTCAGACCTTCTCACTTCAGATTTCACGGTTTTTAAAATACACAAATTATAAAGCTATCAGACATTTCCCGGGCTTACATTAAAATCTGTAGTGAGCCTTTAGAGTGGATCAATTTATTTGATGTGTTTCCCTTAAAGCTTTTATGACACCATAAACATTTCTGACTCCATGACAAATACTTTATAATGCATTAAGCAGCCTCATTTAAACTGTTCTAAATGTTATGCCAATGGCAATGTATTTAGAAACAGAATAGTCACTTGAAAATGGAAAAATCTCAAGGTATAGTTTGTTTACTCTCAGGCACTTCAAATAAAGTTCAATGGCACTAACACCCAAAAAGCACAAAGTAGGCATATTCTTCAGAAGAACATCATGCTGTACCTATTTCACATGACAGCATCAACACCACTGAAGTCTGTTCCCCAGTAAAACTTCCCACTGAATCAAATATATAGTTGAACAGTTCATGCTAATTAATAATAATGTAATTGTACTTATAAAATGCTTCTAATCTCTGCAGTTGATCCTCACTGGCTTCATTCCACTGAGAAGCCTTGCCATTCCTCCTTCTGCAGGAATAAACTGTGATAACTTTCTTCACAGTAAAAAAAACATTACACCACAAGAAGCTCTGCAGGTCACCAAACCTAAGATGCATGCACTCCCTTTTGTGAAGAAAAGCAGCACAATCTGACTGATATTTATTAGTGAAAACTTACAAAATGCTTTCTGTATTGAAGGTACAGGAAGACTTAAACTCATGAGGCAATAAAAATACTAATACTGCAACAGGATTCATTACTCACAAAATTATTAGCTGTTCAGGCATGCTTTTGATGACAGAGTTCAAATCCTAGAACATAAAACTGGCTATGATGATTTTATGAATCCAGTAAAAAACCCTGCTGCATGGCTGTAAAAAATGGGATAAACAGAAGCTTGAAAGAAGGCGAGTTGTATATATTTGCTTTCTATGTTTTACATTAGATTGCAAACAGAAGACAAAAACCTTGAGAAATCAAAACCCAGAGCATTTAATTGTGGGGGAGGGGGTTTGGGAATATTTGTTGGGGTTTTTCTTAATTGCTATTTTTTGTCATCCACATCCACCATCCACTTAAGCTTTGCTTTGACTTGAAGGCACCCAACTTTGGAAAAAGGCAGTTTTATCACTTGGAAGTTGTTATTAAGTTTCTAGAATTTTAACACAGGCACTGTATAAACAGCTAACAACAGCTCATAAATAAATCATAGTATTGTCCAAGACTAAATTATGAATATAGCAGAAAGCATTACATTACAAAAACACTTCTGTAGGACTTTGCTTTCTCATGGTACTACTCTTTGTTATCTGTGACTCTTGGCCTTAAAAGATCAGGATCAGACATCTGACCTGATCCGTAAGTGTCCCAATTTCCCTGTGAAAATTTTCTTTCACTTGTAAAAATGCACTTCTCACCTTACATACTTCAGCATATGCTATGTGAATGTCTGCGCTAAAAACAACCTTACATGGTTACTGCCTCCATACATTGCCAGTAACTAGAAAGGACTCTAAACCCCCTGCTTCATAAAGTCATTGGATAGCCAAATCGTAAATTTCAAATTCCCAGCTGTCACTGCCTAACTATGCCTTCTGCATTTCAGCTTAGTCATGATATATGACATTATTGCTCTCTCGCTCTTCACATCTTCCTTCAGCACTAATCGAACAACCTATTTAGTGCTTCTTTTGACCATGTTTACCACAGCTCCAATTAGTTCATCTAAACAGTCATCATGAACTCACTCTTGTAAAAAGCAATTTTGTTTACTTCTTGTTTATGTATTTCTCTCTGTATTTAGTCTGCTTTTTCCTCTCAGTAACAGGGAATTTACGTGTATTAGCCGGAGGAAAAAAGGACAAAAAAGCAATGTATCATGTTCAAAAAACAGCTCATTACCTATGTAAGACTCTAGAATGATCAAACACAGTTTAAAGATCCCATCATGTGACTAAAAAAACTGTACATATGAATGAAAGGAGATGTTTTCCACAACAACTTTTCCAAGGAACCATCAAGAAGTGTACTGATGGTGGATAACCTGAAAATTTGGAAACTAAAACAGAGAAAAAGGAAGAAGTAGTAAATACTGGCAACATTACTTCCAGGCGGAAGAGGGCAGCTGTGGCAGGACATTATGGAAGTGTTTGCTTGGGGTATTCTCCCTAAAGGTGACAGAGACCTCCAGTGCTCTTACCCTGGAATCAATCCAATTCGTAACTTCGGACTATGTCACACATTAAGCGTTAATACAGATAATTTATGTGTTCTCATAAACTAAGATAAGCTAAGGAAATTCCATTTACCCAATCGTCCAGCTTGCCTACTGTAAAACCAACAGATGAGAAAACATGAAGCCTAAAACTAGAGTCACTTCAAGCATCTAAGCAGCTGTAAAGTCCTACAAATAAGCAGTCTAGACCTTCAGTCACAAATGAGGACTTGGCAAGAATCCATCGTAGATGTTATTTACCAAAAAAAAAATACAGTTTTAATTAAAACTGAAAGTATTGTAGTTGTATGGCGTAATGTCTCTTTTCCTTTCTCTAATAAACCGTGTGTCTGTGTGTGAGAGAACACCAGCATACTCATGCAAGCCACAGTGGTTGTTGTTCTGATTTGGATTTAAGCCTCCTTCTTAAGAAAGACCACAAGAAAAGTATATTCTGTTCATGAACAGTAACCATTATGTCTACATGAATTTATAGGCAGGTTTAGTTTATTAAAAAAACCAAAAAAGAGATGAGTCATTATTGCACTTGTTCTGAAGTTACTTTCTTAATAGAAGGGCTCTACCATTAAATTACTGTGTAAAAATAAAATACTTTGATAGTTACAAACAAATTTACATCTAAATGTTTCTGAAAGTCAGCATTTCATGTATCAAGTGGAAACATAAGAAAACAAACACCAGCAATTAATCAGGGAAATTTATAATCCAGGGGTGACCCAGTTACAAGCCTGGAGACCAGAATAGGTCTCACTTGATGACTGTCAAAAACTAGATGAATGACCTCACATGGTTTGCATAATTTATCTGCAATTCAATTTACCCAGCCTTAATTAGGGAAAATCTAACTTACCTGGATTGCAGTTTGTCATCAAAATAGAATGTGTCCTAGAAATGCATGTTACCACACAGATATTCATACACAGTATTTTAAATCTTCAGAACCAAGTGCTCTCCATTGGAATGTACACAGTCTTTGCCATGTATTACTTGTTTGATGAATGTTTCAATCTTCTAGAAGAAAAAGGGACCCATTTGCTTGACTTACTACCTGCTGAGAACATTAATACAGAACTTCAAATCTAATAAATGAATAAGCAGGGGACAAATGGATTTTGCAAGTTTATTGCATAGTAGTTACATTACTTCTCAACTGGCCAATCTTTAATGATATTTTTGAAAAGAGATTACTTATCATGAATAGCGTTTCCTTTAAATAATCATGTAGCTTACAAACTGTCTTTAAAACTTGTCAAGCAAATTAAGCTGGGAGCACTCACTCGATCAATCCGCTCATTTGTGAGTAGTCCCTATAAACAAGGATTTGCCAGTCTGCCAAAATTATTTTTCTACTCTGAAATTAATGCCATCAAAATTGGTAATACCGTTCAATGCAAGTTACAGATCTTGTATGTTATAAGCAGAGAGGTGTTATCATCAGCTGGTGTAAGTCTACACTGTTCTTAAGACCAATGAAACCACATCAATCTACAGCTGCTGAAAATTTGTCCTGGTGTCTGTTTTTAGCACTGATTAAACCATGGAGCCAATTTTAAAGCTCCCACTGACTGCAGCAAGACCTATGCCTACAGGACGCAAGACAGACTGTAAGTAAGCCATTCTAGAATTAGTACACTTTTCTTCCCCACTATTCCTTCCAAGTTTAAAGTTAGTTATTCAAAATCATAACCTGGGAGAAAGTCAAGAGCGCAGCAGATTTTAAAACTTCTTAAGTTTCTTTTACATAGTCCCTGAAATTCTGTTTAATAACAGTGATTTCTCAGGCCAAGCTCAGTTACTGTAATCGTGCAAATAACCCCAGAAAAGCTCATAGGAAAAAGGCAGCACCATCAGGAAAACGTGATTTGGCCCACAGTTTTACTCCAACAGAATGAAGTTTCAAAGTTACTTCTGCACTGGCTTCTTCCTCTCTGAGAACTATAAGTACACCTGTGTTAATCTCCTAGCATTTCCTCTATCGCCATTATGTAATTTTTCCTTCATGGGTATGATGTGGTGCAAAACTCGTCTGAGCAATTCTCACTTGCACACTTAGCCCTGGGGCAGCCAAAGTAACTAGCACATAGCAAAATGAAATAATTGCTTGAAAAATGATTTTGCAGGAGGGGTACTCAGCTGTTTCTTAGACCACCATCCTGTAAAACTGCAGACAAAGAAAGAAAATACAGCTGATTTAGAGAAGACATCTTTAATCAAGGCGAGTTTCTCTACATGATTCAAAGTGTGTGGATTCTTTCAAATAGCTAATAAACACATTTCTGACTACAAGTACACTGCACATAGCAGGGCAGTTTTCAAAAGTATCTCGCCAAGTGGCATACACTGTAGTTATCTATAGGTATTTTCCTTTACATTTCACAAGAGATTTACAGTCGCTTGCATTCTGTGAGCATTGCATGCAACGATGATTTTTAATATCAACTGAGTTAATTTCTAACTGCAAGGAATAAAAACTCAAAACTCCCGCTTCAGCAGGCTACCAATAAGCACATAAATAGAGCTGATCATTAAAATTGGTTATCACAAGAAAAAAATATTTAGGATGTTCCTTAGCACTACTCCACTGTAAGATACTTCACTATTAAAAAAAATAAAATAAAATGGCATATTCTTCAACTTAAGCATGCCCACATGGAATAAGATTTATCAATAGCACAAAATAATCTATCTAGTCTGCTCCATGCAACTTTTTAAAAGAACTTAAAAAAAAAAATCCTAGATACCAAAAAACTCTTCGGCTTAAAATGAGCTAATCAGTCACCTTTCTACACAGCTGCATTTTCTCTCATTAATGTAATAGAAATATTTGAGGGATTCCCGTTTTTACCTTTGCATTTTTCCTTTTCCAGTATCCATAACCAATCATCGCTCTGCTCTTCCATTATGCTTCGTATATTGCAGAGTGAGAAGCATCTTCATTAAATAGTATTAAAAATAGAACACACCCGATCTCCCCACCGGAGCATGCTCTGACAGTGCTGATACCACAGCTCTCAAGGTAACCATGCCCAGCTGGGAACTGAGAGGCAAAGTCAGTGCGAGATTAGCAATTTGCAAGCCCAATTGTGCACACAAACTTGCCTCGATCCGTGACGAAGACTGCTAAAACAAAACCAGCGTGCAGTTAAATTATGCGACTGAAAAGTTGCAGATCACTTTACAGTAGGGTTTTGGTTGGGTTTTTTTTGGTTTTTTTTTTACCCCCTCCCCATCACCCTCAGCTTCAATTGCTTTGTACTTGCCTAAAATGTGCATATGCCATTCACAAGAACGCGCACCGGGCATGCATCTGGCTCAGCATCGCAATGGCAGAGAAGTCAAACAAGTGAGGCACAGACACTTGTGTCCCTCTCTAATGCTTTTGTTTCCCCTCCCGGCACATTTACAGCGATGTCACACGACGGCGGGGTGAGTTTTAAGCAAAACCGCACACACCTGGAAGCGCAGAGACACACCTAGCACGTAAAAATGCACCCGGAATCTGAGCGTGTTCCCCCCGCTGGCTGACACGGCAAATGAAGGCAAAATAAATAACAGCAATTAAACAAGGCTGCGCAATGGCTGCGCTAGATGAGCACGTCTGGATTAGATTTACAAGCGATATCGTTTGAGACGCACAGACAAGTAGGCAGAAAACACCAAGCGGAGTAACATGAACTGCTTTTTGTGGAAACAGGACACCTAACAATACGGCTGTAACTCTCGGACTGTGATCCTCCTCCACTGCATGCAGAAAGAGATGCTAAGGAAGCATCAAGTAAATCTGTTGCCCTCACATCGCCACCCTTAAGAACAATGCCAGTCCAAGCAGCCCGGGCTTGCCCCCCAGCAAACACGGCTTTGAAAGCGGATCCTGCGATGCTGTTCACAAATCAGCGATTAAAAGTTGAGATTTCCTTAAGAGTTTGATCCATTTTAGCTAAAACGACGACTAGGAGGAGGGTGATGTCCCCCCGCAGACCCCCTCCCTGGCCCTCGTCTCCCCCGCCCCAGCCCGGCTCCCGGCCGCCTCACCTCCGCGCCCGACCCCGACCCGCCTCTGCTCCCGCCAGCAGCGCCTCTGGCGATCACCGCCGGGCGGCCGAAACTTTGGGAAGCCGCCGCCCTCGGCCCCGCCGAGCCCTTCCCGCCCTACCTGGCTGTCACCTCCGCTACGCTGCCGCTCCGCAGTCCCGTGCCAGGCTCCAGCACCGGTAGCATCCTGCCCCGCCGCATTACGAGCGACACCCTTTTTTCCTTTTCTTTTCCCTCCCCCTCTAGTAAGTACCACATCTTACAGCCGGAATCCTGCAGCCGCTATTAATAATTGCCCATCGCACGCAATAAAGGCAAGCCCCGGTTCCATACACAGCTCCTGTTTCCCTCTCTCTCCGCTCCACATGCTCCAGCCGCCGTGACCTCAAAAATTAAAAGATCACGGGGGGGTGGTGGGGGGGGATGGGGCGAATGACTCCAACGAAATGACAGAAAACACATGCTGGAAGAAAAAAAAATAGACAAGAAAAAAAAATCGCGACAACAAAGAACATCACGCCACACAAATGTCGACAGATTCTGCTTTGGCTTCCTTGGGTTTTGTTTTTGGTTTTTTTCGTTCCTTTTTTTTTTTTTCTTTTTCTTTTTTTTTTTTTTTTACCTTGCCTGCAAACGGGATCTGCCCCCAGCGTCTTGGCGGCTCGGGCTATTTTTGTTTGTTTGGTATTTTTGGTTGGCCGGTTTGTTTATTTTGCTGCGGATACGCTGCTGTTACAGTACAGTGACTGTCTTCCTGAAAGACATGGTCTCTTCCTCCGCCTCCGCCGCGGGAGGAGATCCGCCGCCGCGCCGCGGTGCTGGCCGGGCGCGGTGGCCGCGGCGGCACCGCCCGACCCGCCGGCCGCCTCCTGTCCCGGCCCGGTCCGCCGCTCCGCCCGCCTCTGCCTGTCCGCTCTCGGCGCCTGCCCGGATCCCCTTCTGGCTCGCTCCTCTCTCCCTGTCCTCCGTCCTTTATCTGCCGCGCTCCCGGGCTGTACTGTCTGTCTGCGAGTCTCTCCCTCTGCCTTTCTCTCTCTCCCCGCCCACGCAGCGTGGTGCGCCCCGGACCGCAGGCAGCGCCGCGCTCCGGCTCCGCCGCTCGCCGGCTCCGCGCTCGCTGCGCTCAGCGCCGCTGCTCCGGCTGCCGCTCCCCCGGCTGCCGCACAGGAGCCGCCGGCCCCGGCGCCATTGCGCTGCCCGCCCTCACCCGCCCAGCCCCGGAGATGCCCGGCCGGGCCGGTGTCTGTCTGTGTGTGGGGTGGCTCTGTCTGTCTGTCCGCCCGCCCTTGTGCCTGTGGCTTCCCGCGCCCCGGCCCCTCCAGTCACATTGTTTCCGCCCCCCCTCAAGCCCTCCCCGTCAGCCCATCCTCAGCCAGGAGCAGAGACAAAGCACCGGAGCGGGGCTAATAAGGAGAAAGCTCGTTAATCCCCTCCGGTTCCTTGTTATTTGCTCCTACCCACTCCCTGTCGCCCCCGACACACGACCCCCAAGAAAAATAAACAGGGAAGGAAATGGGCCTTGACTCCAGAGGACATCTTTAAGTGAAAGGTCTAGGGAGGGTGATTTTAGTTATTATTTTTGCTGGTGAAACCTGGCAGCCTTCAGGCTGATCAGCCGAGCTGCTGAAAGGGGTAAAAAAAAAAAAAAAAAAAAAAAAAAAAAAGACTGCAGCAGATTTTGGGTGGTAGCAGATGAGCCACTAAAAATGGGGCACATGATCCCCTTCCCCCTCCCCTGCCCAGCATGTCTCTATCTAGGATCTGGCTTGATGATATTTCCCTCGGAGCCTTGCTGCACACCATCAAGGCAGAGGGAAACAGGCAATTCACCAGCACGCGCGTTTCTGATACATAAACCCGCTGCTATGCATTTAAAACCCGGGCCTCGTTTTACCCAATTGAATACATCCCGGCATTCATTCTGCACCCAGCCGAGAAAAGGGCATTTACCTCTTTGCTAGGTGGCTATTAATATGCAGTAAATTATAGCAGTACAATGCCAAATGTAATTGCCATAGATCATTTAGAGCAAATCCAGCAATTCAGCTGCTGGAAATGCATGTCTGTGAATAACCATGCATCTGGTACAATGCCCTCTACTACAATAACCTGAAAGGAGACAGAAGTGTCTGGGACTAGCTGCAATTAGTAATCCTATGGATGAAAAATAAACAGTCAATAAGTACAAAGCATCAAGGTCCTATGAAATACAGAGATCATTTCTGTCTACGGTGATACAAATAACCCAACTCCCACAGACAGACAATTCTTATTTAAAATACACAGTTAAAAATGCACTCCTTTCATGATGTGCTTTCAGAAAGCCCTCGTTAGAGAAGACAGTTTGCCACGATGAATGAATGTAGCAAAACTTGCGTACCAGTAAACATGGACAAATATACAAAAGGCCAGGGGAAAGTTGCAGGGAGATGTTTGCTTTAGTAGGTATCCTCCTTACACCCCTGGAACCCTTCTTTCCCCTGAGAAGCAAATACCTGCTTTTACTGGGAACTGCTGAATAGAATCAGACTGGAAGAATACAGTGCATGATGAGCCACAACAGGGTGTGCATTAGCCAGCTCCTGGTGCACGCTTCAAGTGATCAGAGGCATTCAGCCAGGCACACCAAAACCTCTTCTGCTAATGCGCCTCCTGATGTGGTTTCCTCCTGGGATGGTCGCGTGTGGCTCCATCTATTTTTAATTTCATTCTTTAACCTATTCCCACACTGTGCTACAGGTTCCATCTGAAAGCAAAAAGACCAGCAGAGAGGCTGTAAATGGCACTCGTGCCACGCCTGGTGACGGGGCAAGGATCAGTTCTTTGCTTTTTGCCATTTGATGTTGCAGCCATCTCAACAATGGACCAAAGTAAATTTTCCAAGATGGTTATCAAAACTATTCTGAACATACAGTGAAATGGAGAGGGCCTTACCTGGCTGCTGCCCATCATTCCTTTACTGTCAAGCAGGGTACCCAGGGAAGGGAGAGAATGCACACTGCACCAGGACACAAAAGCAGTAACTCACTCATGCCTTCACTAAAGTGAAAAATGCCTTGCAACTCACCTATAGAAGGGAAGGGGATGAGAGTAGTGAATCTTTCGGAACCTTGCTCCAGTCACTAGACACAATGCACATGTAAAACAGCCTCGTGTCCACAGCTTGTCTCCCACTGTTGAGATACTGGAGTGTCTTCAGAGTGGGAAGACCCAAAACTATACGTCAGATCTGTAAGAAGATAAAAATTAATCCAAGCTGTAGTCTGGCAGCTCATTCCACCCTCTCCTATGAGGCTGGATGTGTCTGGAGCAAGTTAGCAGATGCTAAAAGATGCCAGTTACAGTAATAACAGTGGAAATAATCAGGAAAAAACCCCAGTATCACTCCATTATCATGTAATGTAGTTTTTCAACTCCGAATGTTGAGTAGCATCAGACACAGCATGTGCAAATAAGTGAAATTGCCTTCCTTTGTTAAAAAGTCACCTCAGACCTTCTCAGTCAGATGCTAATCTGACACAATATGCAGTCTACATCCCTTTCTTCAGGACTTTTCTTTGTAGAAAGAAAAATCACAATCATTGCACGATCATAATATTGAAGAGGTGGCAAACCACTGCAATGACTTGCTGCTGCCTGTCCTGATCTGTAAACATGAGCAGGGATAATTGTCCATTTAATCTTCATGAAAGTTAGCAGAAGCTGTGTTTTTAAGCAGAAACAGAAGTTGATCAACTCTTCAGACCTCTGACACCTTTGTGACCAAATTTCGAGGGTAATGGGGGAAAAAAAACGACACAAGACCTACTTCACCAAGTACTTTCTTGAGGAAAACATCGAGCTAATTAACCAGCAGCACGTGCTTTCTAGGACTCTGGTATTGCTAAGTGCCCTTGTGCAATAGAACCAACATATAGAGGTGAACTGTGAACTGTATGTACACAAAATTCCTACAGACAACACCAAATACTCAAGGTATTTCGAAAGCATGACAACAGATTGTATTACTTGTTCACTGCAAGCATACTTTCTAGCTGTGATATCTCAATTTCACTTAGAAATCAAGAAAACCTTACTGGGGTCTCAAAACCCACTATCAGACTGGAAATAGGAGATGTCAGAAAAATATACAGAGCTTCTTGCAGTTCTGCAATCATTCCTGGGAGAGAAGGCACGTAGTGTTACTAAATACATTAATAAAATGTTGCACAACTGGTTGCACATTTCTGCTGCTTCTAGTCATTTCTCAGTGGAAAAAACTCTAATGTATAAAGTCTGTTGTGTTTTGGAGTTACGGAATGATTCCGGAATGATTCCGTAATGTTTGAGGCACAGCAGTACGATAAGCTAACTGTTGATTTATTTTTTTCATAACCTTATGTGGAAGAGATCAGTTTTAGGGGTTCTTATTTATTTTTAAACTTCTTTCCACTTTTATGTCCTGCATGTTACAAACAACTTAATCATGCATAATTTGCAGATGGACTTAAAAATACCGTGCGTCTGTTTAAAATGGCACTTTACATTATGTAAATATAGCCAAATTGCTCCAGTTTTAAATACTTCTCAGGAAGAGCTGAAATATTTTTCCAACTACAACATCTCAAGTAAAGGAAAATTACCCAAGTAATTTGTGTAAAGCAGGTACTGGTAGCTCAGATTTGACAAAAAATAATGAAGCTTTATGCTCTTCCCAATGAACTCAGTAAGAATTTTGCAATGGATTTCATTAGGATTAAGATCAGGTACCTAAATCTCAGATTCTTTCTTTGGAGAAAGATCAGTGAACAACCCTTTAAAAATATAATCTGTTGCTAGAGGGGCTGAGGCAGCTTTTTTTTTTTCCCCTGAAAGCAAAGAATCATTTCTTTGTATTTGACATTTCAAATCCCCTCTTAGTTTCTTTTAGAAATCCTGAAGTGTTTGATGTGCCGTATCTGTGTATCTTGAAAAGGATATTACAGTGTGGAGTTCCTCACCCCACACAAAAAAAAAGTTGCCTGATCCCCCCTAAGACTGGAAACTGTAGCTCCTGCAGCACTTCTCAGCTGTGACTTTCAGAAGATGAGCAGGAATTTGAACTCTGGCTTTGACAGCTAGCATTTCTGCACCTTGTCTCTCGTGTTGTAGCCTTTTCTTCAATTTATGTTTACAGGCAGGAGGACTAGAGAACTTTCAGGTCACAGTGTAGGAGGGGCAGTGGCCTGTTTCATGGGCTGGCAGCTCAAAAAAGGATGTTCTAAAGTAATCCAGCAAGCACAGAAAGGGCTTGTCCTGGTATCCTGACTCAATCACATTGCTGACAGCATTGAAAGAGCTGTGACAGTGTGAGATATTCCGGTGGTGGGCAGCTCTCAGTTGCACTGGACAGAAACACATCTCTGATATAGAAACTTAGCATAGTAGTATTTTTTATAATTTGTATGTGTGGCATGCATGATAGGCCAAAGCTACAAAACATGCAGTGGTGAGTAAGAGAAGGAGTAGTAAGAGGAGAGTCAGCTAGAGTGTTGTGAACTGTGGTGTTAGAATAGGCCAGAGAGAAAATGGTGAGAAAAAGAGGAGGAGGGAGGGTCCCAGGCAGGGAATGTAGTGAGTTGGTTATCTTGAGATCTGTAATTCATTGTAGAGAATGTGCGCTACCTGCACATATTAGAGTACTGTAAGGAAGAAATTAGGCTGAGGAAATTCCAAACTCTTTCAATAGGATTTATGAGCTTTAATAATCCAATGGCTCAGGGTCACCTAAGAGCCCAGGAAGTGCTTGGCTCACAAATATGAGTGGCTCTAAGGAGAAATATGACAAACAGCCCTTGGCATTGGAGCCATAAGAGTCACAAACAACTTCAACTGGTACGAGGCAGCTTCCCTTCAAGATCTTACCAAGAAAAGTCTTTATTGCTGCCCCCTGTCCAAAGCAAACTATAAAAGCTTAGGTTTTTATAGCACACCTGGCCAGCAGACAAGCTTTGGTGACAATTTTAAGCTTCCACAGTAAGATGTGGGTAATACAGGCTTTCAACACAGGTACATGGCGTCCTTCTCACTGCTAAAATGTCACAGACCTTCATCTGCCCTTAAGGTGTCTTGGAAGAAGGGCAGCCAAGGGACGAGGGAACTTCATGGGCAAGCAAGTGGATCCAGAAATGACAGAGAGGAGGAAAGAAGAAAAAAAAAACAATTTTGACAGGAATCCCCACTTACCTTACAGAAATCCTGCCAGAGCATTATTAAGAATAGCAGTAAAACATGCTTGTGTTTAACTCTCAGAACCATGCATATTTTAGAGAAGAACATCTCCCCAGCTGTAGATTGGATACCATATGAAAACCTAGAGAATGAAGTTGGCAAAGGATTTGGAGGTGGAAGAATGAAGATTTGCTGTGCCAATCAGCCCATGTAACTCTGAGTACTCACTAACACCAACTTCTCCATTTGAAATTCCCCTGAACATGGTGCCCTCTTAACCCTTGCTTCTAGAAGGTTTAGTCTTCTCTGAAATGAATGTTTTAAATGTAGGAGTTTAACAGAAGTCTCCCAATTTACTTGAGGCCTGGACTTACCTTGCAGGTATTTTTCACAAGTAACTTGATGCAACACTACTATGTTGACACTCTTCAACCAGATACCATTTTTCAATTTTCCTTTAAAATTTTTAAGAACAATATTTGTCTTCTCCCATTGGAATTTCTAGAAAGAATCCTGACCACAGTGTTTTTGCAACCTAGATGTGTTCCTTTCCTGCTGTCACAGTGTGTGTGTCTCCTGGATGTGTTGGTTTCCTGCTGCCCACCCTATCTCACTGCTGTGTATGCTATGAGGCTCACACTGACTGCCTTTATGAACTCATGCAGTGAGAAAAGCAGCAAACAACAAACATTGGCCATGAACCTTTTTCAAGAGGAGGTGAGGGTGCCCTCCACAGCAGAGAGAACCAGGAGAGTAACCAAATTTTCTAGCAGATCAGTTCCCCTCCCAATGAAATTAAGTTCTTGCCCCCTTTAAGGCCATGTTGTGCTTTACATTCAAAACTGTGTGCAGATGTGCCAAAGAACAGGAGTAACCAAAAAGAAACCTAAACAAAATGAATCAAACCAAACATAAAAAGCATAACCAGTGCTAAATAAAAATTTTCAAAACCAGCCCTTTACAAACTACTGAAGGCAACCTCTTTTAACAGCTTATGTATCATCACACTGGTTTTGTTCATCCTCAGTAGAAATGACCAGAAAAGGCAGATATGTAACCACAATTTGGTACAGTCAGTGTGACTCTACTTTGAACCATCCTACTCAAAGATCCCAAAAGTAGCAGCAGCCCTACTGTATGCAGAGAATAATTCTTGCTATGTAATTTAAAAAATCTTTCAAGTTCTGTCAGCTGTGAAAAAAATGTGGCCTTTGTCATACAGTTGGAAGTCTTAGAGGTTTTTCAAGGAGCTATGGGTTAAAATCCTACTGAGGTAATCACCCTCACCTCTCCACTTTCACTCATTTGGACCAGTGTTCCTTTTCTTAAAACTGTCAATGAAATATGGGATTAATTAGCATTAATTTAGCAATTTTCAGTGCTTCATCTTCAACACTTGGAATCAACTTTTGTGCTGTCTACTGGGCTGCAGAAGAGAGACAGTAACAAATGAATGACTGCTTACATAAAAATTAGGTCCTTTTGACACAAAGTGATGGGGGCAGTAGGAAATCCTACAACACTGTACTTCATGGACAGAACACAAAGACAGATGCTTAAGCTTCTAGCATTTAGAGTTCTTCAGCCTTTCAGGTCTTGGAGTCTTAAGCATAGTTATTTCTAAGTCACTGCCCTTAAAATAATACTGTTCCCTCAAATTTTCTCCAGCTGCCTTCTTTTTGTTTCGCCTTTCCTTATCCTCTAGACATATTTAAATTTTCCTTTGTTTGGAATCTACATTTTTTCACGCCCTAAAATTATAGCCTTTGCAATGTGCAAAGTCCCTTCATTGAAAGAACAGTACATGGTACAATTTTAGCATCATATAATTTCCTGCATAATTGTTAAATCATTTTTTCCTTTTCTCCCTCCCCCTCTCTTTTTCTTTTCTTTTCTTTTTTTTTTTTTTTTAATATAAAGGAGAGAAAGATTCAAAGTGTACATCCAGAGAGAGAGACAGACAGAAAACTTCACTGCCACTTAATAATGTGCTACACTGCAATTCACCTTTATTGCAACAACAGTCTTACATCAGTGACAAGACTTTCCCTATATATTGCTTCAGCATTGGACTCTGTACTCAAAGGCACTATTGGTCCACAAATGTAAAGCTCCTAGTGGGTTTGTGACATTGTATCCCCAAATATCACATCACAGAAATATTAAAACAAAACTGTTCATAACATTTTCCTGTGCACCATCTGGGCCTTGCAAGAAAGCTGACATTATCTGTCAAACTAAAGATAACCACATTTTCTCTCTTTTGTATCGTTAATGTTTGTCATCGCAAATTTCACTTTAATGCTCCAATTACATTATGACATTCTTAGAAACTGAATGGCACTAATGACTTTCATTATTATTTACACACTTCCTTAATTATAAGGCTCTCCCTCTCATTCACAACATGTTCTCCCTCATAACACTCGCTCTGATATAAAGCTAATGAATTTTAAACTTTCTATTACATAAAAGCCCATGATTAATTACCCAGCTTCCCAATCTCTTTATGATGCACAATACAGAGCTCTCCTGCAGTGATGCAGGAAAGGGGGGGGGGGAAGTGTGGAACTTTTATTCCCTCCTTAGTGAAAGCAAATAGAGAGATAAATAAAGTATCTTTCTCTTTAAAATGGCATATGCAAATTTAATTGAAAACAAATATACATCAAACCATTCCTCAGGAGAAAGCTAAATATCTCTCTACATCAGCTGCATGTAGTAAACAGGATAATAATGGCTATTCTTATCATCTTTAATTTTTCATGACGAGAAATTTTTAATGTAGTTCAAGCAAATGAGAGGGTAGAAGTAAAAATACATGGTTTTTACATAAGACATATAGTGTGGTATGCTGTATCACCAAAATCAACTATTTGTATGTTTTTAATTATTCACAATACTGGGCTCCCTCACTGATAAAAAAAAAGACAAGACAAAAAAGCCCAAGGTTGTACCAGCACCACACCAGTTGAAGGGCAGTTGTGACAAATATAAATTACTGCATTTCAGACTGCCAAAGGTAATACAATAAACCAGAGCCTAGAAGACTTTGAAAGACATTGTGGGGGTACTGAACAGCCTAGCAATGAAATTCAGAGCTCACTAAGTACTGATACAGGCTGCAATCTGCACAAGCTGTACATGTCTCAATGCCTATGCTGCCAACAGAAATTGGATTCTGGCAGCCAAAGGTAAATTTACTGACAGTCATGGGAGAAAGAATGGGTTAGTTAAAAAGTGTGGCAACTTTTACTCCATTTGATGGCTAGTAAACCTGACCTTAAGATTGGGGGGAACTTGTACATATAAAAAATTTATTTCCTGCCATTCCAAGGAAGTTCCCTTTTATGCCTCTCCTAAGTTAGTAAAGCAGGAGTCGGTATCGATGCAAATACGTACCAGGAATATAGTTCCTAATGGAATCTATCCTATCATGGCTATCCTATCATGAATGAATTGATGGATATCCAGCTATGAATGACATATTCATTTAGAGCAAGCATGGGACCCCTAGAAAGATGAAGATTAACTTGCCAGAGCCATTAACCTATGTGTTGTCTTTATATTAACTCCTGCTGCTGATTTGCTGCAGATAAGAAAATTTGCTTTGTTGTGAGAAAAGCCTTTTCTTTTCCAAATTTAGTTTAAATGTCTAGTCAGTTTCCAGTGTCATGGAAAACCCAGGAAGCATATTGTATTAAATAATTCTATGGAAGCTTAGTACAATACAACCATAGAATGTGACTTTACTGTGAAGATTCTGAGGGATGGTAACTATACTTGGGTCTGTATGGTCCTACACAGCAAATAACTTGAAATTTTCTCAGGGCCTGATCCAAGGTCCACAGAATGAACTACGAGCTCATCCTACTATATTCATTTAAGCGCTCATTTCAAGACAGCTACTCATCAGCAACTTGAATTGTGAAGCTCCCTAACATCGGAGAATGTTCTGTAGTTTAAAAACAAAAACCGAACTCAGATAAATTGAAAATCAGTCCTTCCATTCTCTTTAATGTTGTTTCGCATGCTGTGTATGTTACAAAAAGTCATTAGGAGTACATTATGAAGCAAAAAATATAAAATACTCCTATTATTTCTTTATGTCCATAACCAGCAACTGAGCTTTAGAGGGCAGGCAGGCTCCTGGCAGAAGTATCAGATTTAACAAGTATCAGATGTGGAAGAAAGAGACACAGATGCAGAAAGAGAGTAGGTCTTGAAATAAAATTAGTTTTCTGATTCTAATAAAGTTAATTCGTTTAGCAATCAGAAAAGAAGGCAACTATTCCAGCTTTATTCAACATCTGATTCAGGGATTCACCATTTTTCCTCAGATATTGTATAGCTGCTCTGTGTAAATAGATAGAGTCCTCCTGAAATCTTTTTTTCTCAAGCTTCATCTGCTTTCTGTGGCTATTGCAGTTCGTCTTCTTCTGCTGACTCTGGGGTCAAGAGCCCTGGACTAAGATATCTATAGGATATGTCTTTTATATTCAAAGCCTCCTGATATTTTGGGCAGAGAATGTGAGGCTGCCACAACGGGCCAGATTATGATCCTCAGTCACCTTTACATGCCCGTAAAGAAATTTCAGAATGCACTCAAAAAGTCTTTGATTGGCATAAGAGATGTTCTATAAGCTCTTGAAAAATTGGACCATGACCTTGACTTCTGTTTTATTTGTTGGTGTTTTATATGGCAGATAATTTTCCTTAAATTTTAGTGATTAATGAACCACAGTAGCTGCTAATCTTGATAACTGTTTCCATGTAAAATAGTTTCTATGTTAGACACCTTCATAGTTTTCCAATGTTATATGGGAATAATTGCACTCTTAAAGAAAAGAGTGTAGTCCTTGGACTCCTTCATGTACTGACTATTAGTAATAGAGTTACACAAAAGAAATGAGACATCATAGAGTAAGACACAAACATAATAAAACAGCTAGGCTAATCTTTATACAAAGATATTAAAGCAACTGCATGATGTTCATAATAATGTCAGAATAGGTGAAATTAGTCACAACTGTGACTAATGGGACACCTAATTTTACCTATTAAGTGGCACGAGGATTTGCAGTTACAATCTTATGATCCATTCTTAATGCAGACCAGACTTGTGATAAATTTACAGCCCACAGGATCTACCGATTAATATGACAATTAAGATAAATATATTTTAATGGCATATGGCATTATCCTTATGCTGTGTAGCTTTCAACAGTGCTTTTGTTGTAATATTTGTGTCATGACATTCTAGCTGTTTAAGATAATTAAATGTGCTTGTATCACCATATTCCCCCAAAGATGAATTAGACATAGGCCCTCAAGATTTCTTATGAAGAAGAAATATTTATTGAATAATTTGAAAGTGAGACAGGCATGGCAAAGAGAAATCTTTTTTCAAATCTGTAACTCTGTTACCTGGCCCTGTGGTCCACTGCATAGGCATGAGCATGTGAGGCATGAAGCCTTCTTCCCATTTGCCTTTTCTAAGTCAGGAGAGCTTCACGGCTTACAGAAGTAAGTGACAGGGAGCAAAGTGCTTCAGAAGAGTAAGAATAGGGCAGAGAGAAAGGCAAGATGCCACTATGAAAGCTAATTAGTGGTGGTGGGGATTAATCTGCTGAAGCTTGTTCTTACAATTGATTTTGTTGTTGCACGCTGTATAAGATCTCTCTCTGTATGAGCCCATGAAAGATGAGCTGTGTATCACCTGAGAAAGCTGCATGTGAAGCAACATCATTAGCCAGAAACCAGGTCTTGACTTCAAATATCAGGGCTCTGATCCTGATTTTACCTTTTACTGAACTGATCATTTTGAGAAATTCAACCTGTTTCCTGGTGCCTTTGTTTGTTGTTCACAGCTGCTTCTTCTGATGTTTCTTCTGGCTATTGTAATTCTGGGGAAAGTACTATCCGTCATGATGAACTTCTGTCAGGGCAGTCTGCAAAAACATAACCTCCTACATCCCAGTCTGAAAACAGTCTCATTGAAGATGATGGGAGTTCTACATTGATCTTGGCAGCAATCTTGTTTGCCAATAATATCATCTGTATGTATTCTTTTGAAATGTTTTGTATTGATTAACACAATTTTTAAAAGCACAAACAGTAAATTATTCATTTTGACTTATAAAGTGGTTATACACAGGGAGAGTATTTTCGTACAAATCAGAATACTTAGAAAATAAGCCAGAAAAAAACCCCCAAAATCAGCGTTTCTCTGTATTATAAATTATGAATCTTTTCTGTAAGCATAAACAAAACTAGGAAGCTCTTTCCTGAAATGCCTCAGAAAAGAGATTAGCCCAGGAAGCCAGGCAGGCCAGTGAACGTCATAAGAGACAGTGCCTTTATGGAGAACAGGTTACTATCAGCTCCCCTGCACTGAAGGCAGAAGCGCCTCTGACTGTTCATTGCATGAGTATATTGAACAAATTGTCCTAAATCTGCAGCAGTAAAATTACAAAGCTCACCAATTTTTGATAGAATTGCACATCACTTGATGACCTAGATGAATTTGATATGGGACAAAACCAAGGCAGACCAAGTCATTTGGAAATACTGCAAATCATGCCCTGCTATGGAGAATAGCACACATTAGGGCCATGAATTTAAAAAAAATAAAAAAACCTGCTGCAGTAAAATCTTAGCTGCACTTAGGTACATCTCTCATTCTTATTGTTTGTACAACAGTTTGTACAGTAAACTGTGTTTTCTGTGTAGTGCCTTCCTCCTGCTAGGAGCTGGCAGCTTTCAAGCTTGACTGCAAGGATGGGGCAGGTACTCGGCCTTGCATAGCTGAGTATCACAGCCAAAAGTGGTGTGCTAATTTCCAAAACAGCAGCAGAGGAGTCATAGTAGGGCCACCAGTAAAAGCATCACAAACTCCTAAATAGCACAGACATTTCTTTTTAATTGCAGTGCCTAGCAATTTTTTCAAAGGTGAGCATTTGTCCAGTGTTCCCTGTAGGCATTTTGTCAGCTTCTGTGCACTGTTCATTTTGCTGATTCTCCTTAGCACACATGTTGATAGCTGGTAAAGCCATATGTATCTACACAGCCATTTGAGAAAACATGCAGAATTAAAAGCAGACACTGTTTCAATGCCAGTCTTCTCCAAGACTTTTAGTGAACACACCTGTAAGGGAGGTAGCCAACAGCTGCCTCATGTCTAGAGCAAGATGCCATGCCAGGAGTATAAGAAAAATTAGATTTTCCAGTGATACAGGACTTCACTCACAAAGTATGATGGTAGCGCAACTTGTGGGCCCCCAAGATCCATGATTTATACTGTTTCCCTCTTCTCCATTACCCTTTACCTCTAAAAATAAACTATTTCATACTTTCTTTGCCCTTCTATTCCTCCATGTTACTGTTCTGTGTCCCCTGCACTCTCCTTTCTCATTTTCCTTTCCCTCTCTCCATATTCATGCCGGAGGGTATATCATGATGAGGTTCTCTAATCAATCGTCTGACTCATTGCCTTATGGCAGAATATTGCCATGGCTAATGACTAATATGACTGCAGGATTTCCAAATGTCATCTTACAAGATCTTACAGACTGCCTATTAACTATTTTTTAGCCTTTCCAGGATTAGCTGTGTAGCAAAGTACAACAGAATGATTTAGCATAGTAAACCCATTTCTCAGCAGCTGATTTCTATTTATAGATATAGCCTGAATAAAACAGTATAGGACAAAGTATTTCTAAACTGAGAAATGCTCCATTTACGAACAGCTTTTCCTATGATATTCAAAGTGCTTATTTGCACAGTGAGTGACCAAAAATAGTAGCTGAAACCTTCTACTCTTTGGAAGATTGCAATTGATATTTACATTCATGTTATGATTCATTATAAAAAAAGAAATGTGTGAAACTTCCAAGACAAATAGTTAGATGCACTGTGTTTGTTGATTTTTATTTGTGCATACAAAATACTTTTCCCTCCTCATTACAATTTTGTGATGAGGAATGGAACAGCACATTTTCTCTCTGCAAATCCCGTATCCCTGAAAATGAAGCCAATATTTGTCCTTTCAGTTAAATGCAGTTATTCTATAATAGCAAATTAGTTTTATTTTAGATTTACACAAAAACAATACACTTACTTTTAATAAGAAGAATTGTTTACACTAATAAGAATTACCACAAAAAGCAGTAGAAATATAGGATGTACAAGAAGAATTGTAGATGATTTTGAAGTCTGACAAGATATAGAGGATGCTTTGCTGCAAGCCTAATGATGCCAGTCCAGTATTATTTAAAGACACATATGTTAGTTCTGCTTTCTCATCTTGCCATGCTCGTGGAACTACAGACATTCTCACCCATTTGCCCTTTTCAAATTCCTGCACTGACATGAGCAAAGAACTAACTAATCACAGGATTTTAATCCTTCCTCTGGGCAATCAACTGTTACACTCCCACAGTTTGACCATTCCTAAAAGCACAAGAGTATTCAATCATCTCTCTGGCACAAAACTAATTTCAGCATTGACAGATTTCCCAGATATCCATTTATAAATACTTACTGACACCTTCTTGATCAACTCATCTGGTCACCTTGCCACCAATAGTAAAATCACATCGATGTGAAACAAACATCCTCAGTGATACTGTGAGAATGGTGAAGTGCTGGGGAGTGGTAATTCTTTGCTGGTGATTGTCAATGAATTAGCAAGAAGCATTATCTTGGGTGTAAAACAACAGAGCCTATAGCTAGAGAAGGAGATACAACATCAAATTGGGAAGTGTACTGTAAAGATTGGTGTCAGAAAACTAATGGATAACATCACATGACCTTAAACTAGCTATTCTCATTGAGACAGCTTGTTAGATCATTAGATTGCCTAGATGAGAAACCTGCTCCCATTACTTGCGTGTTTGTGGTGTCAAACCCAATTAGTATCTCTCCAGATGAATTTTCATTCATTAGAGTTGGAGAGCCAAGTAGAGAAAAAACACAGTGGAACTTAATTTGTTTCCCCTTCACAAGCAGTTTTCTCTGCGCGTAGGTGTCACAAGTACGAGAAGCACACACTGAGATTGGCTCTAGTGACTGTCACAGCTCTGTCCCTTCCCCACAGCCCTGCAAGCTTTGCTTTCTCTAACACCCGGCCTCCACCACGGAAACAGTAAGGAGTTCCACCATATTAACCTGAAAAATGCAACACAGAAGGCAAAGCCCCACCTATCCACTCAACCAGTGCTAATTTTCTGACAGCCTTCGTGTCACCCAAAACAGGGTATGTCGTCCATCAGTCTGCCCATGTTTCTTATTCATTCTGTGTATGTGGCTTTTTTTCCCTTCAAAGCTCCATATGCAAAGATAAACCACTGCTGACTCCATCCTGTGGTTCCACTTTAGAATGTTCACATCAGATTACCCTATCTTGCAGTAAAATAAGAGTCACTTCTCTACCAATATTTCCTCTAAGCTCAGGATCCGGTCAAAGAAAGTAGAATTTTGGCAGCAGGGATGAAAAAAATGCTCTACTGAATTCATGCCGCTGATTTCACCTGAGCCTGATTTTTACAACTTATCTTTATATGAGGGTTATACAACAGTGGCTAAGTTGTAAAATTGCTTATTTCCTGTTATGTACAGTCCTAACCTTATGCAGTGTACCTAATACACTCAGAAAACTGATGAAATATTAAGGCTATGTGGCTGTCTCACTTCTTCAGGGTAAATATTGCTGTCTTTTTTTTTTTTTTAATTCAAGTGCAAAATTTTCCAGATGTTGAATTTGTAGTTGAAATTGAATTTGCAACATTTCTGAAGCATTATAAGGTGAATCTGTGAATTTTAAGTAGAGATGATCAATAACGTTTGAGATATTATATTAAAATTTATATCTCAAGCCCGTGATCCTGACAGAGCTGACACTTAGTACATACTCAGTAATCATCATTTTTATCATTTTTCCTATTCTGTGAAAACACTACTGATCTTGTTTTGATCGTCAACTATACAAGCAAACTATTAAACTCCTCTTTAATAAGGTAGTCATTTTATAATGGGATTTAAAACTCTAGGTGCAATGCAGTCAACATCAAATGCTGGCTTAAATCTCTTGCACTAGAATTCATATTTGTCATCAGAAGGGGGTAAAAGGTTTTTTTCATTTTTAAAGCATCTGTGGCTCATGATAGCAAAGGTTGTATATTCAGGAACATGCTTTAAATTAACTTGGGGTGCTGTTAAAGAAACTTACTCCCTGCAGCTGAACTGAAATTAGATTGCTTTCTTTCAGTTTTTTAATGGACAGATAATATGAATGTTCAGTTTTGCATTTGTTATACAATTGCTTCTTTATTCTGAGTCATTTGGTAACCTCCAAAAATAGTTCACTCTTCTTGAATTAGCTGCGCACTGTTATAGATCATGTAGACAGAAAAGCCCATCTCCTTGCTCCTGCACAGCCAATGTGCTACAGGGCTCCCGTATCAGCTGGGTCGTTGCAGTGTATCTTAACTCTAACAGATGTTTCTGCCAGCCTCTCTCAGAGCCAGAAGGGAAAATAAAAGAAAGAGAAGCAATGGATCACAGACCAAAACAATTGCTCAGTTCCAACAAAAAAACACTGTGTCCATGGAGGTGGACTGGGAGAAAAACAAAATGTTTGGTTTTCTCAGATTAGTACCCAACAGCTAGAATAAGAGGTGGTATCATTTGTACAATAGAGGAACTGTCTGTTTTGCACACAAACCCTAGTTTTTGATGGAGTCAGAAACTTTGAATCTCAGCTGTCCCAGTGATGTTCTGAAAATAGAAGTCCAGCAATGAAGAAATGAATTTATTTTCTTTTTCGGAAGTACTAATATATTATTCAGTACTCAGTAGTAGGCGTTCTTCCAGGATTATTTGCTCAGGTGAATTAGATTCTCTTTTGTTTTGCTTTTTAACTATGTGATAGGTGTTGAGAGAATTAATTTCCAATTAAAAAAAGCGTCAGCTGGCTGGTGAGACAACAATGGAAAATTAAGGAAGTCCAAATGAAAGTATGTTTTAAAATATAATTTAATCAATAACATAATTTAATCAAAGACAAATAAAATCAATCATGAAATTAGAACAGACTTTCAGGTGAATTACAAGTTACTGTTGTCAATCCAAGCTTTGCTGAGAAAAAAAAAAACAATTTGAGAACAAAAAGGAACAATGTGTTGGAATTTCATGTATACCCTATAAGGACTCCATGCAATCAATGTAACAAAGGTAAAAAAATAATACTTTCTGTTTCTGCAGCCTGTGGAAAATCCTAGCATTTTCCATGTAATTCTGCAGGAAAAAAAGAAAAGAAACATACATGTCTAACATTCTTCTTTCTAATGTTGTAAGAGGATCACAATATTAATTGGATATAATACTATAAATTTTTCATTAAGAAGAAACATGGCTTATTTTCCTACCTGTGTCTCAAGCTTCCCTGAAGTATTTGTTGTTGTTGTTTGATATCAGTTGACATAAGAAAGCTTTCCCCTATCTGTTCATTTTTGAAAGGGCCCTACCATGAACTTTCATCTCCTTTTTTTTCTATTTTTCTGTCCAGAGGAACTGGGAAATTGAAGGAACATACTCCACTTCCATCACTAAAACCAGGAAGCTCTTTTCTACTGGGCTGGAAGCAAAAGTGGCTTTATCCTGGAGTGAATTAACTGCTTCCCTCAGCTCAGCTATGAGTTCCCTGAGAAGTTTCTTCTCCCACTAGATAAAAGCCTACAAAAATAAGATGTCTCCTGAGGCTTACTGTGCAAGGGTTGAGGGTAAGGCGATAGAATTTTTTTCATTTCACTGCACCTAAATTTCCTGTAAAGGTGGGGCCATTTGAGAAATATGCACACATACACATGTGTAGAAGTCAGTGGAGTAGATCTGATTCTACCAGAAGCCCACTTCTGATCCTGAAGTGCACTAAATAAATACTGAAATAATTCTTCATAAGCTCTTTCCTATCACTAAACTTGAGATATTTTTCTTTATCCAAAAGGTGCATACATGCATACAAATGACCAAAATTAAAGTGTATGAGTTTTGCTAACAATACCCCATAGAATTCTGGTGCCATGGTGAGGAGTATTCATTTTCTAGTGTTAAATATCCCCATTTGAAATCCACCAGTGTTGCAATAGAGGCTCAACTGTTTGCCACCACTCCGTGGTTTTTGTACTTTTATGTCAAATCTGAGTCTTCTTATTTCTAAGGTAACCACTTTTCACTTCATATGAGAGCTTTCCTATGCTTCTATTCATTGTCATCATTCTTTTCTGAAATACTCTCTAAACTCATAGAATCCTCTCTAAAATAAAGTGACCTACAGTTCTATGCAGGTCACCCCAGGTGAAAAAGTATTTGTGAGTCACATAACAACATATCAACACTTGTCTTTACTGTTTCCAAGCACCTAATGATTCCTAATTCATGACAGTCCTAATTAATATTTTTAGCCACAAATGCACCTTGTCTGCATAATAATAATAATAAACCTGCATGCTGATGTCCTTTCTGCCATCTTACTGGTATTAATGCAAAAATCCTCTAAGGTCTGTCTAGGAAGCAAGGGACATTTTTTGAAAGAATGCTAAGATTTCAACATTCTACTTCAAAACAAGGTTCTCAAATATTTAGAAGAAAAAAAAGGAAAAACAGACATGAGAGAAAATGTGCATAAACTACACAAAAAAAGCTTGACTGCTCTCCCTGAGATCTTCACAGTCTCCCAGTTGCTCACTTGTGGAGGATCATAGCCTGAATCTAGCAAAGCCCTCTGATTTCCTCTCTCTTCCTCTTTTGTGATAAAGACTAGCAGGTGATCAAGATGCAATTTTCTTTTTCAAGAACAGTTGAACTTTTTTTGTAGACCTTCTACTATTTTATCATGAGATATATATATAATGTAATTACAACACAAACATTTGCAACAAATGTTTCCTTTGTCTTTATAACCATGTATATACATTAATATCAAACATGGGAAAGTCCATAATGCAGTAAGATTTGAGTTTAACCTTCGTACAAACCACAATTTTAAGTGAAAAATGAAAATGGCCTTTTCTTGAAACAGTTCATTTTGAATATTTAGAAATCAGTGACATTCTTAACCTGAAGTTAATACCCTTTCCTATAATCTGGCTGCATGTTCTGTTCTTCCCTTTCTAACTTTTTCACATTACAGTTTTCTATATTTTTCATTTTTTTCTTTCATTCTGTAAAGCAAAAGATGGATGGAAAATGAACTCACGGCAAGGACTGAGCTCTAGTGAAGCAGTTGATTGTCTCTGGAGAGTGTTAGTGAGAGAGCTTTGCTAGCTTTCAATTGTTTTGTGAAAACTAATCATTGCTAAGTGAAACTTTGAAATCTTGCATGTGCAATCCTATGTATTAGGTAACCTTCATTTAAGGCTGGAGGAACATGTGAAACAGTGTAGGAGAAAAACTTGGCATGGATCTCTATTCATTTATATGATCAAATTTATGATTTACTGTAACATATTCTTCAGCTAAGGCAGTTGGTAATACCAGCAGGAACTCAGTGGAGCTCTTATAGATGCATTTAAAGGTTGACACCTCCTAAAAGGATGCTCAGAACACCAGAATGAGAGCATTTCAAACAACCTCATCATGTTTTAGATAAAGGAATGCCTCTTGGTTTACTTTCTAATTTTCACGCTTTTTTGGCACAGAAGCACATTGAAAGGCTTATAAATACATTTATACAAGTGTGCATGTGTACCTGGAAACGCAGGCACAAACATGAGTTAAAAGCTCCCCCTCCTTTTCTTCCTTCATCATATAATCCCAGGCATCCTAGGCAAGCCTCTGGGAGCAGAGCAGAGCACAGCACAGCACAGCACAGCACAGCACAGCACAGCACAAAATACAGGAATGATGTTATCTTTTCCATCCCAAAAGAAGCCCTGGCTCTGTGGATCCCTGAGCACAGTAAGTGCAGAACTGGGACTCCTGCTCGTGGCTCGTGCTTCCAGCAATGCACAAGCATTGCTTCCTTGTGCAATGTCTCTGAGACACAAAACACACTGTGCTGGTGCTAACAGGCAGGCAGCAGTCCTCCCAAACTCTCCATAAGTCTCTGCTCACACTGTCAGCCGGAGATCTTGTCATACGTGTCGCGAAATCTGGTCTTCTATCTCCTGCCTGAAACATCTTATTTCCCTTTTCAATGGAGAGTAATCCACAGGCTTATGTAGGGTAGCATGTGTTGATGTATCAGACACAGAATGGGATTTAGGAGCATGAGTCATGCTGATGGGAAGTATTTCTGGGCCTGCTTTTGGATAGCCTGCTCTTTTATTATTTATATTTTAAAGAAAAAATTCACCATTTGTGAAACTTTACAAGAGCTTTAGTTTTCATAATTTGTAAAAAGTCCAACACATCAAAAATGTTAAAGATAATGACAACAGTTTTTCATATCTTTTAAATCAGCTTCTTTGTCTTTAAACCATCTTAAGTCAAAAAACATTCCCTGTACTTTCCAGAATTAAAATGTGTTCAGATTTCTGAATTAAAAATATACAGTCTGACTTGAAGCTTTGATTTTTCATATGTCCAATGCAGATATAATAGATAGCTGTATGCATATATTTTCAGTTAAATTCCAACTCTTTTTTTTAACAATTGGGGAAAGCTGAAAAATTTATTTCATACCCAAATCTGCCTGCCACAAAATAATGGCAGAGCTAAGAATTGATAAGTTGATATTCTATATTTTAACTTTATAACACATTTCTCTGTGTTATTTCCAGAAAAATGCAGAAAAGCTCTCTGAAGCTGTGCATCTCAGCTGGGTTTTTCCCCCCTTCCATTTTGCTTTGTGAGAGCAAAACAATATAAAGAAGTTATATTCAAGGATGCTGCTGAGCTATTGAACTGTCAGTTAACTTGTATAACACATAACCTTAGAAAATAAATCTATCAATATTTTGGCCTGCAGAAGTCAGTATATAAGGCTGAAGTACATCCAGCATTGTATCATAATGACTGATTGATGATTCCTTTAACAACAAAACTGTAGACATCAATACACAGTTGGCCACAAAGATACTCAAAGAAGAGACTTCTACAAAAAAATGCTGCTGTGTTCTTCAATTTCTGCTTCTGTCTCAAAAATTATATCAAATAAAGGCTTAATTTAAAACAGAATATAAAACTGGACACCTGTCCTAATAATTTCCATTACCTTACAGATAACATATGTGTAATTGCTGCTGATATCAGGATTTCTCTTCAGGCATTTTATTCAGTACTTATTATTTCCACAGTTTAGTTTTATTATTTACCTAAGGGTCCCTGGAAAGTTAGCTTCTTTCTTTTCTTTTTTTCCCAGCAGGACAAATTTCCTTCCAAGACTTTACTATCCATTTCTTTTTTTTCGATTGCTCATTGTTACTGATGATTTCTTAGTCACAGCTTTCTTTCAGTTTGTGCCAAATTCCTTTTATTTGCCAATGTGGGCTTATGGGAAGTATTAACATTAATATTAACACCCTCAATTAGGAGCACCTACAAAATATTTTTTTAATGTAAGAAATCACTATCCTGGCATTATGAAAAGCAAACTTAGGGCTCAAAAACACATGATGCACAGAAAGGGATGCATACAAATAAATGTGGTGAGATGGTAACTGTACATTGAAGGGTAATCAGGTATTTCAAAGATTCCACGGGATATTGCCATCACAGATAATACCTCTTCATCTGTCCACAAACTTTTCAGAAAATAGATGTTGCATCTAGAAGCTACCTATTAGGCAAGAAGGGAGTAAGAAGGGAGCAAGAAGGGAGCAGCTGTGTGAGCCCAACTGTTATGTAGGTGCCACGTGTTGGCACGAGGCACTGGGAAGAGGAATCACAGCTCGGAGGGGCTGAGGTTGTCATCCGTGGCTGTGCAGTTGGGATGTGGTGGAGCAACACGTGAAAGACACCAGCAATGAACAAAGCTACAAAGATCTGTCTGAGGCAGGCTTCTCTGAGAATCCAAAACTCCCTGTGCTGAAGGAGAAGCCCCATTGTGTGTCTGTGGAGTTAGGGGGAAAGGGCCAGGCAACTTTTCTTGGCATCCCCCATGCATTTGAAGAGGAGGAGGGACAGCTGGATTGCCAGAGACACAGAGAAGTGATTAACAACAGAAGGAGAGAGCAAGATGCACGTACACCTCATATTTGTCCTCGACATTTTTAGTGCTAGGCTTTTGCCAAAACACCCAAATTCTTAATTTGATAGTAAAAACATGTTTTTCACCTTTCTGTGGTACCACATAACTAAAATATTACTCTTTAGAAAATGACCGCTTTTTATTTATTTCTTTTTGTGGTGAAATGACACCTCCCACACACACATACACACAGTCTCTTCCTTTAGATATAGCATGCCCTAAAATGTTAATTAATACTGCAAAACTGGTTCTCCTCCCTGAGCAACTAAAAAGCATCTTAAGCTCTTTTTTCTTACATTTTCTTACATTCTTGTTCTTACTTTTAAGCCTTTTCATTTGTGACTAACTTAAGCTTCTGACTCCATTTATGACCTTTCCAGTTCCAGTTAAACTCCTAATTGATGGAGGTGGGTCTCAAAGCATTATACACAGGAAAAACAAAGCAGAGAGAACACTGTGAATGGCAGTAGTAGTGTACAACTGCAGCACTTAATTTCCAGCTTACAACTAAGTATATCTATATATTTTTACTTCTTGTCATAGCCTCTCAATTTCCAGGCTAATTTTCTCTATAATTTACTGATCGGTACTATATGCCATATTGTAGCACAATGACAATGAGAAATTGCACTTGCTACATTAATTAGGTATGCTGGTTTCAAAACCCCAATGAAAAAGACAGAAACAGCAAAAAATGTGCATTGAGTGGTGAGCAAAAGGTTACTTGATGTAGCTCACCAGTCTTGCCAAGAAAAGTAAGCCCCATGGGAAAGGAGTATTGATACCAGTGGACAGAAAGTGTTAAAGATGCTGTGGAATAGAACGGCCTCTCTGAACGCTGTTCCAGCAGAAAAAAGTGGGGGGAAAAGCTTGCTACACATGAATTGCACTGCCAAGTGTCAGAGGGTGTCCAAGAAAGTTACAAATTATCTGAATTATGAAAAAAAAAAAAAAGAGTGAAAGGTGATTGCACATAAATTGTTGCTATAAACTGGCTCAGTGCACTGCAGAACACTCTTGACTGCCTAAATACAATCTGCAGTTGACAAAGAAGGCCTACAAAAACTAACAGATCATAATTGCTCGCTCTGTCTCACACTACTACTTTGGGAAGCCAAAGCTGTCTTCTACAGAGGCAAGATTTTCCAGTGGAGTTCCCAAGTAATGCCATACATAGACCTAATCTGCAGCTGACAGAGAGAGGTGGGCCAACTCAAAAGAAGTGGGAATGAGCCAAGTTTTGTGGTCTGCTATTCACAGCAACCTCTATGGCTCTGCAGTCAGAGAAATGAGAGATCCTAGACTATCCTGAGGTTGTGATAAGGACTCATTGCTAAAGGCCAGTTTTTAAAGATATTTAACCGAAAATCCAAATCCTATTACATCCGTTGCAGGGATTCCTGCTGTTAAAAACCATTGCTTCCAATCACATGTGAAGTGTCTCATAGAGGTGCTGAAAGACCACATTTCAAACCAGGCTTGGTTGTGAAAGTGACCCCCTGATGAAACATGCTGGATCCTGTTACGATGGTAAACAATTCAGGTTCACTGAAACAAGGAGATGTTGTCTAAACTACTCAGAGATTTAATTAGAATGGAAAAGTAACTAGTTGGTCTTTTTCCTGTTTTTACTTTACTTGTACTAGTATCATTAAGATATAAAAATACGGTAGAAAGAACCAAGAAGTGTATCTTATAAACTGGTCACTTTCAATCTTTTTGCATGCATTTTCCCTTAGTCCCAAGATAAATTAGTACTACAGAGTTCAAGGAGCATCTGGAGGTTGCTTTTTGTGAGATGGTTTAATTTTAGGTAGTCCTCCGAGAAGAAGAGCGTTGGACTCAATGATCCTTGCGCATCCTTTCAAACTCAAGATAGTCTGTGATCACAATGTCATTGCAATGAAATTCTAAACATAATTAAAATTTAACCATATTAATGAAAAATTGTACTATGGGCAATACCAGACCACCAGAGAGAGTGTAAAATACCTGAACCTTCTACACTACCAGGTCTTATGCAAAGAAATAGTTTCTCAGAAGAAGTGCTAATTGAAAATAAAACAACTTAATTTTATCAAGTACTTTTTTTTATATATATACTCCTTGTAAAACCCTTTTTTTCCCTGAAGTGTTTTCAGTTGCCAGAAAAATTCATTGCAAAACCCCAGCTCTGCTTTCTTTGGCTTGGCTTCTCAAACATTCTTCATATGACCAAAGATGGCTTTCTGTATCATGAGAAAAGACAGTTATTGCGGGGGGAAAACCACCTAGAGGCAGCTTTGGCTTACCAGTGATATCCATATAGTTCCTGCTGTTTCTTGTTGACTGGTTTGTTTTTCCCTGTTATCACTAGACCCAGTGGCAGAAAATACTCAAGTGGTCTTGGCTAGGAATTAAATCAAACTTATATCTCACTTGCAGGACAATATCCCTCAAGGCTCTTTCACTAAAAAGGACAGGCTGACACATCAACCCCTGTTTTTCTTGTCTCTCCAGATCACAAACAAACTTGGAATGCTACTAGCCTTTTTATGAAGTTTGGACACATTTCCACCAAATAAATTAGAGAAGATTCAGAAACTTCATGAAAAAATGCAGAATAACTTTGTTCAGTAGTTTATATTGTGTTTGGATTTACTGTTTGCTAGGAAAACCAAAAACCTTAAATTACTGAATAACTGTAATCTAGACACATTTGGTTTTATGAACTCAGCATTCTGAGTACCAATATGCTTTCTGTTGTTTATTAGACATGGAGGGCCCTTTAGAGTTCAAAGGGGCTAAACAAGATTTTGAGCTTAGACTGGGAGACAAGCAGTCATGGTTTTCTCCCAGCCAGCAACCCAGCCCCACACAGCCACTCACTCACTCCCCTTCCCACCCACAGGGTCAGGGAGAGGATCAGAAAAGTAAAAGCCAGAAAACTCACAGATTGATATAAAGAAATTTTAATAGGGAAAGAAAAAGCCATGCACACAAGCAAAGCAAAACAAGGGATTAATTCAGTGTTTCCCATGGGCAGACAAGGTGTTCAGTCATCTCCAGAACAGCAGGGCCCCACCACATGTAACAGTGACTTGGGAAGACAAACATCATCACTTCAAACATCCACCTCTTCCTCCTTCTTCCCCCCACTTAATATTCTGAGCATGATGTCAGATGGTCTGGAATGTCCCTTTGGTCAGTTTGGGTCACCTGTCCTGGCTGTGTCTCCTCCCAATCTCCCATGCACCCCCAACTTCCTCACCAGCATGGCAGTAGGAAAAATAGAAAAGGTTTCAGCTCTGCGTGAGCCCTGCTCAGCAATAACAAAACCTCTCTCTATTATCAACCCTATGTTCAGCAAAAATCCAAAACACGGCCCCACACCAGCCACTGTGAAGAAAATTAGTTCTATGTCAGCTTAAGCACTTCATAAATTTATTGATCTCTTTATCTGGCTACTCTCCAGCCAGTAGCAGACCCTCCAAGGCTGCCTCCTTAACTCTGACTTGACACAGGAGGTAAGGGAGAACCTCCACTTTGCACATCTGCTCCATTTTATGCCTTTTATTTTACCTCATGATTTTTTTCTTTCCCCCACATACACGTTCTTTTGTGTTGCCCCACAAACTGAACTCCAAAATCAAAGGAACAAATCCACTCCCTATATAAATTACATAACTATTTCTAATCAGTATCAGCTGATCAGCAAATCTAAGTAACTGAATAAAAGTATATATGGTGGTTTTGCCAAAAGTGCAGTCCAGGGAAAGACAAAGTCAGGGAAAGGAAGAGGCAGAGGTATCAGTCACAGCTCACAGTGCAGCATGATTATGCACTTTTATCATGGACAGCAAGACTACTTGTAATTAAAACACTTTATTACAAAGCTGCCTCCAGCAGAGATAGAACAGGTTCTAGTCTTCGTGTTTAGAAGAAAGGTAAATTTGTACTATTTCTCTTCCAAATATAACAGTAAATTTCATTTAGGAAAAAATTGAGTGATGCTGAGAAGAAACACATTAAAAACTCTCCGTGAAGAGTCCCAATTAACAAAAACCAATAAACAAGACAAATCATGGTCATTCTTATAAGAAAGGAAACTTGTTCTTATGGAAAACTCCTCTGCAATTACAGAAAATTCTGCACAATGACAGCCATGCAATAAACTTCATCATGTTGTATGTACACGAGTACATGCTCAACTCCACTCTATGGCTCGCTTCACTCTCAAGGCTATTCCTGAGCTCCTGCTTTCTTGGTCTGTGCAGCTGCAATTCACTCCCTTGATGAGGATGCATTAGCAAGGAGTTTTTAAGCACAGCGTCCGCTTTGCAGATTCTTTGAACCATACAGCACCAGGGATGGATGGTACCCAGGCTATGACAAGCTGCTCAGTATTTCATTTCTTATCAGTGCTAATGGTTTGGCTTCACACTTTACACCTTGCTCTGAACATAACAATTTACCTACAGACATTTTGGCACATATCACTAAAGCATTCAAGCAGTTGTTGAAATACTACTTTTTCTTTTCAAACATCTGTGGGGTTAAAAAGCAATACTAACTCCATTTTAAATTACAGGAATTAAGGCTCAGATTTGAAAAAAAGCATAGCCTAAAGAAACATTCCACTTGGTTGGAGAGTTTAAATGTACCTAGTATTCAATGGCATCATTTATGTCCAAAGTACATCTCTCACAGATTTAATTTGACGCTGAGTTCTTCAAATGCTCAAGATGATCAGACCATCAAATTTCTGTTGAAATTAACCTTTCTGTCCCAGTTGAAAGAATGGTTTCAGGTGCTGCTGCAGTTGAATATGACGGTCTTCCTGCCTCTCCCCTACCAGTTACTGCAGCTTACATGGAAGTTACTGCACCTGCAGCCAAGACGGAGTAAGTGACCACTTGAATATTATGGCTCCTGTTCAGTGCAAGGTAGAAAAGGCTTTTTGAATCCATTACAGAAGAAAGCAGTGTCACAGTACTGTAACTTTCACATGGCCAGTGACTGTATCTCTGTTAAGGGAACATTTAGTGAAACATTTTGTGGAACTGTTCAGGTGGGACTTGTGAAAGATGCACTGTCTTTCTCTAACTTTAATATTGCATCAAAAAAACATAGCAGGAGTAAGGAAAAAATCCTTCAGGAAAACATTTGACTATGGTAATTTTCTACCTCTCTCTCAGTTCCTCTGTACAATCCCTAATTTCCCGACTGGTGAGGCAGGACATCAGTAGATATACAGCATCCTTAACTTCACAGTTTGTATTTGCTGCTGTATCAGAACAGTTCTTTGCAATGAACAAAGCATGAGTCCAGAGGGAAAAATTTCACCATGCAGTTAAGTCTATTTTGCAGAGAATAAATTATTTATGTGCAGAGCAGGGAGAGGCTAATTAAAATGACACAGGCAAAACTAATTCTGTCACTTCCTAGTGGAGGTCTTGTAGATTACTATTGTTAAGGTGCAACAATGCTAGAAGGGATTAAACACATACTTGGCTGGGATGGGAGGAACTTCACAGAAGTTTCAAAAAAGCAAAGCTTGTATCCAAGGTCCTTGAAGAGCCTCTTCAGGTTTTGGAAATAGTGCATATGCATAAATTCAAGTGTCGTGCTTTGTTGAAAGCTCCTGATTGTGACCTTGACTTCCTTCATCCAGCTGGACTCCTTGTTCCATGATCTCCCTTGCACAGCTAATCACAGCCTGCAAACCTGAGACCTATCACAGATCCATTGCTCTTCCTTAATATCCTAATGTTCATCAAAACCCAAGTGTAATGAGCTTATCCTGATGACCCTTAAGGTACACACACCAATATAATTTATATAGTTATTTCTGGCCTTTTCCTGTTTTCTCTACATCTCCTTTTCAGGTTTGCCTGCAGACTGATTTCTCATTATCCAGACTGTTTCCTCACTGTATCCCCTTTTGTCACTGCTGATGATTCAGAGAATCCCACTCAGCTCTCCTCACACCTTTACTAGAATGGGACTGAAACCCACCTTCCTCATCATTGCCTGCAGAAGCAGAACTCTAGTTAAGATAGAGGCCTGTATATATCAAACTCATTTTCTGCTGAGCAAAAACCAGAATAAATGGCTTTTTCTTTGTTAGAAGGATCAAAGTAAATTGGTCAAACAAAGTACCAACAGAAGTAAACAGCTGTTTGCTTGTCAGTGACTTGACTGATCAACCATTTCAATGAAATAAAGACCAACTGCAAATATCTGCAGATAATAAAATATGTTATAGGCAGCATCACATGCTAAAGAGCTGATAAAACATACATATCATGTTCTGTGTCCTGTAAAAGGTCCTCATGAGAAATGAAGCACATATGATCTGTGCATGTCAGATAATGTCAGATATTAACATTGTGAGCCAAAACCTCTGTGCAGAATATTATGACATAAAAAAACCCAGACTGCAAGGGGCAGAAAATCAATAGTGCATTGGTATTTCCTAAACAGATCCACAACACTGCCAAGACTAGCTGCTTAAACTCACTTTACAGCTGCAGCTTCAGACAACTAAATTTTTTAGAGAATTTTAAAAATATTGTGAAAACATGAGAAAAATTAGAAAAAAAGCCCTAGTAAAATGAAAAAAAAATCTTTTCTGCATGTCTGAGCAGTAGTTTCAAAATATGTAATTTTAGTGGAGGCTCATGGGAAGAATAAAAATGCACATCTCTAAAACTATAACTATTTTCAAAGATCTAATTTAGGTCTTCAGGGAAATGAGGCTTTCAAGGAAAGTCTGTCAAAATGGTTCTTTTGCTTGGTTTTGGTAAAGGAAAGCCAGACATTACTTTTGCCTAGGTTTGTTCTTAGAAACAGCTGGATGACATTTGAATGAAATTTCAATGAAATTTAGCCCAAAGCATACCCTTCGGAAAGTCTCTATCAAGAGAATGGCAGAGGATTGGGCAGAACTATAAATAACAAATAAGAGAGAGTTTTATTTACAGTTTCTGTTGTTTTTTTAAAGGGTGGTGTCTGGCTGTGCTACCTGCTCCACCTGCAGCAGTATCTGACTAGATGCCAGTGGCCATATATCAGCTTTAGGGATTGTCTTCCTCATGGTGAGAGAAACATGTTTGAAGAAATGCTGTGACCATTTTAGGCTGGTGCTCTGAGGGCTGTACTAGAGAAGGTGTTGCAGATATTAAAAGTTTGATTTTAGTTATCTTTTTCCATTTATTGTCAGATGAAGGTGATGCAAATATAAACATGTTCACCCCTTATATTCCATGAATTTGTGTATAGACAACAATCTAGTGCAGGGATGTGGAAGTCTTTCTACTAGCCTTGCTTCCAGTCTGCCATATTCTTAATCTATCTCAAGCACTGCCTAAAGATATTTTTCTTCAAACAGGCAGTGAAATCCAAAGCCTCATATTCTGCAAACTTCCAGAATTCGCTGAATTAGAAAGCAACTGCACCTGAATACTTAATATGATATTTGAAACATAATAATTTAGCATTGTTCTTCAGCCTTGAGGGTTGGAAACAGGTGCTTTTAATCTTAACAGAATGAAGAAACATCAGTAGCCTTTTTGTGCTCCATGATTGCATGCTCCTCCCTCCTCCCCAGGCTGCATGATAATGCTGTTGGTCAGCATGCAGGAAAACCAGTTCTGGTTTCCCCCCCAGAATAGTTAATGGAGCAAGATTTTTCCCTGCAGCTTTGCTTTCTGAATGGAACTACAGAACTGTAATCTAGGTTCATTTGAGAAGTCAGCCTGAACACCAAATATTTTTGAAAATTTGGCTCACAGGATATTAGCACTGTAATATGCCAACCCAGGATATTTATAATGCTCTTAAAACCCTTATTTTTGTTCTTGTTTGAAGTAATGATAGTAAAGTATACAAGATCTGTACATATTAATGAATAAATATTTTAAAATAGCTGCTCATACCTATCAGGAAACTCCATTTAACTTCACAAGATATAACAATGCCAGGTTAGCACTTTACCTTGGATGGTGCAGTGATAGCATAAAACTTTCCTAACCAGTTATCTAGGGTCAGTCTTAATGGTACCATAAAATTTCTTCAACACAGGGCAATTTTTGCTTCCTGAGGGCTTTGTAGGGTTGCTGTAAGTGCATTTATACATCTGAGTATCTAATGAAAATAAATTAGTTAGAAATACATACTTGCCCAAATGTAATGCAAAGCCTTAAATTACTTACTAGTCTAATAAAACACTCTCAATTCAAAGAAATATTTTAGAATAGAGGAATGAATGCATAAAATACCAGAATATACCACTAGTATGTATTCAGCAAATATGTATTTATATAAATAGATTATTGTATGTCCCCTTGATATGTTTGAACTGACTTTTGCTCCTCCAGCTAGATTTAACTACATTGCCATGTAAGAGGGACAGTGCTCGGCCCCTTAATGTTGATGCACTTACACTTTCAGAATATAACTGGCATTTCCATGTGTTTACAAGTAAATTTGTTAATTAGTTTCTAAATTAATATATCATTTGAAATGGATCCTTCACTCAGCATCTCACAGTTGCCTGTTGCCTTGTCCCAAGTGATTTTGATAACATAACAATGGACAGGCTTTGTATTTCCTACATAATTAACACTCAGATGCCTTCTGCTGTATCTACCTGACTACTATGCAATGGTCATTTTCTTTCCATTACTCTCCATTTCTAAGGGTTTATTTTTCACCATGAGACTACTAAAAGGCACACTAACAGCAATTTCAGTCTCTAGATTGACACAGAAAGCAATGGTCATTTTGTAATGGGTATCTTAATAAAGGATAATGATAACATGTTAGCTGAGGACAATCTGGTTAAAAACAATGGTAGGAATATGCTATGGTGAAAAATGAACTTCTCTCAAGCTTCCAGACGGGAGAAAAACACAAGCAAATAACAAAACATCCATCTCTGCAGGAAGATAGATATTTAGCTACGAGTGGAAAAGATTTTAATATAGTATTTTATTGTTAAATACTTGTTATAAAAATAAAACTGCTGATGACAAGATTTTATAATTTGTAGAAATTATAAAGGACACCCTTGCACTGTACTGCAGTCTAGTGTCCATAAATATAGGAGTCTTTAATTTCTTCATCTATCTCCCTTTCAGCATATTCTTAAATGAACATGTCTTTTACCAAATGCACAGATGGTGCAATGAGTCTGTGACTAGAGTTCTGCTTTGATACAATTGCTAGCAGTCACAATTTAAAAAACTACCAGTGCATCAAGTGATCCTAAAAACCTGTAAAAGCTCTTTTTCTCTCTTAAACAGGATCCTTTGCTACCTGCACAAAGAAAAGATCTCAGTAGGACGAGTGGTAGGTTTTCACTTTTGAGAAAATACACTGAAGACCAAATTAAATGATCCCTCTGTCAGTTGTCTCTGTAAACAAATGCACATTAAGAAGTTCATTATATCTTAATGGCTGAACACTGAGGAGATGAGAATGTCACATGCAGTAAAAGGAACCGGGCACTTTCCCAACAGTAGGTAGGTTTTCTTTCTGTTACCAATAGAGGTGTTTCAGCCACCACTGTTCTTATTGAAGATATCTCCATAATGCTGGGACACTGGGATGTAGCAAAAGCAGGAACTATCATTACTATTATCATGGGAATCTATGGTGGAAGGTGTCTTTGTATTTATACAGAGAACACTGGAGATGCTACAAGGTGAAGCATGAAGGATTTTCCAGATATTTGACTATTTATTAGCTCTGTCTCTTTCTTTCATTAAAAAAGGAAAAAGCTAAGAGTAATTAAATTTCAAATTCCTCTTTTTCTCCCACCCCTGAAAGCAAAATTATTAAATTATACACTAATTCCCATCACTCATAATTCAGAAAAGAAGAAGGTTAGAACAGAAGTAGGGCTACAAGCTTACATGAACACTTAGGACTCATGGGCTTTCCAGCTGACATATAATCCACCTAAATACCCTCAAATACTAAGTAGCTTCAGAGGAGTCAGACTTGAGCTGAGAGCTCACAACATTTAAGCCACAAAGCCATCTCTGGGACCACAGGTCCACTTGATGCTCTCCAGCACACTGCAAATTCCATTAAATGAAGTTTCCAACTAGAATTTCTGGGGTTGGATTCAGATAATTCAGAGAGGCCAAGTTCACATTCTGTGGATGGTCTTTGTAGCTCTAATCCCTTCAAACCAATCTGAGCTCATTTTCAATTTCATGGATCCAATTGGCTCATACAGCTGAGCTTTAGAGAAGTCTGTGAAGTTGAAAATTGCCATTCTGCTGAATGCCTGAAAGTATAATGATATATGTATATTCCTATCTTTCTGCAGAGAGATGTTACTTACACATATTCTTTGCATATTGGCCAACCTGTAGACCATAAACAATGAATTGTTTTGTTCCAAAAAATTCATGTGTCTAGGTTTTGGTTTTTCTTTTAATTTTCTATTTCATATTTAGATATAACTCCAACATTAAGTGTCCCAATAAATAGAAGCCAACATTCAGTAAGCATAAAATCAAATATAAGGCTGAGAAGAAAACAATATAATTAATTTTTTATTGCTTATTCATATATCTCCATCCCTCTGTTATTCCTTCAGTAACTTTTTCTTATCAGTTGATAAGTCTCCAAATAAAAGTTTAATTCTTCTTTTATTCATATAAAAGCCCACTGACTGGCAATGATATTTCCCTCTGTTTGGCATTTAGATAGTGCTATAAACATTCTGTTACGTATGACATTAACAAATTTAAAATAGCTTCTTCTCAAACTGAAGGCCAAACTTCTCTTTCAGTGTACTTGTGAGACAAACTCGATAAAGTGATGGTACTGCCTGCACGCTGCCTAGAGACATTCCCTTTCTTCTCTTTACTCCCCACATAACTGAGAGATTCTTCCTGGCCACTGGGACAGAGCCCTCATGAGAACTTTCAGGGTCCTACAAATTTTATAGACAAGGGCACGTAGGCAGGTCCCAAGATGCTGCTTTTATTGAGGAAAACACAGGTAAATGTTGGCTGTTGCAGTTCTTTTGGGAAGTGGCCAAGCAGCCAAGCTGTGTGTGCAAGCTCTCAGCTAGCCCCAAGCACATCTTTCTTCCATGCTGGGAGATGACAGAGGGAGGACAGAGCAGGCACTTCAGGAACAGGGCAAGCAAACAGAGGATCAAAGAAGAAATCCAGAGTAGAGATATTCCACTCTTCAGGTGCTAAGGAATTTGCTGTGATACTGAACACTTTAGGCTCAATCTTTCTATTTTGGATTAGTACAGGTGCTGTTCAAAAGAAATTAGTGCATGTTTTCCAAGGAGGGGTGTACTGTAGTCTAAATCCAATCTGTCCTCCCAGAGAGGGAGATCAGAGTACTGGCCCCAAGCTCTTCTGTCCTTTTCCCCCTTGCTGTCCCGCTATGGCTGCAGTCACCAGTCATGGGGCTCAGCCCTGGGACTTGACCCCTTGGACATGTGACATGAACAGCCCACACCCCTCCTGGCCCTTCTCTGTGTGGATCCTTTGGGCTGCAGCAGACTGTCCTAAGCATTTTCCACACCTCATCTTGCTCACACCCTCTCTCCAGACACCTCCAGGACTCAAGGGCTAATCTTCCCATGATGCCGGGTCAGAAAAGTAGGGATCAAAGGCTTAACAAAAAGTTCCTCAGTCACATCTCAGTCCCAAAGCCACCGGTTATAGATAACTGGAAAATATATATTCTGTCTTCAGATACTCATTGTCCTTACTTCTGTGCCTCTTCCTGCCTTGTCATAGCCCAGGCAAGCCTGCACTAGTTGTTCCAGTGATCACAGTCTCAGCCTAGTCTTCAAACAACCAGTTTTTGACACTCTACCTTCTACAAGCATGCCAGGATTTCTTTATTATTTATTATGTGATATTATTTTTCTAATTTTAAAATTAATTTGCCTGCAGACAGGCAATATACACTTCAGTGCTAACAATTTGGATCTATTTATCTACACTTTTATTGAAGAATAACTTTTCCTGGTAAATAAACTTCCCTGCTTTTTGTTTTACTTGACAGCTTCCAGATTAAGCTAAGTATTCTAGTTAGCTTACAATTCATGAGCTAGGATACAACAATTCAAATTTGGTCAAAACTCAGGAGCTTAAAATTTAGTTGCAAGTAAATATCTTTAAAAATTAGTTTTATTACAAGCAAAGCAAAAAAAGCTTTTTTTTTTTTTTTTTAAGGAAATAAAAGCCCAACTAACAAAGACAACAGAGAGAAGTCAATTAATTTTAATACTCTTCTTGAATTTCAAAGAAAATCCTTTCCAAATTAGGTCAGAACAGGAGAGAAGGCCAATGTCTTATATGATACTTCTAATTTTTTTAGTGGCTCTTTGTGACTTAGGCTATTATAATTGCTTTTGCAAAGCATCTTTTCACTCTGACAGACAAGTTGCAACTTGAAGGGAAGCCAATAACTTTGACACCAGCTTATCATAGGGACATCTCTCATATCACACTGTCAATATTAGTATTTTATACAAACTGTCATGGAAGTGAAAGAAGAAGGTCATATGAGAGAAAAATATGAACTGAAATATTAAAGAATAAACTCCAGTAGTTGTAAAAGGTTTGAATAAAAAAATGCTGAGGCGAATCTTCTATGTGCTGATAGGAAAATCAAACTTCCTAAGAGGCAAATACAGCTTCTTTATAGTCATAATCTATAACAGCCTTACACCCACTCACAATGGATTATTGTGTATTTTTAAGTTTACACACAGTTTGCAGACAAGCAGAGCAGAACTGGTCAACACACAGACTCCTTTGTTGATAAGAAATTCTCAATGCCTTTGTTTCTGCCTTTTTAAGAGAAGGAGTTTTTGTAATAAAGAAAAATTCTGGAGAATAGAAGCTTGAATCTTGTAATTTCATTTTTGAAATTATGAATTTTTACCAGTTCCCATGGGTTTATTCAAAAATCGATTCTAGTTATTACTGTGTTGTAATATTACACTGTGAGATGATAACAGAAATTTTTTCTATTTTTGTATCTTTAAAGCCAGTCAATACTTAGTGCTAATCATAACACTTTATATTCTTTTTCTGTTTCAAAATGTTTTCATTCTGTATAGTAATCAAACATGTAAATCTATGACAAGGCAACCAACATGAAATTCTTTCAGAGGACTTTAAGATGTCATCAGGCCTGGACATAGCATTAAAAAAACACTATCACAATGGAATGAAAACCAAAAAAAAATTATAAAATGATATTTGAAATAGCAGTATTAGGATGGATAGAGTTCACAAAAAATCAAAGGGTGTGGCAACATTCTACAAATTGCCACAGTTGCTGCTGTCTCTGTATTTTCAAGAGAAGTTGGACAGTGATTAGTTGGACAGTGATTAGTTGATCGTGGATTTACTGCCCACACCTCAGCCATTTTCCTGTGGGAGCCCCAGGTTTGCTGCTTGCAAGAGGAGGTGTTAGGGACACTACTTTGCTGTCAGGATGGGCAAACCTGCCTGTGTGAGACAGTTGGTAGGAGCAGAACAGGCACCCAGCTCCGTGCCGGGACTGCCACGCACTTGGCTGTGCAGCCAGGCAAAAACCAAACATACCAAACTGGCAGTGCCACTGGAGCTTCCTGCATGTCACTGGACTACTGGACTGCTGCTCTGTGCCTCTTTCAAAGTGGTTTGACAAATGTTTTTCCTTTGTGACAATCCTCTCCTTGCAACTTGGAGGTATGCTGTTCTCTCCTAATTCACTGCTGACAGTGGAAACTTGAGGCGCTCCCCTCGTAAACCACCTAGTCACAGCAATTCATTAACAGCTGACCAGATCACCTCTTCCTGTGCTCCACCTCTAGAACATAAACTCTCTTGATGGATTTTATTACGTGTTGTAAACTTGGCCAATTTTCATTTTTCCCCTGTGCTCAGTGTTCTGCAGCATTTCACCTTTCTGGGGGAGGGAAAAAAGGGGAGCACAATCTAATGTGGTTTGATTGAAATTATTACCATGGTGCACACTTTCTTTAAGATGCTATTTTCCCTGCCTGTTCTAACTGCTGAGCACAATCACTAGAGCTCAATTATTAAAGAGATTCTAAAAATAGTGCCATGCAAAGCTGTCTACAAAGAAAAATCTTTCAAACACAGAAAGAGACATATCCTGGGCAGTGTGCTTTCACTGTTATTAGCTTCTTAATTCTTTCTTTTTATTTTCTCTTCCATCTTTTGCTCTCTTCCCTCATCCTTTTGATTCTTTCCTTCAGCAACAATAAGGAACAGGGACTTTCAGGACATTCTCTCCACTACCCTAGAAAACTGCATTAGCTCATGCACACATTGGCACAAGAAAACATTTCCTTTTTAGTAAATGCCAACATTCTTCAACTTTCCTCTCAAGAAGATCATGAACTTATGTTCATGGGAATATAACCAAAATAAAATAAATAAATAAATAAATGTAAGCCTTAGTATTTCTAGCTGTGAGTCTTTTCATGCACTCTTCAGTGGATTTGAAAACAAGGGCATGGTTAACCATCTGGAAGCCTCAGAACTAACATTTCTCTGCCAGGGATTTTTACAAGTTTGTGATTCACTTGATGATTCCTGTTTAGAAAAGCGTTTAAGGGTATGGTTAAATCTCTAATTAAGCACAGGTAAGCTCTCCCTTCAAGGAAGGTCTCTCTTATTTTGAGACGCTAATTAGGAGGGGAGCTAGGAGGAAAGGTGACTAGGATATCTAAGAAGATTCACCTTATACTCAGTTTGGGTATCATAAATCCTGGCTGCTTTTTCTAAAAGATATCTTTAAGGATAAATATGAAAAATAAGACTGATTCAAGATAGCAATATGCTAAGTTTTTTTTTTTTTTTTTTCCCCTTAAGTTTCCCAAATGATTTCAAAGCAAACCATGGCAATTACATCTAGACCTAGAGTTGCAGGAGGGAGGAAAGACGAGAGAGGAGGGATAAACAGGAGGGAAAAAGCTAAAGACTTTTTGCCCCCAGTGCAAAGCCTGGATGAATACACATGTGTACCTGTGTCCCTCACTCCAGGGCAGGAGTCACGTCACTGTTTCTGCCAGCCCCAGCAGGAGCCTTTCAAGCAGGAGACTGGTGGAGTCACACTAATTTCAACCAGCAACAGGCATCTCTGTTTGGAAATAAAATATCTTCCTCCCCTCCTACATCAGGTCCACATCCATTAACATTCAGACTGAATCTGCAGTTACAATCCCTTGATCAGGCTACATCTCACAGGAGCAGCTCTGCCACCAAAGCTGTGAGGACTGTAAAAGTGTCAAGGGACTTAGCCTGAAAATTAAAATCAGGGGCCTATCAGCTTAGAGGTTGCATGGTGCATGCAGGACATAACACCAAGGAATGAATACAAATCTTGTAGTACTGACAGCTCTGAACCATTTTACTCTGCTTTTCACAGTGAGCTTAGGTGACCATACACCTCTTTCACATGGCCTGTCATACACAAGAAAGGTGTTAACTGCTAATGCCAGCGGTGAGAAACTGTTCAGGAATTTTTCTGCCAGCTTTTGCGACACAGCACCCTACTTAAGGTGACCATACAATCCTGGAGACTGTGCCTCTTGATGTCTCTAAAGAACACACAAACTGCTGAATGGTCATACACATCTTGTAGGAAATTATTGTCCATAGTCATTCTCAGCTAGACACTTACAATTGAATGCGTATGTCTCCAAAGCAAAATACAGAAAAATACGAGCCCTTTGAAAGTTGCTCAGGTATCATCCCTGGGTCTTTACTAGGTTTTAATACCAATTTAAGCTACCCACACTAAGATAAAACCACATGAAGAACAACCATTTACTAGAACAAAATATATTTCACAGTCAAACTGGCCATTTGGGATATACATCTTGCTGACATGAAGAATGTCTGAGTTCACCACATAGCTAAATTTTAGAAATAAAAAGAACAACTGTAAAGGATTTTTTCCTATGGGCAATGATACGAGTTATTTTTATCTAACTACTGCACAATGACACCAAACCATTCAGTTAATAGAAGTGACCACTAATGTGAAGAGAAGAAGCTGGGTAGTAAACTAAGTTTCTAAATTACCTATATGCTTTAAGTTCAGCAGGTGACTTACACCACAGAAGAAGCAAAGCATTGAAACTAAAGCACAAGAACTTAAATTTACATTATCTGAAGAGTGTCTGGAGCAACTTGTACAACACTGACACAAGCACCAGTATGACATGAACAGAGTCTCCCTGATGGGTTGACTGTGTCTTAAATCCTGATGAAAATATTTCACTCAATCAGTGCACCTTGAAGTGGGAAAAAAAAATATGCAAAAGAGCAGTATGAACTATTCAAAATATAGCATCTGTGAAGTATTGCTGACTAATAAAAATAATAAAAGTCAGATATAAAGTATAGCATCCCTTTGTTAATTATAGATTGCTGTCTTTAATTAAAACACCATAACTAATTATTGGTACTTCCTTTAAAAAGGCAGAATTTGCCAGAGGCACAATAAATACTAATAATTCACTCTACAATTATTAATAAAGTCCCTTCTATGGAGCTTTTCATCCATCTAATCCACACAAAAATGGAAACAAACCTTGAGAGTGCCATTTGGTGCTTGCTGCAAGCAGAGAGAGGAAGCTGATTTGACCAAGACTGCAAGGAGAGCTGGTGGCAGGGTGGGAAGAGGGCAGAGGCAGGCAGGGCAGGCAAGGATGGGTTATTCCTAGTCACCAAGAGTGAGGAGACATTGATGTTGGTTGTACTGCAGATACACAGAGAGCCAAAAATATTTTCAGCCCAAATGGCTTCAGTGACATCAGGGAAGAGGAAAATGCTCCCCAAAGAGGAGATGCCGAAGCTCCATGGCATTTGAAAGGTTCAAGGCAGGCAGCAGAACTGGGTTCAAGACATTGCCCCTGTATTTGCATAGATAATACATCGCTGAATACCTCCAGCTTCCCTCTTCTTCCCGGCCATTAGGTGCTGAATGAAAGAAGAGCCACTAATCTGCAGTACGTTTCACATGCCATAATTTAGTATGATCTATTGGAAGTGGCCTTCTTTGACAGCCTCATTTACTGCAGAGCCATAATGCCTTTCAAATATTTATTGTGAGTGATGGAGCCATGCAGGAGCATCAGCCTTTGCTGATTTTATTATTGCACTGCTGGAGGAACACAGATGTATCCTTCAGGTTTTATGAAACTCACAACGTTCTTCACAGTTTAAGGATGAAAGACCTAAACCAGTTACACACCACCTGGGCACTTTATATGTGATCTATTCCATTTCTCATACTTTCTTTAGAGGCTAAGTTTGAAAATAAAACAAACCTGGGAATCAGTCTCAGAGGGAACAGCTATCATGGTGAATGCACACACACAGCATAGATCTTGATATTCAGTCCCCATCCCAGTGCACAACCATGACAAACTCCACTCCAAATTCCCAGTGGTGGTCAGGGTTGGTTTTTTGGAGGGCATTTTCTATGTTTTTTTGATGGGGGGTTTTTTGGGGTTTTTTTTGTTTGGTTGGTTTTTTTACAGTGGTCATTACTTCTAAAAGAAAATGGGCTATAAAAAGGGACAGCATTTTGTTTTGACTGATACTACTTTTTGACAGCTGCTGCAGGCTGCTCTGGGGAAGGCAGCACGTGAGGAGACAAGCATGAAGTTTGTTGCCTGCACCTGGAAACAGTTTAGCCACGGAGAGCTGGATTCTTGTTCTGATCGAGTGTGATACACCTGCATGGGACCCCTGATGGAGGAGAGGAGCTATGCCAGTAAGAAACTTTAGGCTGACGGGAGTTGCACTTCACCTGCCAAAATTTGAGAGAGTTGTGCCTGCTCCCCAGGCAGTGCAGAAGTGGGAGCATCAGCCCCCACACCTGCCCTTCCTGTGCTCCACTGTGGTTCACAGGATACTTCCAGTACAGGTTGAGTAATGCAGCTGTACTCCCTCAAGAAATGATACAGAGAAAGACACCCCCAAAATATTTCTTTTCTTCAATAGCTCGTCTTCCAACTTACAGCCTTATAATTCATTCCCACAGTATGGTTAGCAGAGGAATTTCTAGCTGTAGGTTCACCGGATAAGGTAGTTTCAACCCTCCCTCCCCCAAAACAAACTGAGAAAACACCCCTCAAACTTGTCACCATTAGCTAATGGCTGTGGTATTTTAGGCTGAATGAACCACGTTGGCTGCTCATGCGTGTGATGCCACTGAAAGTACTTGACAAAAACGAGGGCACTGGGGGCACTTTAGGCAAAAAAAAGTAACCACAGCCTCAATGCTTCAAGTATCTAATATAACATGGCTGAGAACATGGCTGGTCTTTGTCAAACCAGGGAATTAAAGGCTTCTATATAGATCTTGGAATGAATTCATCCTGGCTGCAACATCAGGGAATAATAATACTGGATTTTGCACGTATTTGGTAAACTGGAACTCCAGAGTCTCTACTTGCATTTAATATAATGTGCATATTCTCAGTTTCCTAGGCTGTTTATTTCTAAAAGGAAAGAAAAAAATTAACAGCAGGCAGACAAAGTGTGAATTTGCCTCTCTCGCACCCTCTCCTTTATTTTTTTTAATAGATAATGTCTAGTTTAAAATATCAATTCCAACTATGATCAGCAAATACAATTAAACTCTGACTCAGAGAGGCTTGTGCCAAATGGCAAACTTCCCCATAAAAGGTGGTTTTGGTCTCTTTCTATTTATCTCCCTCTGCCTTGAACTATTCAGTATGACAGAGCAGAGAGATTTTGGGACAGCTGGGTAGCATGTTGAGAAAAAGGAGCAAAAGGACCATTTCATTTTCTTGGCATATCCTAGCTACAAACAGTTTTCCTACAACAGAACAAATGAGCAACTTCAGAAGAAAAGGGGTGGCTAAAATCTTATATAACGGACTATTTATGTCTGAAAAAACTTCAAATTAATGTAAAAGTGTCACCTAAAATAAAAAATGTGAGGGAAATCTAAGGTCAAAAATTGATTTCCCGATGTTAATACTTATCATGTTACTCAGAGCAACTTGCTTTCTGGTGGTATTTTAGTGCAATATTCCAAGCTATGGAAAACCTGATGTTTCATCATAATCATGATTGCTGATTCTTTTCTTTGTAGCACTACACCTGCCAGCTGAGTGCTGGGTACACTCAGGTTAGGACTCTAAGCTTACAAAACAAAATGAGCTTTTACCAGCAGATTTTTCCCATGATGTAGAGACATCTTTACACCTTCTGGCCATAGGCATGTGGGTGGTCTCACCACTGATGTCCTTTCCTCCAGACTCCAGAGATCACTTCTGACTTCAGTGGTTGTTTCTTGGTCTGACATACAGGCATGGGCTGAATTCCAGGGGGAGAGGTTGCCAGAGCATTACTTGCCTGAGGGAAATGGGGTTTTTCATCATTGGGTTATCTGATGCTTCTTTTTACTGTAGCTGACATTCCTTCATGTGGGACTCTCTCCCCCATGCATGTTCTCACTCATGCCCTCTTGAGTCAGGACAAATGATGGAGACTGGTATAAATTTTCAGCTGTTTTTGCTACAATATCCTTAGTTGTTCTGGAAACCATGGCTTTTTCAAACATTCTGCCTCCTGCAGCAGTGGTGAGTGCTGCCTTTAACCATGGAGCTTTAGTGACTGTGGTGGCAGCTCATGACCACTGCCAGCTTCAGTGCCTCCTGCAGGGCTCCAAGCACCACATCCGCTACAGTCTCATAAACCCCATACTGCTCTTTTTCAAACCATGTGTTTATCAATGCCTAGAAATGTCCCTTTCAGGCTGAGAGGAATCCCAACAGTTGGCCTCTTTCCTCTCTGTCAGAGAGGTTTTGGGTTTTATGCCGAGTTTAGTGCTATTTCTATCCAGCAGTGAAAGTACTCTTGCCCTTCAGCTGTGATAATCTCCAAATAATCCAAACTATCCTGTGGTTTTATCATCTGTCTGCATATGCCTATTTGCCTCAAAGTGATTCTGTTGGCCATCACAAGTATCTAGTAGCTCTTCCACATTACCCAGAGCTGCTCCAGGCAGTGTTTGCTTTGCCCATCAGTCACGCTTCCCACTTTCCTTGGGATTGCACTCGCCAGCCCAAAATATTGTGCCTCACGTACCCCGTAATCAAATACAGCATGACGATCAACATTTCTCAAATTTCAGGGAGAAAAGGCTTCCTGAGATTTCTAAACTGCAGACTACACTGTGCCCAAATGGTTTCCCAGAGTCTTCTACAAACTCTGGGATCCTTTTACTAAGATCCACATATGCTATGCTCACTTCCCAGCTGTAAAAGTGGTTTTTTGGGAATCTGTCATGTTCTTAACACTCTTCCAGTCTCCAGACTGGCAGATGCCCCATGATCACAGATTAATAAAAGAGGAACAGGGACCCGGAGGCTGGAAGGTAGTTCTTGGATTTCATTTGACTGTGCTTTGTAACTAATCATGAAAATATGCCACAAGGATGCTGGAAAAACACATTTTTCCTTGAATAGCATATGTTACTTAGATAAATAAATAGATAACAACCCCCATGTTGCCGCATACTACCGACTCCCATTATATGAACGTGACTCAGGGAGCCAAATGTTTAAAGCTAATACGCCAGTAAAGAACATCAATCTGGGCGGAAGGAAGCTGCTGGCTGGATGATAAAACCAGGCACGACCCCTTTCTTCAAACTCAGCATAGCCCTTGAGTCTTGCAGTAAAATCTTTGCCTTTACACGATGAGATCCCGAGCCTGGGTGGGCAGGGAGCGGGGGGAGGGATCGGGAGGAACTGCAGTGCCTTGGAGTACTGCTAAAGACATTAAAGGGCCATCAGCAGCTCACCAGCAGAACCCTGCATTTATTACAGCATAGCAAATTTTCAGAGATGAGCTCCTTTCATTTAGGTCTGCAGCTGCTTCTGACATCTCCCAGCTGAAAAGGGCTGAGCATTCTCACAATATTAAAAACTCAGCTTCTTTTCCTCTTGAAACTGTAGAGAGGAAGAGCAATAAAAAAAAATGAAATAAAATAGTCTGCTGTATCCTGCCTGTTTACTTTCAGGCATAGGAGGACTGTATCAAATTTAACACAACTGAAAAACTGGAGCCAAAACACTTGTTTTTAGAATCTGTGTTCTAGATGACTGTATGAAAGCCGTATAAAATTGTATATGTGTGTACAAAAATTGAATGTGTGACTCTGATCTTTATGGTAATGCTGTGAGTCATCTGCTAATGGTCAGTCTCCCCTGGCTGGAACTCATTACGGGGTGAGACTCATTATAAATAAATCCTTTTATCAGAAGAATTTAAACTCCCACTGCTTGTTCCAGGTGCCTAAACAGCCAGGGTCTAATTAACTAATGATGCTGACCAAACTGCAAATACAGTTTGTTTACCAGATGATGATACCATACAATATACGCAACATTCTCTGGCAAAAAAACTGGGCAGTATATATACACAAGATCATAGCTTTAAAAGCTCGTTTTCCTTAGGCGTGGGTCAGAGATGACAAGGGCACCTCATTTGTCATGCAGCCAGTGAGTAAAAGATGGCACTGTACAGCAACCTAGATGTGCACACAAAGTACGTATTAGTGGATCAAAAGATTGCTCTTGCCTCTAATTCATGTCACTCTGCTTTCACTGGCCCAGGTTTGCTATTTGGCTCTTTGAGCGCCTTGTTTACCAACACTTGTTGCCTTTACAGTGTTAATAACACAGAAAGATGGAACTGAAGAAAACAACAACACTTTATCACACAGAAACATTAATATCTCTCAACTGGAAACAAATTGCTCAAGGGTTCTGCCTGATGCCTCCAAGTTGAATGAAACTAGGCAAGATATGTGTCTAAATAAATGTTTGATGCTGGTATGTATGGTCTAACATAACAATTCCATGCAAATTAAGAAAAAAGAGTCTGCTTTATTTTTTAAAAATAATCATTCGAAAGTATGGTATCTAGATACCTACAAAAAAGATTAAGCCAAGTGAAAAATACTTTCAACTAGAACTTGAAAAAGAAACCCTGTGATCTGCAAGCAATGTTAAGATGTGCTAGTCAATACTGAGTAGCAGCTGCTCTTAACATTTAAAAAAAGAATCATTTAAAATAAGTATTTCAGCTATTGCAAGCAAGACCAAATGAAAGATGAAAACCAGCACTGTGCACTATTGACATACCAGATGAAAATACAGAAAATAAATTCGGAACTGAAAAGCCAGTAAAATAGGATGTTAAGTGAATTTTTAGAATTATGTGCCTTGAGAAAGTCAAGAGCATTTTAGCTCCCAGTTCAGAATCAAAACAACACTTCAGATTTTTCTCTAAAATAAATGTAGAACTGTTTCCACCTCCTCCCCCCAACAAATCTGGCATCTGTGTTAACAAAGATGAAGACTAGAATGAACCAGAGGAAGCAAATCACTGTCTTCTTTTCTGCCTAGTGGAGACAGAGTAGGAAAACCTAAAAGGTTTTTTATGGTCCTTGCTACATCTGACCTGTTCCTGGGTGAGTCCAGAGAGGCACTGTGCCCCCATTCCTGCTGGGGATGGTGAGGGAACAGGCTTGCTGGGAGACAACAGTGAGGATGAACGACAGATTACAGAGAAATCGCTGCAGTTTCACTCCCTTTCACAGACCTGGTGTCCTCTGCTCTGGCAATGCCCCCACTGCACAGAGGTTTGTGGATGAAGGGAAAGAGCATCTGAGTCTTTGAAATCAGTCTCTCCTTCAATGCAAGAACTGTATGACACCTACATATCAGGCAGGGCAGACACTAGCGTCTTAAAAGCCATCCTCCTTCTGGAGGCTGAATCAAAATGTATTGAGTATATGGTTAGGAAGGAGCTATGACAAGCAGAAAATCGTGCCATAATGTTCCTGTTTCAGCACTCACCAAGAGAAACAGACTCCCAACTCAAAGAGGTGGATGGACAGACACACCTCACTAAAGCTGTGATGCAGATACAAGTGGTTTAGCAAAGCAAGAGAAGGGTTGGTGTTTGTGGGTCAGCTTTGTATACTCCTCTTTAGGAGTAGTTTTTTGAAGAAATGAAAGAATTTTTCAGACTATTCCTTTAACAAAGCAACTGAACTTTGAAACTGCAGCTTGTCTTTCCCTCAACTCCTTAGCTGATTAAAAGAGAAAAAATAAGAAAAAGAAATTGCCTTTCTTGTTTGTTTAAAACCCTTCCTTACTGGCATGCTATTCAATTTCTGAAATGTTAAAATCACAGTAAAACATAGTTTTTCTTATTAAAACAACAAATACATGATTTTTTATCACCAAATTCTTTTGACACTTAACTATAGCACATTCACAGCTGCCATTTTTTCTCTCCTACCATATAGTGATTTTCAATATCATTTATCATGTCAAAAATTTTTCCTTAATATTTATGAATTATGTGGCTGAAATGGCAGTTTTTCATGATATGCCCTTTCTGTTTTAACACCAGAACTCCTACTGCTGCAGATAATGTCTCTGTGATGAGAAGCGCTGGCACACACTGGCTCAAGCCACTTGAAGCATTTTTTGAGAGGATTTGGCATTGGTTTAGGCAATTTTCAGTGAACATTCAACATAATTTAAAATGTCTAACTGAAATTCACTTTCAATTTCAAAGCTTCATTTTCCAAATCAAAATGAATTTTCATTTCAAAATGGATGCTAATGGGTAGCAAAAATAAATTTTCCTGGAGTAAAATGAAAACAGGAATCCCCTACTTGACCTCACACAGGTTTCTTCCTCTCCCACCTGTAGATTTTGTAGGTTTTTGGTCCACAAAATTATTCAAATGACGCAATATTTGAGAAAAAACTATAGTGGAAAAAAAATCTGAATTATAAATATCAACATATCTACATTACCTACATTAACTCTCAATTTTTGTAAACATGATCCCATTTTCCCTGTCTGCTCTGTGGACCAGCACAGCCATCCCTCTTGCCAAGCAGGAGAGGATCTGCTCGGACACTCGGAAACGTCTTGCCTGATTGCACCACCAAAGAGAATCAAAGCCCCAGTATGCCTACTTCTTTTTTTCTTGTTTGTTCCAAAGCAGATCAAAACCATTCAGATCTCCTAAACAGATGGCATGATTTTAAATCATAACCACATGGTCCATGTGTGTCCTTTACACTGTACAGATTATTCCACAGAAGCCCTCGCTGGTGACAGACCTAGCAGCACACTGGGCCTTTGTTGTCTGCTCCTTGGCACTTCCATAAATGCTTCCCCTTTGGAGTAGTAAAAGCTTTTTGTTGCATTTATGTCAGTGGCAAATGTGAAGCAGTGCCATGTTTTAATGGTATAAATATGGAGGAAAAGCATAACAAAGAGAATAATTAACAAGGACATGCTCTCTCCCTGTTGCCACTGCTAAAGCACTTTTTATTTTAACCTAGGAGCACTTGCTAGACAGGTCATCTGAGGGATAGGAGATTTGAAATGATGATTTTTATTATTATTTTAAGGCACTGCTTACACCCAGCATCTGTTTTGCAAAGCAGATGTTTCACACTGTGGGATCCCTGCCCACCCACTGGAATATCTGACTGGAGTTCACATCAAGGCACCACCACAAACCAGGTCCTCCACAGTGACTGAGCAGGCACAGCCTTCAACAGCTAAACTAAAGGGATGCAGTCTGTCCAAAATAATACTCTTGGTGCGTATTTTTTGATTTCTAATTGTGAATTGGGTTAATTGCAAATAGCAGCTTTGATGCACCTAAAATCTGTTTTCTGTTTTTCTTTTTGTGAATGCTCATGAAAGTTAAATAAATTCTGGGGAACTCTGTCCACTTAGCACATGTCTCTGAATGAGCAAAGGTACTCTTGCCTGAAGGTAGCAGACTGTCCTTCTTCCTTGGAAGTGGCCTCTCTGTTTGTAGGGTGACAGTCATCTGGCAACAAGGACAACATTGTAACTCGAGGAATTAAATTTACCTCCCTATTTTATAACCCACTGACACAAAATGAAGAATAAAATCCCTTACGAACCAAAAACTTTCTGGATGAGTGTTTTGCAAGCAGAAAACACAAGGCAGAAATTGTCAGATAAATTGTTTGAGTAGTTCAGCCAGCGCCTTTCCCTGGCTCCATAACTCTCTTTAGAGAAAAATGCTAAGATTAAGTTATTAAGGGTAAATTACCATTAACTTTATCAACCATGTCTGAATCATGCTATCACCCCCACAGTACTAAAGTAACTCAGAGCACTGCAATCAATGGAGGTTGGCTGCTTTACACCAGCAGAGAAGTCTTCCTATGCCTTCACCAACAGCTATGAAAAAAAGCCTTAAGTGGATTTATTCATGGGTGCGGGAATGGGGGTGGAAACAGTTTCTCGGAAAATCCAAAATCCTGGCCAAGGATCCAGAAGAGGATTATTATTACAGTATCCTTCTTTATGAGCTCTGCTGAGCTGAGCTTGTTAGAAAGGTGTTAACTTTCCTCTGCCAAGAGCACTTTGCTGTAATCAGTTTATGAAAAATTCAATTTGGCAGCAAACTCTTGGCAGTCTCAAATCAACTGCACCTATTATACCCCAGTCACAAGTGGATGGGCAAAGGTGGCTCGGTGCATCAGTCTCTCCTCCCCCTCCTCCGCAGCCTTGAAATTTGCTCAGCTATTCTGGAGGAGGAAAAAACAGTGTTGTGTAACTCGTCTACAAAGGACAAGGAGGAGGGGGGAAAAAAAGAAGGCAGAAACAAAAGACATCCAGCTGCAAAGCTTCTGGCAGGAACTTACAGGTAGAAAGTCTGTTTGTGTGGGCTTCCCAGGACAAAGGAAACAGCCTGTGCCCTGTGACTACAAAATATTCACCCTGACTGGGAAAAATTTAAATGATGCTGAAGTGATAATGAGCACTCAAGCAGATTTCTTCCTGAAATGACTCACAACTGCTGTCAAAGCTCCATCAATTTGCTGTAGCAGGTCGAGGAGAAAACTCTTAGGAATGCCACCTGAAAGCCTTTGCTGTGGAAGAGGAATCCCACCAAGCCCAGGCAGGGGCCCAGCAGCATAGGGTGCTATGAACACTTTCCCTATCCAGCCGGGAATAGGGCTTCCAGCTGCCTCCTCTAGGGAGAAGCAATGGTCCCTCCACAGAAACTAACCATTGCTGTGTGTCCTGTTGTTAACTTCATGACTGTTTTTCCATAAGAAGATATCGCTGGAAGTGGGGAAAGTAGGCTGTAGAGGAAACAGATGGTATTTTCTCTCTGATTTTGGTGTTTGAGAACAGAATTTGCACAGTTTGTTCCTCGGTCAACCCTTACTTTCAGGATAAAAAACTGTTACCTGCCAGAATATGAATGGTTTTGAAATGTGCAATAAAAAAATAAAAAGCATGTGGAGGGGGAGTTTTCATCTTAAAGAGCTACCAAATTTACATTCCTGAGGTCTGATGCTATGGTTATCAATCAGATGCTTTGGAGATATTAAAGACGCTCTCTCACTAATATCAAAAGTGAACGTCCTTTCTTCCTCAAGATTTCCAAACAGATCTTTAAAGTCTTGAAGTTCCTTTCATTCCTAATACTCACTGTGATTATGTTGTATCTGCAGAAGTCTTCTTTACACCTAGAGTTTAATATTTTCCCCTCTCCAGAAGATCTCCTTTTAGTTAGGGTCCATTTCAGGTAACTGCTATCTAAAAGCTAATATGCCTATTTATATTAATTCATGCCCTCAGAGGAATAGGATTTGGAGGCTCAGTCTGATATGTGCTGTGCCCTTGGTCTGGTAACTTACATGGCATTATCTTGTCATGGGAATTTTGCAGCCTAGGTAAATGCCCCAGCTGCAGTTAAGTCAAATCTGCTCAATCTGATGTGCTCAAATGCCTTCACGTTGCTCTTTCCCATCTTCCCATCTGTACTGAGAAATAGGCAAGGAGCAGATGAGTGTTGTAAGATGCACGGGCAAGCCTTGTGCAGAATGAGACTCATCTCCCTTCTTTCCTTGGTAGAACAAGCTGATTCCCATGTACCAAGGCTTTTCAGGAAAGAATGCTGCAGAGACAGTGTGAAGTACTTTGCTGACAAAGTGACAGAAGAAGGAATTTCCATAAGACCTTTGGAAATGGTGGGTGTCATTTTATGTATGCAAAGCAGGGGCTCTGGGTAAATGTTTGCTCAAGGAGGACTCAATGACATAGCTGCACTGGTGCAGTAACCCCTGGCCTGCTTGGGCCGTGTTCCTCTGACTCTCCCTTGTAAGCACACATGCACATGAATCCATCTTAATTAAAAGTCTCCAAAATCCAAATTCAAAGCATTCCCCTTTTCCCACCTCTCTTCCACCAGCCACCACTCACTCTGCTGAGGGTGTAAATAGGTCAGATGTTTCCATGGCCACAGTGAACCAAATAAGCAGTTGGGGTTCAGTGAGTAACGTGGGTTTTTTAATTGTTCCAGTGCTGGGTAGTGTGAGGTGTGTGACACCACGCTGACTATACCTGACTTCCCCCTCTGGCTCATTGGTGATATAAGTGCTGGCACTGGCCCCTTCTCCCCCTGAAACTGTTATCTCCTGTGAGCTTCAACAGGCAGCTCCTCTCATGGGGTAGCGCTGATGAAAAATACATTTCACACAGAAAATGTCTCTTTGCAAGTACTAATTGCTGGTTCCAGTGCAGCATTGAACCTATTCACACAAGGTGTAATTAAGATGTGACTCACTGCCACAGGATGCTGCAGAGGCCATAAAGAATAAAATAAGCCTGTGCCAGGACTAGACAAATTCATGAGGGACATGTCTAACAAACAGGAGGCTTGGGATGCCACACCATTCAGGAAGTCCCTCCTAAACTTCTCAATGCCTGAAGGCGAAGAGCTGTAGAAGGGAAAGGAGGGTTTGGTCCTTGCTGTTCCACAGGATCTCAAGCTAGATGACTATGTAGTCTCCCACCTCTGCATAACAAACAGAAAAAATTATATGAGCTGTGGAGCTGGTGGTTCTGAGTCTGAACAGTGTAGAGATGCCTCTGACTGCAGTTAACCAACTTGAGAAGAATACCCAGAACACCAATGGGATCAGCCCTGTGCTGCATTTGACCATTTGTCACAAGGCATTTTTGGATCCCTGTGTGGTGACTCATCTAACTGCTATAGCACAGATCAGTTTTCACTCACTGAAAAGCACCAGATCCTTTCACACATCACAGACTGAGGTATTTGTCAATAAAATTGCTCATTTAAGACTTATTTATCACCCTTTCTGGGAGCCAAATCTAGAGATGTCTACTTTGGCTCATGCTGTTCATGAAAGCTATGGCTGGAGGATTTTGTCACATAATCTGCCATTCAAAACCACCCTTGTCTCAGCTGTGATGTTCACTGAAGCCTCCTTGCAATGCAGAAGAAGGCTTTATGAGGAAGAGTCAGATTAAAACTGCCTCAGTGATCAGACTGCCTGGGGAAATTGTTTATCCATCCCGTAAAACAGGTGGCCAATCTTTTCTGCAATTTGTCAATAATATGGTGTAAATAATGCTACAGAAGTAAAAATAGTAATAGAAGTATTAAAAATCCAAATATGCTGTATGATCCTGGAATTTGAGTTCAGGCTCAAACAGCACATGGTTGAAATATTGCAGTTTCTCAAGACCCTTTTTCAGTTCCTGGGCTGGCAAAGGAAAAGAAGGGTCCACACCAAGATCTCCTCTCTCTCCTGTAATCAAACACAGCTCAAACATCCACAGAGGACCCCTGAGATTTCCTGACAGACTTCTACTATAAGCTTACTCAGACATATCCTTCTCTAAAAAATCAATTCAGCTATGCTTCTCACCTTTTGGCAGTCTGGCTTACCAAAGGACAATGGTTGTATTTGCCTGGGTCACAATGAAGCCAATGACGGTGTTCATGCCTGTTTGCTTATCTCAGTAAAATGGGACCTGAAGCTCTTGGCATTGTCTCCTGCCAACACCACCATCACAACCAACCGATGCCAACCAAAGCAACAACTCTTGCCCCTCCACATGTTGTCTTCTCACACTACCACTGGGGCTTTAAATTCAGGGTGTTGTTGAGGCCTTGACAAGCAGTTAGGAAGGTAATGAACAGCCCAGCTCCCTGCCCTTCTGAAACTTACTGATGTGACATTGCTTTTATATTCCCAGTATCTGGAAGTGTGAAAAGGGAAACAGATTCTAATTTCAAGGCAAAATTCCTCAACCTTAAATATTATGTGAGACTTGGTATTTTTTCCAGAGTCTTTCTCAAAAACCTGATAAACATACATTCCCAGTTTGAAAATATTGATCCTTTCTTTCCTCTTCAGTATTTTCTTCCTATGTGAAATGAGAATCAGTAGAACTTTTCTTGTTTAACAGCCTAAGATCTGGCATAATACATAAGTATCACCTTGTCACAACAAATAAGTTTTACTTAGGCATTGGCATTAGCAATGTCCACACAGTCCTGGGAATAATGTCTCGTTTCAGCTCATTACTGCAGTGCCAGCAAAAGGAGAGCAGTGGGGCTGAAATCCAACCCCTAGATGTGCATGTGCTGTTTGGAGCCTGCAGTGGGCAGCAGTGTTATGGGTGGCTGTAAAAACGTTCTTTGGAAAGTCAAAGAGGTCGCAGCATGGCTGGCAACTGGTGGTGCCCTCTAACTTTTTCTCATTTTCAAGAAATTGGATGCCTCACCTGTAACATGGGGATAACCATATAGACAACTATTCTGTAAAGCATATGAAATCTACAAATAAAAAGAGCAGCAAGATAAAACCACTGGTTTTAGTTAGCTGTCTTCTTGGGAAATTTCATCTCTCAAACATATTCTTATAATTAAGATAAATATGATGTTGGAACCAATCGGTGTTGTATATAATTATCAACTCCCTACATGCATAATTCCTCCACCCCTATTTTTCACCTATGTGAAACCATGTAGCCTTTTTTACCAAATAGGTTTGACCCTATTACAGTTATCTGTAATAGAACAATTATTTGTTCATTAAAAATGCAGGGTTTAGGGAACATTGGATTAATGAGGAGAGAATGTAATGCAATACTATGGAAATGATGTTGCAGGATTTAGTATTGTATACTTCAGTGGCTGGAAAGTCCTGCCTTATAATCCTGTGGTGTCAAAGCTGTACTGAACAGCAAGTAATCCTAAAATCCAGTTAACTTGGGCTTAGCGTACTGCAGAAGCACAGGAAAGAGCACCATAGTTAAGGGATAGGTTTGGGAAAAAATATTTTGTTTCGTTTTGCAGATCTCACTTTCCAAATACTGGCACTCACTAGGTCTATGCAGCAACTGTTGGGTCTTTGACAAATATTGTAAGTCAAATCATAGGTCACTACATGCCTATCCAAAATAGTCTTCCCTTCCTGCCAAGTCCTAAGTCCCAGAAACCCTGATCACGAATGAGAAAACCAGGAGATAAACAATCAGGTGCACAGGAAGGCATTGAAGTGACAAAGCTTCTAAAATTACAAATGTATGAATAAACTTCATTCCTGATTTTCTAAACTCTCACTCTCGTGAACAGTCCTAGAAGAGTTCCTGTAGACACTAGCACCACATCTGGGAGGGCTCCTCAAGTGTTCCTTTGGCCCTTATTCACTGCTTAATTATCAGTAGCCCACAAAAACTCATTGTTTCTGCAGGGTACTCTTTGGAAGCTAGAACTCAGTGGTGTAAAATTGAATTTTTAGTGCATTGATTTTTTCCTGAAGGATGGTTTTCCTTTAAACATGGATAGCAGGATAGCTGACATTGCATGAAGTAGGATTCTTGAGGGAGAGAATGCCACCAAAAATTCCCACAGAAAGTATTCTGAAGTGCATCCTACAAGACCTTAAACATTGGCAGATAATTTCAGTACTCTCATTCCCTTGCTCCTCACTAACCCTCAGATACATACTAAAAGAAAAGGAAAGTTCAACATAAAATTTCTTATGCATTCTTTAGGTGTTTATAAAGAAAAATAAGACAGGGAACTTTGTTTCACTAGTTTCAGAGAGCTGAAGGCAAGACTGTCGAAGCTAGCTCAAAATGTTAAAAAATATAGCCAGTGTAGTCCCCCATTCCTATTAAAAACAAACAAACAAACAAACAAACAAACACACAAACAAACCAAGAGATGTTTCTTGAATAATCCCTTCCAGACAGCTAAAACAATGAATAGATTTCATATTCAAAGTATTTATTAATTGGCAATGCTGCATGCAGGTAGCATTTACCTACAGAGGAAAAGCAAAAACTAGCATGGAGAACTTACCTAATGGACCACTGCAGCAGCAATAATAGAGGTCTATTTTAGCTATTCAAATAAAAATGAACAAGAGAGAAAAATTCGTACCAAAAAACCTGCCAACCAACCAAACAAAAACCAAACAACAACCTGCCCAGAAAAAAGGCTATTGTAAATAACAAACCGTAACACCTGGAAATTTCAGGGGAGAAGTTGAGTCTGTATCCCTCTATGTATTATCATGTATCACATATAATGAGTCAATGCCTAGGGCAAACTGTCTGATTGTTCCAATCTTAGTGGCAGCCCTGATAACAAGTGCAAGAAAAGACGATGTTTTAACCATGGATACAGTGGTGGGGCCTCAGCTCCAGACAGTGACATTAGACAAGCTGCGAGGGAGGTTGTTTTGTAACCTTAACTATGACAACTGAGAACCTAAAGCTACAGCAATACTTGGCTTGGATCTGTATCAGCCTTAGATTACACTGACTATATGCAGCAAACAGGGTTTTATTCATGCCTGGCTATTACAAATATGAGTCCTTGCCTCTGTACCTTTTTTCCTTAGAGAAAGAAAATCAGAAACTATTTTTGCTCCAGCATTGCCTGAAGGGCCTATAGCAACATAATCTTATTTATTACCCGTCACCTCACTATGCAAACATTTCCTACTGTGTCAGACCAACCATTTATTATATCGTTTCTCTCTGAGGTCTCAACACCATCCATCACTGGAAGTCACCTGCCCTGCTCCTGCTCTGGGCCTTTGCACTGCACAGGGATCCACCACTGTAGGGGGCAGGGGCCTGGGCTACTGCTGTTTTCCATTTCGTCATTCTTCCATTAACACTTGACCTGCCTGGAGCAGCCAGCATGTTGCTAAGGATTGAGTGAGCACCTTCTTTATGAGCCTTTCCTATAACCTCCTCTTAATATGGGAGAAGCCAACCCACCTGCATGTTTCATGAACAACCCACCTCTTTCTTCTTTGAAGGACAAATGGATGGAGGTTCCCTTCCCTGTGAATAATTCTGGTGCCTGCCTGCTCTCTCATGTGTGCACACATATGGATGTCTTTAGCCTAGAGATACACAGATATTCACCTAACCTTTCTTAATTGCTGCCAGGAAAAGATGAAGGAGTAAATAAGGGTGCAGTTGCCATCATAGCAGCAAGGGAGAAGTGGCTGAACTTGCCAGGAAAGTATGGGAAAACCGTAATTAGATAGATCTGAGACAGATCTGGATTCAAGACAAAGACATCTAAATGTAATCAAGATTAGTGGGAATATGTTAACATTACCCTAGTTTTCTAGTGATGTTTGTCAATAACAACAGCTAAAGACAGCAACAAACAGCTCCACGGGGCTATGTTCTCCTCAGACCTCCCCAAGGGATGGGTCATGTATTTCCACTGATGTATGTCTGCAGCCCCCAGTAAGATTGTTCATGCATCCTTTTTCTGTATTTCCAGTAATTTCCCTTTTCATTTTTATGAAGTGAGATTTTTCTCAACAATTTCTCAAATACACAGTTATAGCTGTAGATGAACCTGTCTGCATATTGCCTTTGCTCTGGAGAGCATCTAGTAGAAAATGTCTTCTCTTCCCAATTGCTCTACCAAACATCCTTTCTCCCTTGCTCTTTTACTCTAGACCTAAGTGAGGAGGGAACAGACCATCATTTCTGTGCCAGAAGAATGAACTGTTCCTTTATAGATTCACAGAAGTACAAGATTTCCAGCCTATGACCAAGGGATACCTTGCTTGCATGCTTGGCTATCATCAGCTTCACCAACAGTGCTGTAAGGACCCTAAAAAGGTCGATTTTTTAAAGTAGTTAATACATGTTCTTTATATTATAGAAATTATATTCTCAAATGCATATATGTGTATACACTCCTAGGGCATGGGAAAAGGGAGATGTTTGTAACAGTTGGAAAAGTAAAAGGGATTGTTTTTCTCACTACCCAAATGTGTATGTCATTAGAATATATTCTTCTATTTCCTTAACAGCAAATTAAAATAAATCTGACCAGATACTGTGTCTACAGTACAAGAGAGGATTCCCATAATGCTTCTAAATGTAGCTGGATTTTCTTGTAATATTTTGTAGTGAAAATACAAGCTAAATTTCCAAGAAATTAGTAGAATGATGAGCGGGTAAGTTATGATAATGATATACTACATAATGTAATACAGGAGCCCATAAACCCATGTCAGTTTCCTATGAAAATGATGCATAATTTTATTAAAAATATAAAAAAAATTCTAGATACAGTAATGACTGCATGACCTGCTTGGTTATAAAAGGTTAATTGTAAAATTTACTTGGATATGCCCTCTGACATCTCTCCAAGATCACCGATTTGTGTACAAACTGGGATAAACACTTTATTCTTCTCAAACTTTTGTAACTCTGAGGGTTTTATCATAACAGTTAAAAAACAAATAACATTTTTAGTAACGTGCAGTTCTGTACCCACACTGCTGGAGAGCCACATGTTCATTTATGCTTTCCTACCTGGATACAAGATCTTTTGCAAGGCGACAGATCTGGCTCTCCAGTGACGCAAACTGCTGCACCTCTCCTGAGGGACTCGGAGCTACCGATTTTAGCGGCAGCAAAATCTACTTTCATCTTGCACTTAAAAACTGGCATCAATTTTGCAAATGGCTTCTCTGTGAGCTGCTTATAGAGGAACTTTCAAAGTCACAAATAAATGCCTTTCAAAGAGAGATAGTCATGTATCTTTCCTGTGTCTTGGCACATGTCCCTTCAGCACAACACCAACCTTCGGTGCTGGCCCATCCCTGCGGGAGCTCCTGCTCAGGCATGGCTGGAGCACTAGTTTGAGGTGCAGCAAATTCTGCTTCATGTGTCCAAACAAGAGGAACAGAAACCAGTGTGGGTGGACGGTGGGAAACAGAGAGGGAGCTGGAGAAAGGTTTCGCTGGAAGCATGAGTCAAGGCACGGTGAGATGTGTGGGATTGTCATAGTTTACATAGTGTCCTCATTGCCAAACAACCACGTCAAAGCCCCAGCACACTGCTGCCTGTGGAGAGGTCAGGAGCTGCAGGACAGAAGTAGTGTTACAGCAGCACTGTAACAGAGGCACTGGCCCAGGAAGGATCTCACAGTCCCCTATGACATTATGGTTCCCACAGCAAAGAGCCTCCACTTTGAGGCACAGCCTCACATGCAGCACTAAAGAAAAGGCATTTTCTCTCTTTTGTGTCAAAACAATGTCCAAATTTTAATGGCTTCAATTGAAAACCTCTCCTGGAAGGAACTTAAACCTAGACTATTCATAGAGACACCTGACACTTAAGAAGTTGGAGCTTTCTCATCAGTTCCCTGTTGTACATTTTTGGCCCAGATAGCGCTTATTTATTCCACAACTCCCAAGAAAGTTGGTTCACAGCTACCCACAGACAGAAGAAGAAATAGTGAGGACTGTGCTGACCCAAAACCTACTGTAGTCAAGGGAGAGATTCCCACTGATTTCAATCCCTTGCATCAATCTAACTCTCCAGGAGCATTACTTCAGGCTGACCTACTGACCTGGGTTGTGGACCAATTCAGAGCAGAAATTGCCGAATTTAAAGATGAGCCCCTCTTTTATTTTTGCTTTTTTCCTTGATTTAGAAGCAGCAACAGCAGCAGTATCTGCTTTCCAGCACACAGCAGCCTGCCACTCTGCAGCCAGAGCCTGCTTGAGTCCCTAAGCAAGTCTGCCTGAGCATGCATGTAGGCACAGCATCAGCACATGCAAGTCACACACTGTGGCACACAGATTCCTTCTGACCTGCCTGACAGCCCTGCCTTTCTTCACACAGTCAATGAGAGGGGTTACATTAAGGGAACAGGACACTAGAAGTGATCCTGTAAAACCTTACAAGTCTTTCGGCCCCCCCTTTCTCTCTCCAACATTTACACTGTGCAAACACTATCTAGATATTTAGTTCTTACTAAGAGATGCTATTATGGTTTAAGAAAATAAAAGAAAAAAGAGGTGATAAAGGTAAAAAAAAAAAAAAAAAAGAAAAATTAAAAAAATATATGGGAGACCTTAAGATATTACGCCAGAGCAGACAGATCAGATAATTTTAGAGCAGAGCAATAGCACTTCTTCCCCTCCCTAGAAGTGTAGCCAGCACATTTGATTTCTTTTTCAGTATCTGTCCCATGTTTATTATTAAAACACGTCATCACCATCTAATCAACACTGGAATTGAAACTAACTTTTCGCAGGAGCATTCTAAAATTAGAGAGTGCCAATTAAAATTAATTCAAACCCAAAGTACGGAGCTGTAAAGAAACTACGGCCAACACAATGAGCAAATGCAACCCATATTTGCTCATTTCAGAGTGCTGATATTTGATTTTTAGAACATATTTGTTTGTGTTTCCCTCCTTTAAGAGCAATGCCACAAAACCACGGGCCTGGGGCTCTGCAGAAACCTTCTCCTTACCCCACACACACAGCTCCAAGTCCCATCCAGGAGCCTCCCGTCTTCCTGCTCCAGAGAAATCACGGAGCGCTTCTCCCCGCAGCAGCCTTTCCTGGGCGCTCGTCTCCCTGCTCCACGTCCCGCAGACAGCTGGGGCCAGCCTGGGCTGCCGGGGCATCGTGGCGACGGGACATGGCCCTTCCTGATATAATGGGAAGGCTTGTGCCAGCACCGGCATCGGTCCGGGCGGGATTCCAGCGCGGCGGCCGTCCCGCACCTGTCGCAGGGCACGGACGGGGACAATCAGCTGTGCGGCTAATATTAACCACCCGTGCTGCCAGCACCACCGAGTGCAGCGGGGCAGAGCACCGTCCAGGCACAGAACAACTTGCAGCCAAATCATTGTACAGCTCTGCCTTTAGTTAATAGGAAAACAAACCAAAACGACCAGTGAATATCCCGCCAGACAGATAACCTATGCAGAAGTTCCAGAGCTGTTCACGGTCCTTTCCCATTCATTACATTAGGCTGATTTTGACTCCAGCAGTGGTTCAGGTCCTTTCAGAACTGCTGGCTGTGAGGAGGAATGGGTACATTCGTATTTATTGTCTCTGCTACCTTGGCACTGATAACCTCGGGTCCTCCAACAGCCAGAGGAGAAACACCAGCTGAGCTTCAGCTGTGCTGAGGGTGACAGACACACGATCACTCTGCTTAATGACATGCTTTGATTTGTGGCTACTGGGAAAGCACCATGACAGACTTGTGCTGTTGCACACAGCAATAAGATAAAATAAACTATGCTGTGACTCATAAAAATCAAAATAAAAAACCCCTTCCTGCCCAGCATGACCTGCAATGATAACATAGCATGTTAATGTCCTGCTTTAAATAAAATACCCACAGAATGGGGCCGCGCTTTTTTTTTTTCTTTTTTGGATGAATTTTGGCAATGCTTGATTCCCTCTTCTCCCTGGATATTGTAGATGTCTCCAGGCACCAGGGGACACGATGAAGACATGCACTGCAGAAGTGGTAAGCACCAGAGGGCAGCTTAAAAGCAAACGTGAGCTCCAACTACAAATTCTCTGACTGAGCTGTTTACAGCAGACCTCCCACATTCCTAGCTGTAAGCTTCTCTAGTGCATCCATTTTCTTTCCATAAAAATGACTATGTTCAAGATGAAAGAGATGGAAAGCAAGAGCTGCAAGACCCTGCTTTCTGCAAGACCTGTATGGAGGGAACTAGATCTGATGGTGACAGTATCGGTGGAGAAATATAGGTGGGGAGGCTCTCATACTGGGTTGTGAAAGGTATAAAGTACTTCTGCTGGTTGGGTCCTGGCTAGATTGTTATTTTATACCATATCAGAGACCAGATGGTGAATTAAAAAAAAAAAAAAAAAGTGATTATAAGCTAAAATTCAAAAATACACCAGACGCATTTGTGAAACTGTAGGAGAATTAAAGGGACAAAACCCAAAAGTAAACGTAATGTGACCTTGGCTTCTGAAGAGAGCTGCTGCAGTCTGAAAAAGATAAAATGAAACTGGATGTTTCCACTTCTGCAAAACGTGGGAGGCTCCCTAGACAGCTCAATTACAGAGAAAATGTGACACAGCTGAATCCCTACATTGCTCCTGCATCCTCTGAGTAACCTCTTTGATCCCTGGAGAAAAGAACCTTGATTAATTTCCACAGCCAAGTCTCTCTTTTGATACTAATATATAAACCTGGTGAAGATTTGGGCAGGTTCCTCCTTCATTGCTAGCTGTATTGTTCCCTGCTAGCTGACCAAATCTGGTGGGCTCGCCAGACTGCAATAGCCAAATAATGCCTATTCATTCCCTGACTAATCATTCAAGTAGTCCAGTTTAAACATATTTCAATTTAAGCAGAAAATCTATCTTTAAACTAAATCTTAAAAAAAAGATTAAAAATAAAATTTACATTTACATCTTTCAGATAGCATTATTTCTAGATTTGGAAAAATTTTCTTGGTATTTTACAGCCTTTCAGAGAAAAGATGTCAGGTGATGAAAGCTACATAATCCAGCCTGCTAGAGAAAGGAACATTTCTCTTAAGGAATGTGGACTCAGATCCACTTCTTCCAGTCCTTATAATGCATGCCAAACTGGAACATGGGAAGTCTGCTTTGACACAAGCTGTTAAGTGACTATGTGCAGCCACCTATAAAAACAAATTACTTAAATTGGTCTTTGCTTTGTTCAGTCTCTGTCAAAAGCATTAAGCTTACTATGGAAGAAAATTACAGCTCTCCTTAAAAGAGGAAGGCACCAGACATTGGTTTAGTGAGGGATCTTTGTGGCTGAGGCATGTGTTGTATATCCATTTCAGGAAATGTGCGTCCTCGGCTAGAATTCTCATCACAAATAATTCAAGCTAAATGAAAAGCAAATCGAGGTGCAAAGCTTGAGTGCAGGTAGGAGACTATCTCACCTCTGAGAACATTGGGATGTAACTGTCTCCTTAAAGCTTCTATTGCCTACAGGACAACATGCCAGCACATCCCACTAGAAGGTAAGCATATCAGAACAAAAATTTGACATGCAAAGCCATATTCTCCAGGAGAGTTACAGTAAAAACCTGAGAGACTTGGGAAACTACTTATTTCTTTCTCAGCCTCAGCTCCCAACCCTCTGCTTTTCAGTCTAGCAGCAAGCCAATCAATCCTGCAGGCCCAGTGTGTCCCCTGATGACCACCATCCTTGGAGCTGTAATTCAAGAACCTGAGCACAGCTGGTGTCATCACTCAATATTGCGCAAGCCCTTACAACACAAAACAAGCCCTTCGGGTGCTGGCAGGAGGCTAGTGTTGGAGCTGGATATGCCTGCATGTAGTTCCAACAAGAGATTTTAACCTGCTATCGAGTTTTCTCATGTATATGTTGATTTCGGTTTTTATGGTATCATAGAAATTCTAGTGAGTGTATGGTCTCCCATGATGTTGTTTACCTAGCTTGCTGCACGTAATCAGAAGAATCAAAATTACAATAATTAGATGAAAAACTTTTTTTTTAGTCCAGCCCCTCCAACCCCTGTATTTTTAAATGTACTCCCAAGGATATGAGAAAATAAGTACAGTCAGATCCACAAGAGTTGGATGCTCAAAAGAAACACTTGGCTTCTGCCTTTTTGTAGAGATGCCTCTAGTTTTCAATACAACTGTAACAAATATCCGCTATTGAATTTACTCATTTGTACTTTGTCACAGCAAAACTGAAGAGCTGAATCTGTAGGTTATATTGAAGATTAGGCCAAAGTCGTAAGTCATGTCAAAGTCATGGCTTTTTTTTTTCAAGAAACCTGGTGGTTAGAGCTGTGACAGGGTATATGAAAGAAATAAATTACGTCCCATTCCCCATCTAAAAGAAACTACCCACCCAACAAAAGCTACAAAGCACTCTGAGGGAGACATCTGCAATTTAAAACGGTTGCTATTTTAGTGGAATAGGTAGAATAAATTCTTATATGGTAAAAGACATATGCAAGTTTCCAGCTAGTCTGTATATACAAGGGAATATACACGTATTTCCGCAATAGGACTCCGACTTGGCAGAATGCCTTGATCACTAGACTAGAGGCTTATTTTTGAACTCTGTCAACCACCCTTTAATTACCCAAACAAAAATTCACATGTTTTGATGCACATGGATCTGGATCTACCCTTATCTTTGGTTACTAATAATCATTAAATTTTTGTTCTGTTTCAGTTTTTTTAAGTATATCAGTTCATCTGAAAAACAGCAATACACATCCAGAATAGTCTGTGTGATGTGCAGGGCTGTGCTGTGGGAGATAAGGCTGAGCTGCAGCTCCTCTGTACTGCTCCTGAAGTGAGATTTCCAGAATATCCTAGCTCCATTCCTACAGAAGTCTGTAATTATGCAGTCTTTACCACACTGGGGAAGGGTGGATTGATCATCAACTAACTCCATGATTAACTCTAGGCCAGGCCTTATGTGACAAATTGGCTTAATGTTTTCTAGAATAATTCCTAAGGGCTTTGTTGCACCTACTCACAGAGAAGCAGCCCTTCACCATATCAGAGTGCAATGCTGCACCTGGGGTTGGGCTGTGAACACACAAAAGCAGGGGTCTGTCAGCGTCCTCCTACTCCCTTCATTAAGACTCAACATCTACAGCAGTAGAGGTCAAGGCAGGAACCTAATCCACGCAGTTACATGGACCTGTCACTGAGATATCTTAAAGAAATTCTGATAGCATGAATTGAAGCAACTGACAGAGTCATGGAAGGAAGTCAAGCCTATCCAAAACTCCACTGTATCTTTACCTGCATTGATGATTACCTGCACTGTATCATTACCTGCAGATGAAAGCACGTCTCCCGAACAGCACAGATGTAAAAAGCTCCAATGCTTTTTGCTTGCAAGCACAAATAGAAAAGGCATCTCTGAGTCATGCAAAAATACAGTGAAAAAAATAATTTAACTCAGAAAATGAGTTTAGGAAAGTGTGAGACATCTCATCAAAGGAAATCTGTGTCATGCTATGCAGACTATATTCAACTCCTAGACCAGGAACGTAGTACACTTTCAATTTTATATACTTCTTGACAGGCCATCTATAGCACATCAGTGACAGCAGCAATATTGGCAAAAACAACCCCTGATTCAGCCCTGTATTGGGTACTGCTTTGCAGCAGCTTGTGTAACTCCCTCAGTATGTGTATCACCTTTTAGAAACCCCTGGGCTTGACAAAATCCTTCCTGGGCACAAGCTTGTGCTGACCACAATAATGGCTCTAAAATTTGCTAGCCCTTCATAGAATCCAAATTAAGAGAATTGCTGATACATAAAGACAGGGAAATGAATATACAGAGGCAAAGAATAGACGTCAGAACTGATACAAAATTTGGGGCACACAAGACAGGAAAAGGAATGGGAGTTGAGGAGGTAATGCTGGATTATGAGCTAATTTGTCAACTGTGCTGCAGCATGAGGGAGAAAATGATCCTGTGACCTCACATCTCTGCTTTTCCAGACCAACACAGCTCCGCCAATTGCATCTCAGCCACCAGGGACTTGTGCAACTTCTGCTGTTTGACAAGAACCTAGCTGTGCCGATGAGCTGACAAATCCGAAATGCCTCCCGCCCCCAGCCCCTGCTGTGTGCCAAATTGCTATGTGTGCGCTTGTGCACCACTTAGAATCCATCTTCAGTGGTTGCCAAGAATGACCCCCTCCCAGTCTTTCCAGCAGAAAGAAACAGGGAGAGGGAAGCGGGGGGAGATGGAGAGGCAGAAAGAGAGGGAGTATGCTGTGCACTTAGAAAGCCAACTTTTATTTTTAGAGATGTGAAGTAGTGCTTGAACACAGCTTGTTTTTTCCCCAAGCAGAAAAGATTAAATATTAGTTAAAAAAAAAAAAAAAGAGATGGCAGCTTGGCATTAAGCAGGTACCCAAAAATGCCCCTGGATGATGCAAGAGCCTAGCTGAAGGAAGAAGCAGAATTAAAAATTCCTAATGAGCAGAGATCAGGACACACAAACCCCCTTGCAGGTGCCTAAGTGGATGTTCCTGTGCACACACACACACCCCGCCTGCATCCCACCTGCCTGCTCTGCACCAGCCCATTCACAAAGCAGCTCACCCAGCAAACAGGCAGGCTGGCTGCTGTGGCAGAGGTTGGGAAAGACCACTTTGTTTAACTCCCTACAGGCTCTGTGATGCTATCCCAGATTGCCATTTGGACCTGGACTTAGTGAGTGCTGCAGCCCTACCAGAAGGAGGAAGAAGTTTGTTTAACTGCACCATCTGAAGAGAAGAGGAAGCAGAGATGAGCAGAGAGAACAAGGTCAGTGCAAGATGCTGGCCTCAACACTTGACCGATACAAGCTGCTAGCAAAGCCAGATTGTCAGAGGATGTCATACTAATGATTAGAGATTAACTAGAAAAGGTACATCTGAAACATGCCTGGTAGGAAACAAGATTGTGTCATCATTGTCTGAGTACACTCATCTGTCTTTTTTTTTCGCTTTTACTTATACATATTCTTGACACAAGGGAACATGCAAAAAAAGCTATTCTGACTGAGATAAAAAATACTTCAAGCCAAGCCTAGTTCAATCCTAGTTAATTCTCCATCTCTTAGAAAAACCTGTTTGAGTGGTTTCAAAGATGATTTGGGGGAATGCTGAGACTTTTCTGTCTCACCCTAAAAGAACATGGTCTAGAAAACAACAGTAAAAAAAGGAATAGTATATCTCCAATTGCTCTTCAGACATCCACATACTGCAATAGCCTCCAGTTTTGGTAACACAGAATGAATTTCTGTAAATCACGAGGGGCAAACTGACACTGAAATCTAGCAAGGTAGCAAAAAAGAAGGTTCTGCTGGAGAGGTGGTGCCCTGCACATCATGGATCATTTGACAGAACATGCAGGTGAAATGGCATTCACCTCTGGCTTAGGGGTCCAGCTCTGGAAGACAACTTTAATTTCCAACACCCACCTTGCTGTCTGTCACAAATGAAGCAGGGCATCAGGAGCTTATTAAAGATGGTTGTCTAGATGCATCATTATGGCTAGTACAGCAATTCCTGTCTTTATAAGAAAGATGTATTTTCCTGAAATATCCCACTTTTTTTTTTTTTTTTTTTTTTTTTAATTCTCAATTCTAAGCAGAAGAAAAGAAATGAAATGAACAAGTCCATGTTTAGATGGCAAGTCAGACTGGGCTAGACTTTTTCACTGACAGGAACCTTAAAAAGACCCTGGGTTCATGTTTGGAGAAATCCTTCAGAATTTTAACCTCTCATTTGTGAAATGACACTGCCTTTAGTGTCTGATAAACTGAGAGTTTATCACTCTCAGAAGCTATCAGCAAGTACAAATATCCTCCAGATGAAAAGCCTATTTTCTCCTAAAAAATGCCAATGGTTTTTTATTCATAGTGTTCACATTTGCGTGTTGATTAGCAACACATTTCCAGCTGCACTGAAAATGTCTTCACATTATAGGGAGGAGAGCAACTTCAAGGCAGCACTACCAGCCAGGAAAGCCATAATTATATTTCACTCACTCAAGCTCCCCCTTCCACCCCCAAATTATGTGAGGCTCATCCCATTCTGTTGCCAATTCCATCCTTAGCATCACTTACCAAGGCCAACTCACATTCTACCACCGAGTTCCCCTCTTAGAAAGCTTCCTACTTGCAAGCAAAAAGCAGTGCAAAGAAAGATTAGTACTAACTCCAATCCCTGTTTCTGATATATCACAATCATCTCCCATTCATTAGCGTGACTGCCTCCAGTTTCAGATAAAATGAGACATTCTTATCTCTCTGAAAAAAAACCAGTTTCCCCAATTCATTATGTTTATTTTGTCATATGTTTATTTTTAGATTGATTTGTTATAGTGGATAACAAATCATTGCCCTATCCCTATCTATATCTGTCACTAATCAGCTTAACTTGCAAGACTAACACCTATCTGGACAAACACATATTATTCTCCTGATTAGTCTCCAGCCTGGAATACATCATTTGCTGTCACTCTGGTATTCACATCTCATGGCCAGTGATTCCTTACATGGAATCAGACCATCTATTTAAATAGTCCTGTAATCTCCTGGAAGCTGACAGCATAAATATAATGAAGTTTATTGTCATCCTCCTGCAGAAGCTGGTTTTCTTAGTGACTATTTCAACGAAAATCCCATCTGAAGATTTAACCACTGAAATCACTAGAAAAAGGAGAAACATCAAGAGTAGTTTAGTGACCATGCTCTCTCTCTCAGATGTTATTAATTTCTAGACCTTCTGAGCTTTCTCAACAGCACTGCATAATTTTTTGAGATTTGCACTGCACAAAAGAATATCCCAAAATATTAGTTCAAGTATGTAGGTGCCTTTTTTATATACACTATCTGTCAAAAGCACAGTTCTAAAGATTTTCAGGAAAATGAAAAGGGAAGGGAGGTTGATCAGTGCCAGAGCACTTTCAATCACAGCACTTTTGGTCTATATCCCCAGAGTTCCAAAAACACAAGTGTTGCCTTGTCTGCTCTCAACAGTAGAAACCCATCTGGCAAGTCAGTCTGATTTGTTAAAACAAAATCATAGATCATATTGTGTCATAGCTTTTTATGCAAGCCCTGCCCCCCATCTAAATTTCAGTCCAATGGGAGGGGAGATCAGCTCTAAAACTGATAGCAGGATAGCCTGTGGGGTTCTCCATAATGTCTGAAGGTTATACAGAATGGGACACATTCAGACAAATTGATGAGGAAACTGGAGATAAGGTTTTATTTCCTAGTGCATGACTAGACATTTTAGAAAGTGCCAGGGATTAAAGAAAAGGAAAAAAAAGAAAATCAAACACAAGAACTGGAAAGCAATCCCCACCCACCTTCTCCCCCAAAGTCTCCTTTCCCTACAAACTGGGACACTGCTATAGTTGATGTGTCAGGGAAAGAGACCCTTTAAGGCCAACAGCATGTCCTGACCTCCTTTTGGTCTTTTTATACTTATTGAGAATGAGATGAATGAGATATGCCCATCATAGTCTGGACAGGAGTAGCTATTGCTCTACCTCTTTCTTTCAAGAATTCTGTGAGCTGAACTGAAGCACACCCTTTAATGTTCAAATAAATAAAGTGAAAAACTTATAGCTGACGTGAAGAACTGGAATAGTCTTTTTTGTATCCATTTGACAGCCTGGAGCAATGTGGGGTTAGTGCCCCTGAGAAGTCACAATCCCCTCACAGCCCCAGTGGGGCAACAAGCTCTAGGTATGATGTAAGCACGTTTCTGCAACTCAGACCTGATCCTTATATACTGCACAGCAGTAGAGCCATGTTTAAGAAAGTAACTGCAGTGCAAACCAGCCCACACTTATTATGGTGCTGCTAGAAAGCACCAGCCAGAGGGGAGTGGAATAGAGACAGGCAGCCTGAAATGCCGTGATGCAAAAAGCCCCAGAGAGGTGCCAGGCTCTCCGAGGATGCTGCCCCCGCCAGCTGCCCTGGCTGCCTGGCCGACACCGCGCCTTGCGTTTCTGGCTGAGCATTCAGGAAAGCAAGAGGGCCATATCTCATTACAATTCCTGACAGCAACTGTTTAGCAGAGCCACTGTGAAGACCTGGGATGGACGACACACTGACGTTTTAGAAGCAAATAGCAAACTCTTTATTAGAGGAACACCTACTGTATAAGGGAAACAGTGGATTACTGGATCATGGACCTACTGGTGAGCAAAACCAGCGCTCAACTTTTAAATTAGGCACTGTGAGAGAAAATCACTCTTCCCTATATTAGACTTGACTTCCCTTGGTCTTTAAATGTCAGTAATAAAGCACTACAGTTGTAGTTGCTGAGAATTATCAATGTATTGATATATATTTGTACTCTTTAATACTTTTTAAACACTACAATATCAATTTATTTGACATCTTCTTATGGCAGAACCACAAATGGATGAACTTTTAGTTCAAAATGGATGATAATGGGGGAAGAGAACAGAATGCAAAACATGAGGCAATTGTGTAGCCTGACAATTTATAACACTACCTGCCTTCTGCTGCCTGGTTATTTATGTCTGGGTGGGGAGATAAAGAAAAGAAAGATAGTTGCAGGGAGGACAGTTTAATTTAAAACACTGTCACTTGCACCAGCTAAAGTCAGGAGTCAGGTTCTCAATATATGTAATAGGTGGACCGCCTCTGAGCAGATCCACTAATAACAAAATCAATTTAAAATAAAGTCTTCCTAAAACAAAGGTGAATGAAAAGGGAACAACAACAACAAAAAAAACCAAATCAGAATGCTTTTTAAGTGTAGGCTGTGACATTTCAGCTGTTTTCTACTGGCCATCAAGAGAGAAATTAACAACACCCCCGGTTTCTAGTCTATGGCAGAGCAGGGGTTTTGTATCAGGGCTCTCCTAAGTGTCCTTGCACAGTAAACATGTCTTCTAACTTCCTACGTCAAAAGCCCGTGCCCAGCACTATGGGTTCATGTTCCATCCTTGGACTCAGATCTAGGCTTCAGCCTGCTGGGTCTGCCTCAAAAACTGTCCATCAACACAAGCAGGAGCAGCTGGAGGCAGCAGGATGCTTCTAGGATCACCCAGCAGACAGGCAGCATAGCCAGTCACTGATCATCTCTCCCTCAGATTTACAACACCCAAGACAAAATGCCTCCAATGACAGAAAGCAATTACACCTTAAGCCCAGGGGTTAGAGAGAATAAAGGCATATCATTGTTTGGATAAAATTATGTGAAATACGGATCTCCTAGGCTGGCTTTCTAACCTTTTTCTGTCCTTTCCTCTCCACACCCACTCGATGATTCTTGTACAAGATAGGTAGGTGTCGCATTGCCCTTGGCTACAGTAGTTTGCAAAGTGTTTTAATGCTCTAAGTATGAATGTTTAAGTATCGTCCACCCACAAATGCACAGAATCAGATCAAAACTGACATTTATTCTGAATCTAACATGGGTAAATATCATCATTTTCATTTCAGACAAAAATGCAGTACCTTCCCTGGCTATGTGCTGTCTTCATGAATAAGAATTCACAAAATCTACTTACATTAGCATAAAAAAAAGAGGATGTAGAAGAAACATGTAAAACATCTACTGAAAGCAGGCAGATTTTGCTCAATTCTTCATTGACATTAATATCAGTCAGCTTCAGCTGGGCTGAAGCAAGCAGAATTGCACAAATATAAAAAGAAAAGCAGTCCCCTCACTTTTAACTAGTCACACAACCATCTATCTATTGGGAAGAAAAAGGAATGGGCACTAAGTCACAGTCCAGACTGTTATAAAGGTAATAAAAGTGCTGCAAGCTCAAAACTAGAATTCATAAATCCACCAGGCGTGTACATTTGGAGCTTTCAGTTTCACATCAAATCTCAAACAAACTGGAGAATGCCAGAGCATCAGAACAATTTGACATGGGAACAGAAAACTTCTAAAAACCCCAAAGTATTCCTACCAAGAACATTGTCACGACAATGAGCAGCAATAAGACAGCAAGCATCCACTGTCATCAAAAGTGTTCTCAAAATAAAGCATAGGAACAGATTAATTTGCAGGTCAAAGATTATCATTAGATTAGGTAATGTTACTGTGTGACTCTGTCCTGATGACAAGGATTACAACTAGAACAGAAAATTATGTGGATGATACCCACGTGAACAGCATCAGCAGCTGAAGAAAGAATTATTTCTGCAACTGGGGAAAACCAGCAAAGCAGCATTTTGCTGATTTATTAGTGCAGAACAATGATGGGATTATATCCTTATCCTATGATACCCTTATTGTAATAGTGACAGATCTTTTGCTGACCAAAAAGCATTTTGATAGGACATGAAAACTTTCAACATTTTTGGACTGTTAGGTTTTTTATTTTTTTTTCCTCTCTTTTGCTGAAGTAATCACCACACTAAATAAGAGAAAGCATAATTGAAATAATTTCATTTTTGTCTTCTGTTTTTGGGTTTTGTTACCATTGCCTATTTAAACAGTTGTTTCCTATCCTTTCTCTCAAATTTTATTGGAACTGTTTTTGCAGAGGAATCTTTTTCTACCTGTGACTGGAGTTACTAACACCCTGTTGGCAGTAACCCAGCCAAAGCAGCACAGCCCTTTTCAGAGGGCTCCAGTGCTGATTCATTTTGCTGTCAGCTACCACCCCTGCCTTACTATGCACGTACATCCAAAGGAGGCTGCAGGCAAGCTGTATCTGCTACAGGACCCTGAAACTCTTCTTTCTATCCTATGAATTGAAATAAGAGAATTGAAATGAGAAGAGCTGCCTCTCTTCTCTAAATTCAAGCCATCTTTTACTTCTGCCATGCTCTCATCTCTATCTCTGCCCTACTCCTTTCTATTATTTTTGGATAATTTTCTTTCTCACCAAATGTCTCCTCCACCACTCTGTTCAACAGTACCACTCAACTCATTTGCAGGATCTCACTTCAATTTTACAACAGTACGCTTGACAGGATAGTCCCAAATTATGTTGCTAGTCCAAACACCTTGTAAATGTGGCAAATCCATCCACCAGCAAATCAGGGACCCAGGACCCAACATGCCCTTGTTAACATTTAAGCAAGAAAACCAATATAGACATAGTGGAATAGCATGTCAGATGGGAGCCCAAGGGGTTAAAAGAAGAAAATCTGAACTATTTAAGTACATTTTCCCATCTTCCTATAAACTGCATGAACACCTTCCTTTTTTTTTTATTTTTTTCCCCCCAACACTTGTCTTTTAAAAATATACTTCTGTTTTGACATCCTGGTTCTGAACATATTTCACTCCTGCCAACCCACTGTTTGTGTTTTGAATAACTTGGAACAGACGAAGTGCTGGTCCAGAGACAAGAAATCCTCCGAACATCTGTCAGCCGCTCCAGCACGGAGAGCTGAAAGCACACTCTGCCAGCAGCCCTGCCCGTCCTGCTGCACTCGGAGGCTGTGGGAGTTGTTAGGATGCCTTCACAGCCAGGCAGGCAGTGGAGGATGAAAGAAACAGCATGACTCGAAGCTGCAGAGGTATAGTGGTGGTCTGACGCTCCCTGGGATGTGTGGAATGAGGTAGGGGGAATGCTATGAATAAGAAAAAAATCCTATGGTGGCACTGAAAAGCAGGAGTAGTGACTCCTTTGTCACAGATAGAGAAAGTAGAAACGAAGGAAAATTCATTCTCTCACAGAAAGCACACCTGTGATTTAGCTGTGATTTTAATGTGACAAAAAGCTTTATGCTGGCAAACTGCACAGATCCTTTACCATGTCCCTTCAAGGGTCTTAATCCCTCCTAACCAACCCCTAAGCCCTCATGGAACAACAACAAAAAAAAAAGTTTCCTAAAAAATAGCAACTAAAGAATTATTGAGGAAAGACAAAGAATCTAGTGTTGAAAAATGGAAAGGACCTATCTGGATGATGAGGGGGAGAGCACCCTGGCATGTCCCATGCTCATCTTCAGGGAATTGGTGGACCCTGACCAGCAGTGCTGTGCCTTGAAGAGAGAGTGAGGAGGAAGTGAAAGCAGGGCTCATGGGACTTGGGGTCTCCCTCTCAGGCTGCCTCCTCCTGGTGCAGTGGATGGCCAGTGTGGGCAGGGCTAGGAGGAGCTGCAGAGGGATGTTCTGTGACTTGGTGAGCCCACTGGCAGGCTCTTTCATAAGAACAAGCTCCTGAGCTGTGAAACTGCAGGCAGGGACTCATGTTTAAGGATCTGAACATGGCACCACAATCAAATACAATGCTCATTCAACAGGTTTTTGTACCCATTTCTGTAGCCAAGATTCTCCATAGTTTCTGAGGTTATGCTCAAAGACAGAACCCTGCTGCAGGGCTGACAGGGCAGATATGCAACTGAAGTGCACTCTCATTCTTAGATTTGCAAAATCACTGGTGATGTCTGGAGGCCCTCTTTTCTAAAAAGCCAAGAAGCAATGCTCAGTGTCAAGCTTTAGTTGGACACCTCTAAAGTTTTGTCGTACTCTTCTTTTAAATCAGGCCTGTACAGCAGCAGATCTGTTTAGTATCTAAAACTCATGGATATCAGCTTAAGAATCACAACTCAGCTCAGTTTTTGTGGTTGACTCAATGGGTCCCACCACTGATCACCTCCTTTCCTCATGTCCTTTTCCAATGCAAAAACTTCTCAATGACATCAACAGGGGGTCACTCCCATCCTCACAGCCTTACACTCTCTCACACACACACACAGAGGCTTCAAAAGAAATCCACCCTTAAGCATTAATGTAATATGCCTGTATATGTCATTAAGGTTCTCTCATGCACACCCAAGCTGAGAAATCACATCTAAAGACCAGGATGACATTTGGTGAAGGTATAGTTTTCTGAGAATGAAGTAAAGACAGTGTCATGTGACTCAGTGCCTGTGTGGGAGGGTTGGCACAGCAGACAGGAATCCTGAACTCATCAAGTGGCATTTCTTACCAAAACTGTGTGGACAGCAGTGCTCTTCCAGCAAAATGGAATTTGCTTTCTTTTCCATGCATTGTATTTTGACATCAATTCTCTATGAGGAGAAAAGCCTCTAGAAGGTTTCCTGGCCTCTCAGGGGATGCTAAGAGACTTAGGCAAATTTAGTTAAATGTGAATGACAGGTACAGTCCATATAATCACAAAGCTGTGATAAAAGAACCTTGAAAGACCATTTAGAGTTATAGCCTTGAAAAAAATAGAATAACCAGGATAGAGAATGTTCTCCTGGAAGGCAAAGTGATTCCCAAGTACTTTAGCTACATTAGTTTTCTTATTTGTTCACAGAAACAGCTAAGGTGTCTCTCTGAGTGAACCACATTTTGTCCCTGAAAATAATGGCACTTTCTGATCCCTGTTGCTTAAGAAGTGAGACAGCAGAGAGCAGCAGGAGACACAGATAAAATCATGACACTCAACATTTAAATTCATCAGAAATCTGAAATAAATGAGTAATGCTCCAACCACATCAGGCTTGGAAAGAAGAGACAGACTTTGACTTTTATCATCTCTAACACTGTTTTATCTGCATCTTAGTTACCATAGAAACTTCCCAAAATCTTCACAGAAATTAACCACTTAAATGGTATTTCTGTGTGCAAAAGAGTTCAATTAGTTAGGACAATTAAAATAATATATTAAAATAACTTGAAAGGCAAATAGCACAGCTTCATACCTTCATAAAGCAAAAACCTAGACTTTGATAAAAGTAAATAGAATATTCAGTAGTGAAGTTAAACTAAGGGAAACACAAACAATTAAAACCTGAAAATAGATCCTTGGATTTAATGCCTATTTAAAAAGGCAGCAATAGTTAGAAGGCTGTTTTGCTTGATTTCTTAAATTAAATAAACATGTCTCAGTCTTGGTGGAAAAAAAAGCCAAATTAAAATGTAGCTATCCTCTAGTTAAAATAACTTAGCAATTAACAACAAAGAAAAAAACTGGGGTGTCAGCATGACTCTGAGGCAGATGCATTTTGGGAAGAAGCAAAATTCCAGTGTAAAGCATCACAGAAACATAGAATCATGAAGGTCAGAAAAGACCTCCAAGAGCATTAAGTCCAACCATTAACGCAGCAGCACCATATTCACCACTAAACCCTATCCCCAGGTGCTGCATTCACATACCTTTTGAACACTTCCAGGGATTGCTATTCCACTACTTCCCTGAGCAACTTGTTCCAATATCTGACCACTCTTTCAATCTAAACCTTCCCTGAAACAACTTGAGGCAATTTCCTCTCATCCTATCACTTGTTACCTGGGAGAAGAGAGCAACCCCCACCTCACTACAACCTCGCTTTAGGAACCTGTAGAGATCAATAAGGTCCCACCTCAATTTCCTTTTCTCCAGGATAAACAACCCCAGCTCATTCAGCTGCTCCTCATCACCTAAAGGGTGCCATAGACCCTAGATCATGATAAGGCAGGAACTGAATGCTACTCTTAATTCTAGCACAGACTCACCATCAGTCCTTAAATAGGACATATTCTTTGTGGCTCAGTTTCCACAGCTGTGCAGTAGGAAAGATAGACCTTTGATTCTGTAAATTGTTCAGGTTTATGAATGCATATTTTAATGTTAAGCTCAGCACTTCCTAAACCCAAATGACTTCTGCTATCCAAAGTGGAAGCTGTTGGCATGTGGAAGAGTACAGCGCTGGGCTCTGAAAGACCAGTTTGAGCTCCCATTCAGTTTTCATGCACCCTCTGCTCTGGTAACCAGTGTACAAACTCCTCCAACTCATATTTCATGAACAGAGTTTGCTATTATTTTTCAAGCAATATTTTTCTTCTCATTGAAACAATGAGTGACTTTTTCTTCTAAGTACCAGCACCTTGGTCCTCTTCTGCTTTGGCGATTTAGCTTTCCATGTGTGGTGTGTATTAAAAGCTGTGGTCTAGAGGAGCAAACTGCACTTAAGACAGTGGTTTGACTGCTGTAGCTTGTTGAGGAACCAAAATGTAGATTTTTCCATGTGGCTTATCACAACTTGCAATGCTCTCTGGTATTTAAAGACAAAACAGGGGAGTTGTTCAAAGTGTTGTCTGAGGATGTGGCTGAGTGATTCCCATCATCCTTGCAAATGTCATCAGGTGTGTGACACTAGACAGACGTATAGACTAGAGGAGGTTTAGTCATCTGTTTTTTCAGGCATAAGAGATGACTTAAAATATTCCTAAATTTAATACTTCTCACAGGCACAGATCTCAATTTTGGTCACAACGTAAGTGGTGGACAAATGGTCTACCTGCACAATATCCTTTTTCTTTGCCCTGGGAAGGAAGCTACACTGAACTGGTGGTGATTTCCTTGGGTTGAGCTGATTGGGTCCCTGCAACAGAACCACAAGCTCAGCATGAAATATTTAAGTCAGCAAAACCCACTGATTTAAGCATGAGAAGCCTGGATCTATGTTGCAAGAGACTACCCAGAACTCACCAACACTTCAGAAACTCTTATTTTTCAACCCTTTGTATCTTTCTAGTTCCCACTGATGTTGTAGCCCCCATTTAATATCCAAGTTCTTTTATTGTCCCTGCTTTTTCTTGCCTGGTTACTACTTTGCTTTCATCAGCTGAAGTGTTTGAGACCTCTTGGAGGCTCACTGCTGCATGCACCTGTCAGCTCTCTAACCTGTCATTGTTTTGATATACTCTGAGAGACACTTTATGTGGGCATCTGGATAAATACAATTCTTTCCACACCTCTGGGAAAATGGGAATCTTCCTTGGGCCAGCTGTGGGAAAAGAAGGATGCATGGGTTTTCAAGCAGAAGAGAAGTGTACGTGTAAAGAACAGTGCTCCAGGAAGTGGGAAGGCTGGAAACTATTCTTCCAGTGGCACTAGAAGTACATACATTTATGCATCCAATCAGTTTGCAGGAACATTAAATCATAGATTGCATTATTTTTTATGTGAAACTTCTGTGTTACATAATATGCTCTATATTCCTGACAGTAGTTTTTGATAGGACAAGAATTACTTTAGGCAAACACTCAGCAGGAAAAGCAGAAAACATACCATTGTTTCAGATCTTGATTATGCAGATTGGCTTCTCTAGTAAGAAAATTAACTCTATGCCACAGCTGTGGGGACTAAAATTACAGAACAATCGATATTTTGAAAACTTTGAAAATCTGCCAAAGGAGAAAATTACATGATTGAACAACAGCTTTTATAGAATCAAAGTTAAATATTTCACTAATGAATTTGTTCAGTGTTTTGTTCAAAAATTTTGTCATTGACTTTATTGTGATATACCCAACAATTTGTCCAACTGCTTATAGTTTAGGAATTACTGATACAAACAAGTAAAAAAAGGCATTTTTCACTTTCTAGACCTAATACACAAAGCAACCTCTTACTGCATAATTTAAAATTTTCTTTTAAATTTTTTCCTGATCATTTTGAGTTCTATTTCTTCTGGGAAAAAAACCAAACCAAACCAAAACAAAACATAGACAAGACTAGACAGAAAGGAGGAAATGGAGGAACTTCAGCAAAAATTAGAACCAAAAGTGTAAAAATTACTTTGAATATTTTTGAAGGATTTGGGATCCTTACAGATTCCATCTATTATAAAAATGAATGTTACTAATAGCCCCAGCATTGTGCCTTGATATGGTAGGAAACTCCTATGCTTCAAGTCCCTGAAAAGGATGGCAGCAAGATGGGATGACTGATGGTGAGCAGTTAGAGCAGAGCAGCCAGACGAAAAGTGATCTGTAAGCCCATCCCCAGACACCCTAGGGACTGAGCAATCACCAACAACCCAGAAGCCACAGAGACACAACTCGATAAAGAGTTTTGTTAAACTGGCTTCCAGATATCAAATCTGCTGATATGGGTATGATTCACACCCATTATACTTGAATTATTCTGAGCCCCTCCAAACTGCCGTCTCAAATGTCATTTCCGTCAGCTTGATCGCTCATTTTTAACGTTATTCCTTCACTTCCTCCGAGCCCAACAACACAATGAAATAAATGTGCTGCATCCAGTGCATTCAGGTTACAAAAGTAACTGACGCCAGCAAGGTCAGTCATATAAATTCACTGCAAGACTGCTTTGAAAGAGACTCATGCTAAAGGATTCAATAGCTAGATAATCACCTTGTGCCAGTAAAGGGAAAAGAGAAGGAAATAATTATTTCATTTTCTATCACCACTTCTCCGCTCTCATTTGTGGGAGGAAGATAGGAAGTTTTTGCTGTTCACGGTAACACAGAAATTAAGCAAAAATAGTGTTATGTTTTATAAAGCAGAGCAGTTGTCAACTCATATCATTTATTCATTCATTACTGCAGCTACCATAACCAGAAACCAGCACTATACAATCTAGGACAGCTGTGCTCTTTGCCGCTAATACTACAGGCAGTGCCTCATACCATAAACCCATCATTCATTACAGGGAACAACTGACAGATTCTTCCCCTAAGGAGGCCAAGATTACTTAAATCCAAAATGCCATACCCTGTCAACACAGGTGTACAGGAGAGAAGCTCATTTACTGGCAGCCTGGGTAATACATAAAAATAGTCACTATCCAAAGTTGATAATCAGTTAAAAAAATAAATAAACACAAAAAAAAAAAAAAAAACCCAGACAAGGTTTGGTGTTCAGTTGATAAAAAGTTAATAATAATTCTCCATTTGTTTTGTGAAGGCTATGCTATTTAAGTCCTTCAGAAGATAAATTGCCTTATGCATAGCTTGCAGACCATTTAGCATGTGGGCTCTACAGCCACAGAAAAGCATTTGTAGGAGGCTCTTGCTGTGCTGTTACTTGTCTCACCTCCCGTGATTGAAATACAGCACTTGGCACAGAGATGCAGGGAGGCAGGAGGTCCAACATACAGCAAGCATCTGGAATGACTGACTTCAGTTGTACAGAGGTTTCACCTACCACTGAACTCAGACTAATTATGTGCATTTATTCTTCATACTAACAGATCCCTTTAGCATTGAACCTTTCAAGTGTTGGTGTCAAGCACATCATTTAAGACAGAGTTTGCTGAAAGGCAAGCAGGTTTATTTTATAATGCCACTCTGTACGAGGATGAAATGAGGCTGGAACTGGAAATACCTGCAGTGCTGTACGCTGCATTTTGTCCTGATTCAAGGTCTTGTAGCTATTCTCTTTTTTTTTTTACCCTTCTTTTTCCCCACTCAGAGAAATATAAAAAATGTACAGAACACCTGTTTAGTTACTTGCACTTCATATTTTAAGTCAAAGCAGAAAAACACTTGCTGATCCAGACATATAAATTACACCATCTAATGAACTGTTGAAGAACTTATTTGAATGTAGCTGACTTTGTGAGGAGCATGAATCTTCCAGTCATTTAGACAGGAGTTGTTCAGGATACACAATATTAATTTAGGGATGAGTCATTATGTTCAATATCAGTCTGGGGCCTAATGATTTGATTCAAATTAATTTCAATCACTGGGGAGAAAAAAAAGTACTAAAATTACGCATATAGCAGAATACCAAAACAAATTTTCCCAAGATCCAAAGCACTTATGGGCTGTCATTGCTAGGCTGAAATTTTCTTTTCCACATCACACTGTATGTGCACAATCTTCCTCAAGTGCAATGATGCAGAATTCATTGGCTAGAGCATCCCCATTGCTCCTCTGAGACAGAGAGGTCTGGGGTTCAGAAAGCTTTAAAGCTGTACAGAGAAAGATTTCTGCCACTCCCTGATGCAGGTGATATTTTGGAGTAGGCAAAAAGAAAGAAAGGACTGGCAGAGAGTCAAATGTCTAGCTGAGCCCTGATATTAGAGAAGGGAGAATTGAAGGGAATAAAATAAGGATGAGAGTTGGTTTCCTTTTTTTTTTTTTTTTTTTTGGCTAACACGATGGAGTATTTCTTTTAACATTTCACTACAGAAACATGATAGCCTTGGATTGTCTCCACATCCATCAGGCCAAACAGAGCTAGGATCTGCTACTCAGATATATTTGTTCCATTTACACATTTGTGGAGAACTCATTAGGAAGCCTGAAAGTGAGGTAAAACTTGCCACTGCTTGAAAGCTGAACTAAAATCAGCCGATTATTTATTTCCAGAGGTAGTCCCACAGTGGGTAAAAGGAAAGAAAGTGCTACATTATATACTTCTTTGTAATGTTTTTTCCACTGTATCTTCGTCTGTGGTGTTAGGGCAAAGTCAGCCGAGTATTGGCATCCAGCAAACCAGGGAGCAGAGCAGGATGAAAACAGTGCATTGGGTTTATACAACATTTTGGGAAAGAGTTGATCTAACCCTTGTGAAACTATAAGGAGCCATGTGATGTGATGTGATATGATGCTCACCTATAGTAAATATTCAGTAACAAGACCTATTTTTGATGAGTTGTCTCATAGATGCTTTGAGCCTAAGCTGCTGAAGAATACTTTATTCTCCTCTCCTTCAGAATACCTTGAAGAAGGATTACTTCTCTGTTTAGTTCCAAAGAGATGATTGATAATAATCTAGATGGAGGTGCAACAGGGAAATTCTTTATGGCTCTGCTTTTGCAAATTATGAGGGAGACTTTAATTACAAGCTTGCTCACTTGCATTTTAAGAACAGGATTAGATGCACACCAACTCAGTGAACTTTGCACACTAAACCCATGGACTGCCACAGTCCTGGATTCTTGATCCAGGATTGTGGCAGTCCTTGATCTTGACTGGTGGGTGACCTGTGATGCAGGAGATAAAGCCTTTGTTCCCCATGCTGTAGCAACCTGGACTCAAAACCAAAAATAACAAAATTAGGGGACTAAAATGACCTGTAGCTATATAAATTGGACTGTAGAAAGCAACACAGGGTTGTGATCAACAGATTTGCTTTTGTTGCTAATTCTGTCAACAGGTTGGGGAGTGAGGGCAATTACTAATTCAGCCACTTTCCTGCATCTCTGCTTCACTCTGTGTAAACTGAAGCTCATGATATTAATTTCTTTTGCAAAATACTGATAAGAAATGCCATGTAAAATCTTCTCTGGCTACATGTAAAGAAGAGACATAATTTAAGATTAGCCCACATTCAGGCTAACTGGTGACCAAATACAGTATTTTAACAAAAGTCTCCAAAAATAAACATCCACAAATTAAATTTACTGCAGCATATATTCCCCTACAAAAAGCTGACTTTGAAATGCTTGCTTACACTTCACTGACTGCACTAGCTCCTTCACTTGGGAAATTTGATTTTTGACACTAGCTCCACTGCATGACTTTCCACCCTTCAGGTTCCTCCCTTGCTGCAAACTGATCATCACATCCAGCCTTAGCTTGTGCAATGTACAAATGGTTTGCACGCCTTTGTTCATTGAGCTCTGATTGCAACAATTTCCCAGGAAAAGGAGAACTACCTAAGCCTTAAACTCAGGGTCTGTCCACCTCCACGGAAAAAATGCTACTGCACAAACACTGTCTGTGGCTGCGTGATCCACGGCAGTCAGTGCGAGATTTCATAACCATCGGACTTTTTTCAGTAGGCTATATCCAATTCATTAGAAGAGGCTGGTAAATGTCAGCTCTACAAACAGGACAAAAAATGATTCAGTCCTCTCTCTATAATCTGTCTAATAAATTCAATGGGTGTCACTTTTGTGGAAGGGTCTATATACCTCAGCAGTAATTTGTCACCATGAAGCAGTTTCAGGGCGTTTCGCAGTTGTGTGTCAGTGTTCATTTCAGGCCTTATCTTCAATGAACATTTCTTGCTAAGAGCAATTAATTCCTTGCATCTGTCACTATAGGAACAAAGCAAATGCACTTTATGCAGAAGGCCCATTATTCAGTACATTAGGCACTGATATGACAGTTCTCTTCATCCCACAGTCACATACAACAATAAGCCGTCTTACTTATCACTAAAATTTTCAAAATTTCATATTATGAGGATATGTATTTTCTATTTTTCTTTTTAAAATTTTATTTTTGGTATAAAAAATAAAATTTCAAATATTATAACCCTGATTAAATAAAACCAAAAAAACACAACTGCAAAACAAAAATAAATCCCATCCTTTCAGTAATGCTGCATCAGCAGCAAATTTGCATCAGGCAAATTTGAAATGAAATGGTGAGATAACAAAAAAAGAAAAAATAACAAAAAATAAGTGCATAAGGTTTATTAAGGGGGAAAGACTTTTAAACCACACTGAAGTGTACTGGAAATTATTTGAAATTAGCAGATTTGTCTGCAGTATGACTTTTGCTCCACTCTGACCCCTCAACCCTAGCCTGCCCTCAAATATGATGGCCTAAATATACTCCAAAATCAATATTTGTGGTTGTTGTGGACGTTTCAAAAGAAATTATTAGATATTAAAAGTTCAGGTATAACACCACAAGATATCATTCAGAACAGAGGAAAGAAAGGAAGTGCTAGAAATGCCAGAAAAGAAAAGCAGACAATTATTTTCCCATTTGATATTTTATACAATGAGGAAGAACCAGGGAGATTCACCTATAGGATATTTTCAATCACCTGGAGGAAAAAGAAAAATGGAGGAGGAAAAAAAAATATATTTATTCTTTGTGATGTGAGTTACTGGTTTCCTGAAATATTACCATACTGTACAAACTGCTAGGGGATGAAATTAAACAGCCACAATAGCTACATCATGCACCCTGAATGTTTGGAAAAAATATGTATGCACAGAGTAGTCACTGAATAAGAGAGGCGGTTTATTCAAGCTGCATGTTGCATTCATTTTTCTCAATGATGCCAGAAAACATATTAATTCTTAAAACCTGCTTGCTAATCATTTTAAGCAAACACTGGAGAAAACTCAAGTGAGATGCATTTTAGCAAGCACCACAGGAAGCTCATTCTGGGACAAGCTCACAAACAGTCAGAGTTATTTTCATCCTTCTGAGACAGAAAAAACAACACATGACGCAAAAGTCCAGTCAGAGGCAACCAACATAATATAAATTGCAGAACATCGCAGTGTGAAAGACCTCCTTTGCCAGAAAGATACCAGCTGCCAACAACAGAAATGTGATGCAGGACAAGCTATTCCACACACCCCTCAGAATTAAGGATGCTTATTTTCTTACAGGTTTGTGCCATACATTTGAGGTGCTGCTCCATACTTACCTTAACAGTTGAAACTTGACTTCCACGTTTCCTGCTCCATAGTTATACATTCCTCCTTTCCCTCATCCATGTCCTGTAAACTCTGTGTTGTTCCCCAGATCTCTCCTACATCTCTCAGCTAAGGATTATGCTTCAATATATACTGTTATGACCAGATTCAGACTTTGCTTGTGTGTGGTAGGCATAATGGTTCAGGGTTTTTTCCCTTTTGTTAGGCACTAATAAGACCTTTTCTCTTTTCTTAGCATTAAATTTCACTCAATATGTAGGAAACTGTATTTTTGAGACATCCCTATGTTTATTAAAGGTAGTGAAAGTTTAAAAGAGTTTCAGAAAAAAAACAATGGTCCTAATGGGAAAACCATGCAAAATGGAGCTATAAAACCATCAGTAAGTTAAAGCCATTTCTAGCTTAATTCTTGGATCAAAACAGGAAGATACAGTCAGCAAAAACTGATCTTATATCATTAATTTCATCTCAGTATTTGCAACGAAGCTGGGCATACATACATACAGCTTAAACTGTTCCACAGATTTCATGAATTAAGCTGGCTTGTTTTTCCTTCCATACAAGGTTTTAGAAGAGCCTTTGCTCTGCAACCTGAGATCAGTATAGATACCCTGCACCACAGCCCTCTCACCAGCTGTTGCCCAGGGCCACACAGATTTCACCTCAAGTGTTTACATGCACACAGTCTTCAAATACCTCCACTCACCTGCTTTAAACCAAAGAAATAGTGTCAAGCAGCTCTAATCCTCTTTGAGAAAAACAAACCACTTGGAAATGTTGGGTTTTCATCAGTAATATTCCACTCATTTAGTAGAAATTTACTAGTTAAATGCAACTGTTTATTAGCTGCAGCTGTGGGGGGTGGTTGTAACATTTTTTTAATAACAGAACTCTGCTCTGAATTAGCAAAGGCCACTGAATTTTTTTCTTAATGACTAGCATTTAATCCCTGAAGCACTGTGCTGTTGTTTTTCTCCCTCCTATTTAAGTTTCTAAAAAATATTTGAACTCTAAATGAAGGAGGAATTGCTGTGGGGTTTACTGAATTTCCACTGGTTTTTAGCTGCCTCGATTTCTTTAGCTAGCTCTTGAGTCAATCCAGAAATATCCCATGTCAGGAGTCCTGTGGACCACATGATCACAGCTGCAAAGTGAGAAGTTTTTCCATTTTCAGAGAGGTTTCATCCATTCCAGCTTCAGGAAGTGCTGTTATTTCCTCTTTGCCTTTATGCTTTCTCATACATCTATATATGCTTCTCAATCCTTTGCCTCTCCAGTGCCATTATTCCATGGGTTCTTCAGCACAGGCTGCCTCACATTTCAGGCATGAGCCTCTTGCCTGATACCAAGGAATCAATTCAGCTGGCATCTCTAGGTGTTACTGCCATGAACACCACCCAAAGGAACATGGATGCAGAAGTGCAGCCACTATCATTTAGAAGAGAGCTTTTTAAGGGCACAGAGAATACAGTGGCATTTCAGCTACTTGGAAACCAACATATCTTTGGCTTAATTTAATTGGAATTTTCTGTTAAACGAATGTGCTAGTTTCCAAGTGTCTGAAAGAAAAGGATTATTTTCCAAGCCAGTCAGAATATTTCTATTCATCACATTAATTCATGTTTTCTTTGCTGAGTTAATATCTTGTGATTCTTAAATGTCTTAAGTTTAAAAATCATTTGTCCCCCACTTCAACTGCTGCTAAATGAGATTTCTAGTAGCTTTAAATGCCAGAAAAGGGTTGTTGTTTCACCACTACTTTACTGTCTATTGTTTAAATCCAATTATTTTGTATTCCTGGAACAAAGATAATAGATTGATACATATAGTAGTTGCTTTATATTTATCTCCTTAAACTTATTTTCATTATCTCCTTAGCATTCAAAAGTCACTGTAAAACCCTTATCCAGTCAAGAGTTCATAACACATAATTTGATTAAACATATTACAAAAATAACAAAAGGGGTTTTTTCCATCGTGCTTTACCAGAACCATGAAGAGATACCATGCACAACAATTCCCTCCTCACAAAAATTCACATAGAAACATTCTTTGTTTGCAAAGCTTCTTTGTCCTGTGATGCTTAATTAAGGATATAATGGAGAATATTACAGTCATTTTGGAATCATTGGGAAGTAATGATGCCTGAGGCTAAGCACGGAGTTCTGTTTAACTCAGCTAAATGTAGAAGTGTTGGCAATGGCCATTAAAAATGGAGCCCATTGCTATCTCAGGTTTCAGAAATAACTTGCTGTTCCCTTCTCCTCCCCTCTCCCCCCATAGCTACATTTTTTAATTTCTTGGGTGCCATGTCTCTGAGCAGCATAAAGTTGCATTTTGTTAGAGCTTATCTTTCTCCTTTATTAAACAGCATGCCTTGAAATCATTTCATGTTAGCACAAACTTCCCAGAGGCATGTAACTCCCATCACAGGTTGTAGCCACATCTATCGAGTTAGTCACGTGGGTCACAGAGGCAACATAGCTGTTTATGCTAAATAAAAAGATCTAGAGGTGAATTTCATCCAGAACCAAAAAGCTAATTTCCATAAAGACTTACTGCAGTTTTATGGGTTTTCAGGAGGAGCTCTCACCAGCTCAGCCTGGTATAAAGGATCAGGGTGGGGTTGTTACACCTCAAGCCCTAGTGAGCCTAAGAGGAGTTATTTTATTATACACAGTCTTACTATAAAGGTTTCCAACACATACTTTCCACTTAAAGCATGCTTTTGTTGATGGTAGTTGGACTGTAGTAAAATAATGATTTTTCATGAGTATTTTACAGAGACATTATGAACCACAGATTAATGTGTGAAAAATAAGGTACATCTTCTAATGGAGATTTTGAATTTGTCTCAAAATCAGTTTTATCAATCTTCTTCACAATGTATGGAATCAGAATAAAAACCTTAAATATGCAAGTCTGTTCCTGCAGGAGAAAGAGTCCTGGCCTGTGGTAAGCCAGGTTAGATGCTGAAACAATGAAAGACAGTCCACACTTCAAAATATTTGCTTAAACTCAAGGGAGATCTCTCCAGTGTAGCTCCTGTTCCCCACTCATTTAGCTTCTCTATCAAAAGTGGTAAATTTTGATGCAAAATCTGTGCACTGTGAGCTGGACTGTTGCCTTAAACTCCCATTCCCCAAGGCAAGGTTGCCAGGTATAGAACAGCAAGTTTCACTCTTTTTTTTCCTACTCCAAGAGTTAGTACCTCTTGAAATCTTTTGTTAGGGAAGTAGCACATGCAATGGGCCCATTTGAAACCTTAGAGAGACAGAGGAGTTGGAAAATTTCCCCAAATTCTTTTCCATAGATAGGACAGTACATTAAAATTATCAGCAACTCAGTGAAACCAGCAGGAAAACCTCCAGAAGTCTTTTTTTTTTTTTCAGGTAAGTCCTTAAACCCCTCAACATTTTGTGCTGTGCAAAAGTGAACATATATTATTCATCTGTCACTCCCAAGCACAAGTCTCTAGATGAATATCCCCAGCCTTCTGGACATACCAGCCTGAGGTAAGCTTCAGTGTAGCACAGCTAAGGCTCAAAGTGAATGATGCAAAATAACAAATTTCATCATAACTATGGCTGCCACATATTTTTCTACCTGCCCTTATTGATCAGCTTTGAAGTACTCCCCCTCAAAGCCATGTATCCATTCCAATTTTATATCTTTTATTATTATTATTATTATTTCTTCCCCACAGACTGAAATATTTCTTCTTAGGTTAAAGAAATAACAAAAAAAAATTGATTTTGGAGCCATGCACTCCAGGACACTTCACATTAAACTGTAGACACTACAGGCAACTAGATAACACTAATAGCACCTGAGGCAATATCCCTTCCTATGTTTCTTCTCAGTTGCCAGCTGGAGTCTGGGCTAAAAATAGCCTTGTCATGACAGAATAATGAATCCCAGCGATAAGTGTATTTCGCAGAAATGCAGCGAGGTCATTATCTGAGCCTTAATGGATGAACGGGGTGGAAAAGAGACGGAAGGCATTATTGGGTGGTACAATAAAAATGCAGAATGAATGAAAGAAATGCGAACAAATGTTACTCAAAAGGCTCTGAAAATCATAGCCTGCTTTCCTGTTTGTGTTAGTGTAGGAATAATTTACATGACATTAAAAATTGAAAATACTCATAAGAAATTCTTAGCTGGCAATTTGTCTGCATAAACAATTACTGCTTTCCAGGGCCCGTGAAATTATTCTGTTTTATCTATAGGACATTTCAATAATTGTACCATATATCTGTTAGTTACAGTAGCACTAATAGTAAAGGAAGCATATTCCAAAGATAATCTACTTAAAAAACCCCAAACCAACCAAGAACAAAGCCATCCAAATCCAAGACCTCTGAACTATTTGTTGCTTGAAGTATTTTACCCCTTAAAAGTACAAGTAAATAAACAAAGAACAATATATCTACATTCTCATTATTATGATCTGTGCTGAAGCAGTAAATCTGCAGCTAGATAGAGCTGACTTAGGGCATGAATTTCAGACTAAGATTACTTAATGAAAAAAAAAAATCTTATTGCTGCTATAATACCTAATATTACTATGCCCCAAAGAAATCAGTCTTTTTACCTCCCAGACTGCTGCTTATCATCATTTGGCATAATTTTCCCACTGGCAGTTTCAGCATTTCCTCTCTTTAGAAACCATCCAATTGTATCTTTCTTCATTGTCTTTAAAGACAGCACTAAGTTAGAGAAAGTACATTTTAATACTCATATTTTAAGCCAACCTGACTTTCTCTTCATTGAGAAGGGAGTAGAGTGGCTTCCACTTAGGAAAAACACCCTCCTTCCACCTGAGAGACACATCTGAGAGAGACAGGATGTGCAGATAAACTATACACACCAAAGACCAAGAAAGCTGCTGAGAGTGGTTAATTAGTAATAAAATAGGTAGTCCAGCAGGTAGAAGAGGGAAACTTGCACCAGGGCATTCACAGGGAGCCCTTGATCCAGGAAACCACAAAACCTGTTAAGTTTGAATTGAACCGCCTGCTCATTATTGTGCACCACCATCAGAATGCAGATTTTCTTGGTTAGAGCATTTAGTACAGCACGACTTAATGGTCTGGACTCCCATGCATTAGGAGAGAAAAGCACACCAATAAGTCTTGTATAAAATTTTCATACATTAAAAGCAAAATAAAAATATTATTGAGGCAGACCAATTATCAGTAACACACGATGTAATGACAACACTTCAGACTACAGAACAGAGACAGCTCCTGAACCTGCAAGCCTTTATTGGCCTGCACTGCCCTACCATGAGTAATTTCTTCTGGATTCCATGAGACTGCATAATAGAGAAATTAAACCATGCATCATCATTTCAAAAGCACACATCTGAAACAAATACCATCTACAGTCTCCACTCTATTTGCTGAGCAGAGGAGAGAAAAAGGGGGAGGGGGGGAAAGTGGAAAACTCCTTTGACAAAGGTCTTGCTTTTCTCTCTGGCTGAAAAAAGAAGACATTATCACCATAAAAATTGCACAATTATTAACAGTCCAATGATCACAACATTTTCAAGTTGAAGAGGTCTGGATAGATTGACCTAATAGAATTGGTATGTCTAGACTCATCCTGTTTTGTCTCAGTTCACTTTCTTTCGAGGGAAGCTAGGACAATGAGCCTTTTTCCTTGAGTCCTTAAGGTAAACCCCTAAAACTGACCCTAATCACAGCATTTGTTTACACACAAGGGCTACTTGCAGCTTCTAAAGTCTGGGTTTCAGTACAACTATTTAAGTCTGCATTTACATTTCCTATTTCTTATATCTACTCCAAATCTGGATTTGGGATTTTTTGTTTGCTTTTTTTTTCCGAGAAAATTCCTTCAGCATATTTCCTCAAGTAAAGGGTTGCCCCGCACGAACTGGTAGAGGAGGCTGTATATAATCTTTCTGCCCATCTACACTGTGCACTTGATGGTGTTTCAGGTGATATGACACTTGGGCTCAGCTGGGACGGAAGTCTGAGTCTCAGACTGGGGTCTTGGCAAGTCTTGTAGTGGTCTGTAACCCAGCCAGCATCTCAGAAACAGCAACCACAGGGAGGACGATGGAAATGGCCACAAGCTCTACCACTCACTTTGGATGTGCTGTTTCAAGAGATACATTGACTCTGAAATGGAGTGCACAGGTAATGCCTACCATAGCCCAGCATCGTCAGAGGAGCCTAAGAAAGGAATGGCTGGAGGTTTAGGTATGAAATAGACTGGCAATAGATATTAGTCTTTTTTAATTCTATGTGTACGTCAATCTGGTAGTTCCACAGCCAGGCTTCTCAGTCTTCCCAGCCTTCCTGGCTAAGATAGGATTTTAAAGCTGCTTTTCATCTGTGATCTTGGTGCTTTCATCAGTTTCTTTTTTCTCCTGGAGTCTTGGGTTACTAAACCAATATTTATGTTGAGAATGGAAGCACCAGTAGTGAATAAGAACAATTACTAAAACTTGATGGTTAAGGAGTTTCTCCTTATACAGAAGGCAAGTTTTTAAATAGTTGGTACAGCTGTAATAGATGACCTGCCCACATGTTGCAGCCACAATGTCAGGAGGGACAGATCACCAACACACAATATAACATATATTTATAAAATCACACTATAAAAAAGACCTGAAATGCAAACCTTTAGCAGCAAAAATGAATTAAATTTTCATGCATTTAAATAGGAATTAATATTTATTAACTCTTTACAAATATTTGTTTAGCATCTTCAAACCAGCACTGATTTTTACATTTTTAAATAAGTAACAAAATACAAATTAAAAGAACTTTCTGGCAAGCCAAATAAACCCCTCAAAGATATTAATACTCAAACATTCTTTCTTCAAAGAATCTGGGGACAAGAAAACCCCAACAACCTAGATTTAATTTTAATATTTTCTAGGAAAATGTTTTAAGGAACAACAAAGCAGTTTTAAACTCGATAACAGCTCCTGGAAAGAAAGAAAGAAAGAAAGAAAGAAAGAAAGAAAGAAAGAAAGAAAGAAAGAAAGGAAAGAAAGAAAGGAAAGAAAGAAAGAAAGAAAGAAAGAAAGAAAGAAAGAAAGAAAGAAAGAAAGAAAGAAAGAAAGAAAGAAAGAAAGAAAGAAAGAAAGAAAGAAAGAAAGAAGGAAACAAAGAAAGGAAAGAAAGAAAGAAAGAAAGAAAGAAAGAAAGAAAGAAAGAAAGAAAGAAAGAAAGAAAGAAAGAGAAAGGAAGAAAGAAAGAAAGAAAGAACAAGAAAGAAAGAAAGAAAGAAAGAAAGAAAGAAAGAAAGAAGAGTTTTGAATTTATAACAGCTGAGAAGTGGTTAAGTAGAAATTTACTGAAACACAATTGAATTGATGCTGTGCACAATGCAGCATGAAATAAGGGACTGAGAGGAAGAAAGCATATTAAAGAATTAAGAGTTTCCATTACAGGCTCATATCAGCACATATCAAGGATTTTTCTCCTTTCAGAAATCTTTCTCTTGAGCATATTCACACTGCTTAGTATGAAAACAAAACAAAACAAAAAAAGAAAACTGCCCAAACCCTGTTTCAAAAATACTTAGTTAAATATTTTCTCTCCCATACATATCTCAGGCAACAGTAGATATGATCAAGTTACATTAGTCTAGTACAGCAAACATATTACATATAGAACTGTCGTTGCTGCTAAGTACCAGAGATGTAGGATCATGCAGTAGTATTATTAAACAGAAAGATGGTTTCAATGCTTCCTTTCCTAACACTCCTTCAGAATGCAGCTGCCACTTCCCAACTTTGTTTTCTGACATCCACATGTCTCCTTTACCCTCTGTTCTAAGTGTAATATCATTTCAGGTTTGGCTCTGGACCAAGACACATGCCAGGCCATCTCTCCACTATCTCAGATAATAAACACAGGCTCCTTTATCTTAGTTTCTCCAGCAACAACATAGAAACAGAAAGCAGCAAGAACACTAACACTGGGCTAGGCAGCATTAATTATAAGGTACAACACCTGCGGAGAGGAAGGAAGCACATTCCAGAAAGAACCCAGATATGCTTCATAACTGGAATAAACACAGCATATCCCAAAGCTATTTGCAAATGGAACCAAATCTGAACACAAAAAATACATCCATTCAGCAGAATGCAATCTCTCTTTCAATTTAAGGATTGTGTCCCTGCTGATGAAATTTTCTAATTCAAGCTACTTGATTAAAATTCTGTGACTAATACATGCTTAGATTAGCAGCTCAACTGCATGTAAGGTATCCTTCAAAGCAGATTTGGATAGATGCATCTATATTGCATTATGGATGTCGTTGCCAGACACTAGCACTAGCTCCCATTTTGAGCTTGTGCGTCAGTCAAGCGCTTATTAAAAGGTGAGACTGTTTGGGGAATTTTTCTTCAGTGACAACAAATCAGTGCACTTTCAATTTCTCCAAATAGGTTTATTTTCCCAGTTAAACTCTGTGACTTTATTGCTTCAGAAAATATAAGAGTCTCCAGTGTTTCTACAAAAGATACAGCATATCCCACCTGCTCCCACAGGTACTGAAGCCTGATGTACTGACCAGCTGAAAAATGTCAGGAAAGCAAGACAAACTGAAGAGATCTCACATCATTGCCCATATCAAAAAGGTAGACATGGCAACTGCTGGTGTGGCTTCTCTGCAGTTCCAAATCCTAATGGTTATAGAAAGGCACAGGTAAAGCACAGTCAATACAGCATTATCAGAGGCATATTCAGATCTTTCTATGAGGGTGGATGGATGAGATAAAAACCTGCATACATAGATTCATTCCCTGTGTATTGCATGTACACAAATGTCTTTCTTCCCTCTTAAACTGGCATAAGGCACAGAAATTACAGCAGTTCTGGAGACAGAGCAGTTTCTGACACAAAGCTTCATGTAGCAGACAGTGTAATCCTCTACCACTGGCAGGCTCTCATCAAGTTTAGCTCACCACGTATCTCTGAAAGAGGTACATTACCACTTGCTGAAAGAGACCACTCACAGGAGCATTTTTCCCTGCAGTCTGTGTAGATTGTGATGTAATACTGGATAAATCATGACATTAAGTTGTGACAGCTGCTCCAACTTTCCTTTCTATACCATGAAGACAAAATGCTTTCAACCAAGAGCCCCTGGTCTGATCTGAAGATAGTGCCACACAGCCTTCAAAACCTATATCAGACTCACAATAACACTGACTCAACTTTTGTCTCACATACCTGGTGCTCAGGGTCTGCTACTGCAAACCTCCACAACCAGTGACATGCTGTTTATGATCTGATTCTTAGGTAAATATTAATGTGCCAAAAGAGGTATGTAGCACATGGAAGAAGATTTTAGTCTATGTTGTAAGATTTATTTTTTTTAAAATACAGAAAAAGAGAGAGAACGTGAGACATTGTGACTTGTAGCATCAGCTGAGCATTATGAATCCAAATCCACTGTCATTTTTTGAGAATATCTGATTAAAATCAAGAAGTCTATAATAGCAGTCATTACTTCAATGTGGAAATTAGGGGTATTGTTAATTCTTTTCATCCTGTATCAGCTCCTTTCTAATTGGATCTATATTCATTACTGAAACTGAAATTAAAGAACAGCTATGAAAGGCTTTTGATGTCAGCTGTATATATCATGCCCTGAATTAAGTTACAAAAATGGTTAATACATTATGTGACTCTTCAAGTACTTATTTCACTTATAGGTTATGACTACTGGCTGAGGTACTGCACTAACACAGCAAACTTTTAGGATGGGTAAAAGAACTCTTTCCATTTGAATTCCTGAAAAATGCATAGATCATGGCACCAAACCTCCCTAAAGTCTGTTGGTTTACAATTGATTTGTCTGCCAGATGCTGGATCTGCTCAGTAAATGAGGTGTATGACAGGGAAGAAATAGACCCTTTGAGTTACTTCCCACCAGAAATGCCACAGGAATACCAAGTAAAAGCTGGCTGAACTTGAGTAAATGTACTATGCCATGGCCACTGCAAACATTTTTTTTTCCCTAAAAAATCTGTGGAAGAAAATAATAAGAAGAGAGGAACAGTTTGTGCTCAGTTTCAGAAGACTTTTGTCAGGACTTCCCCTTTTGTCAAAACTTCTTTCTAACACAGCTTAATTTTTTTCTTTTATTTTGCTCTGGATCAAAACAAAGGAGAAAAAAAAAAAAAAGTGTATTGTACTAGTCTCTCAAAGTGTTAAAAATTTCCTTCTCCTTCTTTTGCCATAGAAGAGTAGTACATTTACTCTCATGCCTTCAAAACCTAAACCCCCATAGCACTCTTCCTTCTGTGTGGCACAAAATCATGTGGCAATAGTTTTCCTTACCTTAACTAATCCAGACTGTAGAGGCGGAGGAGGGAAGAACAGGTTGCCCTAACAATTTGATTTGCCCTCTTTCGAATGCAATCCTGTTTTCCAGGTACCAAGAACAAACATTTTAACTACTTGGAGAAAAGGGATGGGCTCTTTGTATCTCATGAAGATAGGTAACATAAGGAAAGACAATGCAGCAGCTGTTACAGGATGCAAGTTTGCTGCACTCTGAGCTATAACAGAGCAAAAGCTGGCAGGAAAACAGAGGGTGCAGTCCAGAAATCTGCTTCTATCTTTGGGTTGTAAACCAGTATTTCCCAGTAGAGATGGACCAGAGGTCTCCTACTTGAATGAATACTCCTATTTTCTTCAGGTCAGGGTCTTTAGCTAGTGCTTGAGGGCCTCTCAAGGGCTTTAAAAAGGGTACTAAAGCATGTTGATACATGTTACACTTTAATTTCTAAATGTGGGATTATTAGAGAAGGCTATCTCTCTGGAAAGGACTATTAAGGTCCATAGTCAAATGAGCATCTGTTTTGTGTAGGTGCATTCTCAGAGAAGGCTGGGGCAGACCAGCCTTCACCAGACTTTAAAACAACTTTAAGATAGTAACACACTTCTTACAAAGAGTTTATTTAAGAAAGGAAAATCTGTACTCCTCCTGCAAACCTGAGCTATCCACTAGTAAAAAACAAGCATAATTTCCAAAATGAGCATAATCTCCTTCTAGAAAGATATGTCCCCTTTTCTGTGGGAATATCCTGCCTGAATCTCCCTACAACCACCTGAAAATGATCATCAGTGACAACTGTTCTGGTCTCTGTATTTACCTGCTCTGCCTGTCCTTATCTGGACTGCTGCAGATTCACCCTTTCTGCCTTCTCAAAACAGCACACCTGACATTTGCTCAGCCTTTCAGAAAAAAGGCAGACAAGCCACTCAAATTTTATTTGACCAGAACAAAGCCTTGAAGTAATTAATGTAAAGTAGAGTAAGGGATACATGGCTAAAGAATAGGTATATTCCATTTACTCCAATTATCCTGGCTATTCACCAGTTTGTGGTGATAAAAAGCCATTAATGAGCTTTGTCACTGATAGCATTACTTTCTAATCTTAATTCTTTTAGGATTATTAGCTTTAAAGGCACTTGAAAGAAGATAAGTTAATTTATACTAAAATGAAATTGAAAAGTAATTCTTAGATGCAGCAGTATCTACAAAATAAAGCAGCTTTACAAACATTCACTTGAATAAACATCACTAATTCACTTCTTGTTATTCACAAAGCCTTAAAAAGAACTGTTTGAGGAAACAAATTTTGAATAAATCACACTGATGCATACGGAAGTAAAAACAATCCATAAAAGTTAATCACGTCCCCCAATTTTTTATTGAGTTTGAAGTTTGCCCAAACTCTCTTTGCCTTCTCTATCATGTTGAGCATTTTTCCTTGGTTAGTCATTGTGCTTCTCATGATAGATTTTAGAAATTCCTCTTCCTAACTCAGCAGGCCCTCTTGGGTTAGGAATTCCCATGGGGGGAAAAACCCAAACCATCTTTTTTCTCCAAGAAACTCATGACAGAAGTAGTTCTAATAGGGAAAGTTGGTGAGATCATGAAGCAAGTAGCTGCTTGGAGGCTCTAGTGCAGTACATTTACATTAGGCTTTTTTTTCTTGGTGGCTAGTTGAATATTTTTATTAAATGAGAAATGTCATCACTCTTAGCAACAGGGGCTTCTCTGGAGTACACCTGATGAACTTGAGGGATATTCTATCCTTATTAGTAGCAGTAATACTTACCACTAAAAGCTTTATCCAGGAAAGGCATGCTCACCAATCCCACAGTAAATTGGACTCTAGACCACTGAAGCAAAGTCCAGAACAGAGATATGAACCTCTACAGTGGGATCCATATGTCTATATTTAAGGATCTACCATCATTTTAGGCATCCCTAGGCTTGAGAGCATCCGTACATAGTAGATATAAAAGGTGAGCTGTACTTGATACAAGATACTTTAAGTAATTACATTATTTTAGGTATCTAAAGATAGTCCATGAGTCCACCTACATTTACACTTGATTTTCGCTCTCTCCCACCTCCTTGCTCACTACACATAGTGAATTACATATCTAAGAATAAGATTCAAACCACATAAACTGCATAGAGAGATTTTAAGTAGTACCCCCTGCTGCCAAGAAAGGTGAGTACAGGGAAGAACAGAAACAAGAAGCTTAATCAGGCTTTAAGCTCTATATCCATGTATTACTATTCTACAGTACAGCCTTTGCCTGGGTTTTACCAGGCTGCTGGGTTCACAGAGAAGGTGTTCACATTCCTGTAGGGTTTCCTGGCTTTAAGTCAAAGAGAGTTGTCCTCCAGTTCTTCCTTTCTTGTAGAAGAGCACATGTGCACACATAGCTCCAGCTGTGTTATGGGACCAGCTTTAACTTTTTATCCACTCAGGGACTGCCTCCCATATCAAGCTCCCTATGATCCTGCAACCTGGCAGGATATCCCAAATCGGTGCTTGGTCACAGCAAGCCTAGGAATGTTCACATTAAATATGAGGGGCTTGGAGAATTCAGGCACATTCAAAATTACATGGTACCATTGCTGAAGAGATGGCTGTAGAAATGTCTTGCTAAACTAATGATTAAAATGGTTTATGTTAGAAAGATCTGCTTAGAAACTTCTCTACCACAAGAAAGTGAGGATTTTTTAAGTAAGTACACAAGAAATCGTCTTTCTACCCCCTTCCCCACAGAAAAAAAAAAAAAAAAAGGGAGAAAAATGAAAAAAAGAGAGAGAAATGCAATAACAACACATGTATTGCTGTCCAGAATTCTATCTGGACTGGCTGGCACAATTTCTCACTTTCACAGCAGGAAGCACAGGTGCTGTGGGTGGTGAGAGAAAAGGGGGAGATGGGAATGGGTTGAGCAGCCAGGTGGTTCCTTTTCTAGCACATCATCTGGAGTTCATGTACTCCAGCAGGAAAGAAAGAGCTGTCTTCAGGTCCTCGTTCCACTGCAGTAAATACACTCCTAACTCACAGATGTGCACTTAATTCATGATGTTGCAGAAGGTTTCATTGGCTATGTCAGAAGAGGCCTGCTGGTTCCAGGCACCACTGCAGAGGCACAGCACTCTTCTAGAGGCAGTGGAGTTGGATAATAGAGAGGGATTGTAAATTCTGCCCAAAAGAATCACTATCAATCTTTTGCTGATATTTATGCATAATAACTTGTAGAGAAAAGTGGATTTGGGGGTTGGAGGAATTTTCCTAGTCAAATGTCTTGCAGCTTTTTGCTTATTAATATTCAATACTGAAAGAGACTCAAGTATTAGTAAGTGGATTAAAGAGGAAATTAGTATATTTGCTACTCATATGTCTTGATCAACAAATCACTCCCACAGTGAGAGCTACAGGGCCAGTTCCCTCTACTTTCCACTGGCAGAAATCCTATGGACCTCAAGGATATAAAACTGAAATAAAACCAGTCGAGGTTAAGGCCTTAGTCGGGATTAGGGAAATATTTGGAACTCTATCCACATCAGTTTTGCTATAGTATATCCTTGGAGCTTCTGGCCAAAAGATTTTCACTGCTTCCTTTTATGCATGTACAGGTAATACAGGGCTGATGATAAGGGATGGAGTTTTCAAGACTGTCCAGTTCAGCTACAACCTTTGGCATCAGCAACCCTTCTTAGCTATTAGAGGGAGCAGAGCTGGGACAGTGCTAAGCACTTCTGCAATTCCCATCTGCCCAGGAGAGGGCATGGAAACAGGAAAGGATTGACCCCTCTGTCAGGAAATAAAGGATTTCAGGCTCCAGAAATGTCAGATAGAAGGTCTACCACATTTGCCTCTTAAAGATGAGGGAAGGAAAGAAAAGCTCCATTAAAAGTTTGCACATCCATATGTGGGATGATGCTAGATGCAAGGGAGCTGTTTTTTAGTGTACATTAAAATTATGTAATTAAAAGCCCTTTAGAACCATCATTTATCTAAAAAAATATTCAAAACAAAACACAACAATGCAGAAAATAAAGAAAAACAAAACCCTAACTATAGAAATAGAAATATTTGTTATTCATTATTGTACTTCATAATTATGGGTAATAATTTGTTTTTCATATTTATGAGATTACAATACTGCATCAAGCTGCTCAGCTTTGCTTTTTTCTTTCTCCAGACATAGAAGATATGGTTTGAGAACAAACTTTGTACAAAATCTACAGGAAATATTGGAAATTCTTTCTTTTCTCAAATTCCTTGTCATAATTAAATACGAAGTGCAGCTAAAAATTAATTTTGGACAAAAAGTATAATTAATTAAATTGGTACGTTTAGTTGCCTAGTTTCCCCTCTACTCTTTTATTTCTTTTTTGAAAGTCTCTTTTTAAAGAAATAAAAACTTCATCAATCTCTGCCTGCTCTTTGCTAACTGGATGCAAATTTGACAAAGTAGCAGAAATCATAGCAATAATTATGTTCCTGAAAATTTCATACACATTATATCTGGATGGATTGAGAAGAGAGCCAAGCGAGTTCTTCCCAGGAGGAAAAGGGCTTCAGCATGAACTGAACCATCATCTGCTGTGTGTGACCTCCCAATATCCATGCAGCAGTTTACCTACTAAGTGACTTGTCAGCATATGCACCTCTCAGCTCTGATCTCTGTACCTACAGATTTTCCCGCTCAGTGGGCGGTCAGGGGACAGAGAGTGAACTAAGAGAGAGCAGAGAGGAGCCCCAGCTGTGGGTAGGAGCACAGGTGTGCTTGAAAGCACAGAGAAGTTGGCATTCCTAGTTTTGCTCCTCAGGAACTAACCTGACTGTTGCTGGGGAGGTTTTTCCTGGTGCTTTAAAAGACACTCCTTTCTAAGTAAGTGGGGCAGGACACGAATTTGTGCACATGTGTGCTATTCATTGGCTGTTCAACACAGTGGGACAAAATAAAAGGTGTGCTTCTGTGCATGGCTTACATGTTGCTTACACCAACCCTACCACTGGGACTGACCCAAAGTGTTCAAAAAGTAGCAGCCTGGGAGCCACAGATACGGCTTTAGTGGAGAGCACTCAACAGCAGTGGTTAGTCCTGATTCTCTGATGGGCCTCAACTCTTCTTTAGGGAAGGGAAACAGATCTAGGAAACATCATGTGCCAGGGGTACCTTGGTTGCATCTGTCCTACAGGCAAACAGAGAAATTTATCTCCAGGGACATCAACAACTTGGCAATTTTCACTACAATTTAGCGCAAGATAAATCTTTTGGCTAGAAACTTGGCTAAAAAATGAAAACAAATGCACTTTGATTCAAAGCTGAACAGTCTCTTCAGTCAGCTGCATCACAGCTTTTTCTTCTCTCTGGCCACAGAACAAACTTAAAACTGCACAGGTTATTTTCTTTTCTTTGAGAGAAGAAGTCTAAGATTAAGTAATAATCAATAGCAGACGGTAAATAAACCAATCTCTCAATGGATTGCAAAGGGACTTCAGAGGTCTTTGTGCTGCATGGCAGCCACTACCAAAAGAGCAGGCAATCGTCTTTTAACAGTGAAGACAAAGTGTCTGTGCCAAAGAAAGGTCACACTCAACAGCAAGGATACATGCTAAACCTTAGAAAGCCTAAAAGCAGCTGAGGTAGTAGGATGGATCATTCTCTTTCTAACTGGACAAGGCATCAAAGTATGTTTGTCACTGCTCTGCTGTACAAAAACCATTGCAATTCCTAAAATCAGACCTACAGAAAGCAACAGCCCTCAGCAATAATAGACATCCACATGCTACAGCTTAACATTATTTAAGAAGATCCTAGAGGATTCAGAAATAACCCTTCTGCTGGTGAAGAGCAGTCTGAGGCAGTGCTGATGATCTGACACAATGCTGATTATCTGATGCAATGCAGACTTATCTGTATTTGCAGAATAGAAACAGTTGTCACAGATACAAATGATAAGTGACCAATTGCATCAAAACATAATCTAATCACAAATGTCTAATATTTATAGCACTAAAATTGTTAAAATTATATCCCAGTCAGGTCAGATCACATGATTTGCTACCCTTTATATTCTCTTTTTACACTTTTGTTCCCTCACAAGCTCTTCTCCCTTGCCACCTTCACTCTCTTCCTAATAAACAGCCAGTGTCTCTTAGTACTTTCCAATGGGCCCAGGTTGACTGATTTTACACTCTTATTTGATGTTTGTGACACGGTAGTGTTACAGTAGTTTCAGTCTTGGTCAGCAATTCCAGTCTTGGTCAGCAATTCTGTTATAAGCTGCTTCCTTACATTTTTTTCTAAATGCAGTGCCTCCCTTGGCTTCTGCTTTTCAGTAGTTGGAAGCCACGTCTGGCCTTTTGTCAGCACAACTCAACAACTTCCATGCTTTAGTTTCTTTATCTGTAATACGAATGTATCTTTTCTAATGCCATTTTCCTGCCTTGTCCATATAGACAAATGGACAGTGGACATCCTTTCACATAAGCACCTGATTTCAGATGAAGACATTCAAGTAATATTGATGTAAAATCAGGCAAGCAGACAAACACTCTAAACACTTCTCTTAACCTTTCTCTACTTACCAAAACACAGCTGCAAAGTGGAGTTCCTGTTGTGCCCCAAAGTGAAATAGAGAATAAATCTCAAGATTATTACACCTTTCAGTTATACTTTTCCTCAACTTGCTGCATCAATTTCTTCTTCTTGGAAAGTCCCTGCTTTTCACATACCCAGACTATTTAGTCAAAAATAAACTGAGACAAAGATAGCTGCAGTCCACAGGACACAAAAAGTGTATTCTTATCCCCTATATTCTTGTAACAGTTTTGCTGTTATGGTTCCAGGGAAAACAGTTGTGGGGTTCCTGTGGCTGCCTATATTCATATAACAACATTCAGCAGCTGCTGTCCACCACTGCCAAATACCCAATATAACCATAACTTCTTGGAAATAAAAAAGAAATGCATTCAAGAAGAGAAGCACCAGTAGATCCCATTTCTGGACCTGGGCTGAAGAGTTGCAAGAACAGGTAATAGCTTGAAAGCCAATAAGCTATAAAGGTATATTTCTCTTTGGTTTTGGCTAAGTTTCATTTTCTCCTTGCAATAGTCTACCTGAAGCCAACAACTGTTTTTCTTGATTAAACTAGAGTAGGCTGAGTTTTCATTGGTGAGTACCTATCTCATACCCTAAATAGACTATCATTCAAGCCTGGAGATTTTATTCTGATGAATTACACTACATGTGAAAAAAAGAAATAACAGTCAGGAAATGCTTTCCCATTATATCTTGTTGAGTTGCACTGATTGGTTGCTCAAAAGCAAAACCTGTTTAAGAAATCAAAACAAAATAGTGCAAATGAAAGAATCTGAGGAGAGACAAGAGTAGCTTAAAATTCACAGTCTATCCATTCTGCATACTTTGGATTCAAATGTTAAAAGAAATAAAAACCACTTCTGGGTACAAGTGATACATGACTGAGATGTGCTCTAAATTAAAAGCTTTGGATTTGATAAACTGTATAATGATGTCATGAATATTTAGAAGTACTACCACTTTTAGCAGAGGGAAGAAATCTCCATGATAGCATGCCCTTCAGCTCTTATGGTGCTAAACCAAAAAAATCATGGATTATAAAACTATTCATTAAGCTTAGGATAATACTAAAATCTCTAAGTTAGGTACTTTTTCTTTTCTGGTGTTTTGGGGTTTTTTTGGTTTTTCGAGGGTGTTTTGGTTTTTTGCTGATGTTCTGCTCCATTACCTGTCTGAGAAAGTAGCAGATGGTTGTAAAAGATTCAGATAAGTATCTTGCTAGGGAGACAGCAAATACAGCTGGGTGATTTTAGCATCTGTACAGCTTCCAAGAATACAGAGAAATGCACTGAAGTGGTTAAAAATAGAGAGTTGGAAGGTTGGAACAAGGGCAGGCATGATGTGGAGCAGGTCCATCTGAAAACAGCCTGGAGATTCGCTGAAGCTCCTCACATTATTCTGGATTTCTGAAAATTTCTTCGCATAATTCTCACTCCATTTCTTTTCTAGATTTATTAGTAGGACAGTCCTTTCTTGGTGATACTGGTGCCATAAGGGCTTTGGTTCTACATGCTATTCAGAGCCTTATCACCAGTATGGGTTCTTTGAATTTTAATGCAGACACCTAACTTTCTCAGAGCAACATACAGCTTTAGGACTTAATTTAAAATGTGATGAGCACATGGGAAGCTAAAAGCTGAAGACTATAGTTGATGTAGCAATGTGTTATACTATGTACATTACTCTGTAATGCTTTAGCTTTAAAACCAGAAGTATTTTATTTCTTTCAGCATGAATATTGAATCTGACAAGGTTAAATCAGGCAAGTTTCCAGTGTTGAAGGATTGCCACTAAAAGCTAACTGATAGGTTTGATAGGGAAGTTGGAGGCTGAGTTTCCCTGACCTTCAGAAGCAGTAAAAGACAATGAGAAATGCAGGGGCAGCTCCACCAAAGCCAACTGATCTGCTCACAAGCACCAGGGTGTCAGGGCATGTTAAACTGGCAAAACAAAAAGCCCAGAGGATGGATATATTAGGAAAAGAGAACAAATTTTGACAGGAAAGTTCTGGTTCATAAAAGGTAAATACAGCAGTGGGGCTGCAGTTTAAAAAGCAGGCAAGAAAGCCAGCATTAATTAAGGTTTGTTGAACAGGCATCAGAAATATGATGAGAGAGGTCAGGAGGCAATGGACACCTATACTGAGCTGGTGGAGAGAAGACAGAGGAGAGCTGCAAATCCAATCTTCTGCAGCAGGGAGGGAGACTTTGTGAGGACAAAGTGGGTATGACTTCAGGTGACTGGAATCTCCCCTGGAGCTGCCATTCCCCTCGTGACTCATTTACATTTATTTCTTTAACTGATACTCCTCTCCTTGCTCTCCTGTTGATTTCTACCATAATGTTCTCATTTGTGGCTTGCTGATTTATACACTTGTGAGTTCTGGGAGGACAAAAGAAGACATATTGATGAGATCCCTTGCTTCAGAAGGAGAAGAAACATACATGAAAATGGCAGTTCATTTATGATGACTTAAAGCTCTCTAAGTGCATGCATATCTGCAAATGGTGGGCTAAGGCTCTCTGTCTCTCTGCCATAGGAGGCACAGTACATGCACATTAAGATAGGAACCACTTAGAAGTCACCTCCTTCGAGATGACTGAGAAACAGCTGGGAGAACAGAGAATATGACAAAAATTTATTGTGTGAAACTACACAATAAATCAACAGGAAGTAGCAGTCAGGCATGCAATAAGCCATGACAAATGCAGGTATGAGAAATAAAGTCATACAGAACAGAGATAGACATCTGGTGTGTATCTCAGCAGGTTTTTTACAGAATAAAGAGCAAAGAAATATAAATAAATAGCTCATTCGTGATCTAGTTTAACAAATAAAAAGCATAATAACAATGAAATTTCCAGATGCCAGTAACTATATTTCTAGCAGCTTAAGTCAGGAAACTCACCAGCTTTCTACCTATAAGCAGCTTGTTTAATATGTATTATTTTTGAAATATTATTTGATTGATTTTCATGAGGACTAATTTTAACATACACTTTTCCCTAAAAAGTAATTGTAAGTGTTTGGTATTTGGATGGCACAGTTTTTGCTCTCTGAATATAATGCAATGAGAAAAGAGAAATTACAGTTAGATCATCGGGCTTTTGATTTGCCTTCAGAGAAAGCAAAAGAGGTCTGTGCTCTTCAAGTTGAAAATCAGAAATCTGTGCAGTTTATACCATCTCCTTTCTGTGTTCCTGTAACTAGACATTGCATCAGATGGCTGTTGTTAAAATAATACACAAAATATATGAAAAGGTGTTGTTCGGGGTTTTTTCTCTTTTGGAAAGAGGAGTTCATGATTTCAGGGGCTTACTCTGCCGAGATTTAGGTATAGAAAGAATAATAACCAGTGAGGGAGAGTAATGACAACTCTGAACATAAAGTCCCTTCTGTGAGCATGCAAAGGGACAGACTCATTTCATTCAACTAACTCAGAACCCATATTCCAAACTCTGTAGGTTAAGCTCCATGAGAAGCAAGTATGTTGTATTTCCATCCATAATCCTTAAAAAACCCACCCAACAAAACAGATGCCAGAAGAACCCTAGAGGCAATGAAGAAGACCTAAAAAGATTGGACTGCTCTAGGAGTGAGCAAGCTGCTTTCTGACTGAGGTCCTTACTTCCTGTCTCCCCCAAAATGGGATTCCCTGTGGAACTGGCAGCTCCCCAGATTTTGTCAGCTGTTAAGCTTAGTATCTTCACAGGGACTGCTGTGCGGGATGTTGGCTGTTGAACAGAACCATCTGTTTAACCTGCTGACACAGGACTTAAGTTAAAGGGTCTCTCTGGGAGACTCTGAACAGCCCACTGGTCATTCCTGTCCTGCAAGAGGGGAATCATCTGGCAGGAGCATCAGCATGTGCTTTAAGAAATGGTAAGTGTCAAATACTGACATTTTGAAAGAGCCCAGGCTGAAGAACTGCACAGAGACATAGACCACCAGCCTGTCTGGTAGAGCCATGCCTGATAGGGATTGACTTATCCAAACTACCCTGTGCTCTCTCCTTACTCATGGGAGTTACCAAAGCAATAAATACGGATCTTTTAATTTGGGTAATTATTTTGGCATGCATGAAATCTCTGTTGATGTCATATTGCCAAAGTATGAAGAACAAGTGGAAGTTTTTGTTGTAAAATAGAGCGCAATAATCAGTAACTAGACAAAGACATGCTTCTTTAATTTAAATATTGAAGGAGACACATTATTTGAGCTTCTATACTATATAGAATTGTTCTTACACCAGGATTACAGAATTTCCTAATGTAATTAATTGCATCCACTTTTGAATGATGCATATGTTTTGGGATTTTTTTCTTTTCTGTAGAACAGTTTCCCAAGAAGTGGGAAACCTGAGCAGTGGCAGGAGCAGAGAAGTGGAAAGCACCTCCTGAAAATCTATTTGTTGATTTTAGGATTTGCCCTTAGGTATGACAGCTGGAAGAGTTTACTGTCTTGAAATTGAGTATAGACCCACAGCAGAGGATTGTTGGCACCTTCTACAAGTAGGAGGAGAAATATAAGAGAAATGGAACAGACAGAATTCAAGCACATGTCTTTCTGAGTTTCTTTCAAAACTGTCCTGTTTCGAATCTATCTAAAGATACTCTCACATGACTGATTTTCCCAGGCATATAGTGTACCATTAAAAAAAAAAAATTAGTATAGGCATCTCTGGAAACTAATATTTCTTGAAAATGTTTACCTCTGGTTCTCCTCTTACAAAAGCCAATTAAACCCCTGTTTTTAACTACTTTCCCCACATTGTTGCAAACTGGGGTTCCCAGATTTCCTCTCTCTCCCTCCAAACCCTCTTGAAAACAACAGCCACAGGAAGAAACAGAGTGATGCAGAGGACCTGTATGGAAAGAAAGCTTGTCAGGCTGGCAAGAGGAAGCTCATTTCCTGGTAGTTTTTGCTCCAACCTGTCTCCTCCTTTTGTTGTAGAAAGACAGAGCCACAAACACTTTTTTCAGCAAGTCATCTATTCAATGGTTTCAGCCCTCTTTCCTGGTTGTAAATGATCTATGGATTCCTTTTGATTTTCATTAATTTGGTGGATATTCAAATAAACCGAATGAATGGTTTATGCAAATTTGACTGTTGCTGTGAGAGATTTCTCATTACTCATGCTATGTGATTGATTGTCTAAGTCTCAGGGTATTGTTTCTACTCCAGGAGTGGAGAAGTCCTACAACCAAAGGAGATTTCAAGACGGCCAAACACCATCAGGGCTATTCTTTACACAAACTTCAGTTACTACTAGTGTCTAAAATATTTCCCCTTTCTGCAAAAGAAAAAGGGGTATATAAACACAGCCAAGGCTTTTGACATACAAATCAAAGGGAAAAGGATAATTAAATGAGCCTGCTACTTCTCCCCGTACAAATTTTCACAATTATGTGGCACTTACCCAAGCCAATTTCAAACAATCTTCGAAATTATTTGACAGTCATTTGCAAATACATAAAAATAATTTGTCATATAGGAGATCTCCAGAGGAAATGTCTAAGACTTGGTCAGTGGTTTTGCTCAGCTGATAAGCTAAGCTACCAAATTTCATGTTCTTTTGTAGGTGATTTCCTTTATAAACAAGTTAATATTGGTATTGTTCACCCAGGTATTGACAGCTAGTTGCTGACAGTGGCATGCACTGAAATCAGAAGCTCAGAAATGAGCTTCATTTCTGAAAATCAGAATGAGAAAAAGTGGTCAGAACAACCAAGTATATTTTTTATGAAGTTCATTGCTTACCCTCAAGATCATGCATAAGGGAGCTGAATGCTAATGGAAGGTGTTTCAGATTGTTCTTCATCACTGTTCCCTATTCTAAACCCTTACAAAGCTGCTACAATTGTGTAAGTCTTCTGTAAAAAAGGGAAAAGCATCTAAAGCCCATTTTATGATGCAGATTAATAGAAAAAGAAAGAATTCATAGGGGAAGGGAGTATTAGTTAGTATACATTAGTATGTAGGGAGATCAGACTCTATCTCCATACATACATTGGTATGTATAGAGCTAGAGTTCTGAGTCAGAAAAACCCTTAGCATGACCTATAAAGTAATTATTTTTGCTCACTCTGTGTTTCCCTCCGTAACAGTGACTTAGGGTATTTTTCTTTCACAGCTTTTCTTTCTTTAAATACTACACAGGATTCCCATCCATCCCTTTTTTCCAGAGCCCTTACATTATACTATTATGGGAACAGTCTCAAAGCAACACAGGTCCCAGAAATCTGGCATTTCCCAATCATCTATCACTTAGCACTTTTTTTTTTAACCCTCCAAATAATGGTCTCATAGCAAGTGCTGATACAATACTCTTGTAGTTCAGTTGCACTGAAGGTCCTCTTAAAGACATGTGGATACTGCCCTTCAGCAGGAGTCTTGCCCTTCCTATTACCTCTGTTCTGCCCCGTTTTTGAACTCTTCATGCCCTTTTATCACAAACCCAAAAAGTCATCTTGTCACACCCTTCTGCAGCCCCTCTCTGCATCAGCTGGCCCTTACTAACTTCTCTTGAAGCTTCCTTTGTTCTTTTTCCCTGCTTCAAAATAATTTTTATGCTCTGCTGCCTTTATAGGAAAATGTATTGATTTGAATGGAAAATCCATGTTGTTACTTCCTCCCTCTGACCCGTTTATTGATGATATTTGGAGGGATGGGAACTTTGTACATCTGGAAAGCACCTACAGCAGAGATTCTCAGCAACAAAATCTCCACAATCAAAATAAGAGACTTGGGTAGTGTTTAGAGAAAACATTCTGCTTTCTGTGAGCCAGCATTGCACCTTCAACAGCCATTTCACTCCTCAAAGAGAAAATTTTTACCCTCATGTGTGAAATGTGTTTCCTCTTGTACACTACATAACTTTGGTCTTTAATCTAGAACTGAAAATGCTGTATCTGTGGCACCACAGCTCTTTACTTCACCTAATGACTGAACGTTCTGATCCCAGACATTTAATCTCTGTGTGTAAGCATGTCAAGCTGGCTTGGAGAATGAGAATTGCAAATCACATTCTCCAGAAGGGAAGTCAGAGTCTCCTATTATATGAGCAACATGATTGTTTTATCTAAAAAGACAGATACAAAGCAACATCTAAAGGTCTGACACCAATTAATATTGTCCCCCAATTTCTCAAAAGAAAATTAGTGCACATCATTCTTCCCACATTTACCCAAAAAATTACCTGGTATTTTCTGGCACAACCCAGTTGAAGAGATTAGGGCCATGCTGATTTATACCAGGTAAGGATTTTGACCCCGTGTTTGCTAACACTGCTCTGGTATTTTTCTTCTGTCTGTTGACTTTTTCATTAGTTAACTAATATGTGTTTTATTTTGCTGAATAGGACAATTGTCTTCAATTTGCTCTTGTAATTAAGGTATATGATCAATCACTTGTTATTCAAAAGTATGATGAACTCTTAAGGTCTGTTAAAAGAAGAAAAATGGCACTTTGCCTCTACAGCAGCATGTAGAGTCATTTAAAAAGCTGTAGAGATTTAAAGAACACAATTTTGAAGTCCTTACAAGCTAGGTACTTTGCACAGACACATTATAAAGCTCTTTTTCATTTCTCAACACGAACAATGATTCTGTAATAGAAACAAAAGCATAAAAGCATTAAAGTCATGGTGGCCATGGAACATACGTTCACTGCACAAATACACCCAATATTAATTGAAATGTATTGACTGCAAAAATATTAACCCTATTCTATGGTAGGTAGAGAATAGAACACTGAATAGAGTTACACTAATGATTTATTTCTTTTACTGGTATATTACATTTAGACATTCCCACTGAATCCCAGCCTGCATGAATAACTGAAATCCTCACATGTCAGAGACAGGCTGGTTTTGTGGCATTTCCACCTAGATCTCTAGCAGGAGAGATTACCTCATGGGGGAGCCTGTTCCTAAGTATACTGCAGGTAGATGAGATATTCTCAGGAGATTCATCTCTGTTCCTGAACTTCTCAGTGCTTCACTCTCCTGCAGTAGCTTCCAAACTTTATACTGCATTGTTATATTACAGGGGGACAAGGAGAACGGCTTTGAAACGTGTATGATAAATTTGCTTTCAGATACAGGCAGAAGATAACCAAAGATATACCAGGGTTTACCTTGCCCAGATATTTATGGGAAAGAGCAAACTCTTTAAAGGCCAATGTAAATATCAGGAGAAAACAATTGTTTGGTTTTTTTTATCTTGTGGGCTAAAGCATGAAAGAATTCAGCAACTTGCTTAGAGACCTGATTCTTGATGCTACTTGCCACCAGACCAGTGCTTTAACCAGAGTTAACTCACAATTTCTGTTTAAAGCTCAGTCTTTTCTTTCTCATTCTTTCACTAGAAAGCATTGAGAGAAGCTATTGGAAAACGGGCAACAAATATTCATAGAGAACCCATTTCAAAATGACTGAGTTACCCATAACAGTGATTTTCACTGTACTGACACAATTTGCTAAAATCTTATTGAAAGAACAAGTATTCTTCATTTGAAAAAGAAAAAAACCAAGAAATTCTTTCATGGTGCAAAAAGATGGGTAAAAATTGCAGCTTCCAGAATGTGAGGTTCTGGCCCAGAGTGAAGTGCATACCAGGCGCATATACAAAAAGTTCTAGAACAAATACTTTAATAGAGGAGTTTAAAAGAGCAGCAGAAGCCACAGAAAGCACAGAGTAAAGATAAAGTGAAGGTAATGGACTGAAAAAGGAGTGCAGCTCTGAAGAGTAGCCTAGAATGAGAACCATCTGGGCAGAATTATGTCTAAAAGATGTTGGCGATGAAATATGCCCTCTTCCATTCCTTGTGGGTTTAGGAAAATGGCTTTTTTTTCATTTTTTAAAATAAAGATTTTTTGCATCTTTTGTACTTCACCAATCAACAGAACCTCAAATTTGACTTTTTGAAAAGGGGATAATTGTTCCTGTTTACTAGACAAGCATGGTTTGTTTATATCATAAACTCTGTAAAAATAAATCCTGTAAAGTTTTTTACATGATTTTAGAAAGATTTTTAAAAGTATGGAGAACTGGTGATAAATTTTGGCCTAAATTTTAAACTGCAGAAGACCAAAATTCAGACATTAGACATGTATTAAAATAGATAAATAAGCTGAGTCATTTAGGAATAACTCAGCATTTCTAATTTAAGGTACCTTCAAATGTTTAACACTGAGCTCTGACATCTAAAATATCATAGTTTCCTTCCTCTGGAAAGGATATCCTTTTCCAAGGAGCAGCATATCTTTTTAAGACTCACTGTTAGAGTTGTGCCAGAACTTTTTGGGTAAATATGACCGTCCTGTGATGAAAGGAAGTTACTCCCAGGGCCATTCCAATCTGGCACTCAGATCACGTGAAGAATGGTACAGAAGATACCATGAGATATTGGGTAATGCTGATATCCTAGATTTGCATACCCTAGATTTGCTACCCTAATATTGGCTAAAACATTTTCTGCTAAGTACACTGATCTCAGCCTTCATAGAATCTTTCCAGCTTCATTTTTATGGTTCAATGAGTGGGGGCAAGGCCTGGATTACTTGAGGTGCACCTTTGAAGGAGTACAAATCTTCCAAGCTAAAAAACAGTACTGATTTTGTACCTCATTCCCTTTAAAGAATTTATTAAAGAAAGGCCAGACTAAGACTAAAACCATTGACTCATTAGCTCGGCAGGAAGTATGGATTCACTCCATCAAAACTAAAAGCCAGTATATTTCTTTTCCACTTGACACATACGATATTTCACAAGCTCGTTCCCAAAACCTGACATTGTCAGTTCTGAACCACCCAGGTTTACCCACAATTTATTATTCACAAATATTCATACATCTTTGATGTCCAAAATAAAGAACCTGTCTTCCATTTTTACCCCTTGCTTACTTTGAAGTTGTTCAGCAAAACTCAGATAATGCCCACATGATAATGTTAAAGGACATAATCTCTCTCCAAATAAATTTCCATAATCATCCCCTTCTTGTTATCATATTTTCCCTTACTGTCAATCCATTCATATACTTTCTTTCATACCTTTAATTATTTCCTGTTTTCTACCTTTAATGTTTTTTTCTATTTAAAAAAAAATTCTCATTTTTCTTTATCACTGAATGCTTTGCCTTGTTTCCCCTCTACAGTTTTGTTCGTTGTTTTTTTCTTCAGCCTTTCAAAGTATTTGAGCCATCTTTCAAATGGCCTTTTATCCTACTCCTAGCTCATTTTTAGACTCCGTTCCTTTCAACTTATTTTCTTCTGTTTTGTTACCCATTTTCTTTAGATTTCTTTTCAACAGATCTGACCTGCTGAAAATGTTTCCCTGGAAATACCTCTGACATACCGAAAATGTTTGAACCAAGATGATTTCCTCTCCATAGGTGGAAATAGCATGAAAGAATGGACTTGACATTAAAGGCCCCAAAAGACACAGTCTCTGTTAATAGCCATTCTAAATGTCCAGAGGAATTCCTAATTAAAATAAGAATGGACAGAACCGATTTTTTGCACATATAGTGCTATGCACTGTTAATATATGTTATGCTATCTGTGAGAAATGAAATGCAACCTTAGACAGAAGTTGTAATACTCCAGGGAAACACAATTTAGGGGACTATCTGGACTGATGTTTTCCACAGGTTTGAAAACAAAATTCCATACGAGCATCAAACTACAATCCTACTGAAAGAAAAAAAGGGGTAAACCCAGCACTAATAATGCCTAAACTTTGAATTTCTTCAGCACAACCAGACAAATAGCTGCTTTACTGTGAAAACAACAGTGGATATATGCATGCATGTAAGTTTGGTCTAGCTGTTATGGAATACAATATTTAATGGTCGACAGGAGCCACAGTGTACACTTTGAAGACATACTCTGGTTTCTGTCAGGAGCACAGAACACAGCATGTGCATATTGTTTCCTACCTGCTTTGTTCAAGATATGGGCTATTAAGCCAGAAGATCTCCAATTCAGCATGGACAGTCCTTATGGTTGCAAATGTGGGACAATACTGGCTTTAAAAAGATATAATAATACTATGGAAACTGACTTACTTTTTTGTGCATCATATGAGTTGGAGTAATTACCAGAGGACTCTTCACCACAGTCATAATTAATGTGTATGGAAATGCTTCAATCTGGCTTAACCTGGCTTGAAACATTTTGACAGAGCCTTTAGCCACTGGCTTAAGTTTAGTTGGCTGAAGATCCCTCTAGATCTGGGTGTGAAAGTCTACCTCCTACATCATGACCTGACATCTCACTTTGTCTCATCACCTCATTTCCTGCAGTTTATCCTTTACAGTCACCTCAGTCCTCTTCAGACTTACAGAACCTCCAATAGGATGCCAGTGAGTGGCCAAAGCACAGGAAAAGTGCAGGGTCACAGATTTCAACTCCAGTTTGGGAGAGTGTTTCAGCACAAATTTAGTGTTTCAGCACCTGATAAGGTGACTTTGCTAGACAGGAGAAAAATGCGACCTAATCTATTAGTGGCTTCTACTGATTCTGACGTTATGTTATGGAATACATCATTAGGACCAGGATCCTCTACAAGAGAGGTTGTGATAGACTGGATTTTCTCAGAAAAATACTTATTTTATTTTTTAATACTTATGAAGATTTTTTTAAATTTACATCTCTTTAAAACTAAACTTTTAAGCATACAAAAGTATTCTGAGAAGAATACCAGTGGAAATGGGTTAAGATATGGCATGTCTAAGCTATTTGGGATTTCTCTGGGTATCCTTTTTAACTAGTAATACATGCACAGTGACTATATCCTCATGAGATAGATACAACAGGCCAAAGGAAAGTATAGGGTTTTTCAAGTGTGCTTAAGACCAGCACACGCTTTATGCAGCTAAGAGGAAAGGAAATGCAACCTATTTTCTAGAAAACCTGAAGTAACCTCATATGAAACAAAAAGAGAAATAATCAATCCATGTTTACAGTTCCAGTGATGAGCAATTCTGTGCTAGCAAACAATGGTATTTTCACCCCTTTCTTCATGCTGTTTCTCTCCTAGGAATAGCTAGCACTTATTGATCACTATTAGAGGGCACTAAAGGAACACACAGTGAAAAGAGCAACAGTAGCAACAGGCAATGCTTTGCCTGTTATTTTTTTCCCTAAAGACCCTGAAAACAGTGGTATGAAGCTGTGGAGTCCATGATTTTTCCCACTCAAGACTACTTAGGAAGGAGTATTAGGTATGGAGGTTACAGACTCTGGGGCATGAAGCAAGGGCACTCACATCAGCGAGGCAGACCATGGAGGAGGAGGTAACCCCTGCGAGGTGCTTGTGCTGATACCACTGACAGCCACCAAACACAGGAGCCACAAGGCAGGAGTAGGGCCCAGCCCCAGGCAGTGTTCAGCTGGAGATAGCTCCAGCCTTCTCCTAAGCCCCAGGGCAAAGCTAGCACACTGCAGCAGGTGGTGGAACCAGAGTGCATGGCATTGCTCCCAAAAGAGACACCGCAGATCATCTCTGATCTTTCCAAGGAGAGGGAAGACAAGCCTCGTGAGGCCTGACAAAGAGGACCTGGCACCAGCAGTTGGCTTGATGGCCTAAGAAAAAGCTTACTTCTTTATAAAGTACAATGTGCAGTACAGAAAGGTCCTCAGATATTTAAAACAGAGGTAAGGGAACTACAGGAGGTCAAGAGGGAGCAGTATTTGGTCACATTTCTGCTATGTTAATATAGGCAGCTCCTTTACTCCTAAAACATGCATTAGTGCAACTTTCTTAACAAGAGCAAGTCTCTATATACTCTTTTCATTGTCATTGTTGGAGGAAGACATTAGAACTACTGATTTAAAAATCTCTGTTTCTGAGATCTGGACAGCTCACAATTTTCATTCATGCCCTTTTCTCCTCCTATCCATTCAGCAATAAATACCAGCAAGATGTGTCAGCTGCCCTGGGATTGGGGGCAGATGTTTTGTTAATGTGTTTAATCTACACACCATATCTCCACTGAGTGACAACAGAGTTGCTAAGACCAAATGGCTTAAAAAAAATATGGGGAATGGGGCTGTTGGGGGTGGGTGGGTGAGGTGTCTAAAAATCATTGCAATCTTAAAACTTTGCATCACTGGTTCCAGTGTAGATGGCGTCCAGGAAAGGGCTGGAACATAATAGAACTCATGGGGATCTTTGTCCAGATTGGCAGTGTCGGGATAAAGTATGTTCCTACATATTTGTGGATTAGCACCTACAATCCTGATATGGCTACGAACCATGCAAAAAAGAGTAGTGAAAATGTTATCCGATTGATAATAGCATTAAACCTAACAGTTCACAGGCAGTCAGATGGGGAAAGTATAAGGGAGCAGTGAACATAAGACTAATCAGAGGCCAGAAGACAACAGGGCCTAACAACTAATAAAGATTTTTATGGGCACTACAGTTGATATGTTTTCAAAAGATACATTTTTATAAAGATCTGTACAGAAAACTTCCAATTTTGCCCTTCCTGTGTGGCAGGGCAAAGTGTGGAGGAAGTGTGACACTGTTTTTTATCAAATTTGTCAAATGGGCAGTGTCATGGTACCATGTGTTAACCTTGTACATAAGTGCAGAAGCTGACTGTCAGTTCTCTCATGTGAAATACAAAATTCAGGACATGGATAGGCTCCTGACTGGAACATGCTCATTGCTTCACCAGGTGGACAAGGATGCTTTATCCCTAAGGTACTGCTCATTAATAGTTTAACTAAGCACACAACATGATTGCCCTTGTTTGCTTTTTACCCACTAAAACTTTGAAAACATATTAAAAATTCTTATGCTTATTTCAGATAAAGAAATTAGGTTGCAGAAATTATGAACAGAAGTGTTCTTAGTATAGTATGCAGATGTGTTCTTTCAGCTAAACATGTGCCTTATTTTGAAGACAAAATCAGAACAATAAAGATATTGAGAAATGGATTTTGCTTGGTCTGTCCAAGTAGTTTTGAATGTTTAGATTAGAAAAGCAGCAATCATCAGTTTAGGACACCATGGCACTGTCTACTGTGGAGTAATGCCTGCAAAGTTAGCTAAATCAGATATGATGAACCAGCCTGAATCTTTCAGTGAGTTCATTAAAGCTCACTAAGCAAAACCCAGCCTAGCCATAAGAGCTGATGTGTCTAGGAAAATAAAAGTGTAGCTAGTTCAGCTTGAACAGAAATAAAAAAGTCTGTTGGGACAAAATCTGTTTTGGGCATATCTGGCAACCTGGACCTTCCTGCCCATATCCTGTAGGTGCACAGCATGAGAAGCTGAAAAAAAACCACAGAGAAAAAGAAGCTTGAAGCCACTTTAAGGCATTAGAGGCAACTCACTGCTGAAAAAGCATCTGAACATAAACACAAGAGCCAGCTGCAATTGTGGAGACAGGAAAAAGCAGCTGGAACAAGACAGCAAGAGGCAAGCCAAGCAAGGGCAGAAAACTGTGATGCTGAAGAGGCAGAGGCAGGATCCAATATCCCATGCTCTGCTTGCCTACCACACTTTACACGCTTGAGAGCAGTGTACTCACCTTCTCTAAGAGATCTCTTTTGCTGTGGAGACCCTCATACGTTACATACTAACAGAGGTAGCAGAAAAAACATTACATACCCGTTCTGATTTTTAAGTATGAATGAGGAGGACAGGAGGGAGTATGCTAGTTATTCTCAGGACTCCAAGTCCAGATGTTGTGACAGATGTCTGAAGAATCACTGTTGTTAAAATTTCAACAGATTTATCTGAAAGCAACAGTTTTTTGAAAAATATGCTCTGAAAAGAGAGGGGATAAAGAATGGAAGACCCAAGAAAAAAACACTAAAATGACTAAACAGAAAGAGTGAGAATTTTTCAACTAAATGCTTTCTCTGTGATTCACAGAAATGAAACTTTTCACAGCAGACTGTTTCTAATCCTTTCTCAGGTAGGGGCCCACAGGCACAGTGCAGACTTCCTGAGCAGACAGGAGAAAGACTCATTGCACACAACTTAGTATTGCAGAGATAAAAATTACTTAAGTTCAGCTCATTTGCTCTGGGCTTATATTTCTCAATAAATACTCTCACCAGCATACTACACAGCAAGAATTTTGCCACCATGTTTTCTTACAAGGTCTTTTCTTACAATGTGTGCACAGACACACATACAGACACAAAACTCCCGAGTATATATATTTCCTTGTGTGGCATAGGAACACTCTTCCTAAATTCCAAACACTTCAGAGGCTGAGGCACCATTTGCTACCCAGCTTTACTAATAAGTTAAATAAAAATGATAATCATATCTATTAAATGCTAACACTTATTTACTTCTTCCAGTTAACTGGTCTGGAAACACATCTAAATTAAAGCAGGCTAGTGAAAATGTTTTCATTCAATAGCAGCAATATGAACATCCTTGTAAATCAGAGCTGATCAGGTGCCAAGAGAGCTTGAAGATGTTTTACAGCTTTCACCTTTGCTTTGCTCAAGTTAGTGTGAAAAAGAGAACTCATGTCTTTGACCTTTTGAAGCAGCTTTCATCCATAAATGTGAAGATTTCTAAGCAGAGACAATAATCTTCATTAAGATGAATTTGCGACGGATGGTGTAAAAAATTCATCATATGGGTATTTCCTCAAGGGTGTAATATATTTTAAAACAGTGTTCATCAAAGAAAAACACTTGTAGATCTTCCCATTTGGCATGGAATCTGGGATTTCTACAACCAAATGGGAAAATATAATTGTGTGAAAAGGTTTGAAGAACTATATGCATTTTAACACACTTCTCACCCATACCCCCAAAAGCTTTAAAGAAGTAAGAGTCATATTTTCATGACATTTTATAAGGGTATATACTAAGAAAAAAACCAAAGTATTTTTGCTTTTACATTTCTAGAAAAAAAACCCCACAATAATATCTCTGAAATACCAGAAGCTTGAACACGATCAACATCCTAACACTGAAAACCTAACTATGCTTACAGAAAAAAACCCAAACCTTATTATCTATTTTGCATCATGTCTTCTTTGCATCTTAGGGAAGCTCATAGTTGTTTTTACATCCCACTCAATGATAAAAGGAGGTAGCATGTAGTGATTTAAGATAGTTAATCTAAGCATAACAACTTATCTTGTATTTGTAATATTGCTAATGAGCAATGCTTCTCAGGTAGGGCAAAAATATCTTTACAATTAGAGGCTTGAATTCAACTTAACTTTCTTCTGCAATATGCTGTAGATCTACACTAAAATTAATGGCATTATGATGTATTAACTGAAAATTTTGTTAACAGAAATTTTAAGTGAAATGTAGCCAGATTGTTTGAAGGAAGGGAAATGCAGTAGTAGAACAATTCAGTTTTCAGTAAGTATTTTAATGATCACTCTGACAAAAATAGAAATCCTGAGACGTTGTACGGTGACTGAAACTGAATTATAAGAGAATTAGTTTAAGCACAGAAAGAATCTGGAAAGAAAAGGTTTTGTAGCCTTTGTCTACATTACAAATCCCACTATGTGGAGAGAAGCCTAAATACAAACAGATGTTTGTATTTTTGTCCTGGCACAACATCCAGTTAGCCATCATATTCTTGTTCAGAAAAGACTGAGGACACTTAGATGTCTTCATGTCTCAGAGTCGAAAAGAATAAATATCCCTAAATCCTTTCATTTTCTTAAATGTGCTGTTTCTAGAGCTAGATGAAAATGCCTAGATTAGGCCTTACAAATACTTGAGTCCTGAAATCATACTTTGTTCCTTTTATTCATTGCTTATGAACATTCACACTTCTAATTTTTTTGTTTGCACATATGTTTAGAGAACATCTGTTCCTTGTTCCCATCTGGTTGAGATTATCAATGTATCTATGCATGAAGAAGACAAATGCTTATCTGCTACTGTCACTTATTTTTATCTAACTTTATAAGTGAGAGGGAGTAGGGATTGAATGCAGCAGGAGGAGACTCTCTGCTTTGCATTAATTGCTGATATGCATGACTTTCACATAACTCATATCTTCAGCAAGTAAATATCACGTTATTGAAGGAGGCCAGTATCATTATCATCAACTTAGAAACAGGAAAAAAAAAAAGTCAGACACCTGACTTGGCAGAGTTGCCAGATCAGTGGGAGATCTTAACATAAACACCAGTTCTCCTGCATCCTGGCTCATGTCCCTATCCTTTGCTGTACACCATCTTCTTATAATAAAAGAGTGCAACTTTTTTTTTTTTTTTTCCCCAAATAAATAGTCTGAAACATAGAGAAAAGAAGAAGGAGGTTACTCATAAAGGGATAAATGATATTTGGTATCCTTGGGGCAACAGATAATTTTATCAGTACAATCTGAGTAGATGAGTTCTTTTGAATGATGATTGATAAAGGCATTTGGACATCAGTCAACATACAGGACCCTGCAGATGTTACATTTCTTATTTTCCATCATTGAAGATGGCATAATTTCCTACAGGATTAGTGTTTCAAAAATTTGGCTTCAACAATATATTCTTTAAAACTGTGCAACTTCTCACAGATGCCCTTCATAAGTGAACTAGAATATACTAGGTAATAACATTTATGGGCTACAAGTCATGTCTGTGATTACCTCTCCTGTCAGGCACAGTGTAAGAATACGTTTAGCTACAGATTTGATGCAGGCAGCCAGGCTTCTAATGAAGGGCTTTTTTAGTTCCGAAATCCTGTTTTTCAAACTGTCTGGTATTGTACAGCAGAAGCAATTGTGGCAGAATGAAAGTTCCTGCTTTTTATCCCCATTTCTATTTACCTATCTGGAAAACAATCTAAATTTTCACTGCAATTCTCCTTGACATTTCCCTTATCTATTTCCCTTTCTCATTAGTCTGCCTCATGAGAAAATATGGGTGCAGAATACTAAATCAGCTTTATGGTCAACACATCTGGTGCATATTGACAGACAGATTGCCCCTACATGAAAGTCTTGGGTTTGAGGATTTTTTTTTTACCGGAAGCATAAGAACATGTTCTTCTTGAACTGGAATACGTTCAAGAAAAATCCTTGCAAATAAAAGGATTGTTATTCACCTAAAGGAAGCAGGTGGCATCATTATAAGGAAGCAATGCAAGCATAAAATGAGGGGAGAAAGATGAATGTTTCTATCCTTTGTCTGAAGATTTGTTTGGCTGGTTCATTTGGTTTACCTTTTTGATTATATATATGAAGAAATTTTTATTAAGAGGCATCCCAGGAGGAACCGGTCCACATGCAAACACTTGCAATTTTCTTTTTTATCTTGGCAAGGCAGAATACAGTATTGCTGGGGTCAGGACCAAGCATCAAGATTCGTGATTTTTGTTCCTAAGGACTGATTCCATTGATCATTGTGTTTGGTAGGATGGAATTCTGATCTCAGCTGCAGGTCACAGGCATTTCCATGATGATAAACAAAATATTGAATTGAATGTGTTTACACAATGTTTGTCACTAAGGGTCTTCATGACCCATCTGTGGGGCAGAGAGATTTAGTTCCTCATTTGTCATCTGGAGAACAGAACCCATATAACTTGTCTGTAGTCATACAGAAAGTAAGAGGTAAAGGACAGGACAGGCCTCTCCCTGCTGAAGATACTCAGCCAACCCTTGGCTTTGACAAGAGCATCATTTCTATTCAACCAGAAAATTCAACCAAAGTTGGTGGCACCCTCCAAATATGACTGCTGCTTCTCCACTGCTGGCAGTTTTCTGTGAGTACAGTGTGATGTGTCAGACCAGTTTTCAAAGTTCCTACTAGCCACCAGCAAAAAGCATTTTTGCAAAAAGATGCATTATAGGCCCTTAGGTTTTCACAATTCATCTGTAAATAGGATGTAATGGGAGAACTCAGACAGCAGCAGTAAAATTATTGAAAAAATGAGACAAGGGAAAAGAAGGCAGAGCAACTTAGTGTTTCTAACACTCTATAATGTTTTTCTTTAGTACCTGTAAGTTTGAAGTTTTAGTTAACTCTCTTCAAAAACTTACAAATACAAACATGGCATGAGATTTGAGTAAGTGATTATGGGTATCTTAACTAGATCATGCTCTTCTCTCACTTGTAAAGGTCCAATGCAATTATTAGAACTCTATGGAAAATCCACACAAAAGCACAGAATGGCTGAGGTTGGAAAGGAACTCTCAAGGTCACCTTATCCAACACCTGGCCTAAGCAGGAGCACCTAGAATTTCACGTCTCAGGACCAAGTCCATGTGGCTTTTTGGATATGAGGTGGAGGTACCTCCACAGTAAAAATGTGTATCCCAATGTTCAGAGGGAACTATCTGCCTGTGTTTCAGTGTGTGTCCATCATCTCTGGTCCTGTCACTGGTACCACTGGCAAGACCCTGGCTCCAGACCTTGTGCACCCTGACCTTCAGGTGCTTATGCACATTAATGAGGGCTCCCATGAGACTTCTCCAGGTTGCACAGGTCCACCTCTTCCAGTCTTTCCTCACAGGAAAGGTGGTCCAGACCCTTAAAAATCTTCATGACCTTTTGCTGGACTTCAGTGCATACATTTCTCTCCTGTACTGGGGAGTCCAAAACTGGACACAACCTTCCAGAAGTGACCTCACCAGGGCTGAATGAAGGGGAAGGATCATCTCCTCCAACCTGCTGGCAGCACTCCAACACTCCTAATGGAGCCCCAGACACCATTTCCCTTGTTTTTTGCAATGCAACATTGCTGGTTCATGTTTAATTTTCATGTCTTCTGTGACCCCCAACAATAAATCTAGGCTTCACATCTAACCTTAGCAGAAAATCTACAGTCTAATATAATCAGCATTTCAGAAACAAATATTTACTTACTTTGTCTGACACCATCCAAAATTTAGATATCCATTTATTTTAATAAGTTCAAGACTCTAAAAAGATATTTATTATGCTACACATTCTTTGTTCCACAAAAACACTAATTTGTCAAGATTCAAAGATGAAAAATATTACCTTATGCTTAATTTGACAGGACACAGATGAAACAGTTTAATTTCAGCATCACTGTGCACAATTTTGTGATTCACAACCAGAAACATTCCCAGTCATTATCTGCAATTCTCTAAAAAGAGTATTTTTTACAAGACTGCTAAAACGATATGTTGATTTGCCCAAGCAGTGGACAAAAGTTTCTGATCCCAAGACTTGCCTTCCATGACTTTAATCTGGCTGTGAAATTCCAATGTCCACACATCTCCTTTCCCACCCACAAAGTGAAACCCTCAGTCCCTTCACCTCTTGTCCCCATGATGCTATTGACACCATTTCACAGCGTTGCTTCACTTCCAAATCTGACACAAAACACTAGGAAGCACTCAAAGGGCTCAGAAGCCAAGCTGTAGTTATCTGTCATCTTAGCAGCCTCCTTCTCACTTTAAAATCAATCTTTGGTTAGATGTAACTTGTGCAAGCAGTAATCACAGCCTTCTTTCAGTGTTTACTGCTCGCTGTCGACGCACTGTGGAGCCAGATTGAGAAACAGAAGAAGAATGCCAGTGAAGTATGTTGGAAGAATGTAAAACAGAAGCAGAGAGGAAAAACTTGCATCTTATTAATAAATACATTCTTTTAAACTGAAATCAAACTTATCCAAAAATCACCTGCCTTTTTCATTTCCTACAAAGGGTACCTCAAAGTTCATAGGCCTTTTTTTAAAACAAACAAACACAAAGCCTCCTACAGATGCATCCTGATTTAAATGTGACAGATCTAAGTTGAGTTGATAAGAGTGTCATCATTCTCATAATTCATACATCACCCTGATTAGGACTGGAAGGGAGTTTTGGGTGACCTTCAGATATTCTGTGTGTCTTCTTCAACACTGATGGGATTAGGTAATGTTAGCCACTTGGAGGAGGTGCTCTGCACCTTGCAGACTCTGAGACTTTGCAGACACTGATAAGACAATGACTAAAAAAATGCATTCCTCAGTGTGATTTGTATAGGTGTGCCCATTCTCAGAACACATCAGAACTGTAGAGAAGCTCTCTGCTCTGAGCTAATGCAGTTGTTCAGATCATGGAAATGACACGAGGTTTAACATACAGGTGGGCAAGTTCTAGCAGCACAAGAGGGGAGCAGAGAGGAATAATGAGAGGATGAGGCTCCGGAAGAGGAGGGGAAAAGGAGCCAAAAGAGAAAGAAAAGAGAGAAAGAATATTTTCATAGGCTCAAATAAATAATATGCAAAAGATGCAAAGAAGAAGAAAAAGATAAAGAAAATATATAATTGTATAATGACAGCTTCATAAGACCATGAATATATACCAACAACAACCCTGCAAGCTAACATGCTTCTTTTCTGGGTCAAATCTTGTAAATCATACTCTGAAAAAAAAGTATATTAGCTTAAATACTGAGTAAGATTTTCAGATTTCACCATGTCCTTGCAGAATGTATAGTTATTATTATCTTCTGTTTTCCATTTACATTGAAATTCTATATAAAATCCTAGTTTCACTGATATTAATGCTAAAACTCTCTTTTACTGTTATGGACTCAGCAGTTCTGCATCATTAGGTACTACTACATATATTAAATAGCTTACAGAAGTATAACTTATTACACTGGAGACATATTTTCAGTGGTCACAGTAAAAGAGTATAGGCTCAAAGGAAACACAAGACTTTTTATCTTTAATAATTATCCCTCTTAGCAAAACAATACCATATTTTCATGCACACTTTTGGAGATGATGCAGGTTCTGCTTTCCAAAAGAAGTCCACCTAACCACTTTTAGTGAACAGATTCCAGTAAATTTGTTCTCTAAATCATCTTGCTGAATAAACTTATGATGAAGAGAAGGAGAGAGATGAGAGGGAGGGAGAAACACAGTCAAGAATGAATGTCTGCTACTGTGCTGAGGAATAGGTTTCTTCAAGCCTCCACGATGTTCAGGCCACCACTGTGGAGGCAGATACAAGTTTGCTCTGCCCAACTCCAAGTTTCTGACTGTAGATATTTATGAAGCAGAAGCATGTAGCTACATCCAGCCTTGCAAGCACCATAAGTACATCTAAACGTAAAATATATTGGCTTCTAATCCACTTGTAGCACATGCAGAGCATGCTTATGTCTGCCTGCAAAAGGCAATACAAATGTAGTCCTCTCTCTTTATTCTGTCACTCATCACTGATCTGGTTTATTTGCACTGGTAGATCTTTTCAGAGAAACATTCTCTTACTCCAGAACTTGTTTGAACCCCTCAGACCAGCACAGCACCAGCAAGAGTTCTCCATTGTTCTCTCTTGTGAAATAAGTTTTAATCTGATGTGTTTGAATAAGCCTACACTGCAAAGCTGCAGGCAGCAGATAATTCCCTCTCCATCACCAGATTTAATTCCCAGTTTCCAGGGAGTGGCAGTTGAGGGTGAAAGCCACAGCAGGTAGGAAGAAGGAGTGCTGCTAACTATGAATCGTGTGGGGGGCTCAGATTTTCTTGCTCTCAGTACTACACAACATTATAATTTCTATGCAGCAGATCCAAATGGCAAAGCACAGTGATGTCTCCGGTTGCTCTCACGGGGACAGGAGATCCCCAAGAACATTTCAATAGAGCTTCATTGATTTCAATAGGCTACAGAAAGAACTGCAGAAATTCACCCACTGAGAAACTAATAATGGATAAGGCTCCTTTTTACTCCTCTTCCTATTCTACCTGCTCCTAAGCGACTTAAATATAGATAAGGTGTGCATAAAAGAGAGAGAGAAAAAAGTGGGATTTGGAGGAGAAAAAAAAATGGGGGAGTTGGAAGAAAGGAGGGAGCTAGCACATGAAATCTTGTCCAGATTATCTCATAGTTCCAATGATCTGAAAAGAGGGGCTAGGAAGAACAAGAAAGAAAGTAAGGAGCTTAGATTAATGAATTAATTCATTGTTTAGATTGTCTTCTACTCTGCAGAAAAAGGAATCAAGATTAAAAGCAAAAATGAAAGTTATTAGAATAATTAAGATGTAATTATGATGTTGTACTGATTTGGCTTTTTTCTAATTATGAAAAAAGAAGCCAAATGAATCCTACTTCATAGTTATAATATTTCAAAACCAATAAAGTATATTATTTTTTCAAAGTAAAATCTTTTGAAGTGTGCAATTAAATACCTTTTGAAAAAGAAAGGAAATTTGTGCTCAAACTGATCGGCAAAAAAAAATCTTTTATATCATGCTAAGAAATTAAGAAAGTCTACTCAGTTTGGACTACTCTATGCAAGGCATTGCATGGTAAGAGACACTTCTCTTTCCTCTCATTGCCCCTAAAAGAAAGTATTCTAAACATATTTCTGATGCAAAATTGGAAATACAGCATGCAACTGAATTTCCCAAAGCTAAGAACACTGCTTCTGAAGGGTTGACATTTCCAGTGTGTGACCATGGAAAGCCTCTGCTCTGGATGACCTCAGCCAGTGCAGCTCCCCCAGTGTAAGAAGTGAGAAGTGTGTGGCTCCAGCCCAGCTCAGCACAATCACTCTGGACAATGCAGCAGTAGATCTGTTTAGCTGCTCCCTGCTGAAGGAGCACAAGGGCAAAACAGTGATGGCCCCAGCTGGCTTGGGAACCCCAGACTGCTTCTCCTCACAAGTGCCCTGATGGGGGCCAAGCTGTCAGGGGCTACAGGTGGAGATCCAGTCAGGCACTGATCCTGACAGGGAAACTTCTCATGTGCAGCTGTGGACAGTTTTAAACCTGCTAGTGAATCTGAGGGAGGTTACCCCTGGGCCTTGCAGTGATTTGACAACATGTACAGTATGCATAATGTATGTGACTAGCACAGAGACAGGGAGGATGCAGTAAACAAATGAGGGCTGTAGTGGAAAATATATGCATCAGTTCTACTTGTCCAAATTAAAAACACGCTGGAGCCACTGCTGAACACACAATATACTGAGCTCCCCCGGCTGCAACTCAGAGGTGCATGATCTAGGGCAACAGCTAGTGCTGCTAATTCTCTGAAATACAAGGTGAACAAACTTGTGAAGACAAAAATACTGTGGACAGCCTGGTTAGCACAACCCAAAGAAAGCAGCAATATTATCAAATGAGGCTGATATCTGCCACTGCAGTGATCAACCCAACAAAACTCCTATGCTGGCCCTCTGGAATACACAGAATTTTGTTTATTACATCTGGTTACATTACTTCTTATAGTATCTTATTATTTTGTTGTTGTTGTTTTGTCTAAGTTACTTACGGTGGTATATATTTTAAATTATTATTATTATTATTATTGCTACTACTGTTATTAAAATTATCATTAGAATTATCATATACCTCTACAGCCCCTGCAAATACTGAAGTTGGTAAAATGTCTTAGAAAAAGTTGTTAATCTGAATCACTGGTAAATTTTGACCTTTTATTCTCTCCTATATGTAACTTAGAATATGGAAATTTTTTACTCACAGTAATTCTGACTATTGGATATTTCATATCATCAACAGACTACTCACTTGCCTAGGCTGCATTTTCCAGCACTGTGTCAAATTTGCCTTGATGTGAGGATTTCAAGGAAATGGGAAAAGAAGACTTGAAAGGAAAGAGCTAACAACACCAGCTGAATGGTGTATGGCACGGTGGGCCAAGATTTCAGATGATGTTAATAGTCACAGTTTTGCCAAAACCAGCAGACCTGTACTGGAAAGGAACAGAATATCTTATTAGACAGAAAGAGTATTTAAGAGTACTTAAGAGGAACTTTAATTTTCCAAATAATCTATCCTAGCTAACTTGTTTCAGGGATTTGAGACCTGATCACTTCAGAAGCAGAGAAAAAGAAAACAAAATGGAAGAAAGAAAAAAAGAAAGGAAAAAATCCAAGCCAAAATAGATGCTATATCATGGGAGTTTATGATCGTTAGTAGATTTGGCACATATTAAAAGTTGTTCCATAATGCAGTCATTTTCATTTCAGCTATTCCTCTGCACTCTTCAATTATTAAAGTTTAATGCACAGAATTCCTCAGGGACTTTCACATTTATTAACAAAGCATTTTATGTGCTAACAGAAAATCCCAAAATTAGGAGAAATCATTTACAAGCAGACAACAGCTGTTACAGCATTAAAACTTTAATTGGCACCCCTAACAGATCGTTGGGTATTTCAGTCATCCTCTTAAGGATGTGATAATCCTTATGATATTCAGAAAGAGAACAATTTGTAAGTACAGGGCTGCACATTAGCAAAGATTGAGTGTGTATGCAGATGTTAATATATATCTGTCCAAAATAAATGGTGCTCTGAGAAGACACTGTGGGAGTCAGGCACCTGAATTCTGCCATTTTACCCCTGACTTTATACAAGCCATTTCTCTAATTTGCTTCCCTACCCACTTCTTGCCATCTTAAAAATTCTTCAGAACCAGAGTTAGTTGTCACTCTTCCTCCCATTAGACAGAACCTTCCACTACTGTGATAATGACATTAATGAAAATAGTGGGTATGATTTGTTAACACATGAGAATGCAAGAAGATGATTCCTTGAGTGCTGTACAAAAGAGAAAGATGATTTCTGGTGCATATCCAGCACTTGGAATTGGTACCAAAACAAATAAATCAGTCCTGACAATGCATCCAAACTCTTCTATTGTAAAAACAAATATTTGGACAATTAGGTTAGTGACTGAGAGACAGAGAACTTCATTGATGAAACTATTAGTGGTCTGGCTCAATGGTACACTTGGAAAAAAAAATGAACAGGGTAATTGGTAGAGTAAATTATCTTTGTACTTCAACATCCATTTATCTAAAACCTGTACTGGAAAACAGTACAGGAATGAAACTGAAAACTCTTGTTGTGCTTCTCCTCAGGGATTTTTTTCCATTTGTGAACAACATCGTTACAAAGTTTTCTCTGCTTCCTTCCTTCCCAAGCACCCTAAATAAAACAGTAAATGAGAATTCCAAAGATGATTAAAAGCGGTATTTAAAAAAATGCCTTGGGATGGGTTTTCATCTCATAAGCAGCTGCTTAAGTGTTTTGTTGATCTTGGGTCTTAGAAGAAGGTTTTCTCCAGTGGTAGGAAATACATAATGGTTTCACAACTTAGCCACACTAACAAAATATATCAAATGTTTTCTTCACAGCATAATTAAGAAGATACTTCCTAATGTTCCTGAAGCTTTGACTTTGAATATTATGTAGCAAATTTGAATACTATGTGGGAAACAGATGGCTAAACAATAATTATTAGTAGAATAGCAACCCAACTATTTTAAGCTGTTTCAATTAGCAAATTGAAAACATTAACAAATTCAAACATGAAAAAAAGAGGCAATGATTCAATTGAGATTTCAAATTGTTGATTCTAACTAAAAAAAAAAAGGCACTAAAGAATAAACAGAGGTAAGAAAAACATATTCGTAAAGACTTGTTCTTATCTTGCTTTCATGGGCAACCACCTTATTAGCTTGTGTGGTGTTATTTCATTATTGTATGTTTTTTCTGGTCAGAGCTAATTTCCAGCTTCTGGCCAAAGAAGATACCCTGTTACTCTTGCAAAGCATAAAAGCTAAAGGACTGAATGTGGACAAATATAGACCTAATTTAGCTCTAGCAAGATCTACAGTGAGGAACTTTTGACTCCACAGAGAGCTTGTAACAGGTTTCCATGTATATTTTGAAAGCCTATTCTGAATAATGGAAAATCCTTCCTAAATTCCAGTCATCCCTTTTTAACCTGTACACAGTGGCATAATACACTCTCAGGTCAGGTTTTCCAATATCCATCAATTTTTAAAATTAAAATATCTGGATTATGAAAACTCCTTATAATCATCTTAAATATGTTAAGGAATTCATGTACCTTGATGTAAAAAGAGATCCTTCATCCAAAGAACACAGTTACAAATGACTGATACCTCTTTTTCTGCATTGTTAAGGAGATGTTGCAGAGAAACTTGTATTTGGTGTCACTCTCACAGCTACTACTCAGCTGTGCTTATCAGCTGCAAAACAAGTCCATCAAGAATTGCTCAGAGGGAAAAGCTGACAAGAAAGGAAAAGGTATATCAAAACTTGAGTGGCCATCTGATTGGCTTAGCCTCAACCACTCTTAACATACTTTATTTTATATATATATGCCTGAAACAGTGATTGTACCTCAATGCAATAAGAAAACAGGCAAGACAGAAAAATTTTCAGTTTAGACACAGAACAAATTATACTGTAAGCGTTCTTATTACATAAGACCATAGTACTCCAACACTAGTATTCAGCATACATGGCAATCAATAGCATAGACCACAAATTATAACTCTTGTTTTACAGGGTTTCTTCTGGCATTCTGTATGAATTTATATACACGGTGCAGTCCATCTTCAGTATTATTTTAAGTTTAGATGACATAACATGAATGTCATAACCACACGACCTGAACTTCATCTACCTGCACAACATTTTTAATAAGATGTGTTCCCTGCTTGAGGTGACACTTGGCAGTCCCTCTCACACATGTCTCTACCGGATCAAAGTAAGAAATACTAAGAAGTTAGGGTTCAGGATTTGGAATCATTGGAAGGACCACACCATTGCTTCACATTTACCTGACGACAAGGCGAGGAGCCAGACAGCTGCACGCCAAATCTTGCAGAGGTATTAATGAAAATAATGTGGATTAAACACATAAATTCATGGTGGAAAGACTTACTTGCTGGATCACCAATATGAATAAATGCCAAAGAAGAAGTAATCTAAATGGTTATTAGCATAATTTGAGTGCTGAGTGCTGTTCTGCTCCAGCTACAAATGTGATTGAGACATATGCTTGCTCTGATGGAGGAAATTAGCAGAGGATTACCACTTTCCCTAAGAAGATTAAACTAAGAAGAAAAAATATAATTTGCTTTCCATTGCACTGCTATACCATCTACCATTAAAAGAAAGCAGACCCCATTAAAAAGGACCATCAGTTTAATGGAAAGATTATTCTGACAGTTGCCAGCTTTACAGCCTGTTTAGTCATGTAAGTCAAGCCCACATGAGAAGCAACAGCAGAAGCTGTTGCCTTAGCTCAGACAGTAGAAATGTAAAGAATTCATAATGACATCATTAAACGAAATTAGAGATCATGAATTTGTTTTAGATTTCTGTCTTGTCAGCATCATAGCATTATCCTATGATTCCATCCCATCCCAACAGAGGAACCTATTCAAAACTGCCAGTTGTGGGAACTGAGGACATGGACAAGAACAACTGCGTTCCTCTTTACCCTAACTCTGCCCAAGCCTTCAAGACATATTACAGAGTTCAATATCTATGTGTTCTGATTGAAAGTTGAAGTACGTAGTAATAGTGGCTATAAACCAGTCCCTCTTAGTATCCTCAAATCCATACAATCATGTGCCAGTCATGGGAAAGTGCACAGGCTGCATGGTCCAAGTACACTGCTAATGAAGATAAAGGGAGTGGTACGTGCAAAAAGTCGAAGGATGTGGCAACATTAACACAATGGGCCATAACACCTTTCCTCATACATGACAAAAGACACCCTATCCACTCACACATGATTGTACAGTATTCTGTTACCAGTGGAGACAGAGAAAATGTAAGAGCTCTGCAGGTATTTTTAACTGTTTCACTAGCAGGATTTATAGTTTCCCCCCTTTCTGCAACAGCCATAGCTGAATAAAGATAAGCAGTAACCTTGTATCCAGATGTTTCTTATAACTACCTGGGTATTTTCTTGAATAGAATGGTTTGGTCTAGAAATACTGCTGATAAATCTTATACCCTGTACACAGTGTTTCCCACTGCCTCATTCAAGCTCTTCAAGACACAGGAAATAACAAACATTTGGCCCAGGAGCTCACCTGGAATTTTGGTCTGGTGAATCTGAACCCATTTCCCAGCTCTCTAAAGAGCCACAGTTTAGACACTAATTTATGATACCTATTTGTATTAGTTCCTGCACTTCTGTTTAATTGAAGCAGTCAACTGCACTTAACCTCAGTCTACAATTTAAAGCAGGCATATCTAAACCAGTTGTATTACTATTGCCATGTTAAGGAAAAGCCTCTTTACCTTGCCTTACACAGCCCACTCATTTGTAAAGCAGATAAAAGGAATCATTAGGAGGCAAATGTGCACTAAAGTTAGTGTTGGGTCAGTCCCAAACACAAACATAGGCTGCATGGAGAATGGATTCAGCAGCCCCAAGGAGAAGGACTGGAGGGTGTTTGTGGACAAGAAGCTTGACATGACTCAGCAATGTGTGCTCACAGCCCAGAAAGCTAATTTTATCCTGGGCTGCTTCAATAGAAGGGATTCTTCTCCTCTGCTCCCACGAGACCCCACCTGATGCACTGCATCCAGTTCTGGAGCCCCCAACATGAGCAGGACATAGACCAGCTGGAATGAGTCCAAAGGAGGGCTATGAAGATTTTTAGAGGACTGGAGTGCATTTCCTATGGAAACAGGCTGAGGGAATTTGGGTTGAGAAGAGCCTAGAGAAAAGAAGGCCCTGGGAAGACCTTAGAGCAGCCTTCCAGTACCTAATGGGTGCCTACAAGCAAGTTGAGCAGGGGCTTTTCACAAGGACATGTAGTGACAGGAGAAGTGACAATGACTTGAAACTGTAAGAGGATAGGTTTAGATTAGACATTAGGAATAAATTCTTTATTATGAGGGTGATGAGACACTGAAACAGGTTGACCAGAGAAATTGTGACTGTCCATCCACTGAAGTGTTCAAGGCCAGGCTGGATGGGGCTTTGAGCCACCTGATCTAGTGTAAGGTGCTTGTGCCCACAGTAGGTGGCTTGGAACTAAATAATCTATAAGGTCCCTTCCAACCCAAATCATTCTATGATTTTAGTCACAGCTCTGAAAAAGTGCTAGAAAAAACAAACCCCTAAACCCCTGCTCTATAATGGCATTGGCAGAGCGGATCCAGGAGGCGTTGTGATTCAGACACTCATGGCTGAGTCACCACTCTCCTGTGCTTCTTCACTGCTCTTGCCTGACAGTAGTTTATGGATAGTACATGTTATTTGGCAATTATTAGGCATCCCCTTTGCTTACCCTGTACCAAATTAGTTGTTCTTCCAACCGAGTGCTGACAAAGGGAATGATCTGAACATGTTGAACTTCAATATTTCTGTATTACACACAGGGAATTTTCCTTCCCTCTGAGCCTGTTTTTGGATATGTAACTCAAAACAAAAAAATGGCCAGTTGCCACTTCATAAGTTCAGTGCAGAATCACAAAAAGCAAACAAAAGGCAAGTCTTATCCCTGCCTCAGTAATGTAGATATCTAGTCGTGTTAGGCAGGTGCAAGACAAATGTTTGGTTTTAATTAATAGAATGTATCAAACAAATAGATACTTTTAAAGGTAAGTGGGGGAGATATATTTTGCATCAGGAAAATGTCCTTTTCTAAAGGATGAAAAAGAACTACCTACATTACATCCTCAAAATTGTCTTGTTTACCCATTAAATGCTTTGTCTTGTTCCAGTTTCAGCCTTTGTACAAGTGTTCAGTTCCTGTCTTACTGGTTATCTATGTTTTCTATTAACACTAATCTTTCACCTGTCAGTGTGCTGTCCATTGAATGCCAGCTGGGTTCCAGTGGCAATGCCGGCGAGCACAGGGCAGGGCCAGGGGACAGGCCAAGACAGATTGCCCTCTGACTGAGGAAGTATTCATCACCTACAGACAGCATAAATAAAAAGGCTCCTGAGAAAAGCAAATCATTTGCTAGAGGTGACATTTAGCAGCTACTTCAACCCCAGTTTTGATTTTAGCAGTCAGTTCATCCAAACACATCAGATTGTCCGTGGGAAAATCCCCATTATATCACTAAAATGAAGTTTCCTCCCCCAGACTGAAGATCCGGGTGCTGCAGGTACCCAAGACATGAAATGCTGAAGGAATGCGAATCCTCAGGACTGCTTGTTTGGGTTTAGGAAAGGAGCCGTCTATATAAACAGATGAAGATCATCACAGATCCAAGTTCTGCAAAGAAGAGGGAAACTGCAAACACAAAAATCTCTTGCATGGGTGGCCGTTTTGGACATAGTACAATGTGCAATGAGACAAGACTACATCAGGGAGATGACAATGATTTTCTTAAGGGAACTTCAATTGCTATGGTTATAAACTGAAATCTTTCAGTAACAGAAAAAAAAAAAAACCCAAATTGAAGCTACCTGGAAGATTTATAACTCTACACATTAAAAATAAACAATACTTTGTTAGCGTTCTCCTTCTCCTGATTTTTCATGCCATGAGTTTAAATTGACCACAGGTATTTGCTTCTCGATAACATCTTCTCAGAATTGCATGGTATCAACTTTTCCAGTGCCAAAACAGACTCTGACATAAGCAAACTAGATTTTGCTTTCAGAAAGGAATACCATTAGATTTACACTACTTAATAGAGCAAAAGTTAACATTTACCCAAAGGCAGCTCAGAGTAGCTAGTAAGTCTTTGCCTTTCTGATCCGATGAAATGAAACAAAAGCAATCAAGGACTCATTTTTACAACATGGAAGGCACTTTTTATAGTACTTTCAGTTTGCCAACAGGGATGCAATCCTGATCCCATGGTCATTTTATTCTTGGCGTATCTGGTTTTTTTCCAACAATCCTCCTCACCCTCCCTTGAAGGAATTCCTTGATGGGGACACAGATGTTTCAGTCCATTCAGGCTGAAGCAGTCCCTTCAGGCTGTCTAGACATTGTGACTGTGGATGCTAGATGATTTCAAGTGCAATAGTAAGTGCCATCTCTCCAGCAGGTGAACAAACCCACCCGTGACTCATCTCAGCCTGCACAGCTCACAACCTGTGAACCAGCTGGTATTCTCAGTTCTCAAGGCTCTGAGTAAAGACTACAGGGCAGAGAAACATTCAGCTTCTCCTTGCATGTTTATCAACCCAAATGTCTGAAGCAAGACTAATAATTAGAGAAAGAACAGTCATTCTCCGTGTCTGGACAGAATATCATTCCAACACGCTCCAACAGCAGCTTATATGACACAGGGGAAGCTGCCAGTCTGGATCTCAGCCAGGAGTACATCTCCTTGCCCTCTTTAAATCGACAGGGATTTGACACTGGCTGCAGCGGGAACAAGAGCAAACCCTTAGTGCTGCTGTGCTTGCAGCAGTGCTCTCCATGCCACCCGCTCTCTCTCTGCTTCCTCATTAACATCCTCTAATTGCAGTGGTTGTTCTGGGCTGCTTTACACTGCCCAAGGCAAATGAGAAAATGCCCACCTTTCCACCAGAGGGTCATCTGCATAAACAATTAATGAAGAGTGGTTGCCCTGAGCTAATGTCCTGTCTGTCAGGTTGATATAACCTAGGGCTAGTTAGATGTTCTGAACAATGATCAGTTGCTGTTAATGCTCCACTAGACTATTAAACTCCTGTTGGCAGGCTAAAGCATCAGGCAAACACAGTGGGCTTCTTTATTAAAATATTGAAAAGGCTGCATCCTGCTGTCAATAATGGTTTTGATCTCCTAAAAGAAGAAAAATACCTTGTGGCAGAAATGTAATTACAAGAGGAACACTGTACTTCCCTGGTTTAGAGCAGATGGAGAAAAGGTCAGCTATCAATTTAAGACGTAGGATAAAATATTCTCATGTAAGGATAAGAAAAGAATGAATGAAAATAAACTACACTGTATGAGAATAAATGTGTTTTCTGTTTCACTTATACTGAAAGAAGGTGCCTATACAAATTTAGAAAAAAACTTCTAACAGCCCCATTACAACATTTTAAGATGGAGGGAAAAATCACAGTTTAATGGTGGGGGTATGGAATCACCTCTAAATCTGTGTAGTGACTGGCCCAGGTAGCACAGAGAAAACAGCAATATTTGTAATAGGCAGGTGGATCCCAGAAACAGAAGGATAGACACACTAGATGAAGTGGTTGTATTTGAATCACCAGGTTAGATTTGCCTGGTGCAAATCAGAGTATGCTTTGCTTGTTGAACTAGGACAGGAAAAAGTCACCTACTATAAAATACAAATGGGATATTTTTTCCCAAATGAACCACACACTTTTGGTTTCATTCCACATAGTTTTCAAAACCTCAAACCTGTGTTTAAGCAACACCTGTCCTGTACACAGTTGCGTTTTTTGTTTCCTTTCAATACCACCTCAATTTAAAATAATGAGGTTCTTTTCTTTCTGGTAGAAAGGATATTTCTTGAACTATTATTATTAAGCCTGTCATTTTGTGTTTAAAGTATGATGTTGTTAACAGACAGAGCTGGGTCAAAGACAGGGAAACTCCTTGTGATGAAGGCTAATTGAAGAAAAAGAGTATGATTTCACTGGAACAATTCCACAAGCACCAGATATTTCAAGAATTGTCAATTAAAATAAACAGTAGTTAGTTTAGTTTGGTTCTCATTAAAACAGCTTTTAAGTGTCATTTTTCTTGACTTAATTTTTTGAAAGACCACATCACAGGAGAGAAAGAGCAATTTTTATGTTTTTCCCCTTTTCTGTGTATATGGAGAAGTCCTGTCCAGAAGTTTTCATGCTGAAATGAGGCTTCTGCCTTAGATATATCCAAGTTCATTTAAAAAAACAACTAGAAATTACCATTTTAAAAGTATTCTTAATCTTTGCTCATTAATAAACTCTTTACAGTAAAATTATTTTTATGTTCTTCTGAAATACCCATGAGATGACAAGTTTCATTTCAAAGTATTTTTAACAGATGTTCTGGGCATCTTCTACATTATCAACATGCATGTACAGCATGAGCCATGCAGAAATAATAAATTATAAATAATCTTCAGTGTTTACCATCTTTCTTTTCTTTTGTTCATGAAAATTTATCCTTCTGAGATTATAACAGAAAAATATATTAAAAACAATAAAAATTCTGTTTAAAGTTTAAAGAATGAACTAATCAGTTAATCACTGATGAATGACAGTTTAAATCTAAAAAATAAAATCATATGTTTACTTGAAGTGCTTGTTTACTTGTCTCCAACTTGTATCATATTTATTTCCTTCACTTCTCACCCAACATATTTCTTTGATGGGTCCAAATAATGGCTAAAATTCAGAAATACACCAGTGTCAAGCGCAAATGACTGGCATGCACAAAAAGGGCTGAACTTCTTTATGTCATATAAGTACAATATCACCAATAGCTATAAGCTATTAACCAATAGCTTATAGCTATATTAGCTATATAAGCCACCTATAGCTTATATTTAAGCTACAAAATCACCAAAAGTTTAAGTACAGGTAATTCTCAAGGGGAAAGAAATTAGGAAATGTGTCTACACCTTGAGGATATTAATTTCTTTCTTATTAATGGCAGCTCTGTGAGCTAAATCTAATTCAGATCTTAACATATAGCTGGACTTTATTTGTTTTGAAATAAAGTCTCTCTTTTCCCTGGTTTCAGTAGAATATGAATAGTTATTAATTGTTGTCAAAACATCAGAGTTGCAGAAGATCATTTTCCTGTTGCTTGTGTTGTGATTCAATAAGCTTGTAAGCTTTTGCTGATTTAATTTCACACGTGCCAATCACTTTCAAAATTTTGACTCAAGAAGTTAAAACCATGGTCCATCAATGCCTGCAGGCTGCTGAGGAATCAGCTTGCAGCTACTACATGGTAGATTCAGCATACAACAGACTTCTGCTTATTAAATAAACATTAATCATCACAGAAATTGTACATCCCTGAAAAGGATCTGAAAAAGTAACATATACAAAAGGATGGAAAACTCTCCTTTCTCCATTTCCAAGAATATTGTGTAAATAAGAGATTTTTTTTTCTTTAGGGATACAAACTAGAATTTAGTTTTAAGCTCTTTCTTCCAGAACATATGCTTCCTTTAAGGTGTAAAAAAGTATAAAAGGCATCCAGCTTAAAACCAGTGCTAAACATTACAAGCTTTGATCTATCATGCATTTCACTCCATCCTCCTTAACCACTGCCCAGTTTCTTCACAAACCAACAGTGAATTAGATTCAAGACTTCCTTTTACAATGCCTAATAAAATTTTTTAAAATATTCACTACTAAATCTGTCAGCAAATCCACTTTCAAAGCTATTTCCTAGCCTTCATAAATTCAAGTTTAACACTTTGAGGTAAATTTACACATAGAAAATAGTCAAAGCTATTCTACGAAATTCTAAATCTACACATAGAAGATTGAGTACATACTGCATTATGGGCACCATTTATATTTACACTGCACACTGACTTGTGTACTCCATATACTGTATTTATACCAAACATTTTAAAACTCTCATTTCAATTTCTCAGATACTAGAACTCTACATTCCAGTCTCATCAGTGCAATCCTGAGAATACAGAACTCAGATAGCTTCATTTTTAAAAGTACAGAAAAAACAACAAAAAATTCAAAACAATTGTAGCAGGGATGAATAAAATGCTTACAACGAGAACAATGTCTGAAACATTTAGTTAATCATGTTTTTCTGGCACAAATTAACAACATTCATTTGATAGTATTCTATTACTCATGATAAACCAGTGCAGTTTATAATGCTGCATCTCTCACAATTGTTTAGATCTGCTATTGTTTGGTGATGTAAGTGCCTTGTTTTGCATGTTTCTCAGCAGATGGAGGATGAATTCTGATTTTGGTAATTAGTAGATGGGTCACTGAAAATAATTTTTAGTTAGTTAATATATTAGGTTTTGAAAAATAGAGGCCTAATGAACTAATTTACATATAATTATTAATAGTCGTAATGACATTATTCTGAGTAGGCAAGTTGCATAACTCATGTACTCAGCAAATGGGTACATACAGCTCTAGTCATGAAAAGCTCTTGCTTTATTCAGTAGAGAAAGAATCACCTACGTGTAGCAAATGCCAGCTTGTCCCTTCTGAAACAGCTTTGTATTTTAAGATGCAAAAATATTTTAAAAGAGAATCTTATTCTGTCATTCTCAGATCAAAAAGCCTTGCTTTAAATGAAGCAGAAAGCTGCCAAAGGTCAGGAATCATTAGCAGAACTAAGACAGACTCTGTATTCCTGAGCTCAGCCAAGCCCAGGTCTCTCAAGCAGCACACTGCAGGATCAAGTCATAATAAGAAACCTTTGAGGTCACAGGCCATTAGTCTTGGCTCACAACAATAACTATTCAGCCATGATAAGGAAGGAAGATACATCTTTTTACTTATCCATTTTCATTCCTTCCTCTATCTTTTCTTTCCTTCAACTCTACTTTGTCCAAGACAGACTGCTGTGCTTTTCCCCCTCTGCTAAACTCACCTCCGGGAGGAAGGGGAAGAGGGAGAGGGTGAGGGGGGAACCAAAACAACAAAGCAAAAATCTGCAAATAATCCATAACTTACCAAAGCAGCATTGCACGTTATTCCAGAGCTGTGAACTATATAGGAAATGACAAAGAATCAGTTGTTCATCATTTATTGTTGCATCAGTTCCTCACTGCTTAATGAAGGTCGGGGTAATTTAGACCTGTTAAAGCTGCTCTAAATTTTTCTTTTGGACCTGGATCATTCTTTATAGTACTTAGGACTATAGCAAGAGGTCACCTTTTTCCTCAGTCATTTGGGGTACTATGGGTCTAACACAGCTGAGGATCTTGAAGAAAATCTCTAGGAAGGGTCAAGGAACTCTAAGCATCAATAGAGGAAAAGAAATTCAGAGGTGATCAGAGAGCAGGAAAGTCTCTGAATCAGGGTGGTGGTTTTGCCTGTTTTAAAGATGGGTTTCGTTTCTGACAACCAGAAAATGTCCTTCAGTTTGGGTTATTTCTCAGGGTCTAATTAAATTATCCTGGGTGTCTTTCTCTCTGTAATGCTCATCAGGAGGCTGACAGATTTGTTTCCTGCATCTCAGGAAAAATTGCATGCATATGTCAGTGGACAAATCACAGTCTTCAGTCATGGTTTCTAGCAGTATAATATAAATAAATAAAATCACGTAACTGTTTTCTGTGAGATCTCTCTCTTTGGTCCCTCTCATATTTACAGATTCCTCACTGGGCATGAGGCCTATGCAAATGTAAAAAGTGATTTTAGGGATACAAAGTGCATCCTGCTTGCTCTGAGGTTTTCAGACTGTCTTGAACAGATTATTCATGATTGTATGAAAGCCAAGAGAACAATATGGAAAGCAGATTGGCTATGCACCTACGGCCCAATGCCAACTTGGCTCTGTGTTTAGAGGCTGACATCATTTCTTGAAAAAGCTGGAGCTACAAGTCAGTGTAGCTTGAAAAGAGGACACTCCATGAAGTTGTAGGCAGATCACATCATAGCATGTTTAGGTGTCATAGCATATTATTAAATACCTATGATCTGGAGGTGTGAGGAGTTTACATTCAAACCATTGATATTACTTTGGCATCAAATGTATTCTGTGCTAGACAGTTGGTATTAACTCAAAGTCTAAAGCACCCATATAGAGAAGTCAGACGGAATGCAGAAAACAAACACAGCTACAGAAAACAGTTCCTACGTGGAAAATGCTTTTTAAAATTAAAACCACAGAGATTTAGGATCTCTACATATTCATATTTTTCCCCAAAATTCATTTTTCCAAGGAGCAAAAGTGAAGTTAAAACCCTGGACACTAGAAGTATTCCTATAGTTAAACAGCTGGCAACGGCTGCAATGTATTTTGAGAAACATTCAAGATCACACAAGAGTATGCCATTTCCCCCCCTCTTTAAAAAACTAAAAAGAAATAAGAGAAAGGAAGAGTGAGCGAAGAAGCAAGCTGTGAATTGAACACTCTGAAGCTGTTGTAGATATAATTTGTGAGTGTTAGGGAATCAGCCTGATGAAAATGATCATTATGGGATGCCAGAACTTCAGGAATTCAGAGGAACCTTGGGGATGCTTTTAGATCCCAGGCTCCAAGATGCCATTGCTACCAAAACCTGAGGATGACCTTGAATGTTCATAGATAAACTGAGAGATAAGGTTCCTACACAGCCTGCCTACAGTGATTTTCTAGAGTCATAGAATTGCTTAGGTTGAAAAAAGAACTCTAAGGTCATTGAACTCAACTGCAAATTTAACACTGCCAAGTCCACCACGAAACCATGTCCCCAGGTGCCACACGTCTGTTAAATACCAACAGGCATGGTGACCCAACCACTTCCCTGGCAGCCTGTTCAAATGCTTGGCAACCCTTTCAGGGAAGACATTTTTTCTTGTATCCAATCTAAAGCTCCCTTGGCACAACCTGAGGTTGTTTCTTCTCATCATGTAACCTGGGAGAAAAGACTGACCCCCACCTGGCTACAGCCTTACTTCAGGGGCTTGTAGAGAGCAATAAAATCCCCCCGAGCCTCCTTTTCTCCTGACTAAACATGCCTAGCTGCCTCAGCCTCTCCTTATCAGCCTTGTGCTCCAGACCCTTCACCAGCTCCTTTGGCCTTCTCTGGACACGCTCCAGCACCTCAAATGTCTCTCTTGTAGAGAAGGGCCCAAAACTGAGCACAGTGTTTAAGGTGTGGCCTCACCTGTACTTGTGCCAAGTACAGATGGACAGTCACTGCCCTGGTCCTGCAGGCCACACTATTGCTGACACAGGCCAGGATGCCATTGACCTTTGTGGCCACCTGGGCACATGCTGGCTCGTTTCCAGCCAGCTGTCAACCAGCAGGCCTGATCCTTTTCCACCAGGCAGCTTTCCAGCCACAACTGTTAGTGAGAATCCATAAAAGAACAACTAGTTCACGTAACCAAAGAACATCAGCCTATACTTAGTAATAGAATGACGAAGACATTGACCTAATTGAGCAATCAACTAACTTATGCCAGGAAAAGCCAAAGATTCTTAGGACTTGGATTTCTCTTCTCATTTTTAATGTTTCATTCACCTTTCACGGGTAGGATGACGGGCTAAGCACTGGTCTGCCACGAGCTGAAGCTCTCAACTACTAAATTCCATAACAAGACTCCTGTTGGATCAAGTTTCCACTATCAAACTGAAATGACACATCACTTTTTGACCTGTCCTTGTCTTTGCTCTGAGGAGAAAAAAACCTCTTCTGCTTACCCACAATTTCTGTACTGCAATGAAACTGAAAGTAATGTTATTACAAATGTTATTAAAACAAGAATGTGTGAATGTTGCCTACGTAGTAGCTCTCTAAGCAATTATTTTGACTCCACTTTTTCTCATGGGATCAGTACTAAGCTGGAACAAGCGCTAATTTCAGCAGATCAGTCTGCAATGCCACCCATAGGTACTGCACTGATTTCTTGCGTCCTGCACTAAACTGTGTGCTAGGACTTTTGGGGCAGATATGACAGTGCCATAATGACTTGAACTACCACATGAATCCTCTCCTAGCCTGTTGAAGGAGAATTTGACCGCAAGAATGGGTATAAATAATCTTGAAACAGCATCTCTTTTGCACAAAACACTTCCATGTGCAGACATTTCAGGTTTCAGTTCTGTTACCTTTTTTTTGGTGGGAAGGTGCAGTTGCAGTCCAGACCAATGAAGGAAATCAATTATTAGCACAGAGGCAGGGAGGGATAGAAGAAGGGAAGAAAAATTCACAGTGATTTTCTCCAGTGGCTGGATAATAAGAGAAAATAGAGAAAACATCTCTTCTGCAGAGATCCCACATGCTTGCATGAAGAGGTAAGTGGGGAGAATGTTTACAGAGGTGCTGATAGATTTGACAATGATTTATCCTGGGATTGCACAGCAAACAGAAGAGTACCTAGACTGCCTTATCTCAGGCCAACTAGCAACAAAGTCAGATCTTGTGAGAAAGGTCCCATTTTGGAGGTCTGAGAGAAATATGGTGGTGCAGACTCAGCTATACAAGAGAGTGAGCCATCTGACCTCATTCCTGTCAAGGCACGTGAAAGCAAGAAGCATTAATAGATTTCTACACATTTGCAATACTGTTTCTGAATCAGTCAACATCAGCAGTCAACATCCACAGACATACTAATCAGACAGGAAACACTGAGCAAAAAAGAATGAACAGAGCACTAAGGACCTTAGCTGCAAGGAGGGTTCCCTCCAAAGTACAAGTAGATGGGTTGTTTTGTAAAAACTGCAAATAATTTCTATCCAGCACTCCAAATTGTGTATATTAAAATGCATATCAAAACTACAAAAATCACAAGTACTTTAGTTCCCTTTTTTTAAAAAAATGTGAGATCCTATTGTGAGTCATATCAGAATTCTCAGTAAATACAAATTATATGCAATTTTCAAATAATCCAAATTTCCCAAATGCCTAAAAAAGGCATTTATATGACAGGAAATAAAGTAGTAAATGCCATCTGATACTTACTTTAGCTGTGACTGGCAACAGAAATGCGCACACATGAGCACATGCACACCTCTCAACTTTCCACCTCAGAATTTATTTTAGGTTCTATGTAAGACGTAGGCCTGTGTAACATATAAACAGCTGTGTTTCAGCAATATTTATGGTGAGGCTTTTATTTAAACTAAAATGATCTATCAAGATCCATGTCACAGTTAATACAACAAGAGAAACAAGAAGTACTGTTCTCAATTTATGACAAATACGTATTTGTGAGTTGATACATGTTTCCCCAATAAACAACAGAACTGTGTTTCCTTTCAAGCTGGATACAAACCTCAAATCTACTTAGACATAGCTGTTAGGGTAACTGACTGTGCTTGCTTCAAAAAAAAAAATAATGAAGAAATTGAGTAAAACACATGCATCAAGTTGGAGACATCATGCAACATCATGCCCTAGTACAGAAAAGCAAAAAATCATTCCAGAGGGAAATCATTGCAGATTCCACCAATAAGGAAATTTTGACCCTGAAGCTGCTCTTCTAGTACTTTTAAAAGGGATAAGCATATCGCAACCTGTCTGTTGCCATCTTGCACTTTGAACCTACGGGGAATTAAATTGTTTGATTTTCTGTACGTTCAGAAAGCTGTTGTGTAGCTGCAGCTAAATAGAAGTCTGAATAAATAAATTTCTGAGTCATCAATCAACCTCTCATTTACTCATTTAGTGGGAGGGTGAATGTCTTTTATGAGTCTGATGGAGCAGCGCGGAGGTTAAGAACACGCTCCATCTGTTTGTTCACTGCTCAGCAGCGCTCCCCGCTTCCCAGAGCAGGGAAGGGAGGAGATTCCTGCCCAGAGCAAGGAGGGAGTGTGCCAGATTTCCGCTAGCATGGCTCCGTTTGACCTCTCGCATCCCCGCTCTCACAGCCTCCGAGTGGTGGCTGCCAATCACACCGAGCTGCAGAGTGGGTTTGCCACAGTCCATAATATCAGCATATTTCAAATGGCAGGTGGAGACATTTCTTTGTCAGCACAACGAGCTGTGCGGGTTCTGGTATGAGCAGAAGCGATATAACACGCCTCCCTGTAAACTGCAACTCACAGGAAGCAATCAAACCCTCAGGACCAGATTCTCATCTCCCTGAAATGAACCACTTTCCCTAAAAATGAACAGGCTTACTGAAGCTAACAACACATTTTATGGATTACACTGAGAGCAAGCATAGATTCGAACGTGCTAATCCGCATTTGAATTTAGGAATTTGTGCTGGCTTTGATTGCATGGAGGCAGAAGATGACCTCTTACCACTTACATTAGGTATCAGTATCTCAAAACCAGCAATGAAAAACAAGTGTCGTAATTGACTTCTTAGGAAAGGGAATTTTCAGAAAAGATTAAAGGAAAGAAAGGCATCCATCTGTCAGACGTAGGCTTCTCATCTCTTGAAAGACTTGAGAGAAGAAATAAAACGATGAACTGAAAGGGAAAGGAAGCACAGAGAATAAGGTGAAGCCTTCCTTCACTACTGCTTAGTGTAGCTTCTTTGAAACCAGAGCATCTGTGTTGGTGTGCAGCACTTGAAAGGGCCAGAGCAGGATAAAGGGGAAAACAACCCAATAATGGTTCAATGGATGTCCTGAGATAATAGATGTTTCTGTGCCTTTTTCACTGACCAAAAGACAAGATTGCATGTTTTAATGGTCTTTAAATCTACTGAAGATTGCAAATAACAACAAAATATTTTCTATGTTCTTTGACCAGTAGGGCACCGCAGAGTGTCTACCTACAACACTCAGATGCATGAGACCAGCTACAAATGCCTTTATAGTTTCAAATGATTAATTAAGCTTGGACAAGTGGTACCTAGATCATTCAGGATCCCGCTACTATACGGTACTGCATCCTTTTCTCTGTATGAAACTAATACAAAAATGTGAAGTTAGTAAATCACCAGAAAAACCCCACATCAACTTACAATTCCAGTATGTTAAATGTTTGCAATACCAACCAGCTTGGTAAAACCTTCCCTTGCAAAATGACTAGGTACAGCAATTGGCTAAAGCAAAGGGAAAATTAGTTTTTATCCATATGCACTATAGCTATCAGGATCCAACTCTTATGTCCAGAAAAGTTGCTTGAAATCTCTGTCTCCACTTTCTGGTCTTGAAGTCCTTTGACAAACTATTTCAAGGATAAGAAGACTTAGGGGGAAGAGTGGTAACATCTAGCAGAATATAGCCTCAGACATAGAGCTTTTGTATAGCATAATGATATAGAGATACAGTAAAGTGCCAATCAAATAAGAAATTATGAGGCCCTGATTTTAAAATCATTCAACATATAATTAATTCTTGTATTTGTATATTAAATAGGAAATATAAATATATTTAGAAATTACGTTTATACTCCCATTATATAAAGATTAATAATCTGTTTTCAACCAGTATGTGAAATGTTAATTGGGAAAATGTGTGAAAGTAAAGATCTGGTTTCTAAAGGAATTTTGGAAAGTGGGGGACCATTGGGTTTTAAGGAGAGAAAACTACTCCATTTTCTACAACAGTTTCGTGATTTTTCAAATAGGCAAGTGAAATATACATCTAGATTCACTTCAAATGTATACTGACATTTTCTCTCACCCAACAGATTTGGTTTTTGAAAAGGATAATGGACCTATAATACTATATGTAATATATTCCTTGATATAACTCAGTCATATATGTGGGAGTTGTAAAAATTACTTCCAATATCTTTTTAACAAATAATTTTGCATCCTTTATTTTAGATTGTGCTATCAGAGACAAATGTCTTCATATGGATTTTCTCTGAATAGTAAGCTATACAAAAAAATTCTCATCAAAAAATTTAACTACATTTAATTAACTACATTTAAGAGAGAACACTGAAAAAAGGCCAGATTTGCCTGTCTAGATAAAAATCTGGAGGACAAAACAGTATAGTGCCTTCCTCATACTGATTGCCCTGAGGTCCCCGGGGATTTCAGAAAGTTGACACATAACTGCATTCCCATGTACCCTACAATGAATACAATGTCAAATTGGTTCTGTCAAACAAATCTGACATGAATTGCTCAGAAGTGAGGTCACAAAGCTTCCTAGATACAACTTTTTCATTGAGATATCCACTGTATTTTAGACAATGTAGAACAATGAGCTGAATCATCATGGATGATCCTACTGGAACACTTATTCTGCTAAAAGACGAGAAGTTGTATCATGCATGCAGCTGATGTTATCAGTCTCAGTGTCAGAAAGCATGGAATTAAAAGAAAATGTTTCTTTTAGAATGAGATATACCATGCAGATTGACATATGAGTCATCAGGATCAGGACTACAGAAGAAGAAAAACCAGAATTTGATAGATCTATGGTAATACACAGATTTTATTTAGAAACAGTAACAACAATAAGAGTTGAATCAAAGAGTAGCAGATCACCAGGTTTTTAGAACTGAATTTTTGGCCCCACTCAGGTCGTAGCAAAATTTTCATTAACTTTCACGTTATCAGGATTTCACCCAATATTAACAAAGGAAAGACAGCAACTTCCATTTATGAAAACCTCTTATCTCTTGCCCCTGTTCCTGTCAGTAACTCCTCTCTGATGCCTAACATATAAAGTGTAAATGGGAAAATAACATGATATAGCAGTTAATTTTTCATTTTGTTTGTGTAATAAGTGACTGACACTTCTATTTCCCTTTTTTGTCCTCAATTACAAGCTATTTGATGATCTATTTTTAGCTTAACTACCAAGTTGAAGCTTGAGACTGTGGACTTAGGCGATACCATGGGGGAATCTAAAAAAAACCAAAAAAAATCGTGGAAACTGTGGCAGGCATGCTCTGGCTGTGCTCTAAGAGCAGTTTCCTGCATGTACAGGCATGACTGCCATTATTTCTTTTAATCCTTAGCCTTTACCTCAGAGCATCTGGAATTAATACATAATGGTTAGTCTTAGCTCCTAGTATTTTTTGTAGGCTGGTTTGATCTTTCCTCACCACAATTTTAAACTCCAAAGTTATGTCTTCATTTCTGAGTTAGTTCACACCAGTTAGTATAGATCAAGGTGAAGGCAGATACATGTGACATAAATCTTAAGCAGCACAAGGCAGCCAGATGACCACACAAAAAATCAGATATGTGTGAAGAGTATAAATACGTCAGGATCTGCTGAGCTTTAGCCTAGGCTTGTATTAAAAACCCTCAGCTCACAGCTGAAGGGGTATTTGTGTGGATTTCTGATATGGATGGTCTTTAGTGAGTGACAGTGTTTGAGATATAACTTGAGTTATGTGCCTTAGGCTCACTGGTCCCATACATTATTTGCCTATGATGACAAAAACAAAGGCATGTCTGGGCATTTTCCCTCTGTGAGACTGGGGATTGGAGATACTTCTTCCTCTTATGTCTCACCTGGGTCCAGAAGACATCCCAGTCTGCCTCTGCTGCCTTCCATCTCAAGGCATAAAGATACTTCTCCTTCAATTTGATATCATGAGCTATAGTGCTCGTTTACAACCAAAATTTATGTTCCCTCATTATTGTAATTGTTCAGCTCAGCACTGTAATTTGAAATCTGCAGCTTCTGATAATAAAAGCACTGAAGTATGGAACTTGCTGTCACATCCTTTACACTGCAGTCTAGATGCACACCAGATCACATCAGGGATCTGGCAGTTGCCATGCCTTAGCTGTCTTCTGATCCATCTGTCTTAGTCGCCTCCCATGGAAACTGGGGAGAAAGAGCACCAGGGAGGGAAAATGCTTGTGTGCTGTGCTCAAGGTGCCATGCTAGCACAAAATATTGATGCAGATGGAGCACTAACATGAACCTGACAGCTGGATAATTCACCCAGCAGCTTTGGGAACCTTACAGAATCACAAAACCAGCTGCCTTTCTTTTTTCCCCCTCCAGGAATTACCAGATTGTGGACAGCTAAATGTAGAACTGAGCCATGTTGATTTTGAGGACATTTTCTTTTGACTTTCTGGGACTGCCTAGTTTGGATTATCTATTTTCAACCCAAATTTTCATTTCAACTTCCATTTCATTTGGTACATCACATGAAAAAAAATTGGGAAAAAAGCATTGCACAAGCTCCTCTCTATACAGCTCCCCTTCTAAAATTTCATTTCATTAGCTTCTCACCACTTTTTGCATCCACTCTCTCTGTGAATTTAAAGGGGAGAAGACAAAAATAAGCTCACAAAATATACATTTGGATATAAAACCAACTAGTTCCCACCCATCTCTTCTTAAAAAGAGACCGCAGATACGTTATTGCATAAGAGACCCTCACATCATTTTTCAATTTTCTCTAACTCAGTTTTCAGTGTGGGGGCTTTTTTTTTTCTGTGCGTTTTTGGGTTCCCTGACTGAAACATGTCACACGTCGTAAACCCCAGTGCCATGTGCCTGAGGTTTGACAGGCTTTGCAATGTTGTAGGTTTCACTTCTTTTTGACATCCTAGAAATCCTTGCTGATGGTGACAGGAAAGGCCAGAGTGGAATATGAAAAGCAGCTGGGACCACTCTGGAGTAAGGAATCACTGAAGGCTTGTCCAGGCTCACCGATTTTGGTTTCACATTGAGGCAAGCCTTTGATCAACTCGTGGCTGTAATTTTCAAAAGAACATATGCATTTTTATTCAGGCTTTTATTTTATTGTCAGATCTTTGGTATTTAAATTCCTCCCTGATTTTCTGGTCTCTGGTAAGGAGGGAACAGGCCAAGAGAAAAGAAAGCTGACCTGCTTCACTAGATACTTTGCTATGTTGTTGCAGATAGGATGGCAGGACTGGTGCCAGTGGTTTAAGGAGCCAGCTTTATTTAGTATCCAGTCTACTGTATCATTCAGACAGTAATTTGAGCTTCTTCAAGACACCTGCCCCGAGTCCTGTTGGACTCAAATGTCAGCAAGCAGGGACAGAGAATAAATGCCTCCCCAGTTTCTCTATTTGGTGAGCTATTCTTCAACTCCCTTCTTGCTTTTCAGGTCATACAGGTCTATTCCTTGAAGCCAGGAAGGGTCTTGGACAAAGGAATATACACAATAAAAGATTGCAAGTTGGAAAGACAAATATCTTCAGGGGCCTGAGTAAGGAATTGTGCAGCAAACACTAAAGGAAAGCTAGAATGATGCTGGCAGCACTGCTGTCTCTGACAGACCACTGCAAACCAATGAGTCATGGGGAGTAAGTGTGCAACTCACAGTCTGAACTGCTCCCGCAAATAACACACAAAAAAATCAAAACCTTTTCCCTGCACCTTGGATGTAGAGAAGTAAACAGTGAAAGCATGAAGTAATGGACCTGGCAGTACACTCTAAATGGCAAGGCTGTTTCAAAGGGGATGCATGATCTAAAAAATCAGCAAGAAGAAAATGAAGTTCAATTCCTCCACAAAAGTAAAGAAGTAAAGCAAGTCTAGATCAGTCACTGTTAACCTCGCTGAGAAGAGCAGCTCAATAACAGGGAACAGTGTGGACAGGACCTCTGACCTTGTACAACAGGCCAAGTGCCTGTCTCTCTGTCCAAAAGAATTATAATCTCACTTAAAGCTGGTGAAAAATTTCTGCTGATTCATAAAGAGACACTTTCTAATTCTGCTGGCATAAAAGATGAGCTCCTGACTTAAATATTGCAAAGGAAGCTTACGGTTAGTCCAGGTTGTCAGCAGTCCCCCAGGAAACACACCTTATAGCCACAAGTTCTTCAATAGGAACCACATCAAAAATGTTCAAGAGTGTGTTGCATTGATCCCTGGAAATAAGCTCAATATTGGAGTCATATGTGTGAATTTCCTCATGGACTCAGAGCCAAGAAGGGGAGGAACAGTCAGAGAAAAAGGGATTACCCTCTGTCCAATGCAGCAGGGACTCACCAGTAGGTGAGGCTCCTGCCACTGTTCCCAAACTACCTTTTTCAACAGTCTGAGAGCTGTTTTGCCTCTTTGGTATGACATGAAATCCTTCCACAGGAAAGAAAATATATAATACACTTAGAATAGTATTATCATTAAAGAATTAAAGGGAAAAGTACCTTTCAATTCTGGATACAAAGTAGTGCTCCTGGGTAATGATAGGGAAACACTATAAAAATGGTTGTTTGAGGCACCAGACTTCTGCATAGCACAAAGCTGTAACGCAGTTTTACCCCATGATTGCTCAACAAGAATAAAGGGAAGAAGTAGTATCAGAAAATTAAACAGATCCCTTCCTCAAGAAAACACTTTCTCTAGGTGGACTTTCAGTTGTGAAAATCCTCTATGGCATAATTTGGCATAAACACTGATGCTGTCCTGCTTTCAAGCACCAAATGAGAATTTACTTATGTTTTTCTGCACCATTACATCCTGAGAATTACCTGAACACAATGTATTGGTTTGGATCAATATTTCACTTTACATCCATGAGAGTTACAATACTGTTTAGGAGAGCTGTAGTTCCTGGATTCACATGCTCCTGTTGATTTACTTTCTTGGCAAACTACACCTTGCCCAATTAATTAATATTTCAGTAGACGTTTGGCTCCCTATTATGTGACTAGTTTTAAGATACAGACACTTCCTAAAGATTTGAGATGATCTCTGCTCTCCATCTCTTCACACTATAATGAAAGAGGTAGTGTGGAAATTATTCAATAAGCTCCTCTATCCTTCCAAAATCCTACACATGGAATAAATTACTGCAGAGGAAAGGTACCTCGTGGCCCAAAGACTACCTATAGTCGGACATTATGACAGTGCTTTTGAATAGGTCATTCCAGCAAAAAGCAAAACATACTCTAGCAGAGGAAATCTTCCCTTCCCTTGCAATAAGCAGGACAACATATTAGAAACACAAACTTTAAATTGGTGCTTTTTTCTCTTTCTTTCTGAAAGGTTCGGTGTTCCTCTTTGGGGTTTTTTTTATTGCTTCCTACACTAAAAATATGTCTCTAAATGATGCTGGAGCCTTTTTATATGAGGTCTTCATTGCAAAACTGTTCAATTCTCCCCTCATTAATTAAAATGGCAGTTATAACTCCTATTACTTCCTAATCCACATATTCATCCCTCACCCTTAAGGAATGCTCCTCTTTGTTTCTTCCCAGCTGCCATTCTTGTCTGTGTTCTTTTCCTGGGCTGGAGGCCATTAAGGCCATCAAGCTCACCCAGTAGACTCAGTTTTTGCATTAATTTTATCCTCCTTCAAATACCGTCCATAGGCGAAGTAACTTCTGTAGTTTGAGATGGCCATCTTTGGAGGGAAAGATATGGAGGGAAAGATATGGTTTCAGTTTATATTATTGTATGACTTACCAACAAAAGCAAGCAACAATCAAGGGCTTTGACTTCTTTCCATCTTATATAGCCTTTGTTTAGAAGAGAGGTATACTCCAACACAGTGAGAGGAATTGCCTAAGGCCCTAACATATCTCGTAAGTAGTAGATTTTGTGTATGAGAAGTGGCAAGGGTGACTAACATTGGAAGCACTGTTAAATGTAAGCAATTATGAATGTAATAAAAAGTCCCCCTGGGGCCTTTTGGGGGAGTTAGCAATAAATACAGCAGACATTAGCAGCTATCAGTAGACTCAGATTTCTGTAGCTGTAGACTGCTGGATATCATATTTTAGTTCTTAATCCCGCTTTGCCAAAGAGTTGGAAGTAATGGGCAGATGCCACCAGACATCCCTACTCACACTTTTGAAACTCCTCACTGTTGCCTTTCTTTTCTGCCACCTAGTTGACACAGGTAAAGAAGAAACTCCAAATTTCTTCCTTTAGGGAATTGTGTGATTGGCCAGTTTCAGATGGCCACCATCAAACTTAGGTAAATTCCTCTTCTCTTGCTGTGGTTAGGAGGATGGCTGTTGCAGTGTAGCTCTAGCCCTGCACCTGGGTGCACACATTAAGCAGAAGGAAATATGCTGGACACCACACAAAATAATCCTCATATTGTCCTTCCTAGGTAAGACACATTTCAGGCAGCATCACCAACATCTTTCACATTATCAGTGCCACATAACAGACCTCTCTGTATTGCCATGAAAATAGTATCATGGTTTCTGTTTGACATTCAGAGCTCCCATCAGTCTTGGTGTTTGCAGCCTCTACTTGATTTGTACCACCATTGCTTTGCCTTTCCTTCCTACAGGTCCTATTTTGTAAGATGTTAGCTACACAAAGAACCTCTTTCCACTAAGATTTCTGCTATTTCAGTTTTCTGACTGCTTAGGCTGGCAGAATACCTCCTACAATATGTACCACATGAACGCAATGCTGAGGAGCCTCTCTGTAGGGTATGCAATAAGCTATCTGCTCCCCACAGATCAGCAGTTCAGATTCAGGCTGTAAGATCAGGGCAACCCAACTCACATGACCATTCCCTATAACCTAGATGGTTTTAGAAATCTAATAACCATTATGCCTGCAGCCACCTCCTTTCTTATCTTGTGATTTTAACTGTGGCTGGCTTAACATCACACACTACTCCAATTAATTAAACCTTCTGCATAGAGATATAACATCATCAATGCAAATGCCACCATAAATCAGTTCACCAAACACAACTGAAGAAATTCAAAGTAGAAAGTTGGAAAAACCTTTACAAGTGATCCATAACATTACACATCTCCTCGGTACTACTGTAGACCTCATGTGTTTGAAATTTGCTCTTTCAAACTCCAGAAAAGAAAAGGTTTTTTTCATGGGCTAAGCAGCAGCAAGAAAGTTACTCATGGCAAAAAAAATAAGTGAAATGGAAACTAGAAGAGAAAAAGCAGTTCTCAAAATCAGGGCAAAGAAAGGAAAGTGTTAAAAGATTATGCAGTTTATTAATGAGTAACATAATTTTACCTCAGTCTCTTGTGTCTCACAGCTTTGCAAATGCATGGGCATGAACAAGTCAGGGAGCAGTAGCACTTTTATTTCTGCTTGTGAAGCTGTCACCTCCAGGTAAGTGAAAGGGACAAACACCTGGGCACAGGTACTTGTGCTAATAATGCCACCAAAAGATTTACAAAACCTGGTTACCAGGCAACCATTTATGACAACAATCTAAATAGCATCCTCTTGCTACTCAGATCTGAGAAGAGCCAGCCCACACTGGTGGTGTCAGGCCACTCGGGAGAGCTTGGCCGCTGCCACAAATGGGTTTGCAGCAACCACCCTCTGCTTTTTCTGAAGTTGCCTGCTCTTAAGCTGTAAATTGTGTATGTTAAGAAGGCAGCTATCAGAAAATGTGGATCACAGTGCATTAACTAACTAGGTGAATGTTTAAGGGGGCTTCTGGACCTCTTCCCATTACCTTGATATTTATTTAATGGATTAGGCACTCTCACACAATAGTGATAAGTGGCATTTATGGAAATGAGAGAGAAATAGTGCTCCAACTGGGCTGGTAGGAAGCAAATGGGCAATCCTATAATGCTTTTGAGAGCAGTGCTCCTCAAGCTAGTGCTTTATCAAAAATAATTTTCTTTTTCTCCTGATAATTTTATTATTAAAAAAAAGTTTCTATTTTGGCAACTTTGTTTGTTTGTTTCTTTGGGTTTTGTTTTTTTTTTTTTCTTTTACTTTCCAATGATAGAACACAATAGAGATGCATACCTCCAGAGATTTATGCACACAATACATTTTTAAGTATTGGCTTAAGATTTTAAGGATACCACAAGGGGCAGAGTTCAGGCTACAAAATACTGGACAGCATATCAGCCTCTCCTCGTAACAACCGCAGCAGCAGAAAAACTGCATTAATCCCACACTCCATGAAGCTTCAAAGCATCCAACTAGATGTGCTGTTTCTAAGTCTTTTTCATCTTCTGACCCGACCACATGCCGAGTATTTGGCACTGTGTACGAGGGGAACATGGAGAGGAGACAGAGATAGAGGCTTCCCAGGTCTGCCACCACCCTGAGTGGTGACAGTCCAAAGAAATATGCCCAGAACTTTTTTTTATTTTTTCTGTTATGAGGAGGATATAATCTCAGGGATGCAAAATTAGCTTTAGAAGATTTCTTACAAAACTAATTAGACAGCTAGATCTGTGTGGCTTCAAACGCTTTTGAGAGCTTTATTCACCCCCTCCTTCATTTCACCTTATTTAAAATTAACTTACATTCTCACCTATACTTAAGCAGAAACCGTTGCCATGGTAACACTGGAGGTCGTCTAAATCCAGCATATGATGTAAGCAACACAAACGAGTCCCTACAGAAAGAGGAACTGGCACCACACACAGTTCTGCAAGGATTTCATATGGGGGGAGCAGAGGTGGGAGCAGCCCCTGCTGCCACCCTAGGATGCACCACAGCTCTCGATCGCAAGGCACCCCTCATCTTTCTCCCTTCTTCAGGCATGCAAGGAGCTGAAAACAGAGACACCAAAGCTCTGTAATGAGCTGGGACAAGTATGCCCTCAGAGTTGACCCCAGCACTGATGTGTCTGAAAATCTCAGCAGAAGCACGAGGGCTGTTAGTTTGCTGGCAGCGTGAGGTGAAAGAGGGAGTGTGGTTCACATCATCTTCCCCCATCTCTGCATTTACTGCCCAGTCACTCTGTTTGAAATGCCTGGCCCCTCCCCATGACTCCCCCACTGCTGATGTCCCACTGCCAGCTTGCTGGCTCTCCATGGGCAGAGCTGTGACTCAGGGGCCAAGGCAGCACCATCGTGCCTCACACAGGGTTGGTCATACCAAGAACCAGAGGTACTATCAGGTTGAAGCAGGGTTTGTTATCATCACTTATGATCCCATGGTTTTGATGTTTGTGGGATGTACCAAATTGCCAGCCCTCTTGGCTGAAATACCCAAGTCACCCACATAGGAGCTGTAGTACTGGTCCATTCACTTCCTACACTCCTCCTGACTCTGCCTGTACCCCTTGGCCCTGAAATGCAGGGTAAGAGGAGGCTCAGTGTTCACAATTACCTCCACCATTTCTTTTTTTGCTCAGTTCATTACTGCTTTCATGTAATGAAAAACTATTCATAAGACTGGAGTGAGACCTCCACATCATTTTCCACAGACCACTTAGCTGCTATCAGAATAGCAACAATTGCTGATTTGGGCTGGAGCTGAAACAAAGAGACCATTCGTTCACTTATTGCCCAATGCATCTGATGAAAATTATTCCACATGGCGCCCTCACAGACAGAAATCCTTTTTAAAACACTTATTTCCCTTCCATCTATGTGACTTGCCGATGTATTCACAGGCTTTCTAGGATTTTAATTCTCCTCCCTGACTCTCTGAATCCCAGGTTTCGTGGAATTTCTGAGTGTTCATAAATCCCTACAAAAGGTTGATTTAACCATGGAAACAAGATTGGATTTGAAAAGAGGGAATTTAAATAATAGATACTAACTTGCCATTTTATCCTACAAAATAAGGTGAGGTTTTTACAGCTGACAGGGCCAAACTAAAGGCTGCCTTTTTCTGTCCTTTTCCTCTTCATATAGAGAAATCTTACAGGCTGCTACATCAACAGTCCCAGAGTTTACAGTGGCTCTTTTTATGACAAGGGTGTCAGAATCTAGCATAGGAATTTAAGGAGGGCAGAAACTATTTTTGGAAAACTGTCATTTGATCTTCTTGGACTATTTCTATCCGAGTATTGTGAGGATACATATAGCAACATATAGCCTTTTTGTCAAGAGCTCCTCTGCTTCCTATGTTGAAAATTTGCTGGTAGTTTTGGTTAAGCAAATAATCAAGGAATGGACTAAATAAAGCATTGTTGTTGACATTTAAATAAATGAATAAAATGAAGAAGAGCAACAACAGAAAAGAAAAGCCTACTAATGATGACTTTCCAGCTTTTCCAGCTCTCATTTCAACTGTGGTTGCCTTCTCCAGATATTTTTAAAACCCATATAGAGGCACATATTGGACCAGATATTCTCCTACTTGTGATCTCTGGAGATTTCAGCTCTGTGGAAGCTCAAAAAACTTACTGCTTCTGCTCACCTCCTGTTAGCTTGGCAAAATAATCATACCAGAACTATTTTTTCACTTAAAATTCCAGTATTTTTTATCTAGCTAAGCAATTAGTGAAAATGTACAGTAGTTAATGTTCACCTTCTAAATTTCAAAGTTTATTCTTAAAATTCCTACCTCCCTATCCACACATGAACCTTCCAGCAGAAGCAGGCTTCTGCTGGTAGCTGACCTTGATTCATAGTGGAGTAAGTTAGACACGGTGACTTTTGAAATTGTTCCCTACTGTGCATGGTAGGAGGCAGTGATGGGCATAGTCAGACACATGGTTTCCAGTTCTCCACTGTCCTAAAGCTTACATAATTTTATTAAAACCAGCAGAAATCAAATAAAAATTGGACCAAAGCAGAATGTCACACCTTTCCAACTACTTTATCCTGGTGTGAGTGACTGCATGATATGCCAGTCAATGGGAAATAAGCTTTACATTTTTTACATTTTAAGAGAAGGTTTAAGCAATCCTCTGGGCTCCTGTTGAAATGGCCCACATAGGAGCAGAGAAGGAGAATGAAACTTTCTGCCTGTGACCCAGGGCTTGCTATTTATTTATTCTAGCTTCTTTTTTCAGACTTCACCAATATTGTCTATCCAGAAAGTTTAGAAGCCATCAGAAAAAATTAACCTTTGGCCAGAGACAGTTCTGCTATCGGGGAGAAGCTGGAGTAGGAGAGAAGGTCATGGGATGCTGCCAAGTATGTTCAAGCTGTACTCAACAATTCTGTGACACAAACGTCATCCTGTGCCCTTGTCAGGCAGCATTCCTACCTGCACAAACAGATGTAGGAGCTCTGCTCTTGGGCTCTGCGCAATCATGCATCCTAATCCCAAATGGGTGCCCAACATGCCATCATTTCTCATCGTCCTACAGTCTTTAAAAGTGTCTCTATCAATTTAGTCTCCAGCATGTTTTGCTGGCAATAACAAACCAAGGAACTAGCTTGTTTGGAAACTGCCTTTCTCCCTAAGGACTAGGTAGCTGCAAGAAGTTCAGTAGTCAGGGGAGGAAAAGAGAACTCCTTATCTGTAATGCCAAACTTACATTCTAACCCCTTACAGCCCCAATGCCACACCCAATCAAAAAAGCCTGGAGAGGATTCCTGCTTTGCTACTGTCTGTACATTATGTCTCCTACAGATAAAAGAGTCAAATTTCCATATATCCATCAAATTCAGGAGAACTAAGCTTTTATTCATACACAGGAAAAAAAAAAAAAAAAAAAAAAAGAAAAAATGCAGTGTGAAAGACTAGTCAGGGGACACTCAGAATAGTACACACAGCAAATACAGTATTCCAGCCCCTGACCCAGAATGTGTTTCTTTCATCTACCACATTCATTTACCACCTTTTACATACACATATTTGGATTTATATATTTACATATAAATGAATGCATGCATATATGTGTAGGTATATATGAATTATTTCCTCCAAAAGAAATAGCACCATATAAGAAGTAATATTACCTGCAACTGGGAGAGATCAGAGTTTTTCTGTAGAAGGTGGAAGAGCCTGCATGCGAATGATAGTTGAGACCTTGCCTACCAGCTGAGACACATAAACCACAATAACGAGTATGCTGTGAACCACATCAAGAGAGAAGACATTCTGCTTCACAGCTCAGATAAGAAGCATGCAAGCAATCAGTTTAAGAGACCAGCTTTACTCTGCAACTGGTCAGTAACTGAATATGCCCAATTACCACACATCAGAAGAGAAGAAATAAATTGAGAAGCACAGGTCACTCAGTCACCTTTGCCCATTCATCCATAGGCTAAATGAAGGAACTGACCATGCTTGTTACTAACCTCCTTTCCTAAAATGGCCAGCTGTGAATAAAAATGGGTAATCAGATGCAATGTTTAGCTTGCTTATTTATAGAACCAAGGATGTCTCATTTAACTCTTAGCCTTAGCAGGTATGTCAAATAGGATGAAACATGATGAATGACAGCTCTGGCAAAACCTGAAGCATGTTGTTAGACAAGATGATTTCTTTACTAAAAAAGTGAATAATAATTGATGATGCAGGAAGTGGTCAAAGTCCATATTTCATTTTATTGAAATAGTACCTGTGTGACGATTTTTCCAAGCACTTTACTGAGCAAAGCTCTGTGGGAAGCAAGAGGGGGAGATACAAGGTGTGTGGCATACTGTATAACAATGCTAAAAGACTGGGTTGAAAATAGCTGGGATGTCCCTACTTACTCCCTCCGTGCAGGTGCAGTTGAATGCCAATGCAGAGGTCATGGAGGAGCTTCTTGAAATTACCTAAGGAGCTGGTAAAAGAAAGTGGGACTTGTTTAATGAGCTATTAAATAAGGTAAAGGCTTCTATTACATATTGATCTGACAAGGTGGCTTCAGTTACTAGGAAGATGTGCATACAGGCTGCTAAAGTGAGTCTATCTGGGTCTAGCTGTAGACCTTCTTTGCCATTTAGCTGGTATTTGAAGTGAGACAGGAATAAAAGCAGCTTCTGAGCCATTTGAAAGCGTCTTTCTGACACCTCAGGTCAACTGTCATTTTATTTCCAGGGCAGACATATAACTACTCTGTGTGGAATTTATTTAGTAAAAAGCAAGTCCCAGACAGGGTATTCGTGCTTGGTTTCTCATACAGCCTCCATCAGAATAGCACTGCCATTTTCAAGCCACATGGATAATTTCTTACCAGTGGTCTGGCCTCAGCTGCCTGAACTCCACTGGGAAGACAAAAAACAGGGAACAAATTAACTACCAATTATTTCTGAAGCTAGCTGCAGAACTTTTATGATGAATATATTTTTTCTTGGCCCAGAACCCTTGAAATTAGCAGTTTTTCCTTTTTATTTTATGGCATAGAAAAGCAAGGCTGCTCTTCAGGGAATGTTAAACTTCCTTATATATTCCAAAGTCTCCAAAGGAGCACACAAAATCTATAGCAAAACCTGGAGCTGAAGTCCTATTTCCTGAAACTTCATCCAACTTCAACAGTATACAACAACAAAACACCACCAAATCTCTTTAGGAAATCATGGTATATAGATAACTCTTCTTTTTCCTTTATTTCTCATGGCTTTTTTTCCCAGGCCTTCAATGCATTACCATCAGCAAATTTTAAGAGAGGAGCACAAGGCAAGAACATATTACTTATTGGTCCACTGTTTCAACAAGAACATAAATTATTTCTCAAGAAGACCACCATGTCAAATATTATTTACATCTCCAGGAGCACTCTCCCCCATTTCTTTAGTACTGAATGAAAGAAAAGATAGAAGATGTAGTATGAACATTAGAAAAAGCCCAGCTGCCCACCACATTGTGAAATAAATTCCCTGGGAGAATATTGCAGGTCTCTCACTGGAACATCTAAGGTGTAGCAGGGAATGCATTAACAGAGGTGTAGCAGAAAAATACCTTAATCTCACAGATGGACCAGATGACCTAAAAAGGCTTTATCCTCTAATACATATGATTCTGTGTTATATGGTTTTTTCTTTTCTCAGTATTGGTCTTCTCTGCCTGTTTGCAAATCCCATTCAAATGCACATTTCTCCTGCATAATGCAACCTATAAAATGGCACTCACCAATCATCTTGGTCATTTAATACCTACCGAGTCTGTCCTTTTGGAATGGTATAAGCCTATTTTTCCCTGGATATGTCATTAGAATGGAAGCGTCACTATGCTTCTGATGACTTGCACAAAATAAGAAGACAGGACTGATTGGAAATGTGTTAATTATATTTTTAACTTTGCAATGCAAGTCAGAAAATATTAATAAGACTGAAATTTCAATTATTAATTACATAACGAGTAACATAATGCAGTTTTACAGTCTAATTCAGACACATTCCTGAATAATTTAATTCTGAAAATGGTGTGACACAAAGGGCTTGGATGAGAGTGAAATCAAGCAGTAGTGGGAATGTAATAGTCTCAGGGCTAAGAAATCAAAATTATTTTCTCTCCCCACCTTCCAATTCAAATGTTCTTCCATGATAAAAATTATATTGGAAAACATACTCTCAACATAATACCTCATCAAAGAATAGGGCACCAACCAGTTATTTATTACATTCATATCAATGGCAAAAACCTGCACGCCAAAAAAGTCCAATTCCAAGTGTTTGACTGATGATGTTTGTTTCCTGATTATTCATCACGGGTTTTAGCTGCTCTCTGCTTGATCTTTCTTCACAATACTTGTTTGTGTAAATGGTCATATTTACTATTAGGGTATAGGATAGTTCTTGGGGTTAAGATGTGAAGTAAGTTGTGGAATACAGAAAATCTTCAGAGTTTTTACTGTGATGAAGTGAAAAACAGACATCTTTCAAAAATATTTGTGAACAAAATTGTTTCCCATTCCTCCCTCCCCATCCCCCCAGTCCAAATGCCAATATGCCTAGATTCTACTGAAAATCTGACAGACAAAGGATTTGAAGGAAATACTCCCACACCTGAAAAAATCACATGCTGGCTACTAGAAGGTGAAGGAATGTGATCTCTGGATACCAGGCCCTGTTGTCTGTCACCCTTTTAATCTCTCTGTCTGCCTCCTCATCAGGCTCCTTTCACTGCCCTCTGCATCTTGAAACATCTTGCAGAGGAAGGGCTGAAATGCACTTCTGTAAAACCTTACAATTTTGGCAAACTGGCATTTTCTGACAGCAGTGAGCACCCACGTAGCTTTTCATGTGACACCCTGTCAGGGGCTGGGACCAGAGGTGGAAAGGTGCAGGGAGTCTGAACTAGGAAAGATTTTGATAGGGCTCCTTATCAGTTTTCAGTGGGCTACCACATCCTTGCAAGCACATCTCAAGACAGGGAGCTAAAAAGTTGACCCTGGTGCCACTCACACATCAGAGCATTAAACAGAAGGAGAAAGTGGTGACCATTATTCTTTTGTTGAAATCTATCCTAGATTCGCACTGCCGTGAGAAGGAGTACAGATACAGGAGCCAGATGGAACAAACGCTGGTGTCTTTCAAATGCCACTACCACAGGGAAAGGCGTGCATGCACTCGTACACACAAATAGAGGGAGGGAGCACCAGCCTGAAGTGAGAAGAAATAAGGTTGCTGTGGGCAGGAGGGCTGGGGAAGGGAACAGATTGCTGCTCTGCTTCTTGCACCTGAGCACCCTGCCAAATTGTCACTCAGGCCAGAAGTGGCAGCATAGCTGCAGCCAGCTAATCCCTGCCAAACTGTCCCCAGCCAGCCTGAAGGGAGCCAACATGACCTCCCACTCACCCCGTATGCCGGCCAGCTTCCAGGTAGCCAATGTCATCGGGAAAGGATTGCTTCTCTGCATGTGCTTTTGTCTTTCTGGCTGAAATATGCCTCTCTGTGTGTCAGTGATGCAGGCTGAGCCGTTGGGATACAAACACTGGTACTGCAGGCTTTTCAGTTGTTGTCGCTTCTGACTGCAAAAAAATAAAACTCACTTCTTTTAAAGGATAAAGTAAGTTTTCCAGCGCTGGTGAGAAATCTTGCAATGCACACTGAATGAATACTGAAAACATGGGCGGTGTTATTTCTTTAGCCAGATAACGGTACTCTCTTCAGCTCCTTCCTACATGCACACTTCCACACTGAATAAAGAAATGCTCATTCTCAAACTCTGGCGGGGAAGAAGCCACGGGTATCAGCGCAAATATCCACCCCCATGAGTGTCTGCTGACAAAGCCATCCTCGTGAAAGCGCGTTCTGGGTGCGAGCTACAGACGCCAACAGAATGCAACACGGAGCCATCTAGTCACAGGCACCGAGTTGTTCATTGTGGTTAATTTTATGGTTATGAGGTTTTTTATTCTAATTATGCTTATTTAGGCAAAGCCGAAGTGCTCAGCTCGGGAGGGACACACTGAGCTTGAGATTGCATTGTGTAAGAAAACATATCTTCTTACTCCCTTGTGAAACACCACTAGATTCATGCACGATAAGCAGCAGCAGAAATGACTGCATAGAAAAATGGAAGGTTCCTGTGATAGCAATACTGAAAGCAGGATATGCCTATGCTTATGGAAAATAAATTCCATTGAAACAATTTGCACCTCTCTTGGCTCTGTTACTTACATGGCCTAAAAAACCTCCTTCTGTACCTCCTTCTCTTCCCCTTCATTTTGCCCTATAACTCGATGAAAGCAGCACATATTCAGTTGGTATTTCTTTGACACCATATGTGCAATTTGCACCAAAAAAGGTTTTGGCTAAAAACAGAGACATTTACTTCATACTTCTTTCACAGGCGGAAGCATAGACTTAGATTTATTTAAAAAAATAAAAAACCCTAAGCTGTGTGTCTTCCTTTCCCAGAATGAATCCTGGAGATAATTTTTCTTTTAAATCTTTAGCTTATGCTAAACTCTATCTTGGTAATGCCACATGTAACGGCATGCTAAAGCTAAATGTTTTTTTGCTTCACAGTGCCTTTTAAAAAAATGATAATTCGATGCGCAGAGACAAAACTGGGGTGGGGTGGGGTGGGGAGAGAGATTGCTGGCTCAAGTTTTAAAGTTAGAAAAGTATTCCAACACACTGCCATGCAAAAGAGTGAGAGAAGAGGATTCATGCCAAGTGCCGAGGACTATCTTTCAGAACCATGAGCACAGCTCTGGTGACTGCAGAGCAAGCCTGCATTATTCTGGGAAAATGCATTAGACACAAGGTAAATTTTCTCCCAACAGAGTAGCAGGCTTTCTTTTTCTTACTCTTCCCCTACTCTCATTTTTTTAAAGGACCTTATTTTCAAGTGTCATAAAATACTGGGCAATAACAACTTTACTTCATCAGCACACATGCAAGTGAAAAACTACTGTTAGCTGTATTATTTTGCAGTATTATATAGAAATATAGGAAGAGCCGTGTTATCAAGTGTTGTACAATGAACATATTTCTTCAAATCCACATAATTCATAATGGGCCTGGCTGAGTAGAAACATAGCTTTTTATTTAAAAAAAATGCTTTGAACAAAGGTTTGGCAAAGTGATTTTCTTTAAGTTTACTATTGTTAAGCAAATCAGCATCAAGATTTTTTGTGTCATTTAGGGGACCTCAGTACTGAATACTTATGTTGCAAGCAGTTTTCCTCCACACATTACTAGACTCAGTGCAGTGTAAGCAGATACTAGGATTTAATAGAATTAAGCATAGAATCATTAATAGAATGATTTGTGTTGGAAGGGACCTTAATGGTTATCTAATTCCCACTCCCCTGTCATGGGTAGGGACATCTTTCAGTAGACCATGTTGCTTGAAGCACCATTCACCTGACTTTGAACACTTCCAAGGATGGGACATCCTGGAGCAAAAACTACAGATATTGCCCTTGTTTACAAAGCTTAAGAAAGAGAATTCAGTGATTTTTTTTCCAGTGACAACATAGAGCTATTAACAGGGTAGAAGCAATGTTCAGATTAAGAAGGGATCCACAGAAAATGCTGCATTTGCTTTAATATATATATATAACTACCAACTAAAGACTAAGCATTTCCTGGCAATAATTTAATTATTTTCCATTCCAGGTGTGCAATATCTATGCATTAACTAATTCTATGATAGAGAATCCAAGTGAACATTCAATTTTGAAGGACTGCATCATATTTCTTTATACAACTTAGCAAGTGGTTGTTCACTGTAAGCAAAAAGGTGGCTATTCATCCTCCTTTCTTGACATGCAGAAACCAATGCAGAGCTGTCTATAGGAATCAGTTCACAATATCAGTTATTATGGTTATTATTCTGTCAACAGTTGTATATTTGTGCCTTAAGAAACGATATTCATGCAGGAGACAAAGCAACACCACAGTGCAAGGACATAACCTCATATCATTGAAGACAGTGAGAATTCTGTAAGGCAGTGAAACCGTTATTAAGTGGTGGGTGAGAACATGAAAGACAGGAATCTGAATCCATTGTTTGAAAGAGGAACTGCACTGTTTTGCTTAACAGAGTAGGAGGAGTGAAGAGGAACATTTTGTCCCTTCAGAGAAAAAGGCGTCACTTATTCAAGATCTCATAGAGTTTACAGACATCTTGTATCACCATGCAAAAATATCCTTATTGCTGAAGTCTTTGTCCACACTTCAGTTAGTCCAATATGGTCCTCCCTAGATAACCTACTTCTCAGAAACTCTTCCCTCAACTCCTAGTTCTCACTTTCACCCACAGACATCCTGCAAATCTAGAGCTGGGCAAGAATTGGAAGCCAGCTTGAGGGAAAATGCTTATTTCCAAAAATACTGTTGTATCATTTGAAACTGCAATTCAGAGATGTAAGAGCTTGCACACAAGGGAAATCTATATATATATATGCACACACACACACATTTATATATGCATATATAGAGATATATATATGTGTTTAATAATTATTCTAGAAGATAGGAAATTGAATCCTTCTAAACAGTCCTCCAAAATCCTCTTCTTCACAGTTCTTCAAGTGACCTCAGGCCTGGTAACAAAACAGTAAGTTTTCCTAATACAGTAAACACTCTCTGGAAAACTGCTTAACATGTATGCACTCCTTCATCAAAACTCTGACAGTTTTGAAACAACAAACTGTTAACAAGAACTACACCTGCAGAAAAGGAAAACCTGCATTTCAATTCAGGACCATATTTAATTCATCAGTCCATTTATAGCTGTCTCATTTTCTATTTCTTCCTCCTCCTGTGTGGTTCAGAAAATGGGATACTGACAGTTGTGTCAGTGGTTTGACTCTTATTAGTTTTACTGCTGAGTAAAACAGCAGTTGTGATCCCTTCATGATCCCATCCCGAGCTCACCTTGGCCTAGTTTAGCTTGCCAGCATTAAGTCTGGTGTAAGCCCCAGCAAGGTAATTAACTTCACACTTAACGTCGCTGTATGCTTTATATCACAGCTCTTACAGGATAACGTTGCCAAGTTGGGTCCCATATTACATCCTTAGGTGTCCCCAGGTGAAAAGTGTACAACACAAAAAAGTGACCCAAGGACATGCAAGTCCCTGTTTTGCCTGCCACACAGCAATGCACGTACAAAACTGAGCACCTGCATGGTAATGCACATACCAAAGTGTGTCAAAGGCTGCTTAGAGAGAGAGAGATGCAGTAATCACATTGACGTATAATTAGCGAGCTTAAAGCTGTTATATATTGCATCTTTCTTTTATCTTTGACAGGCTATAAATTCATATGCCGCAGGACTAATGCTCACTTCCCAACCCACACTTCCCAGGAGACCAAGATACGCTATGAAGCAACCTGCCCAAGACACATTTTTCCTCCCCCTATGTGAAGTTCCATATTCTACTCCCACGAAGATACAAATCTAGTCATGCACCAGGCTGATATCTTGCAAGCCCCTGGGCTGGACCCTCTGCCTTCTGTTCAGGCAGAATGGGGGCAGCCACAGCTTCCCAGTGGGAATCAAACAATAGCTGTCACATCTGAAGTTATTCACAAAATAAACTCATATTCGGTTGCATTGACAAATCCTCAGTGAGGGAGGTGTTTATTCATGAGCAGCAGAAAGGAATGCAGGAACCAATATCAATAATATTACATCTATTTGCACACACTGCAGCTGTGGAAAATACTTGAGCCCAGAGATTTTAAGTCTAGATGGGATTACTGAGAGCCAGTTGTATGACCTGCTCTACCATATTTATTTTCATCCTGTAATTCTTGAAATCAAGCCCAATGCTTCATGGTTATAGCACAAAAATAATAAGGGTCTGTAACTTTGATGAAACTTTAGAAAAAGTACGCATTTCTTGGTTATCTGTACCCCTGAAAATTCACCTTTCTTCTTGTCTTTTTTCCTGCTTTACTTGCAACTGCATTTTTGGTGCTCTTTTTGTAGATAGGAATAGACTGAAATTTGAATTGCACTTTCTAACCTGTCTTTGAACAACTGGAACAATTTCACAGGTGCTATATAACAAAGGGAATATCACCTCCATAGTCCTGTTCATGACTCCATTTCTCAGCAGATACTACACACAGGTTTTATACGATTGAATATTTGGGGCAGAAGGGTGTGTTACTATCATGTACACATTATGAGAGGCACCATCACAGACCACCCAAACCATTATTAAATCCAATCTTTCTGCATATGGTGTTACACTGTGCTTCACGTGCGTCTCTTAGCTCACAGTCAGAGGCGCACATTTCACAATTTTGGTTCAGTACATATGGTGTACATGTGTTTGTTCCTAATTTTGTGGTCTTTCAGCTGCATTAAAAAAACACAGTATTTGATTGGAGCCACATGGCTCAAGTATTCCAGATTTTTCATATGTATGTTGTATAGCTAAACTCTTCAAACACTGAGAACCTGCCTGTTACAAGCCTAGAGGTCATACCAGATATGCCACCTTTTGTAGCTTTTGGGTTTTAGGAAATGGGAGCAATGTTGAGGAAAATTTCAATCAGCTCCTTGACTTGTGCTGGTTATGGAAATTTTGCAATACTAGTGATTGTACAAATTATTTGCTTTGGGACCAAGCAAAATCAAAATACTTAGAGTCTCATTTTTTATTTAAAACTATTCAAAGATGAAGCTGCCTGAATATATCCATTTCGGTTTAATTCTCTCCTGTGCTGCATTTCCAGGTTAAATGTGTTTAACAGTGTAACTGAAAAGAGACACAAGCACTGCAGTATGCAGCACTGCCTGAGAGCTGTGCAGCCACTTATGGGACCTCAGAGCTCCAACAGCCATTTCGTGACATTTAGAAAAAGCATTTTGCCACACACGCAGTATGTTGGGAATGCCAGTACACTCAAAAAGATTAGGTGGTCCTTTTTATTTCACATCTGTACTCATGCTCTACAAACCTGACTGCCATTGAACCTCACAGGTAAAAGCGGATGAGGAAACAAAGTGCTCTTTAGGAGGCTGTGCCACTGGTGAATCTGGATTAAGTGTGCACTAATGCATGTTTGGAATACGTAAAAAGTCAAACTGCCTAGAGGTGCTTGGGAAAAAATTCTCCCTCATCTGTCAATGTTTAAGATGAGCTTCATTCGCATTATCCCACTATGAATAAAAATCTCCAAATTTCCTGCTGTCCTTGCCCTAAAGAATTAGAAAATATTTTAATTTTTATTTGTGCTGCCTGTATACTCAAAAGAGTTTGTGGGCACCTATCAGTCAAGTGGGTATTGTTCCCTGGCTATCCACTCTTTCTCTGTTCTCATTAGCCAGTTTGATTGACAAGATAGTGCACTCTGTTTATGGCTGTTATGGAGATTTGTAATTGCTATTAAAATTCCAAAAACAAAGTTCATCTTTTTTCCCTAATGTCCCTGAGACATTTAAACAATGATTAATTTAAACTGAAAAATACATTGTGGTTCCTTGTAAATCCAAATGTCCCTTTCTCCCATTTAAAGCCATTAATTATCTTAGTGACTTCTGAATTCCTTATTGAACCTGGACTATTATGATCAGCCTGTTGCTATTGAGAGAAGTTGTCTGTTTTTCCAGCCATTTCCTGGTGTCAAACTCAGCTCACACTGATTGCAGCACAGGCCATGCCCCTTGGCCAAGGAAAAACTCCTTTCATTCTTCAGCAGTCAGCATATCTCTCAGGTCAATAGATTTTTCAAATTCTGCTATATATAACTATGTAAAAATCAGTTATTATTACTACTCACTTCCCAGGCAGCAGGACCAATTAGTTGCAAGTGTATGTCCTACTTGCATATACTTACATAGAGAGGCCACTGGAAGGATGAATTTTTATCCAGGGAGAAATATGAGAGATAGTCTTCCAGCATCTCTCTCCTTATGATTTCTGACACCACTCACCAAGTTGATGATATCTGCACACTGTTCAATGCATCCATCTCTTAGAAGTAAAAATAATAATAAAAAACCTCACCTGATTATGAGTCCAATTGAACTACAAGAAAGAAAAATCTTTTAGAAATATAGTGTTCAAATGGTGATGGTGGTGGTGTTCTGTGACATGAATTTCAAAAGCAATGTACTTCGTTCTAATATATTGAAGAAAAAGTAGCTTGTGTAAGGCAGATCAAACTGATCAGTCAAAAACAAAAAGATGATATGAGGACACGAGATGTGAAACAAAAGTTATTTTCGAATGGAGATCAGATTATGCCTTTAGTTACATTCCTCAGGTGGACAAGAAGTCCAATGGCTGGTATCAGAAATAGTGACAAGCAGTGCTAGCACAGGAATTGTCTTGCTTTCTCAGCACTGCTGAGACCACACCTCAAGTGCTGTGTTCAGTTTGAGCCCATCCCCACAAGAAAGACCTTGAGGTGCTGGACCATGTCCAGAGAAGGGCAACAAAGCTGTTTAAGGGTCTGGAGCACAAGCCTTAGGAGGAGTGATGGTAGGAGTGGTGAGGAGGAGGCTCAGGAACGACCTTATCATTCTGTGCAACCAGTTGTAGCGAGGCGAGTGTCAGTCTTCTCTCTGGTAACAAGCAACAGAACGAGAGGAAATTGCTTCAAGTTGCAACAGAGGAGGTTTAGATTAGATATTAGGAAAAATTTCTTCATTTAAAGGGTTGTTAAGCATTGAAACAGGCTTCCTAGGAAAGCAGTAGAATCACCATTGGTGGAAGTACTTAAAAAAAATGTGTAGATGTGGCACTTGGGGATATAGTTTAGAGTTTAATATGAATGGTTCCATGATTCTATATAAAGCAAAGACATTTATCTATCCTGGAGACTGGTAGAAAGTCTCCAGGAAACTGTAGACTGATAGAAAATCTTCCTGCATTAGAAGTAGTGCAGTAATGTAGTGTGGAATTTTTTATCTTAGTGGTCAGAGTTAAACTAAACGACAGGAGTAGTTAAATTCTCTGGAAACAAATAAGAAATTAGAATAAAAAGGCAAGGATAAAACAGCTCAGGTGAACAGCTTCAAAGATTTATCTTCAAAGAATTTGTCTTGGCCACTAGTTTGGAAAAACTTCATGTCTACCTAGATATGAAAATGGTTTTCTATTATTAAGCACAGTATGAGAAGTTATTTAACAGTAACAGAGCCTCAAGCCAGAGAAGCGAGTAAGTTACCAACAAGAATGTCAATTGACAACAGTGAGTCATGCTGTAAGAGATGGGAAAAAGAGAAAAAGAACGTTCAGCAAAGAATTCTACTCAATTCATCCCAGAGATGGAGGTCAGCAGGCTATATATTGCACCAAACTTTTCAGGATAAGAATAAATATGTAGAAGGGCTTTTATTATTATAACTTCATAATATATATGCTTCCTAATTCTAGATAAATGAAAATATACTATGTTAATTCTAACAAGCCTGTTTTGCACCTAGTCTCTCTAAGTGCTAACTCTGCCTTGCCCAGAGAACAAGGATTTTCAGACTCTATATGCACCTATAACTGCTGCAGGCAGACATATTAGAGGATGGAGAACACTACCATCTGCCTCACCCTCAAGAAATCCAACCAGGGGCTTCACCAAGAGTGATGAAAAGAAATTCAGGGTTATCTCCAAAGTGGGTATTCAGGAATAGTTAAAAAGGAAACATGCTTGCAGGACCTATGCATCTTAATTCATGCACATCTCCGAGGTCACTGTTTTGTAAGTGTCTACAACACATCTCTTGTAGACACCTTCTCATTGAATCAAATGGTGAACACAAGGCAAGGCAGGCTGTCAGGCACGTGCTTGCCTATTTTTATTTTGGTGCAAGTCTAATAGAAGTCATACCTCATCCGTAAGCCTTTTCTTACTTCTTTATGGTTAAAAGGCATTGTTGACCTTCCCACTTTGTGATGATGTCATAAAGAAGCTGCACAAAGCTGTTGGAATCGGGGAATCTGCCTAGAGGAAAAATGGTTCCTCTTTGAGAGACTATGGCTGCCATTAAGGCAGGAGTATAAACCATTACAGAAAGCCTGCACCTCATAAAAGGAGAAAGCTATATAAAGTGGAGTGAGTATAAAGATTTTTGCGCCTTAAAGAGCAGCAAAGGATTGAATTCTGCATAGTAATATTTGTAAGACAACCATATAAAAACTTTTCTTACCGAGATGAATGATGAGAACTAAATTCCTTGGAGTTTGACCCATTCATTACCCACTGTACCATGCAAGTGCACATGTGTTGGAGGTTTTAGAAGGCTTTCACACCTCTTCTGTCATGGAGCTCAAGATGTTCTTCAAAGAGATATGAAATATGTCAAAATGTGTCAAATATGTCAAAATGTGTCAAATATGTCAAAAAGCCATGCAGCCCCAAACTTTCGTATTGCCTTCCCAACTGCCCCATTAGAGATCAAATGAGGTTAAAAAAAAAAAGAAAAGCTCTCAATGTTTGCCATGTCCACTGACTGTGCATTCCTGTAAGGGGAAGAACGAGCTTGTCTTTCATCAGTTTCAATTACTGGATGGTAGCACTGGCCACAATACCCAGATTAGAAGACATTGACTGTCAGGTTTCATTGCATTAGCCAGGCAGTCACTAATATGGAGGATGATGTTCATGTGTTCTGGCATCCTCACAAGTGTGTTTTGTTTACCCTGGTTACATCAACCACACATTCTGAATGAGCTATCATTCTCTTAAATCAACAAATTATATAGACACTCTGCAAGATGGAGAAAAAGAAATTATATTGGAGGGGAAGCAATAAAAAAGAATATGTCAGAGACCACTTCAGCATGGTTGTAGGAGTATAGCTAGCGGACAAAAGCTACACGTGAGGTAAGCAAAATGCTGAGGGCTTGGGCCTGGAGCCAGAAAAAGCCTTGCTGGGTGTATCTTTTTTCAATAATGAACTCCCACCAGAGCCTACACTTTATGAGCCTGACACATTTAAATTACGTTCAGCAACATTTAAATGCTGAAATAATAGGATAAATTCAAACCAATTAGAGAGCATATGGAATATTGCCTTCCTAATGGTATGCATAAGCATCTCCTGTCAGATTTATCAGATTAAAGACCCCAACTGCTGGCAGTGATCAGATCCACGGTGATAAACAGGCACAAGGGTATGAGCAAAGTTGCATGTGATCTTTGAGGTGGGTCTCACACAGGAGAAGGAGTCTGCATTGCAGTTGGAGGCTTCTCCCTTTGTTTGAAGGAAGGAGGGAAATCACACTGAATTTTCAACCCAGACAAAGGCCATTGTTTTGCCAGGTCAGTGCCTTGGATGAAACACATTTTTCTTTTTTCATCTGGGCATTCCTATCCCAAGAAGAACACCCCAAAGAACATACCAATTAACCTTCAAATGACAGTGAAAGGCTTTCCTTCGGTTCTTTCAGCACAAGATAGTAACAGTCCAAAATTTCTGAGCTTTAGGCAGAAACATAAATGTTAAAAGCCGAGAACAAAAAAGGGTATATAAAGCTCCTTTAAATACCATAAAGCAGAAAACAAAGCACGAGCAATATTTTCAAATCATCAGTCTAAGGCAGACACCAAGCACAAAAAATGTTTGCCCAACTTGCTGAAGTTTGGTAAAATTGCAAGCAAATTACAAGAAACTGAAAAAGAGGGATGAGTTGCCACTTTTGTGTTTGGTAATGGTAGATTTAAAATAAACTATGTCAGGTGTAGAAGTCCTTTGTATACTTTGATTGGTTCTCCAGGAATTTATTGCTGTTCTTTTATGCATATTAAGTCAACCCAAGCTTCTAAGACCCTGAAATGATTAATTTGAGATGGTCAGTTTGCAGTTTCAGCCTGAAGGATTGCAGTGAAGTTAAGTCAGACAGGTCAGTCTGTAAATGCCCAGGTGAGGATCTGGTGTCTACAACTGTTTTAGCCAGTTGAAAATGCTCTACAGGTCTACAGCTTTGATTTAAGATGCACTGTGCCAAATGAAATGCTTCCAGGTGTTCTTTGAGTCTCTCCAGTTACTTGCCTGCTCAGTGTACCGAGCTGCTGGCCTAGGTATGGCATCAGCATTATCTCAGACCCAAAACCCATCTGGTGAAAAGGAGCACCCCAGAGAAAAGGCCTTTGTTCTCTGGAAACCCTTAGATGGAGGAATACCCCCTCACACTCCTGTGGCACTCAGCTCATATTGGTCCAGCCCTGGGGAAGCTGAATAGCCTCCAGCAGCATGGACCTGAAAGTATTCCAAGTTAGGCATGCAGACTGTCAAGAAACCATGCATCCTTTCCTCACTAGTGGAGAAAATGCTAACAAATATTTAGGATCCTGGCACAGGATATGACACAAGACTATTCAACCTGCCTACAAATCTCTTAAAAGCCAGCCAGTACTAAGAATGCAATTTCCCTGCTAATCCTTGGTTTCCTTTTACGATATACTTTTTGCCTGTGTACCTTCAACCGTCTTTGTACTTCTCATCACTTTCAGAAAGTACAATCTCCAAAAGGCAATCTCCAATTCAGCACCAGGAATTTAAGCAAATGCAGGCAGAGATTCTAAGAGTACAAGTTTTTTCACTTGTCAAACCAGACTTCAAATTTTCTTTTTGTTCCTGGAGGCATCAGATTAAATGATCCATTCAGTTTGAATTTAGACACATTAACCTAACCAATTTTTGAAAATCTTATGAGTGGCAGGAGCTGACTTTTCAACATCCATGATTACCATTGTTGTACACTATTACTTGGAGTCAAAATGAAAGTTTAAGAATACTTAATGAAACATATTTTTCCCGCAGCCTATATGTTTAAAAAGTATCATAACATCTGTTTAAAGTTCTGAGAAGCAACAATACAATGTGTTTAAATAGTGGCCCACTTCAATCCCTGACTGACACAAAATCTATATTCTATTTACATATTTCAAATGGCTTCCTCAATCAAAGAATAAGTGTACAATCAGCCATTTACCTTTCCTTCCTGTTGTTTTGCCAATACCTCACTATTTCATGCCACACACATTTGGTCTAAGAGCAATCTTCTATTATCTCCAAAGCCTCACTCCCACTTATGGCAAGAGGGTCTAAGCACAAAGCTGGGATACAAAATTTTTGAAGCAGGAAAAGGAGCTAGATTCCTAAAACACCACTGAACCGATGTCACCATACTCTGCCTTTAAATATTCTTTTTCCAGACATTAGAAGGTGATGATTGGTCACAACACAATGTAATGCAAGCAATAAACTAGTTTCTGTTCATAGCTTTAATTTCAATACCCAACAAAAATTTTTGGTGCACCAAGAAATTTTAAGAAAAGGTTATTCCTTTTTATCAAATTGTAGTACTGCTCTCATAAAGGACTATGATGTTAGAGTGACCTATCTCTTCCTTCCTCAGGTATTCATATGAATTCAAGATTATGTTTCTTGTGTTTGTTTTATGCTTTTGTTGGAGGAACAGGATAGGGATTTCCAACCTCAAGATATAGCTATAAGACAAATATGAGATTAAAAAAAAAAGTCTTTTGCAGGAAAATGGAGTGGGGACAGATGAAAAATGTGTAGATTCACTTAAAAGAGCAAAATTAATAATTATCACACTATTTCCTTTAATCTCTCCATGTTGAAAAGCAAACAGAGCATGTTATTTTCACACATCAGAATTTGTTTTTACTGCAACTACCAACAACAGTTGTTGATGGAAAAGGGGGCAAAATAAGGTGACTTTTAAAGCATTCCTTCCTAAAGAACCATGCAAAAGTTCCCAGGGCATAAAACTGAAATAATGGCCTGCCATAAACTCTACCTCCAAACTTGACAGTAAAATTTGATGAGAGGAATACATCTGCATTCTAAAGCAGCAGAGTTCAGTCCCTTTGTCTCACTCACTCAGAAAAAAAGAAAACAAAACCTGTACCTTAGCTGTGCTGGTACCTTCTGCCATGTGAAAGTGAAATTTCAGTAGATCAGGATGACCGTATAGCCACATGGGCAGCAAAATCACTAACTTCTGTACATCTGTTGCCCAAATACCAAGACAGTAAATTAAACTTTTATCTCTTCTTCCTTTCATTCAAATTTCATGGCCACTGTGTCACACACTGTGGAGTCTCACCAGTCTCTCTTCATGTTTGCATCAGCAAAAGCTACTGCCACAGAAATATGTTGTAAGCACACACCTCGTCAGACACTCTTGTTTTTCTCTGAGATACACTATTCTGCCAAAAAGCAAATGCAAACAATAGTATCATGCCAGCCAGCACTGTGCACAGCTGGCATGGAGCACTGGACAGATAGCCAGCCTCAGAGAGCAGAGCAGCAGAACCACAGTGTCAGCATGATTGAATTGCTGTCCCTGCCCTTAAATCGCTCTCTGCACTGCAACCTTGCAGGAAGCAGGACGTGTGGAACCCATAGATGCACACAGCTTTTCAGCATCTTACACCAGCATGCCAGGAACCACACTGTTAGAGGTGGTGCAGCTAAGGCAAGTATGTATAAAGTAAGCTGCAGAATCGTTAGTGGGAAATAAAGCAGTCCCCAAAGTCAGAGGTTTGACCCCAGAAAACTGTAGCTGTGTGCTTACTTTTGCATTACCCTTCTTTTTGAGCACTCACTCAGGGCAACTCTCTGGTGGGAGAGGTGGCAGCAGGGTGGCCAGGGTGTCACACAGCCTATTGGATGTCTGCTCCTCCAAACCTCTGGAAACAGGGACTCTGCAGTGCAAGCATATGCACAGAGGCACAGCTCTCTATGCAGAATTTGGGCAGACCATGCTTGACATTCAACATGTGGCAGGCAGAGCTGAGGTGTACAGCTCAGAGAAAATACACAGAAGATGCTTTGAGAAAGCTGTGGACGAGTGAATAAAGGAGATTTAATCATCCAGCTGCTCCCGGTTTGACTCTTCTCACTTTTAGCTGGCTGCTACACAGCGCCCCAAGGCAGTTCTCTCCCCTGGCGTTCCAGCACCTGAGATCCACACTTGCCAGGGAAAGAGGGCCCTAGAGACTTGACCCCCTCCTCACACAGAAAGGAGGTGGGCCACGGTGCAGGTTGCCTGCTCCACCTCCATCATGTGGAGGCAAGGACAGCATTTGTACCATTTTGCAAAACTGTCACACCGTGTTGTTACATTACAATGCGCAATCATCAAACAGTTTGTTCAATTCCTTCTTGATTAAATCCAGCTTCATTAAATCTAAGTAATGTCTCTGTTTAGTTTTAACAGCAAGCATGCTTCCATTCTAAGTGTCTTTCTGAATATCTTTTTCCTCTTTTAGACCTTTCTATGACCTCGGAGTGTATTCATGTCCCATTCTATTTTTTATTTCCTTTCTCAGTCTTTTTCTTTCCATGCAGGCAGCTTCCTCCCTATGAACTTTGTTGAAGCATCTCTCTGGTTCCTGCCTTTCAGTATCTCCAGGGGTCTGATTGTGCATGCAGCCCTTGAAGCTGAATCAAACAGCCACCTTTGTCCTGAGACGATGGAAAGTTAGCAGCTTTGATTCCTGTTGCTATTGCACGCAGCAGATAAAAGTGGCAATGCTTAGACAAATCAGGCATTTTCCTGGTGATTGTATAACTCTGCTCAGGTTCCATTTTTACACAAACATGATCTTTCTGCACAGACTACCTACATCACCTAATTATCATTCCTTCAATACATTAATTTGCATTTAGCATACAGTGTGCACACTAGCAGGCTACAGTGCAAATGAGAGGGAAGGGATGTCGAAATAAAAACCTACAGGTACCTGAAATAGGCAGAGGAAGCCAGAGTAAATGCAGCTTCATCTCCCCTCACCAAATCGACAGGCTGAGCACAAAGGTGTACAGGCAGCAGTACCTGCCTAATTGCCCCTCCGGGATTACTGCGTCCTTTCCACGCACCTTGCTCCTGTAACCTGGGCAAGCCTTCACAGATACCCCACATGAGAAATGTCTGCTTTTAAATATCTGGAGGCTTTAGTAAGGGAACATATTTTCAGTGAAATGACTGCTGCCAGAACAAGAAACAATATTGGAGTAAATGAGAAACAAAGGCATGGCAGAATACGGCAGTGCTGGTTATGCAGGTATGCAGAGACTGAAGCAAGGGAGCTCTGCCCTCCTTTTCACTCACCAGCACATCTTTCCTTTCCATCTCTCTTAGTGAATGTCCTTGAATTCTCCTTACAGATATGTTTGTACCATGGGAGAACAAGGAAGTTTACTTTAAAGCTGTTTTAAAAGCTTTTATTTTAATGACACTTTGAGCCAGCCGGGGTCTGCTTTCTGTTTTGGGTTGCATGTATAATCTGAAGGAGATTAATGTGGTGCTGATTGCTAGGCTAAACTAGATCAAAAAATGTTAAAGCATAATGTACCCTCTCTAATGTTTAATAATAGCTGTAGTCGTTGGTACTCCTGTCATTTTAGACTTTTTATTCATTTTGGTAGCAATATAATCATTCAGTGTTACAATTGCTCCTACGTTACCTTGGATGACTTTTAGAAAAGCAGGAGCTTTTATAACAATATGTTATCAGTCTCCAAAGCGAAGAACTGGAAAGACTTAAAACAAATTTTGACCAGAGCTGAGAGGGCTGCTAGTCTGTACAATTTCCTTACACTGGAATTTAATACACTGGAATGATTTTGTTGCAAGCATTGAGAGGTTTATTCAGAGGTGAAATAAAGAAAATCACTTTGTTTGGTGAACAGTTATTAGAAAATCTGCAGAGAAAGCAGAGAGAAGATTTTTTTTTTTCTTTTTTTTTTCCACAAAGCCAGATCATTTCATGAGTTGGCTTACAGCACATCTCCTTGAGACTATATTAGCAAAGAGACAGGGAGAGCAATCTGGCAGGGGCCGGGGGGGGAAGTCTATCAACCAGTGAGTGAGTGGGTGGGAACTTCTTAAACTCAAATTGCACTTGATCAAAAAATGTCTTGCAGTTACCCCAGAGGTGAGTATAACTGATATAGCTGAGAAGCTAGGAAGCACAAGTCAAAATGAGGGGGAATCTAAACATTTTTTTTGAAATCATGCCTTATCAAATAGCTTTAACCATTATGTTTCAGCCTGACATGAAAGCAAAGAGAACAGACCTCAAATCTGAAGAGCAAGTATTTACCATTGAAAAGTCAATTCCTCTGTCACTAGCTCTGGCAATAGTATCACTATAATTATGAGTTTAATATCTGAAATTCATTGATTTCATATTTGCATGCATGTATGCTAACTAAAATTAATTAATTTTAATTGCATACACCAATTACAACATCAGGCTCATTTTCCAACATATTATTCCTCGCTGATTACATATCCTCTAAGATTGCTTTAATTTTTCATTTTGTGCTTTAAAGTCAAAGAATAATATGTATTTCTAATTAAGCTCACTTACATATCTCACTGCTGATTAAATCACTATTTAATATTTTATAACACAAGCCACCTTTAATTTCCCCCACTGAGAGCAAAAGCCTTGCAAACTCTCTTCTTTCTCTTTCTGTTTCACCGACCTTGCCAGTGCTGTGTCGCTACAGGCAGATTTCTTCCATCTTCACAGCAGAATGCCAATGAACCACCTTGTTGACAGACATTCATCCTTGGAGGGGGAGGCAAGCACCTTTCTGACCACAGGACCTGCTTTGAAGAGATCAGCAGCCTGCCACCATCACTGGCAGAAAAGGAACAGACACTCAGGAGAGATTTTTAGCAGTGTCTTAGGGGATTGCAGGTCTTGCTGACAGTCTCTGGAGCTGACACATTTGAAACCTTTAGGGGAACCTGGAAGTCCCCCGTTGGAGCCCACCAAGGGCTGAATGTTGGAAAAATGAAGAGGAAAAGGGAATTCTTCTCTCTTTCCCAACCAGCACTGCAGAATGAATCTTGCTAGTCAGTCCTGAGCCATAACTGCATTAAATCCAAAGTCTGAATAGAAACTGGCAGAAAATATTAAGAAGTCCCAAAGTTGCTTCTATATGCTCATGGGTATTATGCAATTTGGGCTGTGCTAGCTAAACAGTCTCATTTTTACCATATCATTCTTGGGGTAGCAGAGAAGAAGAAGCTAAACCAGATGAAATCCTTAACAAATTCTACTTCATAGCAGCCAAAAGAAGAAATGAACTCAGGCTTGACCCGAGCTTCACTGAAATTAATGGGAAACTGCTGATCATGTTGTTAGAAGTATGATTTATTCCATGCACAATGGATTCAGGTATTTATGTCAGCAGCATAAATTTAGGAAGGCCTGTGCTGACTTGGGCTCTGAATGAAAACAGAACATTGCCAATATCTGTGTTTTTACGCATAGCACTTCCCTTCCTCTGCCTGCTCCCAAGTTATTCAAAAAAGGTAATCCTTACCTGAAATGCTTGTTAAACTATACCTTTGCAGCAGTTAACTCTTTGTTAGCATCTAATTAATTGGCTAGAGACTCATTGGCCCAGACTCATCACACCTTGCTCCTGGCATGTCAGCAAAGCCATGTCTCCTTCCCATGGGGAAGCAGAAGGAGAGCAGAGTCTTCAGAGCATGGCTGATCCTCTATAAGCTCTGTGTTCTGCTCTCCACTGACTTCCAGAGCTTTAGCTGATTCTCTACCATCTAAAACTAGTTAAGTGTGCCATTGTGATAATGTCAGGTCAGCAAAGAAAGACTAATCAGGGTGGGATGCTACAAATGAGAAAGATTTTCCTCAAACTGCTGCATCAATAGGGGGAAAAATCACAACCAGAATACTCAGTACACTAAGTTTCCTACTAAATTAAACTAGAAAGTAGATAGTGGTGCAAATATTTGGCAGTGCCAAAACCAGAAGGAAAAAAATCAAAGGAAAAATACACTGTCAAAATCCTTAAAATATTATTTTCGGGGGAGAAGAGAAGACACAATGAATAAAATTTTGGACAGAAATAAGAAAAAAGGGAAACTTCTCACCCCAAAAAACCCAGGAGGAAAGAACAATACATTTTTTAAAACCTCCTTGTGTCTCATCTCTCAAAAGTAAAGAAGTAATTTCTATCCACTTTTCTTCTCAGAACTGGATGATTATTCAGGCTACATTCAAGACCTACCTAAATGCTGCTGCTGTGTCCAATAGGATAGTGCAATTCTTCCATGGAAAAAATGCTCTCTCTCTAAACGAAGACTGATGAGCCAGCAGACTTTCTCAAACAATAAATAGAAAAGAAAAAAAGAGGGGATTTGGTGTGTGAAGTCGTATTGTGGGAAATTAGCTCAACTCCCTACTATAAGTCCTTCTAAGTTTATTCAATTTGTTGTCATCTAAAAATAGTGAAATTGAATCAGGAAGGAGCCTAAATTCAGGCATTAGTTGGTCTGTCACACTTTGTCACCTGTGAAATGGGGATCATATTCCTTTACTTCCCTCAGACTAAAATCATATATATTAAATACATATGTCATCTCAAGTAACATAGTAGAGGAGCATTTAAAGTAGAGAGAAATAATAGAACAAATCATTCAGATTTCCTTAGGATTCATTTCCTTTTAGATATTAAGTCAGGAGATAGATAGATAGATAGATAGATAGATAGATAGATAGATAGATAGATAGATATGTTTATTTTTACATTCCAGAGTCAATATAATCTGTATATTTTGCAGTACCATTTTTTAAGAGTATGCTTTAATTTTGAGCCTTTTTTGTTTTGACTTATCATTCATTACACCTTGCATATTGCCTAGGCCTGTGTACTATCTCAGAAGACAGCATTAAATAGGATGGGTTTAATTTTTCTTTAGTTTAAAAAGTAAGCCCCTGCATACAGCTATCTGACCAGACTGCTTATGTTGGCAATGAGAACTGATATTCAAGAGGACAACCAATCTTCTGTATCTCAGACAAACATCTTCTATAAATGCCAATTGTGAGGTCTCCTCCATGGACTACAGTAGGCCCAAATAGTCATTTTTTCACTGAACACCTAAGGTTTCAATACTAAAGTTAGGCAAAATCCATCCCATACTCCCAGGAAAAGAAAATGATCAGGTTATTCAGAGTGTAACTTTGAGACAACAAGAGAGGAATACTTGGGGAGTGAGACAGCATCCAAGCAGAATACAGAGACATCTTAAGGTGCTGATGACTGAGCATTTCCAGGTCAATGGCAATGCTCCTGGCTGGATTTTTTTAATCTGAAAAATAAAATTCTTCCCAATGAACTGAAAAGAGACACTTAAAAATGATCCATGATAATTTATAGCAGAGGACAGTAAACCATTTGGGAGAGGCAGAAGATGGTTCTGCTGTTTATATTTCTGTCTCATGCGTAGAATCAATATTAGACCTGGGAGCATCATAGCTGAACCTCTGATCATATCCCACATGCAAGGGAGGCTCACAGCAACAAAAGGACTGTTAATAACCAATATTGATTCACCTTTCCCTAATGCATGGACAAAAATGTCATCAACAAGCTGGTCAACAGCCTGAAGCAATGAGCCCTATAATAGCCTACTAAGCAAAGAATAACACAGAGTTCATTTATTTATTCCGACGTCACATCAATTGCATGCAATCCCCTGAGAGACAAATGGATTTAAAGCAACAGATTTACAGGACGGCTTTTTTTGTGGGTGTCACACACATATTGTGCCCCAACACTGTGCTGGCTTTAGAAGTTACTGAACTGGCTTCACCTGACTCTCCACCTCCACCCATCTTTGTTGTTCTGTTCTCTGTTCAGTCACAAAAGCTAGCATTTCAGTTTTATTCTTTCTCTTTTACCAGGTTATTAAAAGCAGTATATAACAGCAATTATGAAAGATTTTTTTGGTTTTGCTGCATTGAGGATGATACAAATGTAGAAAAGTATTTTGAGATAGAAACAATTCACCTAAGAGCCTTTCCCACCATGTTTATTTCTCTCATTAAAATAAGTGATCACCCAGGGAGAGAACTAGAACTACCCAAAAAAGCCTATAGATCTCTCCTAGGTGAAAACTTTACTAACAGCAGCTAGATAGCACTTTTAAATTAAATGATGCATAAAGGCAAAGCAAGCAGAAAATATGAAAATCCTGTAATAACTCATTTCTAAAACTACCTTCAGCTGAATATTATGGCATAAGTCTAATCCTACAAACCTTCCAATGTAATTGCTATTTGTTTAATCTACTAAAGAATCCAAATGTACTACATTGGGACATTGAAGGGCTTTGGAGAAGAGGTGAAATGCTTTTTCTTTTTTTTCTTAATTTTAATCCCATTATAGGTTTTCCCTTCTATACAATATCCATTACCATAGCTTAACATCAAGCTTGTGAGCATGAAAAGAATGTTTTTATGATTAAATGTTTTTGATTTTCTCCTAGTGAGAAATTTATACTGTGTTGAAGCCAGGAAATTTGAATAGAGAGCAAGCATCCAAATATCAGCCCATGGTAAATTAAAGAATTTTAGTTACTCCCCATGAGAAAACTTGAGGGCTTTGTTGTAACTTGGATCTAAACTGAAAAAAAAGCTTGTGTTTTGAACCCCTCCTATCCATCTTAAATAAAAAGCTGGTTTTTAGAGCTGTTTTTTTTCTTCATAAAACTTCAGACATCAATGAAGGTGACAGAGAAATGTCCATTTCATGGAATATGCATGGCTGTATAAATAATAAATATAAGTACTCAGCAGTGTGGCATACATGAGTCATATACGCAAAGAAGTCTCACTACCAAGCTAAAAATAACATTCTGGAACAATTCTGAAGAGAAATTTGAATGAAAGGATCATTTTGTTCAAATTTCTCAGGTACAGAAGGCCAAAAAACACAAATCAAGAAGCTTTAAAATGAACCTCACTGTCATAAAATCCTAGAATCATTTAGGTTGGAAAAGAACTTTAAGATCATTGAGTCGAATCATTAACCCAGCACTGCCAGCCCTAAACCATGTCCACAAGAGCCAAACTTACATATCTTTTAAATACCTCCAGGGATTGTGACTCCATCACTTCCTGGACAGCCTGTTCTAATATTTGACAACCTTTTACATAAACAATTTTTTCCTAACATCCAGTCTAAACTACCCCTGATGCAACTTTCCTCTGGCCAAGAGGCCGTTTCCTCTTGTTCTCTCACTTGGTACTATGGAGAAGAGACCAGCTCCCACCTGACTCCAACCTCCTTCCAGGAAATTGCAGGGAGCTGGGCCTCCTTTTCTCCAGAGTGCATAGTGCCAGATCCAGCTCCTCATCAGACTTGCTCTCTGGATGCTTCACCCTTCTTTGTTGTCCTTCTTTGGACATACTCCACTGCTTGGGAATCCAAAGAATAATTCTAAGAAAGCAGTCCCGTAAAAATGGCAGCATGGAGTTCAGAAGTTAATGTCCCTCTGAAATTTCAGATCAAATCTGTTTTAGAGAAGGGCAACTTGCCTCCCAGTTTCTCTCCTAGTTCCTCTCCAAGTAGCAATTCTAAAAATTTACTGTGCATTTGAAGTCAGCCTGGATCTTCCCTCTCTGCTGCATGACCATCAGTAAATAATGTATGTGCAGAACTAATTAGATCTGTAATCACATCTCAGTAATTCCACTTCCATCTATGTATATATTGAACTAGCACAACATCGCTGGGTCGCATACAGTCTCTTGAGGCTATCTGATGTATCCTTTAATTAAAACTCAGAAAGCACTTCTAATGATAAATATACACAGAAAGGAGGAGAATCAAGATCTCTTCATGGAGCTATGCCACTTCTGGAGGATGAACATGAGTAAAACAAGCACTAGAGATATATTTTTGCCACAGAAGTCAGCAGATAAAACTCTGAACACATATAGAACAGATCTGATAAGTTAAAAGGTGACACTTTAGTATTGTCACTTTGCAGAATGGAAAACTTTCAGAGCATATGCCCAAAGTTGTTTTCAAGTAATATCTGGAGTGGTTAACAAATTAATTTTGCATATAGAAATGGCCAGCAAGTACTGTATGATAGACAGGATTACTTACGTGGTTTTGAAAGTATTCTTTTTATACTGTTTACCACTTAAATAAGAAAGATAAAAAAGGAAATCATTACATTCTATACTCTGGTAAATGTGTGGAGTCAGCCTCTTCTTTTCCAGTCTTGTTAAATTTTTGTAACAACTATTAAAGAGGTAAAAAAAAAAGGCATCTTGAAACCTATGTGCTCTAGTAGAAACCCACAGAAATGCCAATTAAGTGTAAAAGATCCTCAGAACCATTTGAAAATTGGAGAATCCAAGGACATATAGTTGCCTATTCCTTTTTTCTATTTTACAGTTTCTATCAGTGGGCTATTAAAAAGCATTTCTTTTTTGTTCTTTGCTGTTATGATAGAGGTGTCTGTGTTAAAATAAAAATTCAGAGGCATGTTTTGATTTCAACCAAAATTATAACATGAGACTAGCCATACTCAGTCAGATGAAAGTTCTATCTTAATCATTCTCTGACATTGGACAGTGGTGCACAAGCAGGTGAAAATACAGAAAGCAATAAAATTATGGAATGATATTTTCCTAGCATAATCACAAAACAGTAATTGTCTTTAGCATCTTAACCTCTGGAGATGGGATCTGAAAGCAACATACCCTAACACAGCAATATTAGTGGAAAATTGAATAAGTAAATTGATTTGGGGGGTGGGGGGTTATCTGGAAAATTCAGAGATTGCAAAGATCTGAGACATATTCCAAATTATGCCAAGAGGTCTGTTCCTTTGGCAGGAAAAAAAAAAGATCTTTCCTTTGCCTTCCTGATTTTCTTCCAGACATACACAATTTTTTTTTAGATGCCACCAGTAGGGCTACTTAGAAGTAAAGTTTAGTTCTAAAAAAAAAAAAAAAATATATATATATATATGTAATAACCACCACAGAAGTTATTGAACCGAAGCTTTAGTGAAAATTCTCAGAGGAGACATTGCAAAGATCAAAGGCAGGCAAGCCTTATATTAAGTGATGGACAGTTTGATTAACTGAGTTTTCACATGGCACTGCTCCTTTTCATTATTCTAAGAGAGGACTATTTCAACATGGCACTCAAATGCCATTGTCATTTCTTTTCCAGGAATACCTTTGCCCAGCATTTTTTATCCTCTCTGATAACCCTCTGAGTCCCAAAGCTTTACTATTTAATACATAACCTCTCATTTGGGTTGCTGTAAGCAAGTACTTTTGGGTTCCTGGTTAACCACCACCTTACCCATTTTCAGTGTTTGGGTGATACAGTAAAATACAGAGGTTTCTTGAATCCCTTTTTCTCTCTTTAGGCTGAGACCATCACAATTAAGAGAGTTCATCAACTCCAGTATAACTGAACTGTGCCTGAGACTCTTAAAGGCAATTGTAAAAATGCATAGTTAGTTACCACTAAAAAGAGATTTAGTTAGTTACCACTAAAAAGAGATTTAAAAAATTTACTGAGATAGAGATTTCCAAAACATTATCCTTTTCAACACAGAAAAGGCCAGAGATTGTGGTTACAAAGAGTTGCTACTGGACTTTCGGAAAAGACCTATTTCATCTGAACACCTTTGACCTGTTACAATAATAGTTTACCCATTGAACTACATACAAATGTCAATGTATAACACTTTTACCTTGAGACTAGATATTCTCAGTTGTGACATTCACTTCCTGAAACATTTTCAAAATCATTACCAATTCCTCCCACAAGAACCTTTTTAAAATACTAAGAGAAAGTCAGACAGATTTGACCTTGATGAAAACACAGCTGAATTTTGTTTTTCAGGGATCTCCATATCACAGCTTATTATTGTATAGAGTGGGTTCTCTAGAAAGATATCTGTTCTATAAAACGCAGTTTACAGTTTCTAGTCTTTTCATCTCTTTCAAGGGACAAATTTATTTCCTGATATATTTTTCAAAAGACTCATTAAGGGGAGATCTGGGGGGCTCAGAATGGTGATTCTAAAACTTAAAGCTACAAGAAAATATTTTTTCCTGTTGTTTGTATCATTTTAATAATTTAAGAAAAAGAATGAAAGAAGCTAAGGCTTCATATTCACAATACAGGGATTGGATAATTATGTCTCACCAGATCCTATACATTAATGTTGTAAGGGGAAGGGGGGCGGTCCTAACAGCATTTGGCAGGAGTAATGCAAGTCATATTAGAACTCAGTAATTATTTTCTTTGAAACTACTGCCTCAGAAACAACAAGGGATAACTAAAGTCTTGTAGACTTATTTTGGATAAATGACAAAATTTAATGTCTGGAAGGAAAGGGACACTCGTCATTTTCTGCAAAAGTTGAGTATATTAAGTGTAACCTCAAAATTTAGCTTTTTTTTCCTCCCTACAAAGTATTAAACAATTAATTCCACAAGCTTTATTTAATTAGAATACTGTAATACCAACCAGTAGGCTGCTCATGCCCTTCCCTGGAAATCAACTTATCATGGTAGCTACCATAATAGAATCCATTAGAACTAAGACAAAGGAAATGATCTTGTATGGAAGTTAATCAACGGTGGTGAAACAAAACAGCCTTTGTTTGTTTGTTGTTTTGAAAACTAAAAAATAATAAATGAGATGTCTCTACTCATGAGAAAAGGAAAAAAGTATTATCCTCATATTCAACTCTGCTAGAGTTTAAGTACACTTAATCTTCATGGTCTTTGGATCAGGCTATATACAAACATTCAGAACTAGGGTGATGGAGATGTTTGGATACTTTTCTGCATTCCCCAGAACCAAACTGCACACAAGCAGTTGTTCCATGTGCAGACTTTGTGCACATAAATGTTGCCTTTGTCTGCACTGCTCTGCTTATTGCTAGCATGACAAAATGGGAGGCAACTGGAGGAAATTTAATTTATTCTCAGAACCCATATCTAGTACTTTGCATAATACACAGTTCTGAAATAATCCAGCATAGGAAAGAAGCCCCACACACACACACAAAAAAAAAAAAAGAAAGAAAAGGGAAAAAAAACCCAAACAAACAAAAACAAACAAACAAAAAAAACACCCCACCTTTTAGAGGCAGCAAATAGAAATACAGGTATGAAAACTATTTCTACTTCCTAGTTGAAGATGCTCCATGCTTACAATTGCCTGCCTAAATGTAGAATGTATTACAGCAGCCTGATGTGGAAAACTTTTAAGACTTGGGGTTTGGTTTGGACAGTTTCAAATCACTCAGATTTAAGATTTACTCTTTTTGCTTCAAAATGCAAAATGGACTGAAAATCTTATAAGGGAGGCTTTTGACTTTATGAAGCTTCTACTGCCAGTCTCAACTGAAACAAGCAAAAGTAAGCTGAGGGAAAAATACCTGCAGAGAAAACATGCAAAAAGATTATTTCACGTTGTGCTAAATATATGGTCAAATCTTCTTTTGAAAAAAAAAGAAAAAAATTCAGTGATCATACAGGTAAACCTTTTTTTTTTTGCCCAGCTCTAGCACTAAAGAGAGACAAGTTAGGAAGAGATCATATTTTACTTAAATAAACAAAGCTACAGTAATGAATAGCATGCAATACAATTTAGAATGACAACCCATTCCTTTGAACGGATACTCTTGAGCCATACAAAATCCTGATGGGAAAAAATCAGATCACTTGTAGATTCATAAACTACCTGCAAATAACAAAAAAAATCATATTTTGATAAGTCAGCATCAGGATCAATACACAGTCCTTTAAGACAGAAAAATACCACAGCTATGATATGGAAATTATTGAAGAACTACTAGAATCTGCTTGAGGAAGGAGTGAGTACTGCAGCCCAGCTGCAAGGCAATAAAGAGAAAATGTCACTGGTTTCCTTAACATAACAAAACCACGTGTACTAAATGTTGCCCAATAAATATGTACAGTTGTTCATCACATTTTCTTTTCAGTGTATGACTTTGTCCTGTGGACCTCATGCCACCATATTCATGTAAAATAAAATGGGCTGCTCATGCCCAAATGAATGCCGAAGTTAAAGCAGTCTTTTGGAAGCAAGGAAAGCAACACTGGAAGTCTAGAAAGTGATCCCCAAAATTACTGAAAAGGATTGGTACCCTGCCAATCAGTATCTTCTTCACCAGCTCCCTGTCTCGGGCCAATGGAGGCCTGTATCTGAAGGTTTCAGTGTGCTTTACTCAATTGTGGTTGAAGCAGGAAAAAGTGAAAATAAGTGAGAGAGAACCTCAGCACTAATTACAGACTCATAGAATATTCTCAGTTTGAAGGGACCCCCAAGGATCATAGAGTCCAACTCTTATCCCTGCACAGGACATCCCCAAGAGTCACATTGTGTGCCTGAGAGCATTGTCCAAGTGCTCCTGAGCTCTGCCGGGCTTGGTGCTATGATGACTTATTGGAGAGCCTTTTCCAGTGCCCAGCCACCCTCTGGGTGAAAAACTTTCCTGATACCCAAAATAAACCTTCCTTGTCTCAGCTTCATGCCATTCCTTCAGGTCCTGTCCCTGGTCCCAAGAATGTAGAGATCAGTGTCTGCTCCTCCTCTTCCCTGCTTGAGGATGCTCAAGATCACAATGAGATCTCCCCTCAGTCTCCTCTTCTCCAGGCTGGACGGACCAAGTGACCTCAGCCGCTCCTTGTACTGCTTCCCCTCAAGGCCCTTCACCATCTTAGCTGGCCTTCTTTGGACATTCTCCAATAACTTAATATCTTTCTTATGTGGCAGTGATCAAAACTGCACACAGTATGCAAGGTGGCAATTCAAGGTAATTCTCCATCTGCAAAATCCTTCAACTGTAAGGCATGGATTACAATAAGATGGAAAAAATATCCTTTTTTTTCTATCTTATCATTTGAATGAGACCTCATCAGCGCAGTGGCTGAGTGAACAGCACAAATTACCATAACCTTTAAGAAAGAGCTTACCTTTGGTTCAGCATTTAGGGATCTAGACCAGTCTTTAATGTACAGATTAAGATTCCTCGTGTTCAATTTACATGATGAGATCATCAACTTCAATGCTCACAGCATTAATGTTTTGAAGTGGTAAACTTTCACTTAAGCATGGTGGGGAAACAACAGTATCCTAAATAGATCTAAGGGTTAAAACTGACGTGTTTTAAAAAAATCATTTGAGGCCATGCTGTCTCTTGAGAGACATTGTCTGTGACAGGCCTAAGCAATCTAAAATGATCCAGGTGTTAGATGACTCAGGGATACAAAATTTTCTCAGGATACATAACTTTCTGAGAAAGGTGGGCAGCAGTCTCATATGTATTTTACCATGTGTCTGATTTAAATAGTGACACAGCAGACTTAAACTCACATTAAAAATTGTTCCGACACTGAAATGTCTTCTCACTGGCATGTCATCTTAAGGGTTGAACAACATGGAGTGCAGGGGTTAATGCCATTCTGCCATCCTAATTGTTGATTTATTTCTGTATAAAAGGTTGTTGTTATCCAGAATAAGACTGAGAATCATGATCTGGAAAGGCTGCAAACTAAAATGATTTTGTCTAAAATTTTTAAAGGCCTATATAAGCAACGGAGTACCGTGCAGGTCAGCATTTGGCATTAATGTTACATGTGAGTAAAATAATCCCACAGAAACAAGAATCAATGTTGTTTTGCAAGCAATGCATTTTTCTTACTGAAGGCATAATAGCTACCCTTAGGGTTTGGATATTTTAGTTGATTTAGAAAAGGAAAAGCAAAAATAATAAAGAGACAGAGAGTTACTTATGTTTTGACCTTAAAGAACAAGATTAATGAGGTGCAGTGAACAATGAAATGAAAACATTCTGTTTGGTCCAAGAAGCTACTTATTAGCTAGCAGAGTTAGGCAAAGGTGTGATAATTTTTTAGATTTCAAAGAGGATGGAGAGTGAAAGTATCCAATATTTTCAGTGAATTTTTTCCCTTTGTTTTGGATTAATTAAGCCATTTTGTTTTGCTATTTTCACAAGTTTACATGACAACCATCTTGGTTTTATTGTATGACAATTTTTTAAAAAAGGTTTTAGATTCCAACTTCTGCCATAGACCTGTCACTTCATTTTCAATTTTTAAAAGATAAGGTAAGACACTTCAGCTATCTAAAAAACCCTTGTTTTTTCTTAAAGTAACAAGAGAGTTTCATGGAAGAGTTACTTTTTTAAAGTTGAGCTGCAAGAAAATAATTTTTAAGTAGAAAAACTATAGCTGAACAGTTTTCAAGGAACTTTTTAGTAGATCATGACAAAAATAAGCCACACGTCATCCCAATAATTTATATCACAGTGACTACATAAAAACATTCTAAATAATACATTGAGGCACTAATAATGCTGTATCATTTAATGCCTGCTTAAAAAAAATATTGCCACCTATTGTTTGGATTCATTGCAGTCTTTTGCAAATTCAGATACATTACACTATTTTTACCTTTTCTCCCTCTTCCCTAAATTTCTTATGAAGAGGAGAAAGAAAGCTCTTCTGACCGAATTTATATTTTCCATGCTTTCTACTTAGAGAGGACAAATATTTGAATTCTGTCAGTGCAACAAATATTCTCTTTGCTATTTGTGGTGTACTGCCACCTATTAGTACAGCAGTTATTTTTTGAGAAGGAAAAAGAACAACAAATTTTCTAAAGTTACTTCACTAATTTGAAAACCATTCATAGGAGGATTTTCAGTCTGAAGAGGAACTTAAGACTAACAAGAACTTTGTAAATACCTTTATATACACTTCCAGTTCAAGATAAAAGGGCGTGAGATTAAAAATGGCTGTAGGGAACAAGGATGACTCTTCAGTAAGGTTCTTCTGAAAAGCAGATGCCCAAGAAAGAATGTAAAGCACAGAGCACCTAGAATAATAGAATGGTTTGGGTTGGAGGGAACCTTAAAGATCATCTAGTTCCAACCCCTCTGTCATGGGCAGGGATGCCTTGCACTAGACCAGGTTGCTCAGAGCCCCATCCAACCTGGCCTTGAACACTACCAGGAGTGGGGCATCCACAGCTTCTTTGGACAATCTGTTCCAGCCTCACCACCTCCACAGTAAAGAATTTGTTCCTACTATCTGATCTAAACCTACTCTCTTTCAGTTTGAATCCGTTCCCTCTTGTCCTGTAACTACATGCCCTTGTAAAAAGTCTCTCTTCACCTTTCTTGTGGGCTCCCTTCAGGTATTGAAAAGCCACAATTAGGTTACTCTGGAGCTGTCTCTTTTTCAGATTGAACAATCTCAACTCTCTCAACCTTTCCTCATAGAAGAGGTGTTCCATTCCTCTAATCATCTTGCTAGCCCTTCTCTGAAATTGCTTCAACAGGTCTGTGGCTGTAGATTAAACTCTCCCTGAATATCCTTTCGGATTTGAATAATTTAAAAATTGTAATTTCTGGTTTTTTTCTCTGTTTGGTTTTTTAACCCTTACAGCCCTAATACTAAAATTTCACTCTGATCTCTAAAGATCATCACAGAACAAGTCATTTATATGTAAAGTTTGGATCCTGTTTCCTCTATACATCATTTTACATTTATATTGAATTTCACCTGCCATTTTAACCCACCCACAGAGCCTCATAAGGCTCTCCTGCAAATTTCTCAAAAAGCTTTCTTTTTTGTTGTTGTTGCCTTGATGACTTTATTATAATTAGAAAAATTAATTGTAGTGTTGTTCAGTACCTTTTCTGGATCATTTACATATGTACTCAATAGCACAGTTCCCTATAGATCATCATCAGTAATTTCTCTATGACAGGAAGCAGTGATTGACACCTATTTTCTTTCCTACCTTTTGGCAATTTACAAAAAGACATTCATTGTTTTAGCTTCCTAATTTCCGTGGGTTTTTTTGGTTTTTTTTGGTTTTTTTTTTAATCAGCTGGAACCCCTTGTCCACATGGTTGTTGACATGAGTTTGGGAGGTGGACTTTATTTGTAGTTATTTGTATTTTAAGCAAAAGCCAAGTTCATGGCTCCATGGCTCTCATCTCTTAATTCTATAAGTTTCCTATTCTATTTCCTTTTCTGTTGACTGGTATAGACAGATTTACATTTATCTCTCAAGATTAACATCCTGTAGTTCCCATGATCTCTTCTGGAACCCTTTAAAAGTCCTTAAAAACTCTTTAAAGCCTGGTGTCACATTTGCCACCTTCCAGGCTTCCAACAGTCTTAGACAAAAGCCAACATACCACAGCTCACAATTCTCACAATTCTACTATTTTATCCCTGACTTCAATCACAGTGTTAGGTCACCGTTTACTCCAAAAATTTGTTCCATAACCTCTTCTTATAGACATTTCAATTCCATAAAACAGTCCCTGACCAAGATGAGTTGAGCTCTGAGCTCTCTGCTTCCCCTCGTGCTGGAGGTGAATGCATTTTTTTAGCCTGCTTATGTCTTTGAGATACAGTTTCCCAGTGATCCATGTAAGCTGGAAAAGGTCCCATTGAAATCAGGGAAAGCTTATATAAAGCTGTAAACCCACCCAAGATCCAGTCTGGCCTCTAGAACTGCAGTGTTTTCTGCTCCCAAGCTATTTAGGGCTGTTGTATTGCATGAGAGTTTGTGTCCATATAGAGCACACCATGCCACCCACAGCACTGACCCCATCTGCTTCAGGTGTAACAGGATCTAAATGGAGCAAGAAGCATAGAAAGGGAAAGACAAAGAGGCGTAATCACCAATACTGTGTAACTCCAGGCATTTTTAGCTGCTTTATAGATATCCAAATCCCTTTTGGAACTTTCTGAGCTCTTGACCTCCTTGACTTGCAGTGCCAATGAATTCTTCAGATCACATCTTGAATGAAAATGTGACTGGTGGCCAGAAACATTACTAAGCAGAACAATCCCGTCAGTTATAATTCAATAGGTCCTACTGCTTAACCATTGACATTTCTATTTCTTTTTTACAGGTATGTGGCAGCAACATTTCTCTGGAGCAAGGCTAAAATACAAAGGACAGGCTTTTGAACATGACTTCTTAGGGTATTTAGCTGGAAATCCCTCGCTCCTTATGGCACCTGCAGATCTCAGCGTTCCTTTTTACTTTCAGGTTTTTTCCTAAATCCAACTTTACCTTCCCACAGGTGAAACATTTCATCTTAGTTTTATTCATTCTGCTGTTTTACAATCCATTAGCTTTCTTTCTGTCAATTATCAACAGGCTTTTTACATCTCTTAATGCACAAATCAGCGCAGAGGAAATGTCACCAAAATTTCTAGAACAGAAAGACATCCAAAGCAATGAACAGACTCTCTAAGAAAAAGAGCCATTTGAGGAATTTTAGAAGGACCAGAATGTGACCAAGCTGATAATATAATATAGGTACAGCTGCTATCTTGTGACTTTTAATACAGAAATGAGAATATGAATTAATTTCCTTGATCATACTGTTTCAATCTAAGGAAACCTGCAATAATTTACATAATTCCCATCTCCTCTCTTTCTGTAGGCAATTTAGGACAATGTGTAATGCTTTTAATCAGTCTTTTATTAGTATCCTAAAAATGAAATCTTCCAAAAACAGGTTGTGAAGCAATATAAACTCATGTACAATTAGCTCAGTTTAAAAATGTTTTCTCCTAATGGGATTATGTTCTGTAAATGATCTTGTTTCTATGGCAACTGCCACAAAAACCACACTGTGTTTTCAGCTCAATAGCAACTATTCCACCTGTGTACCAACCGTTCTTTCTGTGGTTTATGTTTGTGATTCTCAGACAGTGGTGTGGAAGCAAAAAAAAAAAAAAGTCTGTGACCTAGAAAAGTTCAGGCATTGTTTCAGCTGCGCTTGCAGGTACTATTGTTAACTGTACTTCTCTCATATTTTCTTGGAACTAAGTTCAAATTATCTGTGTTCACCAAGCTGAAAAAAACCACCCCAAAACTATTGACAGAAATATGTGTGCATGTGTCTGCAGGGAAATAGAAAAGCACACTCCTTAGTTTGCATGGCACCCTAGAAAAATGGGCAGATAAATTGCACAACGAAAAAAAATTATCTTAGGAGGCTGTGACCCAAATCAGTAAAAGCCAGAAATTAAAAATTCTATGTGGCCACATAGGTGTCTATAAAAACATTCATATGAAAAGCCTTTTTCAAGCTTCTCCTTTCCATTCAAGCCAAGGAGGGATCAGAGGAATCATTTCCATATGTTTTCATGAGAGTGGATGTTGGAAACACAAGAGAATGGGAAATTATTTTTAATGTTATCTAAAGTAAGATGAGGTAAAAATAGCTCATTTTTTATTTCTAAATGTGTGTCTGAGTCTCATTTGGAGTCAGTTGCACTGACTTAAGTGATAGAAGTGAATGTCAAGCTCAAGAAAGAAATGTTGATGAGGAGAAAAAAGAAGTTACCTGGCTAAAGTGGAATTTACCACTAGAAAAGATCACGTAGGAATCCCCAGAAAAGTGTAAGTCCAATTCCCCACCTAACCTTTTCATTATACTCTCTCTGAAAAATAAAAAGCATTGAACAACTTGAATTCCCTCCTGAAGGAAGAGATTATGCTGCACATCTAATTTTGAGGGGCAGTCAGACACAGCAGTGATGGATGCTGAGTTTGAACACCAATAAGATTGAGTTCTGTCCCTCTAACATCCATTACTATTTCTGCCTTACCAAAAGCTTATTATTCCTATACTGTCTCAACAGGAAAATTATGCCCTCTGTTTTTGCAGGAAAATAAACATAAATCAACATGTTATTTACAAACTGAAATCCCTAAACAAGGTGTTACAATTTCTTCAAAAGACATCCTAGGCAAAAGAAGGTCAAAACCAGCCAGCTTTGCTGGAATAGAAGAATGACTAGCCTGTTCAGAGAAGAATAGGGAAAAAGGTATTACCAGATGTTCCTCAGTGGAATACTGCATGATCCACCATATTGAAGAGAATAGATGTATTCAACACAGCTAAAAAGACATTTTATCTAGCAGTATTGAGAGGCTGAAACTAAAATTCTGTTACCAATGTGACCTCTCAGGAATAGCTACACCTCAACAAAATGCCTTCATATTCCTTTCTTCATACATAATATACTCCTTGACCCATCTCCACAGTCACCACTGAGGCACCAGGAGTGTGGGGAATTTGTTCTTATGCATGGATCTATAAACACCAGTCATCCTTCCCTTTCTAGTATATAATTCAGATTCTTCTGCTTAGCTCCACAGAATACATTGCCTTTGTCATAGATTGAACCAGAAACAAACTGGTTTTACCACTTTCACTTGAGTAACAAGTGAAGGACAGAAGTCCCTCAACCTGAATACAGGGAATTAAGCCCTATCACCTAAAAGGAAGACAGAAGTAGAGATACAAGAATAACTACCTTTTTTGGTTCATTTCTGTTCTCCTAAAGCTAATGCTAAAGATTCTTCCTGTTACCTGGAATATTATCTATTTTTTCTCATTACACGTGTGAAGTAAAACATAGAATGTTCCTAAATGATAACCTCAGGCTTCCTGAGGTCACTAAAGTTTTTTTTTTTAATTTGCTGATTGAGGCCCAGAGTTAAATGGTTTAAAAAATTAATGATTATTACGAAATGACAGGTTTAACATATGCAAGCAGCCACCCACTTTCACTTACTAGTCAGATGCAGGCCAAATTTTCGAATGACACTATAAAGGGAGTGATCAGTTTTATTCACATACATGAATCCTATTGATTAACCTAGGCTGATAGAAAACAATTGCATGAGATAGTAAATTAGTCTGGCAGACAATCCACTAATATATGAGCAATGGTCATCATCTCTGTGGTGACATCCATTAAGACAGAAAATTATTTGCTGCCAGGGATTACTGCTCAGCTATTCCCAATATTTTTAGACAACGGCAAATGGGGGACATTTTGACTGTCAATTTTTGCCCAAGACGTGAAAGAGAAAAAAAGACAAAGACACAGTACAAAGTGAAATTCTGCATGCTGGGGTCATTAAGTTTTCATTCTGTGCATTAAACATTAATGAATAAACTGGAATGTAAACAGTGATGAATAAAAGAAAGATTGTTTTGTTTTAACCGTTTTTATTTAACTCTCAGACGAGACATTTTGTTTCTGAAATATTTAATTTAGAGGTTCTTGATAGTCTCTTCAGTTATAAAATACCAAATTGTAATTAGATCATGAGACTTTGCTAGCTGGACTGAAATGCCAAAAAAATAAAGGTTATTTAATCATCAGACAAATAACAGTTCCACTCTGAGGAGGGCACTTGTATCGTTTGCTCAAGCCAAATCAAACTGTAGTGATTCTTGAATACAAAACACTGCAGGATCAATATTCACAGTCATGCAAGTATCAGAATACTTGGGCTTCACTCAAAGTGTTGCCCAGGGCATATGAGAAAACCCTGAGTTTATTGCCCAGTTGTGACCTATTACCATTTTTGTATGTGTTAAGGAACCTACTTTGGACTTTAAATTTCTCCATGGAAGAGATGGTTTTCCAATAACCTGCAGCCAGCACTGTCACTGCTTCCTCTCAGAAATCTGCCCACAGCCTGCTTGTGACTGGGAGCTGGAGACAGTGCCATGCTCACAGAGAAAGCTGTCCTTGGAAATAAATTACTTATGGCACAACACAATTGAATCTGTCTCTGAGGTTAATCCATAATGACACAAATGGCTGGTTTTGCCTGTGAACTCACTGTGTTAAGCAAGTGCTGATCTTCCTGGGAGAGGGAAGTGAATCCTGCTGACTCACTAATGCAAGTGAGGGGTTGGAAGAAGATTGGGAATGACCCTGAAAAATGAAAGCTGAGGCAGAACAGCCCTCAAGGATGCAAACTCAGGGACATATCTGGAGGCAAAATTTGGTTCATAATAATTATAAATGCTTTTGTAGGTGAAAACTCACTCCATAATAATATTAGGTCTGACAATCTGAAAAACATGTTGGCTATTTTAACAGCAGCCTGAGAAAACTCCCAGGCAGGTGTCTATAAGCCACCAGTATCTATCTAGAAGGCACTAATAATTCAAAATGAGCACAGAAGGTAACAATATCATTTGGAGACGGCAGAGGACTAGAGAAGATAGAATAAAATAGTGAGAAATAGGCTTCATAAACGTTACAAGGTCTGCACTGACCCTTCTTTGACAGCCGTTCATCCAGTTTGCTCTAAATCCAAATTAGAGAATATTCCATATTCAAATATATATTACAATTATTTATAAATGAACTTCCATCAGAGGGAAGGTATTCTTATTTCCCAGCCATATGAAAAAAAAAAAAACACCAACAAACCTGTAAGATGTTCCAAAAAGATAGGCTGAACTTACATGCAGCATTTCTTCTACGGGAACTACATTTTGTGGAGTCTGATCAGAAAACTAAGATCTGGATGTTACTGTGCACTGTTGTAATTAACCCCAGCTGTATGCTCTTTAAATCACATAAAAACAATAAGAAATTATAGTATTTTCATGTGTATTTTCAGCTCAGAAGCACTGTAATTTAAGAACAACTTTCTCTGTAGGCAGACCAATACAATGGCACTTTTCCTACACTGTGACTTTCATTTTTTATATCAGGACAAACTCTAAACTCCTCTTTTTAGACAACGTTACTCTGAACTTTATTAAAATAAGAATGACAACTGCCATTTAAGAAAAAATAATTTTAAAAAATGTTCACATAGTGCCTCAGAGAAATCCTAAAAAGCTTACACATTTTGTCTTGAAAGCTGGAGGCAAATGTAGGCACATACCTGAGCTCTGCTTTTCCAGTTACCAGCTGGAACTTCAAAATCCATCACAAACCAAACACACAAAACCAATACAGGCTGTTGACAGTTCTGTGATTGATCTGTCAGTCTTAGCTCTGTAGAAAACTTTGAATATTTATACCCAGTGGAACAGATTATTCCACAGTCCAGTGGTGGTGGTTCTGGCCTGGGACACAGGATAGTATTTCCAGTCTCCTGAACCAGTGACACTACAGTTCTTTACATGAAGTAGAAAAGTTTGCAGACTATTCTTTTTTTGCCTATGACCTCTCCTTTCTTTCCCATCTACCTCCCTTTAGTCAAAATTTCCCTATATCTCCTTACTTTTAGCTGGAAGAAACTCCTTAGAAGCAACTGTAAGGGCATTTCTATTAAAAAACCCCAAACAATTTAATAATCTGGCTTACCACCAGGAGCCCATGTTGCCAAAAAAATCTTTACCATCTATAAAAATGGTCCCCTGACACCTAGTTACAATTCTCCCAGGAGAGAATCATCAACATCAGCAAAATCTCAGCTCTGTCCAGCCCTGACTTCTGAGAAATGCAGACTCTGGATCTTCTCAAGTGATGCATAGTAAGCAGGGACAAACAACAGACTGTCACAAGTTCCCTCAAGAAAGGAAGAATACCTCAAAAAGTTTATTTATCTTTCTGCATCTCTGAATCCTAACAATAGTACCTGCATGTGCTACACACTGCCACTCCACCACCTCTGCAATGTGTCAAGAAGGACTTGAATCATCTCTGATGGACGTCGGCACACATCCCGCCAAGCATCTGACAGAGAGATCTGCCTGAGCTGCTCATGATTGACGCCAACGTGTTACAAATCATTTGTCTCCAACAAACTGTTCCCAACAGTTTGTTGTTTGATGTATTTGATACTAACTGGGAGGGGAAAATAATAATTTATTAATGCAATATGTCAGAGCTAACTTTTTTTTTATCCAGTAGGAAAACCGTTGCTTTTGTTATATATGTCGCTGGATTAAGCTGAAACACCTAATGCTCAGGTCTAGAGCAATGTTTCAGTAATGGATTAAATGGTTCCAGTTGTGTTGAGAAGGGCAACACAAATGATTATTTCTTTTGCTGCCTTAGTCTAAGGCCAACCTGTCCTTCGCATCAGGTTGATGCACTGGCAAGCAGGGCAGTACCTCGTGCAGGACAGCTGCTCTCAGCACTGGCTGAAATCCTGCCAGGGCAGTGAAGAAAGCCATTTGCCCAGTGGTAATTTTGTCACAGCTAAGACACTGCAGGAGCCAGGAGCCCCTGCTTGGGTAGGAGTGCTTTATGCAACTGATGAGAGACACAGAAGTCAGTGCCAGGTTGTGTGCTGCCAGCACCATATGGAGTTATGCTTCCTTGATTGCTCTGACCTTCTTCATGAAGGGAAGATGTCCCATTGCCCACCTTGGCACCTTGTTTGGCATGTAAAAGACTAAGGAGCTGGTAAAGAAGACCACAGCCCCAGCACCTGAAGCAGTCCACCACCCTATCTGTTGTTGCTGCTCTCTGTCCATCTAAGAAAAGGGAACCAAACACGAAACAAGAGCCAAGAGAGAAGGGATTGTTTGTAAACTTCACTAATGGAAAGATCTAAAATAGTAACCACATTTTAAACATTTTTAGAAGTTTAAAAACCCCACAAAACCCATCAAGGACAATATTGCAAAATAACAGATGACATTAAAGCATTTTTAGCCATTTGAAATTCATAAGGGGTGTTGAGGTGATGGACATCCACATCTGGTGGGGCCTGCTTATCCCAGTAGCTCAAATTCCATCAAAATGTAAATTGTTAATGGATAGGCTTATGAAGCTTCTCTGAGTGTACCTTTGTCATTTTGTCTTTGGGAGGAGAAGGAACCAAAACCCAACTTTTCAAGAACCCGTTCACAGTTACCATTCTATCTTGCCAATGAACAGCTACAGATGCTAAACTGTCACCAAGAAATAGGAACTGAAAAGCCCTGGCCACAGCCACAACTTCTCAGAGAGTTGTACTGTGGTTAGAAAGCTGATTTTTCTCAAGCTAATTCAACAAACTCAGCTTTACCCATGCTGCAACATGTGCGAGTCCACCATGGGCTACAGAAACCACTCAAAAGCTGGGAAAATATGTAAATGGTTATGTCTGCAACCTGCTCTGAATGACTGCAGCTACACTGACATCAACCCTTTTGGTAGCTCATTTAAGCTAGTTGAGCCAAGAATCACAGTCCCATTTTCAGCTGCGGCACAGACAGTCTCTCTCCACTTTAAAATTAATCTCAAGGTCTCCATCTTACTGTCTTTTCATATCTGCTTCAGTTTTAGCCATTAATCTTTCCAAATATCTTTCTCCTGTTTTGGGAGACCTTTTGTTCAGAAGGATTTTAGGTTTATTTTTTTTAAAAAAAAAATCCATTATTTCTGGCTCCGTTTATATTCTAGTTGAATTTGTCATTTTACTTCTCTGGGTTGGTAACTGTAATGTGAGTAACACTCAGGAAAAGACAGGTGTTCAGATCAATGTTCCCAGGCTGAAAGTGCCTTGGCTCCACCAGAAAAAGAAAGCTTTTTCTGGAGGTGAAGCATTTAATGGGCCATTATCTGAAATTATTAACAACCAACAAATACCACCTCATCCTCCCCTCAGTTTTAAAGTTACAATCTAGTACCTTCAAGAACTGCAAGTTAGATAACTTTGCTGACAATTTTTACAGCAAAAGAAATAGTACATGACAGGCAATTGTGAATTTTAACTCTGTAACCACACTCAGGAGGTCTCAGAAATGTCTCATGGGAAGTAATCTCAAGTAGCTATTATTTAAAGCATCTTTTATTTTCTAAATGCCACTGAAGCAAGCAAGGATTTTCATAATAGCAATAGATCTAGAGTGAATTTTTCTATGGGGTAGAAGAGGATGACCTATGTTAAATTCCAGTAGACACAGGGAAAGAGTTGTTCTGAGACATCACATTGAGGAGCTGCGTGGTATGAAACAAGATCAGTAAATACCAAGACATCTGGGGTCTGGCTGTATCTGCTAGAATGCCTAGCTGAGCCACACGTGTTCATCCTGTCAGTAAATCTGGAACAGTTTTCCCAGGAAATATTAAGGAAGTTTTCTTCTGAAATTAAACCTTAGCACTGGGAGATAATATGCTAAGCTAGAACAGCTAGTGTTTTTGTAGACATTTTCAAAGTGAAAATTTGTGGCCACAGGTGATGTTTATCCCTCTGTTTCATGTAAGGTTCAACTGTCTCTTGCACCTGTGTAGGCTTTTATTTGTAACCAAACTGAGTTCTTCAGGCTCAAGAAATGCCACATCTTTTGGCACTTTTACAATGAAATATTGTAATTCACTTTACTCTGCCCTTCTTTCTGGACTATGATAAAAGAAAAAAAAATAAACCACAAAAAACACCCTGGTATTCACATGCTACAGATTATGTTCTTTGACCATCTCAGAGTTAGGAAGCTACTTAAATTTAGTCAGACAGGATCTTCCTACTGTCGTAAGGAAGAAAGATGTACATAAGACCATTCCTTCCTCCTCAAGACAACGTAAAACATAACTGGGCTGCAGGTAGCTTTCCCATCAAGAGTGCTATGGACTGTATTTTTTTTGTCCAGAGAAAATAAGCAAAGCTGAGATTTTAGTATGCAAGACTACTAATTTCAAGGTTCTCCTCACTTTGTTGAATAAGTTGTTCTAATTTATCTAGCTGCCACAAGATCCTGCTGTTGTAATGCAAGTTGCCCTCCAGGTTTCTAATACATCACAGACCATGCAGTTCTAAAAGCCAAGAAAAGCACTGCTTTCAACTATTCCCCTACTAAATTATGCATTTATTGTAAATAAATAACTTTTGGGGAACTTGACAAAATACTGTGGATTTTCTCTAGCACTGAGGCAAGGTTATATCTATCAATTATTATATAAGAAAAATGAAAATTTTCAATTCCTGTGTGTCTGTCAGACTCAAATTAAAAAGCTATCTCTTGACTATTACAGCTGCTGTACTTCATATACTCAGACATACTTTGAGAAGCACCTGAAATAAATCCATTCAGTAGCAATCTTCTTTTCTGAATATAAAAGGGCTATCTCTTGAGAAAGTACTCCTATATTCCCAGACTACCTATTTCACAGGAAATAAAGAATGCAAAGCCCCAATCCCTTCCACTTAGTGGTACATTTGTATTACAAGAATCACACTCATGGTAAACAGCTTCTAACAAGAGTAGTTACAACTCCTCCCTAGAGAAGGAGGATAAAATAGGACAAGACACTGAAGATCAACATGAGGTTGAAGAATTGGCACTAGGAGAAAGATTTCAGATATCCAATCCCCAAAAAGTATTCATAGGCACAGGACCCTTTTCGACAGATGGATAATTCCCTGAGTATGTGGCATATCTGACCTTTAGGAATCAAGCCTGGTGTGACTGATAAGACAAGTGTGAGGCTTAGAGGAAAGATGACAAGAACAAAAGACATTTGACTTGTAATCTTGTTGGCTAGTTTAAGTGTATGGAAAAGGAATAAGACAAATAAGGGAACAGCAATAAAAGACCAGCAGATAGCAAAAAGAGGAAAATAAAGGGACATGAAAACTCCATAGGCATGGAAATTATTCAAATGGCATGTTAGAAAATGCAATTAAAATTGGACAGAGTAGATAATTGCCTAGAAATTAATAACCTAAATTATAGATCCAGCAGCAATTATTTTATATCTTCTCAGTATGTGATAGTAGATGGAAACCAACAAATTCAGACTTTTTAAGTTAATAAATGAAAAGTGGGTTTGGCCCTTTAGTCTGCCTGCAAAGATAGAAGAGACTGAAACAAATTCTGAAGGCAAAAAACAATTAAAATATGTGCTAAATGAAAAAGGAAATGTAGCAGTATATGGTGTAGACTGCACCCAACTATTACCACTTTTGCTAATGAATCTGATTTTTTAAATGAAGGAAATGCTATAGGTCTCATTTATCTGGACTTAATTAAAGCATCTCGCAGGGACATAAAGGGAAATTATTAAACTAGAGAAAACTGATAATAGTAAAAATATTATAATGCCTATAAAAATAGTTTATAGACAAGACAAGAATACCAGTAAGGGAGAACGGATCTTTGGCAACCATATTTCACATTTTCATTAACAACTCAGCCATAATAGGTAAGAGCACACTGATGAAATCCCAGAATTATGTAATGCTTAGAAGCATCTCAAAGTGTCAAGGATTCTAGCATTGTCTTGGAAGAGCAGGAAGACTGAGAAATAGATGTAACTAAGGGTTGAAAATAACTACTTTTAAGTGCAAAGTCACAGCTTTCAGGACAAATATCAGTAATTTCAGCTAAGGATTGGGAGTTCATCCTATAAGATGAAAAGAAAAAGAAAGAAAGAAACATAGCCGTTCATTTCAGGATGAACCACAAGCCAAAAACGTACTGTTGTTGGGAGAAACACAATCTTAAATAAGATGCCTGACACAAGGCACTTCCTTGGGAGTTAAGGAAATAATAACAATTGTGCTGAAACACCATGTGAAACACAGCTCTGGCCAAGCATGTTTAAGAAGTCAGTTCAAACTGGAATGTGCATGAGGAAGAATGACTAGAAAAGTCATCATAAGAATGAAAAAAAATCACTTCTGAAAAGAAAGGGAAAAAATTTGGCTCATTCACTGTAATGTATCTTACACTGTGGTGGGGCAAGTACAGGAAATGAGGAAAAATGCAAAGTTATATAAAGTTGTCACAGGCACAGACGGGTAGCCTGCAAGGCTGGCACGATTAATACAGTCTCTGTTATCAGACAGCACAGGGTCTGTCATCTGTTTGATTACCTTTGGGTTCCCAGCACAGGTTATCAGGTGTCTGTAAGGAAGGAGCAGCTTCTCTCAAAGTGAGAAAGAATATCCTGCTTTTTGGAGTGACAGACAATTTTCCACTCTCCTTCTAGAGTCCACCTAAGCACAAAACTGCTTCTGCAGCAACTTCATGATGAGGTTTCTATTCAGAAATCTATTCTCTCTCCAACTGTTCCCCCTCTAGTCTATTGCCTCCAGCTGCTACTTGTAAATCCAGCAAGGATTATTAAAAAGGTATCAAGATCAAATTTTAATTCTCAAGGTTTTTCTCCTTAATCTTTAGGGTTTACAAAGAAATAAAACCAAAAACTTCTGTGTTTTCTGACACGGGTAAATCTTGTTGGATTTTGTGCTGAAATAAGTGAATATGTTCAATATATTGTGAGAAGCAGGTTAACCCAAAGAATGGCCTGAGAAGAATCAGCCTCATCATTATACCTCATTCATGTTGTACCTTTGCTTTACTATTTATAATCTTACATTCTCTTAAGTGGCAGCTGTCAAAAAGAAATCAAAACAATCATATGCCTGTTCACAATAGTCAAGTAAAAGCAAATACTCATCTCTGTGTGGGATTACTTCTGGTTAAATTCCACTAGAACATGCCACACACTGTAAAACCCTATAATTATTAATTAGACAATCAAGAAGATGACTGAGAGTGCCTTTCTCCAACCCAGATTACAAGGAAATAAACACCAAAACAGAAATAAAATGACACTTATCTCAGAAACTGAATACACCCTAACACATGTAAAGGAAAACACAGACCCTCAGGGAGCATTCTAGCACACCCTCAAGGCTCTGGGCCAAGCTGCAAAATTGCCCTTCAGGAATGACAGTGGCAGGAATCAGAGGGACCTTGGTATATTTGACCCAGTTTGGTGGCCCTCTCACTTGACCCTCTGCTGTTGCTGCTGCTTTTGTGCTGCAATCCATTCAGTGCATTGGTGGGCGAATAAAACAACATCGGCCCACATTCTAGCAGACTGCAGGGAAATTAAGGAACTAATTTTGAATCACCATGTTTACAAACAGTGGCCCAGTTTACAGAGCTCTTCAGGGAGCTGAACTTTTAACAACAGTTTTAAATACAGTGAAATAGGTTTCAGAAGGAAAAGCAATAGTTATCCAGAGACTGTATGGTGTGGGTGGGAGCAAATGGCACTCCCATAAAGAATGGAGCAGCTGCTGCCAGTTCGGCATAGTTATGCAGTATTTAGCATATTTCACCCCTGAGGATGATTATCTTTCTGTCATGAGCATAAAACACAGATAACTCATGAGCGAGTTGAATATCTTTCTCATAAGTGGTAAGGAGGTAATGCACTGATAACTCTTTGGAGGTTAAATGTATTTATTCTATTGGAACTAGCTTTTATTATTATGGCATTTGAAAGGACAGATATTGTCTGAAATCCTGATTTTTCATTTCTCTGTCTGTTTGTTTAGGATTTTTATTATAGCTGCATTATTCTTGCCACGGTAGAATATAAGAGTAATCCAGAAAAGGCAGTGAAAAGAAACATTGGATAAGCATACACATTTCCTCATTAGGCTTTAAGGTGCAAGTACATGCACCTGTTTTCTTTGGGTACCTCTGTGGATGAAAGCCTACCCAAAAAGGAGATCAGTAATACAGACCATTATTAAGAGCTCTGTGTTTTGTTCCTGTGGTAAAATGCCAACAAATGAGAAATTCTAAGGTGGATGCCTTGAAAGAGCACAGTTTCTCTAAATCCCTCAAAATTCTCATTCTCTTCCTCCCTCCATTTCATAGTAATGTAGATTTCTAAAAGGATCAACAGAGACAGTTTGTACTATCATGGGGCCCTGACCATTCCACATTGATCAACACTAACAGCCCAGCAGGACCACTTCTAGGGTAAATGATTGCTTCAGGAGATACTTGATTTAGGAGATACGTGATTATTTAATGGAATTCCCAGAACCTCTGGCCCCAAGTTTAATTTTAATTTTTCCTGTAAGAAAATTTTAATTTAAAAAAAAATTACTTTTGTTTTAAAATTTAAATTAATTTAATTTAATTTTTAATTTTTTATTTTAATCTTTTTTCCAGTGAGATACGTGCAGCTCTGGGCCAACCCTTCATTTGTTAAGCTAAAGCAACTTCTTTCGCCAGAGGATTGGTAAGGTGCATCATCAGGGAATTAGGTTGTGTCAGGGATACTGTAGCCTTGATTTCAGACTCTTTGGCATAATCACATGGTTAAGTCTAAAACAAATTCCAAGAGAAGCACCTATGCATTGCAACACTGCAGCTAAGACAGCTACAAGCACCAGTGGACACTTTGTTTACAGGTGATTCACTTCCAGTTTGGCTCCTGCTTTGAAGAGACTGGTCCATTTTTCTTTAAAGAGAGATCAGAGGATTTCAGACTCCTAAACTGGGCATCTGAGCTGGATGATAAAGGTTAAAAAGGAATGTAGTGGTAACCTTCCTGTTCAGAAAGGCAGTCTTTGTGTCATCATAAGAAGGGTTTGTCCATTAATTATTCACCGGTCTTGGTTGTCAGCTTAATGTAAAAATGCATTTTGAAAGAATAAAATAGAAATACAGAGGTCCTTTACTCATTGTATCTTCCATAATCTTCATAAGCTAAGTCAGTTTGGCCCTTAATATAACCAACATGTTGAAAAAAAATTTAAAAGAGAAATCACAAGAACTATTTTTCACAGAAATTGCCTGACAGCTGCATTTGGGTAGAGGGCAAAGAGAGTACAGAGAGAGAACTCCACCTTCACTTTTTTCCTTTTGCTTTATAAATGGCTTTATATAGAGCAACACACTAAAGTTTTTAAAAGTAGATTGCTTGTATGTTGAGCTGAAAAAACCTGCTTAAAATTCTGATAGAGACTGATTATTCTAACTACTGAACAGCTTTTCCAACTACAAGGCTCAGAAAGATTCATCTGTACAATGCATCGCTGTCACTCAATCAAAGAAGTTTTATAATCCACTTTTGAAAGCAATAATTTCCTAAATTCTGTGAAAAGATCAGTCTTTTTTCTCTCAGAGGTTATAAATTATCCCTATTACAGCATTTTTTAGTGTTAAAAAGACAGCTAACTTTATTATTGGGAAAGCAGGCTGAATGGTACCAGAGAAGGCAAGTAAAACAAAAGGCATCTGAGAGATGTTCTGAATACCTTGCTGCAGCAGTGGGGGAAAAGCTCCTTCTCACCACCTACAGGCTGATAAAGCCTAAGAGTGTATTCTCAAAAAAACTAGGATAATTTGCCTTTGGGGACTCAGGTTTCATGATCAAGTATATGTGCCTCAATAACTCACATTTCTATTAATTTTTTTAATAATTTGCATTAATAAGCACATAAACAGAAACTTCTCAGGAAATTTTAAAAAAACAAACAAACAAACAAATAACTTATTTCATCAGTGCCTCATCTAAGTTCTATCCTTTGCTGCTTCTGTAACAGTTTTTATCTAATCCACTCAAGGTTTTCACTGTTTTGTAATGCATAGTCTAGTACAGTGATGGCCAATAATAGACCAGGTCTGTGTCTGTGAAACAGGGATAGCAATCTTTCCTTTATCCAGGTCTGTATCTGTGAAATGGGGATAGTAATCTTTCCTTTTTCTGCTTTTAGGCTGGTATTTGATGACAAAGCACTCAAGGAAAAGGGTGTTTCTTACTGTTTATGTACATAGTAGTTGGGCATTTGTCTCGTCTTAATGCTCTGTTCCTTTATGTCATTTCAGAGAACTCTGATACCCAAAGCTCAGTGCCTTTCCTTCTTTCTTTTTCCAGAGAGAATGTGTCAAGCTTTTTCATGCCAAGACATTAATTTTTTCTCCTACAAAAGTAGAAAGAACAAAACCAACCTCAACCCCCTCCTTAAACTCTGCATTCAAAATCAGTTGAACAAAAATCTACAGAAATTTACTTTCAATTATTTTAGGCAATGTATCTCCTTGTGTCAGTAACTGCACCCCACCAGTGTAACATCAGGAGTCGAGTAGAGCTGCTTTATAACACTTCTCCAGGCTAAGCACATTATGCTTGCAAGACCCTTCAAGACATGAGTCAAAGCAAAAGAGAGTGGATAAGAGGAATAATAGGTTAGCACTCCAACCGGGCAAGAAGCAGCACTGAAAAGGGGAAATGTGCAACAGCTAAAGTTTCTACCTGTCTCAGGTGACACGAAAGTTGTCTAATTTCCAATACAGCAGAGACATTTAAAAATATTTATCATGTTCATGGTACTACTCTTGGGAATCATGAGATTTGCACACAGTTTAAAATCTGATGCAGAAAGGTTTTCTGTTCAAGCAGATGCTTAAGATAAGCTTAACTAGACAGAAACTTCCTAGTAAAAAAAAAATGTTTTTGCAATTTTTTATTTCCATTTACTCCAGGAAATATTTTCTTTGACTGAAATATTTTGATTGATTAATCAAACATTTAAATATCAAAGCAAATTGACATAAGACATCACAGAGTCTCAATGTTCTTTCCTTATCTATAGCCCGGACTCACCAGCCAGATTGCTTTGCTCTAGCCAAGATAATGAGGTGTTTCACAAAACGTCTCCAACCACAAGCACAGATAAGAGAGATGTAATCTAGCAATGGAGCTTCATCCTGAGATGGGAAACAACATTTGCAGGAGGCAGGATGATAACTCACCCCACAAGTTTTGATGCTGAATTCAGTGTTGAATGTTAATGTGTTAAATGAAACATTTCCAAACATTTTGTGCAACGTTTATTTCAGTACTGCTTGAGTTTCTTAAAACCTTATTAAGAACGTAGACAAACTTAAAAAAAAAAAAAAACCAAAAAAACCCTGGTCCACAGATCAAAAATTCTGATATATACCTGGTGCCTTTTCACTTAATAAAGTCTCTTGCTTCTCAGTATCTGAAGATTTGAATATACACTTTGGGGCTGGCTTAAGTCAGAAGATAGTCCTCTTAATTGTCTGCAGATTGTGTACTATTCCAGTCCCTATGAGATGGGAACCATTACCAAATCATTTTTTTTTTCATTCAATTACAGCAGTATAGCTTTCCTACATTCTACTGCACTGGCTGAATCAGGAAAGCAGACACCAGAGAAAATTTTGTACTTAACCTCTGAATTTTTGTACTTCTGGATATTTATTTTGCTGTTACTCTAACTATTTTTGACTTTTTCAACACAAAAAGCTCATAAAGAATTTAGGATAGACTTTTACAACTCCTAAAGTTTCTTTTGATATTTACAATTTATTCTGTTACAAAAATTTTAAGTGAACCACTTTTTCTATATCAATTCCTGCTGTTACCAGGGCAAAAGTAGTGGTGGGTAAATAAATTGAGCCTTTTGAAAAATTTAAAATATTTTTCTCATTTTAACTGAAGAAATTTCTTTTAATAAAATAATGCTGATGAGTCATAGAAAGGTGGGATTATATCATGGTAGGGTCAAACAATGCTTATGCAATTCCCCAAAACCATTTTCTAGCATTTTCAGAGCATTTCAGTGATAAATATTTTAGAAAATCTTAAGCACCAAATCACCACACCATCCCCTACATATTTAAAGTGTCCTCCCCATTCAGCAGTGCTTACACATCAAACTAGCTTTCCATCAAAGTACCCATTTCACTACCACCTTCTGCATTCAACCCTGTTTGGGACAGCTGGGTTTTTCTTCGTGATCTTATGCACTGGAAAGGATTGTGAGAACATGAGGACTCTATTGTGTTTGGTGGGTCCAGACTAAAGAAGAACACTCAGCAATTGCCAGACAAGTAAAATTTTTGACTAGAACCCAGGGTTAATTTCCTTAATCATAATCTGCTTTACTTTCCACCTCCGAAGCTGGTACGAACAAGAAAGCTTCAGCCATAAGGGTATGAGAGGGAAGTTAAATGATGTAGTAGTTCAACTGCAAAAATCAAAAAAACCTGCTCCTCATGTAATTCTAGATAAGCTGATATTCCTCAGCAGTAGCAGTCCTCTCCCTCTTACAGAAAGACTATGGGTTGTCTACACAGGGACCATACTGAACATGAATATCAAGTGATATTAGATCAGAATGGTTTCTCTGATTTGGAAGTGAATCAAACAAAAGCAAATTAAGTTGGTTTTCTTTTTTTTTTTATTTTTTAATTCCAAAATGAGAAAGGCTTTGTATGACTTTAATGTGATTTAATTAATCCAATTTATATCAATTAGCCTGGATTAATTTCCCAGAGAAGACAAGTACAAAATTCAGGTTTCACTGACTCAGCATTTGTATTAGCACAATAAAAGCAGTTGATTTTAAGTATATAGACTATGATGGTAAACCCAGTAACATTCATTATGACTGTTCACATACATGAAGAGAGACAGAGTTTTAAGTGCTTACAATAAAGCAAAAGCATGAGGGGATAAAAAAGGATTTTCAAAATGGGTAGTCTAAAGGAGCATAAAGCAGAATTGTCATCAGACAAATGAAATATCAATATTTCTTTGTAAAGTAAGTGTTTCTTTATGGCAAGATGGATCAGTTCCATTAACATATGAATAGGTTTTCATAACATTACATTGTTTAAACAGAAATAGTCAAACCAGTGGAACCTATACTCTCTCTTTTAAAACTGATCCACATTGCTTCAATTTGCAACATCAGTCAGCTCATGTGCAGATGTTCCCTTTCACACCCAAGCTGGCTGGTCAGAGCAGTACTTGTTCCAGCTGGAGGTCACCCTCTCCCAGAGAGTATGGGACATCTGACAGAAATTGGGGGGTGTCCGTTTTAAAGATGTTTAATTTACTTGAGGCAAATTTGGCCTTTACCTAAAACATTTAAATCACCCAGCTAGGACAAGTAATTTTGCCCAAAAGCAGATTAGGGCACATTTGCACAAACCTCCTGTTAGAAAGGAGATAAAAGAATCTTTGGGCAGAAACCTTTCTACTATCCCCATAGGACCCAGAAAACCACACAGTCAGACAGGGCTACACAAGAGTATGGAATGAAAACCAGATTGAGGCTTCTGACATAGTGGATGATAAAGGGCAAGAAGTAGCAAGTCAAGAATGATGCTGACATTACTTCTGATGTGTCTCATCCTAGCTGTGCTCAGAAAGATCACAGCTCCCTCCTACTACTGGACTGCCTTACCACTGACCTGTGTTAGAGAACAGAAAATTTTGCCAGACCTACCAGTCTATGGCATAATAGCCTTTTCCAGTCCAGGTCATGCTGACTGAATAAAATTACATCAACAGAACTCCGCAGTAACTGGAGGTTAATCAGTAGAGCCTGGAGGGAATAATATCTTCACGTGGCCAGCGCCAGTGAAACAGGATGCCAGACCACAGCCTGGTAAGCCAGAAGTCGACATAAAATCAGACAAAGGGTTGCACAAGAGTTTCTGGTTTGTCCAAGAAACAAGCACAGAAACTACCTGAATATGAACAGACAAAGCATGCAACAGAAATCTATTTACAAAAGCATAGTGCATGTGTGTTTTAGTGAACCTAGACAAACCTACTCCTTCCAAATGCTTCTCTCCTTCTGTCTTTTTGTCTCACACAGTGAGGGCAAGAGCTTCTGCCAGCTGTTTCTCTGGTGGCCAAAAAACATCTGCCTTTCTATCCCTTCACCATTTCACTTGGCCTGACTCCAAGGCAAATAGCACTAGTACTAGCTAAAGTCAGTTCCTGCTGGGTTTTTCCTCCTGGGGTTTTCCACAGAACAGCAACTTCAGAATAAGATAAGCAATGAGAAGGACAGCACTTTAAGCAAAGGGAAACACTCTTCCAGCTTGTAATGCTTGATGGGTTTCTTCTAGCACATAGGATTTTTCTTTTCCATATCAGTCTGCTTTAACCACAAGGCGAATATGAAGCAGTGACAAAATGAGAGAAAGAGCAAGTTGAAGATGCTAAAGAGTCTGTGGAGGGAGGAAAGACAAACTCCTGAGAGCTGAGGATAGCAGTTCCAGCATGATTAATACATGCATGATCTTGAATGTAAGCACTAATGGCATGCAATGAAATTGAGCTGTCTAGGGAAATCAAGTAGGACACACTTTGCAAAACCACAGCCTTTCTCTAGAGTTTAATTTTCGTGTTTACCACTAACAAAATCCTTTCTCCGGGCCTCAGCACTTTCCCTTGGTTTTCTCACAGTTACTTCTGCAGCTCAGGTGAGGCAAATCATTTTGAAAGTTTTCCAGGGACCTGCTTACTTAATGTGGGCGTAGCTCTACAGAAACCACAGTTACTTCAGCTTTCACAAACATTATCTGATAGAAGAGAAATTAGGAGCATCTTTTACTGTCTTGCTAAGACATGCAAATATGGGCTGTGTGTTTGTCCTGCCTGACCTCTGCAGCTCAGCTCTTGGGAAAAGGAAAAATTTCAGAAAAGCATTGTGGTTTATGTAGCATTCCTTTATAACTCAAATTTTAGTATACCAACAAAATTACACTTTTTGAATAACTTTTTTTTTAATAACTTTCACATGATGAAAAATTTCAGGAGACTTAGTGATCAATTGTTGACATGTAGAAGCTTTAAATTTTCCACATGTATTCATGAGGGGGGGTTGTCATTCCAAAAGATACAAAGCTCCCTCCCCTCAAATAAACAAAAATTAGACCTTTATTTTTTTCTTGCTATCAAGCGGCAAAACCACCTAGCAGAACACTCACTTAAACCTCTGAAAGTATCACCATTTACACACAGTTCCAATTTATTTGCTTTGTGAGCTAGTTTATGCTTAATAGAATTTGACACTCCTAAACGCTCTGCTGAAACACTATCAAGGTACAGAACTAATAAAGATAATTACCCTTGCAGAGTGAAAAGCACTTTGAATGGACTCATTGAACCAGACTATATCTGTTGCAGAAGACTTTTTTCAAACACAAACAAAATTGTTACAGAATGCAGGTTATTAGGAAAAAATACAGTACAATCCCTTGTAATTTACACCTTCCACATCATAATTTAGTCCAGGAGTTGAAAATGTAGTATTGAGTATGATTCAAATCGTTACAAAAGCTTAAATATAACAGGCCATGTATCCTGACACAGGAAAAGAAAGGAGAGAAAAAAGGTGTATCGACTTGCTTTCTATACAACTCTAAATAAGAGAAAAGTACATATCAGTGCCTTGCACGTTGTCCTGGCATATCAGAGAAAACTGCCATGGGCTGATTTGCAAGCTATTAAAAATGACCTCTGTTAGTCACATAATGCAAAGAGATGCCATCACCTGCCCACCAATTCCTGTCAGGGTTGAACTCATTCATTCTTCTTACCCCTCTGACAGGTTGTGTTTTTCTTCTAATGGCAACCACTAAACATGATGGATGTCCTCACCCTCCTTGCTTTGTCACTCATCCTCTGCCTGAAGTGAAGTTTGCCACATGGGAGGAGCAAGCCCAGCCTGATGACTGGCACATTTAATGTATGTGGTGGTCAAAAGATCTGCAGCTGGCATGAGCTGCTTTAACCTCACAAAGTTAATGGAACTAAAACGTTTTCAATGCCAGCTGACAACTGACCCATCTTCTCTGTAATTATTCAAAACAGTCAGATTTGTAGAGTGGTAAACTATTTTGCTGTACCAGCTGACTGAGTTGGATAAATTGGACAAAAATCCTAAACAACCCAAAAATTGTTTATATTTAATAACTTGTGATTTTGAACTGCACTGGTCTATGTTGATATCCAAATTGACTCAGATAGTCCTCGTGGATGCGGTTTACACCACTTCTGTTAGGGTACCTACCCTGCACCTGTACTGAGCAGAATGACTTCCCCCAGACCTGCAGCCTGTCATGTGCCAGGCCTTGCTGCCTGCAAGGGATGCACTGCTGGCTCTTGTTCAGCTCTCCCACAAGAAAACTATTTTCCTTCAAAGCTTCTTCCTGTTGCAGCTGGCTCATGGCCTCCACTGTAGAATGGGATTATTTTGTCCCAGGTCATGATTTTTTTGTCTTGAAATTCATGGGGCTTCTGTCATCTCATTTCTCCAACCTGTTCATTTCCCCCTGAATAGCAACTCTCCCTGCCAAAATATTGACTGCTCCCATCAACCTTGTATTCTCCTCAAACTTGATGGGAGTCCATTCTCTCCCATTATCCAGATTATTAATAAAAACACTCAATAAAATTGGCCCCAATGCTGGTCTTTGAGGGACAACACTTGGCAACAAGCTGCTAGCTGGGGCTTTGTGTTGCTGCTGATAGTTCAGCCAATTTTCCACCCACCTTATTATCTGCTTATCTACTCTACATATCATCAGTCTGGCTGTTTGGAGATTAGCAGACCATATTAAAAGACCTTCTAAAATCAAGGTATACGCAGCATCCATGATCTCGCCTTATCTACAGGGCATTCTTTCACCACAGAAGGTTGTCAGTTTGGTCCTGCATAATTTGTACTTCTAAATCCATTCTTCCCATCCTCAGTCAGATTTCTCCCTTTCATGCAGGGAGAAATTATTGGCTTCCAAGAAGGACTTGCTCCATGACCATCACAGGACTAAGGTAAAGCTGACTTCCTTTAGTTTCCTGCCTCTTGCCCTTTTTGAAGATGAGTGTGATGCCTGTCTTTTTTTTCCTATAAATCCTTCTTAGCTGCCATCATCTTTTAGATGTGTTAGAGAGTGGCCTTAAAATTGTATTAGTGAGCTCCTCAAACGCATTTTATCTGATCCCATAGACTTGTTTACAGTCAATTAGTTGAAGCATTCCTTATTTTACCTTCTTGTAGAGTGGTAAGGCTTCACTTGGGCCCTGCTAATAAAACCAGGAACTTTAATGACCAGTGGACAGAACATACAAGTGAAAAAAAAAAATCAAGTCATCAAGACTTGATCAAATCAAGACATCAAAAATCAAAAATCAAGACTGAGCATCTTTTCCTTGCCTTTTGTCATTATGTATCCTGGTCCATTGAGTAGCAGGTTCACACTTTTTTTTCTTAGCTTTTCTTTTGGTACAGAAGTACTGGGGAATTTTTGGTCAGCCTTTACAATACTTGCTAGTTTCACTTCCAGCAAATCTTTTCCCATCAGAGTATATTGGGGTGCATTTTTTTTTGAGATTAAAGCACACGTGAGCACACCTGTGTGTTTGAATCAGTGTGTAAGTTCTGATAGTTCAAGAAAGGAAATATTTTCTTTATTTTTCATACATAGTTAAGGAAAGCTCTTCCACCTGCCCATGCCTATTAGACCTTCTTGGTTTTCACTGTGGTTGTTCAGCTTCCCTTTTGGCCAGCCCAGTAGAAAGGTGAAAATGGAAAGAAAAACTCCCTCAAGAGATGTGGCTGCTTCCAAACATATACCACCATTGTGCACAGTAGGGAATCAAACAACTACCACTTATTTCTTCATTTAAATTGTCTGTTCAGTCATCTTAATATTGATATTTTTCTTTTGCAGTAGGAAAAATCTGAAGAAATAAGATGATAATGCAATGTGCCCCTGCACAAATACACTTCACATCAATGCTTGACATCCTGCATTATCCAAAGCTATTAAATAGAAGCCTGAAACAGTAGTAGTCTTGCATAAAGAGTTAGAAATGCCTTTTAAAATCAATTTACCACTGTGCTCACCATAGTCTCTGGAGAGAGACATTGGGCCAGCCTTCGAAAAAGTTATTGAATCATTGTTTCTCCAACAATGGTTTTCAATTACAAACAAAGTGAGGGCTCCATTTTGCAAATCCTTACTTGTGGCCTGTTACACACGTGCACTACTACACAGAGAGGATGAATGGAAAGGGTTGCCAAATAATGCAAGAGGTCTTGTTGATTTCACAGGGGTCAGGCATTTGATTTAACTTTCAGGTTTCCAGGCTATGACCTTCAGCAAGCAGAAGGAAAAGACCTAGAATTGGATCTGTGTGACTAAAACAAAGCAACCAATGAGCCAAATTGTAATGTAGTCTTAAGAGTGTTTAGGAAAATGAAGGAGGTTTTGTACAGTGTTTACACTTCACACTGTACAATGGATTTGCTTAGGAGAATTGCCCCACTGGCTTTTTTGAAAATGAAGAGTAATCATGTGGTTTGTATAGCTGGGGGTAAAAAGACCTGTTTGACAGCTGAAGCATAGTCTCATGTTCAGTATTATTGTATCATATTCTTCTGGTGCCTAGAAGGTGCATGCCCCTTCACAGAAAAGTGAAAACTATGCTGAAAGATGCAGAGGGTCTAAATTAAACTTCCACAATGGATAGGAACACAAAAAACCAATTGCAAATACTGTTATTTAGGCAGGTTTCTGTGCCTCAGAAAGTAATAAAGAGGGTGTTTGCCAGAGATATCTGAACAAGAAATAGGCAAGGAACTGTCTGTGGAAAAAAGACCCGGGGCACAAGGGGCAATTAATGACAGATAATGTATAGCAGCAGTGTAAGAGTATCCTTGGCCACGGCAGTGGGGTTTCTGAAACTTCATGACCTTTAAGGTTACTTCCAACCCAAGCCCTTCTATGACTCTATGATAAGTCTTTTGATGAAGCATTCACATATGAGGAATTTTAAGGAAACCCCTGTCTGACCATTCAGGAGGCACTCTGGCAGTCACACTCCCACTACCAGATACTTTCACTGCTAAGAATGAAGCCCCTTTGCAGTGGGTGGCTTCAGTGAGCTAATGGGAGTCCCACCTGACTCCCTACACACCCCACTCTCACACAGCCTGAGCAGGTTTCCTTACTGATTTGATCCCAGGCTTCCCACAGCAGAGCCTAAAGCCTCTGGATCTATAAAGCAATTTATTCATGGCATAATAACACAGTAACAGCTCAAATTGTTCATCCATGCAGAGTCTGGGGTCTTCCTGCTGAGTCAGCAGATCTCTCCATGTCTCTGGCTGTCATGTCTCCTGGCTGGTGACACAGGTCTCCATGCCCTTTGTTGTGCAAAGAGACAGCAGCTCAAGCTACAGCTTGTACACCTAGCTGCCTGCACTCAGTGTGTTCCTCAACTAGGAGAAAGATCAAAGCAGGAATTACCAGCAAGGGAGTTTTAGCAAGGTATTACAGAAGTGTCAGGGCTGGAGGGCAAGAGGAGGCACTAAAGACCAGGTTACAGCTCTAAAAGACCATGAGAACAAGATGTAAAACCTTCAGAACCATATCTCTACCAGAGTTTATGATTTAAGTAAAGGTTTGTTGGGCAAGACTCTTCCTTTTAGACAAAAAAAAAGGGCTGTACAAGACAGGGACACCTATCCCGTGACAGTCAACAGAGGCAACAACCAGGGAGGCAGGTCTGGAGGACTTTAACCCAAATAATGGAATATATCAGCTAAAAGAGGACATTTATGCAGCACTATTCCCTTTCTGTGTGCCCAGCAGGTATTGAAAACAAGCTTAAGAAGGGACTGTCATGCTGAGGGTAATCACAGAAAGACGAAGTTTTGTTCCTTCAAACGGCAGAGGAACTGTAGCACAGATCAGACAGTGAGTCTGACAGAAATTGCCCTCAAACAAAAAATACGACAGAAATTGTGTTCTCAGTCTCACGTATTGCAAGAATAGATATGTAAAAAGAAGGAAAAGAAAGGACAATGACTGGGGAGTAAGGTGGCTTTTTGCAGTATTTGACCTAAGCACAGAAGTACAAAAAAATATAGGATGTCATGACTCAGGTGATCATGAATATGTTATAAGGGAGACACTTTCATTAGAGGAAATCAGATCTAGAGTTTTCCTCAGAGACTGCTTAGATGGAAGAAAAAAATGTCATAAAATACTTTAATAAACAAACTCATAGTGAAATTATATTGTTCTATCCCTCTATGGAGTGTATTAATGTCAAGCCCATCCCAGGGACAATGGAAAGGTTCATTTCAACATCTCATCAGTCTTATAGAATAACAAAATCAGTCCAAAAACTTCTGCTGGTAATTTAAAAAGGGGAGGGAGGGGCGGAAGGGAGTTGGAGGACAGAGAGTCTTGAAATTGTAAGATGTTAAACAAATAGATGTATCCTACACGCCGTTAGGATTCTACTGGATGTTGCCTGTATGGTTTAATTAACAATAACTATCCACCCCCTGTTTTGCTGCTAATGCAATCTCAAAAGCACTACACTAATTCCACTTGCAGATTTTATGGTAACATTTAAATTAAAATACTCTGAGTACACTTAACTACACATTCAATGCAGATTTAATAAGGTGGTTATAGGTTCATTAAGTAGGAATTGATTATTAACTCTTTGCTGGCCTACAGATGTGAATATTTGGTAAAGAATGGTGTATTGTAGAAAAGACAATCTGCCCAATAAGCTAATGTTTTTTTGGTTCCTTAACTCATCAGGCTAAACCATTTTGTGCATTCAGTAGTGAACACAGGGTCAAAGCTGTGGCAAAATGCCCATCATCTTCACTATGAGCAATATGTTTTATAATACAATGGTTTTGTAGTGAAAAGTGGCAAGTGGATTTTGTCCTCACTAGGAAAATCGTTACTATATCAAAATATATTGGTACTAATAACATTACATTTTCTTCCATTTTATTGATCTTGTGAACACAGCTGGAAAGAACCTAACTCACATGCTTCAAAAAGTGGTTCAGGAAGAATAAATCTGATGGAAAGCCAATAGAACATGTTTGATAGCACAACTCAGCCCCCAAAAAACAAGAGCAGTGCTCTGCCCACAGTCATCTGCTCAGCTCAGGGTGGGTTGCACCCTTAGTGACAAATCACAGGGGAAGGACGTGTTTAAGATCAGGATGACACTAAGGTACACTCAGAAGTGGGACCCATTATTCAGAGTACATTAGTGCCCATCACATTCTCATGTTACCTGCAATGCAAAAAAAAAAAAACCAAAAATTGTTCACTTTCTCCTTAATTATTAATAATCCTACTTTACATGTCTTTGGACTCCTTTACTACTGCCACTGAACTGGGAAGCACCACTTAATATATCTGTTCTCAATATTTTTCACGAAGAGGGTTTGGAGGATTCCAGTCTCATCATTCAGACTCAACAACATTTCAGGTAATTTCTTCACTGTTGTGTGACACTAAATTTTACCAGATTTCAAGGTTGATCAAATATATTTTAACCCAAACTGGCAAAATTTTAAGAATATTTCCCAGAACAAAAACATTCACCTGACCTTTTAGCAACACATTTACATTGCAAGTAGGTGATATTCTTTAGCATTTCACCTTACAGATAACACTGTATGCTTGAAAGCAGCTTATTACAAGTGTCCATTGTGCTCTGCAGCTATATAGATAATACTTTTTTTTGAATCTTGCTTCAAGAACCGAATAAAAAGAAGAAAACAAACAAAAGCCAATTGCACTGAAAAGAACATGCAATAACTCCCAAACCCTGTGGTATATTCCCCAAGCCTGACATGTTCAGAGACAGCTGAGGGACACGTAGACTTTCTACCAGGTAACTGAGTGGCTCTCATCTAAAATTTCCTAAGAACAAACTCTATTGATTACTAGTTTAGCCAGCACAGCACCAATTTATTTTGTCCCATTTCATAAAAATGGAAACAAAAGCCTTCCTCTTACCAGGTGAAGAGGTGCACAGGACAGGAGCTTCACAGCTTCATCCTCATAACCTGCTTGCTCCAGTCCACATATCTCAACTCAGGCTGTATTGCACTACTAATGGAATTATCAAGCCCCTCACACCTAATAAAGCACAACTTTATTAACTTAATTCAAGTAATTCCCTTGTGCATGTGCAATTCTTGAGCTCAGTTATAATGACTTTAATGAAGAAAGCAAATCTTTTGCTAGTTAAATGCCAAACGTGCTTTTTCCTTCAAGTTTTTCTTCTACTTTCATTAACAAGCTCCCTTTCCAAATAGCTGTGTGCATGTAAACAGTGAACTTGGATCCCCATATCCAATTAAACCACCTCACACAATCACAGCATGCCTTGGGTTCAGCAGTTCTCAAAAACATGTTTGTTGAGATTACCGGTATAAAGTCTAGTTTCTTCCTCTGAAATTGAAAAAAAGATCATTTTACATTCCAGATAAATTAACTCATTGTCAGAAAATCCTTCTTAACTGTTTCAATGATAACAAGCAGGACAGACATCCTAACATGCTAAGAGACTCTGCAAAAATATAACCCATTTTAAGTATTATTATACTTGCTACATTTACTGAACTATAGAACACTTGTAAATCCTAATTGGAAGAAAAGCTCTGGAAGCAATCATGAAATTTGGGATCCCAGTCCAGACCTAAGTTTCATGGCTAAGTGCAGTTAAAACTGTGGGTTAAACTAAAAGTGTCATCCCCCTGTTTTAACAGTCATAAGGTTTTCTGTATCTCAACGAAAGCAAATATTTTTTAAAAAACTTTGTTTATTGACAGAAAAGACACTCAAACACGACATCAAAGAAAAGAAATGACCAGACACCATTTCAAATATATTTTATCTAAATGGATGTCCTAAATTTAATGATGCTTGATGAAAGAAGCCATTAGTCCTTTTGTATCTTTTCTTCTTGGAAATAAAATCTGGTTTCCTAGCTGATCTGACAAATAAAGAAGACTGAAAATACCCTTGTTTTGCTCCTGGCTTTATTTCATGCTTTGTGGATACACAGTTAACATCCCAAAAAACTTCATTGTGTCACACTTCAATGAACTTGAGATCTGTAATAAAGCTTAAATTATACTTTATTTCTAGTAAAACACTTTTCTCCTCTCTGGATCACATCAGCCAAACTCATAGATTAGCATAGCCAACATGTCTACTCTGCTATATACAGTAAATGGAATTGGTAAATGCTCACCTGTCATATTTGTACATTTCTGTCAAGACACACACTGCTTACTGAGTATCTCAAAGAAAGGACTTAAACACATGAAGAAACCTCCTCTTTATTGGTTTTAGGCATTAGCTTAAGTGAAAAATCCTTCAGAAATCACTTTTCAGCCTGATGTTCTACAATAGCTGCTCTGAACTCCAGAGGTCACATCCTCAGCTCATCTGGATGACCACTGTTTCACTGACATCAGCTGAGCTTAACAAACATGCAGAAGTGGAGGAGCTCACCCCAGGGGCTGCTGTGCTATCAATTACAGTGCATACTAGCTATGCAAAATAAGAATAGGAGGGCTTTACCTCACTTTTCTGCATATTCGTCTCAAAGTTGAAAAGGTGTTTGAAAGGCCTCATCTCACTAATGAGCAGATTTTATTAGAATAACACCACTTGAATGGAAAATGACCTTCAAGATCTACTTCTAATCCCCACACACACACACACCTAGTCTTTAATGCGTGATCTAAACTTCTCTCAGTTTGAATCTATTCTCCCTTGTCCTGTTCCTACATGCTGTTGTAAAAAGTCCCTCCTCGTCTTCCCTGTAGGCTCCCTTCAAGTGCTGGACGGCTGCAATTCTGTCACCCCTTAGACTTTTTTTTTCTTCCCCAGGCAAAACAAAACAAATTCCCTCAGCCTTTCCCCATAGGAAAACTCTCCATCCCTCTAATCATCTTGATAGCCCGACTCTGGACTCATTCCAACAGGCCAAAGTTCCTTCTAGGCTGGGGACACCAGAGCTGGATGCAGGTGGCAAAGCTGGCCATGCTGCTTTTGATGCAGCTCAGGATACATTTGGCTTTCTGTGCTGTCAGTGCCAGCTCCTGTCCAACCTCTCATCCACCAGCACCTCCAAGTCCATCTCAGCAGTTTCAAGACTTTAACCACTGGGTGCCCTTTAGCAGTATGAATGATATTCCATTTAAAATGACTGCAATAAATAAGCCAAGACAAATTATAAAATAAACCAACACCTTTCCTTTTGATCCGAGTGAAAGTTTTTTCTTCCCTCCACACCGGATTTCTTCCCTTCTGTACCATCAACAAGTTTAGAGTTTAGTGTTCCACAAACCCATCACGGTAAAACTGAGATTTCAGTACCAAAGTGTTTCAGTGGGACTGACAAAATGAGTGACATCCATCAGAGAGGGGTGTTTAAAAGTGTAGTGGTGAGTATTAAAGATCCCATTAACATCTCTTTGGATGATCTGCCTAATTTAACAAATAGGCTTATCCCTCACAAGTAAAACAAATGTTCCAACAAATGCCAGCATTTGCACAGCACTGCCTCAGCCTACAGTACTTTACATGATGCTCAAAGACATATATTATGTCTGCAAAACACAGCAATCAAAAATGTAGGATTTAATTTAGCTCCCTAGTGTGCATGTGCTGTGACATAGCTTTTATTTACCTGATTCCCCTCCCCTGAAACTCACAAGGCATGGTAGGGAAATCATTAAGGGAAAAACATGTGAGTAATAGGGTCCTTAACTTGTTTTATTCAGAAGCTGGATATGCCTAGGGCAACTGTTCTGCACCAAAAGATCATATGCAGTAGGAACAGCTCTAATGAAAATTTCTAATAAAAAACCTATTTGCATTGTTTTAAGGAAATGGATGAAATGTGATCATGAGAGAGCTTTCCAACAAAAATGGTGAACATGATTGCACAGAGAACCAATGAAACCTTAAATATTGCATACTTCCTTGATCACCCAAATTCAGATAGATGAGTCTGTTATGAGAACAGGTGCAGTGAAAGTATTCTAGTATAATCAGAGAAATGAGGAACCCTTTTTTTACATAAGAAAACTAAAAGACTTGGCTAACCTAGTCTAGTCAGAGAAAGGCTAAGGGGCATATGATTGCTGCCCATAAACGTATGAGGGAGTGAGGGACGGAATAGTAGGGAATTAAAGAACTAATCAAAATAAGTACATTTGTACAGGAACTAACAGGTATAAAATTGCCAAAATAAGGTTCAACTGAGGCTATAAGAATTTGTCCAGCCTCCTGAACTATGAGATTTTTAAATAGCAAAGAAGGCAGAATAATGAACCAGTTTCTAAAATGGAGCTTGAGAGGTTTCTGTGTGATGTTAGGCTACAAAGCAGACTGTGAGGCTCTGAAAATCACTACTTGGGCTCCTAAATGGGATTGCTCATAGTCACAGGTGTCTGGGGGTAGCTGAAAAGTCAACTTCTTTTCCTCATTCACCTTGGAGATCTCTTCCTCTTTTACTCTCAGATTGCTTTGTGCTCCTAACTTGTAAGAAATAGACAAAGTTCCATATTAGTGGTATATCTGTATTTGTGTGCTCTTGAATTGAGAACACAAGAACAGGTGAAGATGCAAATGCAAAAGATAGTCAGAAATCATAGATAAGGAAAGCTTGCTGACACTGCAACACTCAGAATTCAAGGATGGATCAAAACCATCTGCCTCTGGAAGGAAATCATACTGCTAATGTTCCTATTCAATCAGACAATGGATATATTTCCAGCTCAATTTGTTAAGTTTGAGTAAGAAGAAAAATAACAGGGACTAATGTTCCTGAACAAGGGAAATTATGCCTAAACTTCTCTGCAGAGGCACACTGTGGGGAAAAAAACCACAAGCTTTGCACTGAATGCTGCATTCCTTACAAAGACTTCACATTTCTTCTGACCTTAAAAGAAACATTTTCCTCAGGAGAAAGGAGCAGATGGAGTCAGGCTTTCCACAGCAATGGGTTTTACCAAGAAAACAGTGGGCAGAAGGCCCTCAGGGGAATCCCACTGCAAGCATGAAGCAACACCTCCCCTGTCGGGACAAGGAAGCCCTGGAATCTTCTATAGCATGGCTTAAGCCCCAGGATTATTCTATAGCATGGTTCAATTGGTGTGTTGCTTCATAAGTACAACAGCTATTTGATTTAAGCTGGAGCTTCTATTAAGTAATTTGAATGTTATGTAAGGATGACAGTATCACAAGCACTGTTGATAACAGGACAGAGGGGGGCCCTGTGCCACACAGTTATTTGGATGCAGAGCCATTCACTTTTGGCACATTCAGAGGAAGACAGATATGGAAAGGCTAAAATTGAGCAGTGGGAAACAATCCTTGTGGCTCTTTCCTCTTTGTTTCCAAAAGTTGGTCTTGTACTTGCATGCACAAGTCTGCAGGTGTTGTTGTGGTACACACCTCCCTCTTTGCCCTTACATATTACCAGCTAAGGCTGACAAATCCAAGTGAATTTAAAGTGAATCCAAAACCTGAAATTTAGGAGTTTACAAAACAGAATGAATGTTAGAGCTAATAAATAACCTTATGTACCTCCTAACCTACAGACTGCTGAGCAGGCACTGCTGATGCTAAAATGTTTATTAATATGCTCTGCCAGGATATCAAGTAGGCATCCTCTCTATTCCTGAGGTCACATTCTTTTTCACTGTGCTGTCAGACAACAAGATCAGCTGAAAAGCCTGTAGAGGTATCATGACTGAATTCATAGGCTCAAGTGTGTTACAGATGAGGATTCAAAAGCAGGTGGTCAGCTCATTAAATCCTGATTCACGTCAGCAGGCTCTCTCCTTCTTTAAGATGTTTCTGCCCCTTCCCTCCTCTCCAGCTCTCTGGGTTGGGATGAGTGTGCCTAGCCCTTTGAAAGCATACCAAATGCACAGCTCAATGAGTTTGGTCCAGTCTCTCTGCACAAAAATCTGCAGCTGTTCCAGAGATGATAAGGCAGGCTAGATCTGAAATTGCTGTCATCTTAATATACAGGACCTTAATCATCTACATGCAAAGCCAAAAGACTACAGGTGAAAGAGTTAAAAAATATTAAAAACCAGGGGAGAAGTGGCATCAAAAACCCCAGTACATTCTCCTTCATTTTATTTGGTTTTCCCCAAACTGTTTGGAGTTGGCCATGGTAACTGATGGTAATCTATGAATAAGACTGCTGAAATTACAATGGTTAGCCCTTTTAGATAGCAATTAACATCAAATTGTCATTACAGAGCCCTCTTTGACAGAACTTTGTGTAAGTGGGCAAAACAACAGGATACATTTTATAATGATCCTGGCCTTTAGATGAAAATGAGTTTGGCATTGAAAACATGGACCAATAGAAAAAAAAATAATAGTAACTGATTCTTAATTTTTTTGTAGGTTTTGGTTGGTTGGTTTTAGTTTTGTTTCCTCCATTCCCCTCCCCCTGCAGTGAGGTAGCATTTTATTTACGGGGTGAATTTCCAATTTTTTTTTAACATGGTCTGCTTTAAATTCAAGTTTGAAAGTAATACACAACACTATTTGTTTTCTAAGTCTGCAAACCTTTCTCTCTCACCTCTTTTTCCATTCCTGAGGGAGAGAAAGTATCACAGAACAAGTTTTCTTCCTTTCTGATCCCCCTATAGGGTCACACAGTTCTTGCCAACAGCTCATTGTTAAAAAAGCCTTTGCTCCCTCTTCTGGCTATTCTGTCCTGATATAGCATCAAAATTAGGAGTATCTGTGATATCAGTGACAAAGTTTCAATGAAACACACATAGCTAAATACAAAATCCACAGTCATCCTCTATATAAGCCTTTGAGTAAATCCAATTTGCGCTTAAATAGTCTGGCAGAATCCCTGTATTATCATTGAATTTGCTGAATATGCCTTTGTCTCTAAAAAGATGTAGTGACTATACCACTTCATATTTAAAATTCTCTCTATTTATTCGCTTTGCTTTTGATATTTATGCCTGAAAAATTAGTCCTAGGCACGTACAGTTGGAACACCTGCATGCACTTGTCCAGAGGATGCATTGAGCACAATTGGATGTGGCCTGTGGTAAGTGTCAAGGACCCACCACAGGGCCCAGCTTCTCTTTCAACTCTTTCACAACAAATTAAACTTGGAGAACTTTTCTCTGCTTATGGCAAGAATCACAGTTGCTCCATGAAATAAAATTTAGAGGGAGAATTTGGCTGGCAGTAAAGAACACGATTTGCAACAAAGACATTCTTTTGGCTTTTATCAGGTGTAAAGAAAAAAGTAATTGCTGTAGCATCCCGTGGAAAAAATAATAACAGCAGAATTGTTCATAAATGTTCTGCTACAAGATGCAACTGTGTTGACGTTTTGGGTTTTTTTCCAGAACTATATTAAACTTCTCTTTATATCATGATGTGTGTATGAATTTTTTATCCTGGTTTCAGGCAATTTCACTTGGCATTTCAAATTTTTTAACCCATTAGTTATTCCTCTTATTCATGAAGATAATAAGAACCTGCATCCAGCAACAACATGTTTGGTCTGAAGCCAATGTGACTTTGGAACCTGCTTGTATGTTCCCAAATGAATCCACACCCCTTTAATCTCAAAAGTTGCACTAGGGGTTGTGTCAGAAGTCGTACCGGTTTCTGAAGGGTGCCAGTGTGGGGGGAGTAAGGCAGAAAGAGAAGAGAGGCCTCAAAGCAAAATATTTCATTGTCTTCCATGGGCAAATTCATCTACGTAGGACTCAACACAATGTAGATTAAGCCTTAAAAACTTTCTGTTCTGGAGAGGGAAAAAAAATCCCATTGTCTACCAGGACACAAAGTATTAATAGAGCTCCTCTTGCTCTGACAAGAAGGAAGTGCAAGTTCCTCTTGCTCTTGTTCCTCTAGAAGGAAGTGTCGCACCAGTTTGGCATCCCAGATTTATGTTTCTGAGTCCAGAATAATCACTATTCAAGCACCACTAGTCTTTCTTCCTCCTTCACAATTTGGCAAATAGAGAGGTTGAAAATACACTTGGCTTTTCTCCACAGACTCATCTATTGTACTGGTAAAAGGTTCAAGTACAAACAAAAAACAATAAGGCCTTAAATAGATTTTTAAAAACTCTAACCATCAACAAAGCACGAAAAAGTGCACGCTCACTTTGAAAAAGCAAAACACAGTCTGGCAAGATTTTCTCCAGGGCACTGACAGGAGTTGGGGTCCTCATGACTGCCCATACATCACAGCAAAGTCATGGGATATTTCAGCTGAAGATGAAAAAAGCCCCAGTCACTTCTCCTTGGCTTCCCTCAGACCTCTCCCCTCACTGAAGCCAAACTGGATCCCACAGCACACTGTAAAACTTCTGCTGTAGCCACAGTGTGGGCATGCTTGAGCTCCACTCCAGCACAGAGGAAAAAATTTAAAAAAAAAAAAAAAATCAAGCTGTTATCTCTTGAGCAACTCATTCATTTGTGTGTGTTGTGGTTTGCTGCACTGCTGACAAACAGTGAAGTTGCTCTAACCACAGGCCCTGTGCTATGCCACCTTGCAAACTCTGTGGAGTGCATGCCTAACAGCAAAGCTGGATTTCAGATTTTAAACAAAGGATGTGTATATATACATACATATATACATACATACACACAGATATATAGTTATTTATATGCATACACACACATGTAACTACTAGAAAGTAAATTTTAATGATGTGTATTACAAGACTGGCTGGTCCTGAAAGTTGAAAAGAAAATATTGAAATAAATCCCAGAAAGGGTAGAGTCTACAGTCAATAGCAAAAGATAAATGACGCAGTCACAGGATTACAATAGATCTATTTCTTCTCAGGTACACTTTTTCTTTCATATCATACACACATACTAAACAATTTATATGTGTCACAGCTATATAACCTTGTCCATGGCAAAAGAAAACACTGGCATATAATGTGACAGACTAAAAATGAGCCTGAAAAATCCCATACACAACTGAAACAAGATTTTCCCCATGAAAAAGTAGGAAGCACTTAAAAAAGCTTGAGAAATGCAATGACCCAGTTGAGATTTCTCCACAACTGATGATCTAACACACTCTGTTTCAACAGGAGGTGCACAAAATCTTTACTGACCCCATGTCATCAGAGCCCTGCTTTTAAAACAACCTGAAGAAGTTTAGATCATGCTATGTTTTAGTAAGGTCTGTGCTCCCTTCAAACTGTACTAAAATTCCTGCAGACTGCAGACCGGTGATGTTAGCAAGTCCTTTAGGTATTCCTCATGCCTGGATGTCATACCATGTGAAAAGATATGCTATTTAACCCACTATGCATACAAGTACTCCCAAAGATAAAAGATTTTCCTCCCCTACGCTCCTATTAATCTTAACATTTCTCATGGCAAAAGCTATTAGTTCAGTCTGTTGATGATGATAAACAATTCTAACTTGTGACTTTACCACTGAACTGTTTCTGAAGCCTTTTTCTTTTTTTTTTTTTTTGGACACATAAGAAGCCAGACACTGCTCTCTAACGTGTCTGCACATAAACCCTTTGAGCAATTTCATTAGCAGTTAGGTGTGCAAGGCTGTGGTACATCAGCAATCATTAACAGATGCACTGGAGAAGTCACATAAGGCCATGAAATTCTATATCAAAGCAAAGAGTATGCATGCACAGAGGAAAGACACATTTTGAAATGCATGTCCCTCAAAACGGTACCAAAATCTAAGTCAAATAAAACCATGATCCATGCTCAGAAGTGAATGTAGGGGCTCAGACAGAGATTGCATGCTGTGGATGTAAAAATACCATTGGTTTCATTAGCAACGGTATTTAAGCACATGCCCAAGAAGTATTTCTGTATCAGGGTATTATCTGTCTATCCACTTGCCAAGTATGCTGCAGGGCCATTCTCTGAAAGTGTCTACATCCATATTTTAACAGAGGTTTAAACTGAGCCAAGCCTGTGGGGTCAACATCTACAAGCTGACACTGTGCCAATTTTTTTTCTTTTTCTTTACTTTTTTATTTTTTTGGTGGAATTACACTGATTCAGAGCAGATGGAGCTGGAGTCCCTTGACTTGAATTGGAGCTTATATTCACTCTTCGAGTGTTTTGGTCATGTCTTTGGCTGAATGTGGTCCACACTGACTTGCATAGCCCAGTGGAGATAACATTACTACTGCAATATCAGCTTTTGTATCCCTTGAATAACTTTGGTGTTAATACTGCAGTTAGTTTGTCATATTTCTGACTTAAAGGGATACATTAATGAGTAAAAAGTCCACACATCCAAATCTGGGCATGCATGAAATCCACCAGAATTAATTAAAATGCTAAAACTGATGTATTTTTAAAAATGCCTTTCAAATAACTGAACATAAGTCTTCCTGATATCCAGTAATCGCATATGCTCCTTACTTTACTCCAAAGACATCTCTGCAGAGAAATGCCTGCTAGTTTGCAGTGAGCAGTCACTACCAAAGACATTTCTGCAATGAAAAGCAGTTCTCCCCTAGCAGAGAGTCAGATGCTTGCTAATAATGCATCAATCCATTGACCAACAGTTGCTCAGTGAAGCAGACATCAGGGTGAAAGTCAATATTTCCTTATTACTTCTGTGTTTGAGCCATGTCAGGACATGCACATGTATACACACAGGAAATCACTGGCAAATTTAAGGGCAATTTTCCAAAAGGCTGCAGAAATGGCTTCTGAACTCCCTTACCTGATCAGCAGGCCAGACTCAGAGTCCTCATTACATCCATACAGAGAAGGGCTGAGGTCAATATCTCATACTGCTACAGAACACCTCCAGTTCCTTAAAATAAAATCAGGTTTTGACCATACTGGACAAAGCTGGATAAAATTTTGAATCATACCCTGAAAAGTATTCTTATAGCAGAACTATAATGCTAATGTTTCAGACATTCATTCCAGGAAAAAAAAAAAAAAATGAAAATATCCCTCTAGTCAGAAAATTTTCTCCTGATTGTAATTCAAACTTAGTTTTCAGACATATAATACTATATATATATTTAAACTATTATTTAAATTTATATTTCCTCATAGTTTATTTGAACATTAATTTTGAATTGGAAAAATAATGGTTTGTAATGCATTCAAGCAAAATTTACTTTTTGCTGGTTAATGCAATGAACAGGGGAAAGTTGTTTATTTCACCCACATACAATTTTTTAAAGTACTTAGAATGATGGTGAACTGAAAAATTAATTATTCCCGGAAAGTTGGGCTAAGTGTCCACAGAAAGTGGCATACAAGAAAAATCAGTTGCTGCCTCAAAGAGTTTGTAATAAATTACAGAACAGGTGGAAAAAAAGAAACATTATTCTCTTGGCCTTACAGCTGACTGGAACTAAGCTCAGAATGATTTACTGAGCTGATCAAAGTCACACTGGAAAGTAGTGTTACAGACAAGAACTGAAACCAGTTTTGCTTTGTTCCAGACAAAAATGTTTACCACACACTTTTTATTCTTTATAACTATTAATACACTCAGGTTTTGAATGTATAAATATGGGAATATTCTCCATTTTGCATCTTAATGGCGAGGAAATAAATAAATAATAAGGAAAGAAAGCTTGCAGCTGGTCACGGCTTACACCTCAGCTCTGAGCGAGACTTTCTGACTAAGTATAATGTCCTAGAATATTCAGCAACTGCAGCAACATAAGGGCTGCTCCTGCAGAAAGCAGCCTCAGCTCTAGCTGAAGTTGATTAAAAATGAAAAGGAGTTGAAGAAGACATTTTATATTCAGCAGTTCCACAGTTTCTGACCAATGTTTGGGTTTCTATGGAAAATTACCCACCAGGAAATTTCTTAGAAAGGATGAAATTTATTTCTACTTAGCCAAGAATGAGATACAAAAAGAAACATATGGCACAAGGGTTGAGATTTCTATGAACCCTTTGCACAGCTATCACCACAAGAAATAGGAGCAGTTTAATATTAAATAAAGCCATACAAATACCATTGTTTTTCACTTGCTGCCTGATTTTTGTTTCAGGTTACCCGAAAGGAAAAAATGTGTAGTTTTCTTGTGAAAATGAGAGCATTGTTAAGCAAACATTTGCAGTTATGTCAAAATTCTCAAATCACCCCATTATGTTTCTGAGTTAGAAAAGCACTGCTCTTTTCAAAGCAAAAGCAATTTTATTTAAAATCAAAGTAGAGATTTAAGGATTTTTTTTTTCAACTAAACATTCTAGTTCTTTATTTTTTTTTTTCCTGGCGAATGTTGGATAGGGAATCGAAGTATTTTTGGGTTCATATGTAGATTAAGTTAACCCAGATTTGTACTTTTCAATAAATAAAGCATTTAACCATAAAATGTGCCCCATTCCTGTGTCTTTCTCTTTCCAATATCTAGCTTCCATGTCTTGCATCCAGAAGTATGGGAGAAGTTCCTTCTGTGAAACATCAGTAGAATTGGAGCAAGATTACAAAATCTTTCCCTTCAGGCTTACAACACAACCAAAAGAATGAAGGAGTGAGTAGTACTGAACAGCCAAAAGTACAAATTTATCCATTCAAAGATGAATAAATGTAAATGTACTTTGAACACAAATACTTCAAGATATAAATCTGGGACTGGGGTCATCAGCTGGAGGCTTTAAGGAAATGCCCATCATTTACTACAGCACTACAGCTGTGAGAAAATTAATATGAGTTTAGGATATTTTTGTAAAGCAAAATATTTAAAGAACGAAAGCACTTCATACAGTAACAGTGTGTGAAATAAGATGTTGCCATCTTTGGGAACACCTACTTGGGGTAATTATGCTTACAAAAGTAAATTTACTCTGCAACAGGTAAAGAAAATGTATAATAGCCGGGAACAACCATGATACAAAAGATCTAGCATGAAGTTACATGAGCTGACTGTCACATTTATCCAAAGACTGACATGTTATATGCTAATTCCTTAATAGCATACTCTAAGGGTAAATATGAAAATAGCAGCAAGGTGTAATCCAAAAGACAATAACTAGACTATACTGGAGGTAAATGAATATAAGAAACTTCTAATAATATGGAGAGTGATGAAATTACAAAGAGTCATCAGAAGGGATCAATGCCATTTGAAGATGTAAGTTTTCTAAATTTATGAAAGGGACTGTTTACTAAATACCAGCAATGAGAAATTAAATTTATAATTTGAGTCCTTGGTACCTGATGTGTTGATAACTCAAGTGCCTCTGAAGAGATTCAATCATCTTTTGTTTGCATCATTTTTACAAGCAATTATGCTTGAACCTTCTGCCAATTACCAAGAAAAAACCCCTCCACAACTGGTTTCTGCTGGTTTTATTTCATTTCCTACTGCAGCACTGGAGTGTGCCACAGCTAGGCAGAAAACACTGGGCTGTGTAAACTGGCTTGCCAAATGCACAAAATTCTTTTAGGCAAACAGTGGCATTCATAAGCTTAGGAAACAGGCAGAAATCTGTTTATGTAAGAATTTTCCCTGCAGTCAGATTACTTGGATCAATTATCGACACCCATAGTAGAAGGGGCTGGAAATAGATGGACTTCAATATCCCTTTCCAACTCAAGCCATTCCATGATTCTATGAATAAGGACTGTTTTCAAATCCATTGGGGAATCCTCAGTTTCCTAAAATCATCTGAGAATTTTACCCAGTAGATTTCTTATGCAGATTCTAGCCCTTGACCATGGCCTTGTTCTCTTCTGCGGCATATCACATTTGTGGTATTAGTTTGAGAGCTAGGAAGCATTTACCATCCACAGTGAGTTCAGGATATGGAATGATTCCTCCTTGGTCCCTCTGCTTGCTTTTCCTGTCCTGTGTTCCCTCCACTCTCCAGCTCACCCTTCATTTTCCTGAAGCACTTTATTTTTTTTAATGTAAAACAGTATATAGGTGAATATTTTTACCCAACTCAACCAACTTACAAAGACTATACATGATAATTTAGACATGGACATTTTTCATTACTATGGTGGTATATTTTCTAGTAGCCCTAACACTGTAAAAATGACAAAACTACTTTCTGAGTGAGTTGCTAGTGGTTTTCTTTTTTTTCCTTAGGTGAGATATCTTCTGGCAGCAATACCTTAGCGTGAGGGCCATGTCACTCCTCTGATTCCTTGCAGAATTTTTGCTGAGTTTGCAGTTTTATAACTCAGGATACATTTTTCACTCCTGTGACAGGTGGCTCCATAGAGGTGTGCTGGGATTGTGGAGCAGTCTATCAGCCTGTCAGCTGGTGTAGTTGTCCCACTAATAGACTGCCAGGTCTCCTTTGTTATCCTGGAAACCTTTTTATTTTCCTTTTTTCCCCCCTGTTTTTTAAAATTATTATTATTTTGAGGGATTGTGCTCCTATTGTGAACAAAACTGTTGAAATTCAAGTTTCACTATTAATTCTTCAGCATGTCTGTTTGGGCAGTCCAGTGTGCTTTAAAATATCTCTGCCTCCTCATAAAATACTTCACAACTCCTGCCTGAACATACATGATGCTCTACACATGCTCAAAACCCCAAGGACCTCTTGCCTTGCTTAGTGGAATGAATTTTATCATTGCAGTTTTGGTCAATAAAGGTTCTTCATTTTCTCCAGAATTTTAAAGATATTATGCAGAGACAACACCCTGGTTCTCCAAAGGAAATCACCAGAACAAAAGAAAATACTAAAAGAGCAAAAAATGTATATGTTCATGTTTTGTGCTGCTCTCTGGGGATATGCTTTAGCTACAGGGATTGCAGACAGAAAACCTGCATAGATAAGTTCAATATATTGCCTTATCCTGGCTTATTTCGACTTGCTGCGACCACGTCAGTGGCTTGATAAAAACACACATTGTATTCCAGGGCAGCCTAAAAAAGTTGGGCCTGAGCTGACAATGAAAGCAGAGATGTGCCATCAGCCTAGTCCCTGGTCCAGAATTCCTAAAATCATTTACTGTTTAAGACACTGAAAAGTGAAATTATGATTAATCTAAAAATTCCTGTAACCTCAACTGAGCTTGTTTATCTTTGGCCCCTCTGACACAGTAAGATCTAAGTTAGTTTAGCTTATAAGACAACTCCATGACATTAGTTTGTCAATCAGGAGTTCTGCTAGAGTTAACACAGTGCTCCAATATCACTGCAAGGGAAAAAAACCAGCTAGTGCTCAGAGCAAAAAACCAAAGCCGATTAGCTCCATGGAGACTTGTTTCTACATCAGACTGCATGGCTTATTGCTTCTGAAAAAGACTGCAGTGTCAGGCACGCCAGGCTGGTGACACTGAAATTACACAGACACACACACGAAAATCAATTTGTGAGCAAAACCAGCTGAAGACTGTGTGTGAAATATGCCCAAAGCATGTGGGGGGAAGTGGAGGAGGGCATTTACATTGCTATGTACCCAACTCTGGTCTCAGGTCTTTGCAAGGCTGACAGAGCTGGACACTTTTTGCTATCTCTGATCACTGTATTCAAGCAGCTCCCTCTTAAGGTCCTGACTTTATAAACTTTCCCTGTTCAGCAGGCACTTAAGCATCTCTTTCAACCTGTTCAAGTGGCACATAAGCAGGTTCTAAAGTGCTTTGATGAATAGCATGGATCAAACTATGTGCTTAAATGTTTTGCTAAATAATTAAAAATTGGCTTGAGAGCTGGCATAAAGACACTCACTGAAAATTACCAAGCTCTATGAAAATCAAATGAAGCAATTAAGCTTAGCGTTCCTATCTATACTTCCAGAAAGGCCCCTTAAGTCCAGCACACAAGCTCTGGTTGTTGGAAGTGTCAGGATCAGTAAGTCTAGAGCTAGTTAAAACAAAGCCTTTTTATAGAAAGGCCTTGATATGGACAAGGTGCTTTGTATACCTCTTAGCCCAAGGTAAACCTTGAAAGAAGGCTTTTGAGCAACAGCATAACAACATAAAATAAAAATTATTTTTACCTTCTTTTTCCTTAGGATTGTATCTTGCAATAGGTGACTAGAGGTACAAAAATTGTAGACCTTGTGGAGGCAAGGCTGATATCCCTACTTTCATTGCACTCATTCCTTTTTACACTACTTCTTCAAAGTCTTTGAGAATTTCACTTTGCCTGACCCTTCCTACACTTGTGTTAATCCCCAAACTGTAATCTTTATGAAGTTGAGCAAAACTGGTTTATCTACATAGGACTTGTTATTCAGTCAGCAAAGCTGAAACCAAAAAAAGATGAATAGGCAAAGTCTACAGGGAGAGGCGACAAGTCTGTTCTCCATGCAACGGCCTGCTAAGTATTACATTGCTTAAAAAGATCTGCAGAAACATTTGAATTCCAGAAAAATGTTGCCAGCTGAACTGAGAGTTTATTTTAACTTGTGAAAAGCTGAGTTCATCTTGTGAATCTTATTTCAGTGTGTTTTGCTCAGTTGTCCTTTACCATCAACCCTAAGCCCCAGAAAAGTTTGTGTTTTCCTTCTGTAAAACCACATCAAAATCATATGGTAAGAGAGCCCTTCATACTGAAAAAGGAAAACCATACGTGGAAAAGACCAACATAAGAAAAATGTTAAGAAGTTTTTATGGTATCTCTCGAGATGAATTAAAAACACATTTGTAGTTGAACATAAAAGAAAAATGTAATAAACAATGCATTGGGCAGAGTACTACCACCTATGCAGTTCAATTGTGGAACCTGAAAAGATGTGTCACCAGCAGATTCTCATATACTCTTGCACCAGCACCCATCCTGAGAGCTATTGGGTACTGGGCACCTCATCCCAGCCCTGGTTCTACCTCCCAAAGGTGGCCCTGAGCACTTGAAATCCACAATGGTCACAAGACAATGCTGAAGCTGCTTCTTCTCTCACCACCAAGGGAAATTTTCCACCCTTTCAAGGAATCTGTTCTTCCTCTGGCATTCTTGCTTTCAGCCAGTTTAACCCCTTCTTGTAGTCCGGCCTTCTTGCCCTGTGTGCCAAATCATTCCTCAGTAAAGTTACCACTGCCAATTATAATCTCTCGCTCATTAGAAATCAATGCCAGCAGACAAGACTTGCCCAAAATTATATACCCAATTAGAAGCAAGATTAAGAGCAATACCAAGATCTCATCACTGCTAGAATGTCATCTGCTAGACAAAGTGCTAATGACCATAGGACAGCTTTCACTTGGGAAGTACATGCACCTTGTTAAGACAGTTATTCATTGTATTACTATTTAAAGAAGTGGAGAAAAAGAGTACGTAGAAATATGGAGAAATGGAAGTTACGAACAGAGCAGCACAGGAAAGTCAGGAAAAAGTTTCATCATCATACAGGATGACACACAAAAGCAGAGGTGAAATCAAGGCTAGAGTATGGTGGCCTAAGTTATCATAAAGACAGGCAGAGCAAATTTGATGCTGTGAAGTCTGTCGAGTTCACATGAAATGTCCTCTACAGCTGAGGTTTAAAAAATCACAGTCTCTCTAAAGTGAGAGGGTATAGATCAAATGACAGCTGCTAGGGTCCTGAAATTCAACTTTCAGAACCATGCAGTCTTGTAATATACATAACTAAAATTTACCTTTTCAACCTGTCTGGAGTCAGATACCTGATTGCTTTTGCCAACAGGGAGTCTGACCTCTTGAAGCTATGTACATCCATATCTGCCAACCCACACCCCTGAGGCAATGAACTAAACCCCACAAATTTATTTCTTTCTCTGTCTCTCTTTTTATTTTTAACAAAATGCTCCTGTGAACAATAAATATTTAATTTTCAGAATTAAAAAAGGGCTTTGGGTTTAGTAGATAACCTCAGTCTAGTTATAGCATCAGCAGTTTTTTCCTCTAGGGAGTAATTAAGGGAAAGCTCTGGCCACAATGCTAAACTGTGATAATGACAGAATTAAAATCATTTTCATACCACATGCTGCATTGCAGTTCATTTCCATATGCTCTGCCTTCAACGAAGGTGTCAAGCTTATAAAATCTCCTAGGCAAAAGGATGACCAAAGTCCCAATGCCTGGAAGGAAGCTCAGGGGAAAGACACACATTGTCATACTCCATGTGATAAGGTCTCCACATTATGAAGTTGGCAGGCAGGAAGTAAGAAGGCCCTGGAGATTTTGACTATATTTGTCTCTGTCACACAGTTATGAGATTGGTGATGTTTTGTGGGAGATTCACCTGGGCTATAAATTATTTGTTAATAGTGGACATTTAGCACACAGCAACTGCGATCACCCTAAAGCTGGTGAATAGTTACGGTGAAACAAATCTCCATGGTCCACACTTTGCAACACATTATAGCTGAGACTATCCCCTCACAGCAATGCCATATGGAGAAAAAAATAGCATTATAGCCACATTTCCTAATAGGTCACCCTGTTAACTTGGGTGCAGCATTGCCTTGACAGTTACATTGACCCTAATTCCAGCTTTGCCTTTTTCAGCAGAAAGGAAAAGACCCTTAGGGGAAGGAAGGTCATTTGCCAAACATCCCATCTAGGGCTGGGAAAAAAAAAAAAACTATTCACAAGAATAATGGGGGGACCAAGAGCTGCCTTGACATAATATTTATATCTGAAAATTAAACAAGTGAAGAAATACTATAAGGTGGAAAAAACACAACTAACCAAATTAATAAAAAACAAAACCAAAAAACCACAAAAAATCCCACAACCCCCCCCCCAGAAACCAACTTCTCAGAGATAGCAAATAGCTTTGTATAATTCATTCAAGTTTTGTCTCTTATTCTGATCACCTTCAAGTTCACTAAAATCAGACCCAGCTGCATAAGGTGGTAGATGAATAAATATTTATCACACACAAAACTAGTGGTCATACTTGGTAGATGTTCCTAGAGGAGGTAATAGAATAGGAGCAGGGAAGAGGCTGACAAGAGAATTGGGATTCAGAAACATGGTTAGTGTGGTACATGGAAGTAGCAAAGAAGGGACACAAGAGAAAGAGGAGAGAAGTGGGAGCAGGAACTTGGTGAAGAGCATGGGGAGCAACACATGGATGGTCAGAAGTGAAACCTCCAGGCTCACAGGAGCAAGGCAAGGTTAAAAAGAAAGATATTTAGCAGTGAAAACCACCCACTGAAGAGTTGAAAATTGGTCCCCTGTATACTGCTAGGCCAAAAGGGTCCTGAGGTGCATGAGAGGCAATGTGACCAGCAGATCAAAGGTGATTTTCACCTTTTACTTCACTCTCATGAGACCCCACCTGGAGTGCTACATCCAGCTCTGGGGACTCCAATGTAGGACAAACATGGACCCATTGAAGCAAGTCCAGACGAAGCCATAAAGATGATCAGAATGATGGAACACCTCTTCTGTGAAAACAGGCTGAGAGAGCTGGGGTTGCCCAGCCTGGAGAAGAAAATGCTTCAAGGAGCACATTCCAGTACAAAACAGGGGCCTACGAGAAGGCAGGAGAAGGACTTTTAACAAGGGTGCATAGTGACAGATGAAGAGGAATGGCTTTAAACTGAAAGAGGGTGAGTAAAGAAAATTAGGAATAAATTCTTTCCTGAGAGGATGGTGAAGCATTGGAACAGGTTGCCAAGAGAAGTTGTGCATGCCCCATCCTTGGAAATGTTCCAGGCCAGGCTGGGGTGGAGTTGAGTGCCTTCCGCTTATCTAGTGAGGAAAAAGCTGTCCCTGTCCAGAGTAAGGGTCTGGAACTAGATGATCCTAAAGGTTCCTTCCAATGTAAATCATTCTATGATAAAGAATAAAAAGGACTCAGACAACCCAGAAGCACAAGGAATCGTGGAGGTATTATCTAGAGAAAATGAGGAAAAGGGCAGGTGACACATTCCTCCTCAACCTGAAGCTCACCACTCCAAGTTAATTACAGATCTCCACAACACAGAAAATGTTTCATTCCTTTTTTGGGTGCTCATTCACACAGGGAACAAAGATCTGACACTGTACCATCTTTGTTCTGCTGCCAGGCTTTGGAGCCATCAGCCTGAAGAGCCTATTTCTCTTGATGGTTTTTATAGCTGTCTGTATGATGGTATAGTACAAAAACAAAATGAGGGAAGAGAATGGATTGCTGCTCTAATCAGCTTAGAAACACATCTTAAATAACAAGAACTCCACTAAAACAGCATTATTAAGGTTAAAAAAGTCATTCCTCATAACTTAGAAAATTCTTAATTTTAGTAATTTCCAATTCCGAAATGTTCCAATTCTGAATTCTTGTTTTGACATGTCATTATGGTGGCATTATCTGTGTATGGTGTTGCTCCTGTGAAATCATACTTCATACTACTTTCCACCTCCTAGGGTAGGAAGTAATATGGGGGGTGGAGGGGGAACAAACAAACCAGCAAAATTTTGAAGAATAATGCTGATGCATATGTATCCCAAAAGTAGGAAGTTCTGAACATACCCATTTTGAATTGGAAAATTATTCATTCAATTGTATAGCCTCAGAATGTTTTCTTCCAGGACAAACGTAGAAAGATACCGGAAATTTTTCACCTTGGCTAATACTTATATCTCACTAATACTTTGAGGTTCCTCCGTTTCATCTCAAATCATTCATCTCTAAACACTGCAAACACAGCAAAACCTGTCACAGAGGCTTGAAAACTTATTTCCTTTGGGTTTTTGTTTGCTTAACATGGACTGTCAAGGAATCAATACCTATTCTCATATGCACACAAAGACAAGTAATCTTAAGCATGCATATGAATAAAAGACAAGCAATAGATTTTATGCAATTGGGACACTGCATAATCTACGTTTGTAAACCCCTTCAAAGACCTTTATAGAACTAATTAAAAAGGTAGAAAAATATCTATCTCAATTAGGACCATACTTGCTTATGTAAAGTTTTTGTGCAAATACGATCACAAGGTAAATTTTAAACTCTGTGTGAAACCGATATATCGGGAAGGAAATAAAGTGTTCTGCGTGCAACGCTTCAGGAAAGGCCTGGCCACTCAGGGCTGACAGAACGGTTGGCAATTTTTTTCAAATCCTCTATTTTCTTCTGTTATCCAGAAGGATAGATTAAAATTCCCAGTAGCAATCTTAAGACATCTCACTGATTACAAGAATTCTGATAATACAGTCAGGAAGTGGAAACAACAGTATGTGATTTGTTGCTACTCCTAAGTGAGAGATCAAATTTCAATAACTACTTTTCAAATATTTGCAATCAGCATTACAGCAAAAGACTTCAAACACGCCCCCTCAAACAAACAAACAAAAAAGCACTTCTATGAGTGTAAAGGTTACATTTATTGAGCATATTTTTGCATGCTATTATTCACCAAGACCTACCTTATTTAGTGGAAATGATTCATTTGTATCTTCTTTATAAATTTTGCATTGAAGTCCAAGTTCATCCACATTATGATAACTAATTTCTTCTGTCTACTCCTGGAAGAGAGACCCCATAATTATACCATTAGCACAGTGAGCATAGTTCCATTTTTTTTTTCCAAGAGCAATACTGTATGCATAAGAGCAAAGTCTGGCTTTACTTCCAGAATCTCAAGAGTGTCTCTGGACAAGAATGACTTCTCACTTCACAAATGCAAGAGAGGTAAAGATTACACAGAGATGGCATGAGCTACGCTAAGGTTAGGCTAAAGGATTTCCCGCCCACAGTGTAGACAAAGAAACGGGAAAAAACAGTGAAAATTTTCAGCAATAGACTTTGTTAGCTTAACAGGATTTAGATGTTCTATACATATAAATTATACCCACTTATTCATGGCATGTTACCAGCCAACTATTGCATGAATATTCTCAGCAGAGCTGGGGCCTTCTGCATGTCTTGCTATAATAAATGTGGAGCTTACGAAATGGTTTGATAAGAAATGAAATAGACAATTATTTCTCTCTTGGGGAACAAGAGAAAAAATTGTTTCATTTTGATCTTAACATATAGGCATGACCCATGTGAATCAAAACAAGGGAAAAAGTTTACATGAACTGGGGAACCAAGAAGCTGATGCTTTGCATAAGTTTTATAAATTAGCCTCCTTTTTGTGCTGTGCTCCTTGATAACAAATTGTGGTCTGGGGACAGCTTCTGCAATGGATCAATGGTTTGAAGTGTGAATTACTCCGGTGATCCACAGGTCAGTAAAAAGCCTTTATTCTCTAATAGGAATGTTTTATTGAGACATTCAACACATTTCCAGAAATAAGTAAATAAACCTATAATTCAACTCCATCTTAGACCAGGAAGAGCCACTGAACAGGGTAAAAGACATCAGGTTGGCATTTTATGTCATACCCAGATGCAGCCAAACCCTGAAGTGACAGACACCTGAACCAGATGCCACATAGGCAGCACATTGTGCCATACCACAACTGTTAATCAAGGAGGAGACAGAGAGCTAGAAACAGGAATGAAAAAATCTAAGTGCACTTATATATCACCAGCAGAATAAAAGGGGAGTGCAGCAGCCATTTCTCCTAAATTACCAGCAGTTTCATCATTTTACTAGGAAGCAGTGGATTCTGCTGCCAGAGTTTTGATCCAACCTGCTTTCTTGTTTATAAGAATGGGAAAGTTATACTGAGTTTATTGCAGCATAGCACAGAAAGTTAATTTATGGCAAGTGGCCTCAGCAAATACCTGCAATCAATGGCTTGAGTATGGCTCAATGTATTTTCCCTCATCAAGGGTAAGTCCCGGAGCCCGGGTGAATATTTATGTTTGGCAAATAGTTCATTTAGCAATGACAACATTAAAGCATGTCCTTTTTATTATTCCCTCGCCTCTACGGTCTCTCCTTTCCTGTAACTCATTAAAGAAAAAAAAAATTCAAAACTACCAACACATTTCCACACCAAATTTTCCAAGAATCTAGACTCTGAATGAAGGTCATCTTTCACATTTGTAAGGTTTCAAAGTAAATGTGCCATCTATACAGTTCTTTTATACCAGAAAAATTTACAGTCACTGAAGTCTAAGTCACAGAGTGTCTGTACGTCGATATTGCACGTGCCTTTCAGGTACAAACACAGGCATCAAACTAGAAATATATGGCTTGAACCTCGCTGCTCTTTGGGCCAGGGGAACTTTTTTAGCCTACGTCCTGCTGAAATTCAGTCTTCTAGTCCCTAAAATCCTCAAAACTATCATTAATAATTTGAAATTTATCTTGAAAGGCCTATTTTAATTGAACTCATCATAAGAAGTCAAAGCTTTTAATTAAGGAAAAGACAAACAGCTTTTAAGAGTCTATAAGATCGCAAGTGTGTAAGAACCATTTCCACAGACTTCATAATCTAATGTTAATTTTGAGAAATTGCTTTGAAGCTGCTGCTTAAAAGCCATAGTAATTCCTTCTAATTTTTAATATTTAGGAAATATAAGCAAAAACCAGTGCAAGCCAATGCAAGTGATAAACCTACCAAATTTTTTAAGCATTATGCATAGCTTTATACTATAAGGCCACCCACTCACCAGCTGCAGCTGAATAAGCCATGTGCTAGCAGAGACAAATAGATATACAATAAGATACAAGATTTTAATCCAATAATAAATAACTACACCAAAATCTTAAACCAGAAAGTTTCATGAGTTTTAAAACAAAGTTAAGGTGGGGAGTTATTTTACCCACCCTCTTCTTGGGATGTAGAGTCACATTGAGCCTTACTCTTGCAGAGAGATTGCCCTTTGAATAGAAAGCCATTTGTCAGCAGCTGAAGCTTCACAGCACTAATATCTAGGGTTTGGCACGTCAGTGGGAGACTGACAACTGAGGCATCAGAGGCACTGGGAAGCAGCAGGAATACTGATTATGGCACAGCTGAATATGGAAAAAGGGTAAGAATTCTAGCCCATGGAGAATTTTTATGGAAGGTGTATTCTGCTGGACCAACCTTTTATTAATGATGTAGCCACAGGGGCTCATTAGGCATCTGCAAACGACAAGGATTTTATGTATAGCCCAAACAACAGGTAACTGTAAACTGTAGCATTTGCCTTTGTATTGGGAAACTGGAATTAATTTCACCAGTCACTGAAAATTCAGGCTGCCAACTTGTTCTTTGACCTCTGTTCCTTTGACCACAGCCATGAATAAGCCTTGCCTCTTTCTCTGGCAGCTTTCCACTCAGCAGCCTAAGAGCCAATCATTACATAAAACTAAAATTCAGCATCTCAATGAAGAAGTGAGGCTTTTAGATTTTAACCATAATTTGCAATATTTAACAGAACCTACCTATTTTCTGGCAGTAACTGGCTGCAGTTGTCATTGCTAAGTTGAACCCTGTTTATAAATCAGCTGAATAAGGGAATAATTAAAAAAACAGTAATGAAAAAATATGATGGCATGTTATTGACAAAGGAACACTGAAAATTTCATAGAGGGTCATAATGGAAACATTATTCAGTATGATAATTTGTCGCAGTTTAGGAAGCATGTTCCATTAAGACATCCATGATTTATTTCAGATTTTGATTGTCTTCTAACCTATGACTTTTGTCTTGTCATACCAAGCACACTATCTGATGACAGAGAGGAACCAGAAGAGTTAATTGAAGAGCCAAGTGATAAAGATTAATAAATCCCTGGATTTCTACCTGGCGAGTACATTTTAATAGGTAAGGGGAAGTAAGCAAAAGCCAGGCAGGGTGACTCATCAGTTCTAGCAATGTAAGAAAATTAGATTTTAAGTGGAAAAAGATGTTTCCTAGGAAACTGCATGATCTGCTTGTGGAACATCAAACAAGAGCAATTTCCTAACAACAGCCATGGCTAAATTGATCTACTGCACCTCAAACAGCTTTATCAGTGAGAGAGAGATTGAGTCTCTTATATTTTCTTAGTTACCATCATCAATTTGTCTATTATTTGACTCCTTCAGCTGTTACCTTTCTGACCCTCCACAAGTACAAATAGGATATTTGCCATTATCTAATTGGAAAGCACATTTTGCTTTCCCTCATGTTTTCTGTCTCTCTTTTTTGCAGCAAGCTCTAGATTCCACTATTGCTGCTGCCACTGATCCACAAAGACGTGAGCATGTATCATGGTATGCAGCAGGCATAAGCTCAAGCAAGTGGTCTGTTTAAAGCCCTCCACTCTGCAGCAATGGAAAGTGAGCTGCAACATAAGCAACCTCCTGGGCTTGCTGCTCTGAGATGTTCAATATACAGAGTACATTCAGCCCACCTATACAATTTACACTGGATCAAAATCAGTCTTCCCTTTACACTGTCTACATTTTCATTCCAATAAATTAAAACCCTCACATTTCTGTGAAAGCATATGACACTTTATATTAGGCACAAAAGATATCAAGTATTTCAGATGCTAGGGTGGAGAACATTTGTTCTCCTTGATCATTTCCAATGCAGATTGTTCAGTATGCATAAGTTATAGCTGATGCAACGCAGAGACTGTCTTCAGAGCATGACCATGGATTTCTGAGCATAAATCAGTGCATGTGCTGTGTGCAGTCAGGGAATTCTAGTACCAGGCAGCTCCTCGGTGCTCGTGCTACACACAGAGCTCGCATGTGTCCAGTGACACTGAGCAGCAAAGGTGCATCTGCTAAACAAAGATGCTCTCAGAGCACTTGGTTTATTGGACATGCCACTCTGCATTTAATATGTGCCTGCAAGCTGAATCCCAGGTATCACAAAGCAAGCAAATTTTCTCTAGGTGCACACATAGAGATGCATCCTATCCTAAAGCCAAGGCATTCAAATTAGTTCTAGATAAAATTTCCTGGCAGAAAAGTAAGATATGTCTGAGGAAACCCAAATGCCTGGTAGCTCTAATCCTGGCCACTCTTGAGCTATCACAATGGATAAAGACAACTGCCAAAATTAAGAGCCAAAATTTAACTAGGCTGCCAAATTCAGCAGTACTGAAACATTTTCAAGTATACTGATTGCACAGAGTTGCAAATGAAGAAAAATACATAAGACCAAATCCGTTCATGCTTACAAATTTGTCTACTGTGCAACTTGTGAGGAAATAAGAAACAGAGACATTATAGGTCTCTTCCACATCAGTGTTGCTCTCATCAAAATGAACTAACAACTACCTACTATAAACCCATGTAACTGAGGTTTTATTATCACTACTGCTACTAATTTGGAGATTATGATACAGACAGAAATTATGGAATTCGAAATTCAGAAAGTTTGTTCTAGCACTTGTACTGCCTAAAATAAAGCAACATGTTCTAGAAAACTTGAGTTCTACTATATCGGATTCCATGGCCAGTGGAAGCTGTCCTTCAATGTAAATTTCCCCACTACAAATTGTGCATCAAAAAGTCACATCTGGAACAGAAAACCATGTGAAAGCCAGAACAAGTGAGAGAAGATACTTTGTTTTATATTTTGTGGCTCCAGAGTCCTGTAAAAAGATGCCATGGGGAGAGTTATCCCACTGTAACTGATACTTTAGATTTGCAACAATGATTTTATTGTCACCAAAACAAAGCTGGAAAGCCTATGCCTTTTCCAGCTTACTAGAGAAAACAAAGTTTCCCAGATCCTGGTGAAGCCAATGCCAAACTGCTTAATATCAAGAATTACACATCCCCTACCACCATCAGCACTCCCAGAAAGTTCACATAAAATCTTCTCAACAAAACTTTTATTCCTGCAATGTTTTCCCAAGCCTGCACCTTTGCAATGATAAGAAAATAACCCTTCTTCTCCTTCTTTTCTCCGTTTACAGCTTCATTCTTAACTTAAGACATATTTAGGATTAAAGCTTTTTTTTAAAGGAGTAAGATTAAGTATTTTTAGCCCCTGTGAAACAAGATGATGTATGCTGCAATTGTCAAGTCCCTGTTAAATTGCATGTAGCACATTCTGTAGCTCATAAATATTTAAGATGACTAAATAATTATCCTGGACTCCTCAACTTGCCTTTCTTTATTAGTTCCATGGGGAACAAGGAAAGCATTTGTTCCTCTTCAGCCACACAGACAATTATATTGCAAAATATCCTCTTTCTGTTGTTGGTGATGCTGCTACATGATTCTCTCCTATTGTGGTGTGAGGGAATTAGCCTCTTTCAGAGGAGAGAAGAGCCTCCACTTTTTCACCAGATAAATCCGGCAAGCCTGGCAACTTTTCCAAAACGTCTCAGTCAAAGCAAACCCCATTTCTCTTAATTCCTCCTTTAGCCTCCTGTTTCCAGCAGCAGAGGGTAAGTGCACCCTGAATTGTACAGGATTCAGATTCAAGCAGGGAAGCGTATCTTTGCTTGAAGCAGTTCAGTGGGAAGTGGCAGGGGCTGAATGCATGCAGGTGTACCTATTTAAACCAGTAGCTGTAAGGACTTGGGGGAAGATGAGGGTGAGCCAGCAGCCCTCTCACCATGGAAGAGCATTGAACAGAATTTTTACTGTTGCTTTACAGCTTATTCTCCTCTCTGCCTGTTTTCAATGCAGCCATATGGTAGCGAGCAGATACTTGCAACCTAATAGCAGATGAAGAGCCTGCACACTCTCACAGGCAGCAGACCATGCCCCAGCAGTCGGAGTGGCAACACCCACCAGCAAAGCCAAGGAAAAAGAGCTGCCTCCCAGATGGCTGGGATGCAGAGCTTTGTCTCAAAGCCTAAGCTTCTTGCTTCTGCAGCTGTCAGATCTGTCACCATGGTTCACTACCCGCTGCCACCGCCCCCACCCCCTTCCACTCGGCGCAGTGCAAGAGAAGCAGAGCAGGAGCACAACACCGACCTCCAGCGAGTGCCACGCCTTTGGAGTGCTCTTGTCATGTTGTGCTGGGATTAACTTGCCTTGGAATGCCACTGTAAAAGAGGGTGCATGGCATCGAGTCAAAATAGCCTGAGCAGTTGCTGTAATGTGCATCTGTGCTGAACAGAAACCTACAATTGTCTAGAAAAAGCGTGATGGCAGAGATCTGCCACTGCTCTGTTAAGAACGTTGTCACAGTGCCTAGGCACAGAGAAAGATGAGATGTGTAAGAGCTGTAAACATTTGAAGTGCTTTTTCTAGCCCTATTTGCTTTTTTCAGATTCCCCTTCACTTTTTAATTTAAAATAATGAAAACAATGATGCAGTTGGTACAGGTCTATGTGGGGGACCACTGAGAAGTTAAGGAGACTAAAGGTGTGAAATTAGCATGCAGAAACCAAAGCATGTTACATACCTGAATGAATGCTTGAATGAAATGCTTTCATTCAAAACTAAATTGGCTTAAAGTTCACTGTGGCTTAATACTCCCTGGAAGATCCTTATTTCCAGTGACTGGGAAAACCAACACATAAATCAGCATATTTTAGGGTTCAAGATTGAATAGCCTGTGTAGTTTTACTGCTACCAAAATAGGTACAGGAGCAAGCAGCTCTCTCCATTTCTCCCATGTCACACTTTGCTTCTCCTCCTTTGGTTCTGGCTCTACACTTCTTTGACCCCTTCATGGGTCTGTTCAATTAGGTAATCCAGCAGAAAACTAATTTAAAAAAAATGAGAAGAGGCAATAACATGAAATCAGTTTGTAGTCAACATGGGGAGTTTTATATCAGGTCCTTTTTATAAACTTTTGCTGGCTAGGTTCACGAGCTACAAGCCTATCGGGAAAAATGAAAAGGGAAGAAGCAAAAACCAAAATCAACCCCTACAACCCCACCAGGAAAGCAGTACCTGCAAAATGTATTAGTTAAAATGTATAGTATTTAGTTAAACTACATAAGTCAAAAATGGCATAGAGTTGTGCTAGAATAGTCTGCTTCCCTTTGTCTGGGTGGTAGCACTGCAAGGAGGATTCTGCCTATGTGGCTGTAATGGTGGGAGCAGCTAGAGAGAAGCCCTTGCCATCCTAGCTCATTGTTAATTTCCCATGGAATAAATAAGCCCAAAAAAACAACCAACCCCCAAATCCATAAAGACAAAGCAACAAAAAACCGAAGGGAAAAAAAAAAAGTTCCTCACAGATAATTCAAGTTTGCATGCTAAGGTCAGTGTGAAATACACTACACATACTATTCAAAAAGTTCTAGAACTTAGAAAGAACAGGTTCAAAGTAGTATCTAAAATGAATGCAATAAAAAACACTCCCTTTACAGCTGTTGCTAAAAAATGGGAGGAAAGCAGCAGCAGTAACAAGGAAATCATTTGGCAATGAATGAGGATTTACAGTGACATTATTCAGATACATTTTGATGAAAGGGAGTATAGTTACTGGTACAGCTGCCATATAGAGGTCAAATACTTCACATTCTCCTCATCAATATTGCTGTCCTTGTGCTCAGATTAAACGAGCCAGGACAGATCAATAGGCAAAGTTTGAGACTTGCAGTATGTAGTGCATAGAGCAAAGAACTGCAGGGAGGAAAGATTTTTGACAGTGCTTATTTTGAAAATGTCAAACTTCTTCATCCTACCTTTTGTTCTGAATCTAGCATATATTGATAAAAAAAATGAGCAAAGCTTAATCCAGATAAATGTGAGATTGTGGATTTGAATCAGTCAAATCATCTGTACAAAAGCAGGAATAATTTTCTATACAACAGTATTACCTCTGCTTAGGAAAGCTCTTGACACCAGAAAACATTGGAAGCTGAGAAATTACCTGGGGAAAAGAGGCAAGGAGGAACAACAGTTACTATATGCTTGCTTTTGTACTTGTGATTTTACTGAGGCATTGCCACTGACCACTACTGATGACAGGATCATGAGCTAGAGGGACACATTACCTGGCCTCGGCACAGCTGTTCTTAATTTCTCCATGTTGTAGCTGCCTCCATCATTGTTCTAGGGAAACAGAAGTGGTGGAAGGCTCTTTAGAACATGGGATAGAAGAATCATTTCAATAAGCCAAGCTTCATTTTCCACAGATGTGTCAATCATAATCCCTTGAGGAACATCTAGACTGACTTAGTGTCTTTGGATTGCCAGCGACACTTTTTCAAAGCAAACAACCCATTAATGACAGAGATTTAGATCAGGTTGTTCTGTTTGACCATAAAATGTACTTTCATGTAGAACACTGTCTTGAAAGATTGCACCACGTGTCAGAAATGACATAAACTGAAGATTTGTTGCTGCCAGTTTGGAATTGTTTATGCTGTAGAGCACTTACTGTTGATTAAAAAAGGCCAAAAATAAAACATATTTTTGTCAGCAGTTCTGTGTTAAGGGAAGCTGTTTCAGCTCAGACCCTGCAGAAGTCCGGTTCTGTTAATTATTTTCCTCAAGAAGTTAGGTTAGCATACACAAAATATACAGATGACATAAAGCTGGAATGGCTTGCTATTACAGTAAAAGAAAGAAAAAATAATCCAGTGTCACCAATAAAAAAAAAATATGTAAAGACAAATGGAAAGTACTGTATTTATTAAGGCTAAATCAAGTACAAAACTGAGAAATGAGTGTAGGCAACTCTTCTGAAGAAAGAGATTTGAAGTGTTAGAGGAACACAGACCACTGACTCATTTCTGGGATGATACATAAAGGCAGCTCTCACTTTGAGATGTATTAACGGAAATAGCCTATGCAAGAAAAGGATGACAATTATTTATTCTGTTCAATACTGTTGGGATTTCAGTTGCAATGCTGCATTCAGATTTGAGAAGGATGAAGCCAAATGAGTGAGCAGAGGGGAGCTACAGGAAATAAAAGATCTGTGAGGGGAAAAAAAGGAAACTAAAGAGGATCACAGGAGAAGAGATATGATGACAGAATGTAAAGGGTTGCTTTGAAGAGAAAGGTAACCAGTCATTCCCATGTCTAGTGGGGAGACAGAACAATAAAAGATTAGTTAAATTTCAAGCGGATAAGGTTTAGGTTAGCCACTGGAAAAAGCTTTTTAACTGCAAGGATTACAAAGGATTAAAAAAAATACTCAAGGCTCTACAAATTTTTACCTACAGGGATTTGGGGAATAGACTTAACAAATTTTTGCCAAGGTGGTATCAATTCTAAACACAACTGGTAGTTCCAGAACTTACAAAAGATTCCAGAAAGGTCACATGTCAAGAGATCTTTAAATACCATGTTTTACCTGCTGAGTTGATGGAAAAATCTGTATTTAGACATTTGGGATTTTTAAGTAGAAAATGAAGTAATAAAGCAAGCTTCAAATATACATAGGAAAAATGTCACTCATTCACAAGAACAATTTCAAAAAAGATGCTGAGAAATAAACATAAATGTGAAGCACATTATTTATGACAATCTAATTTGGTCTCCTGTGGATGATATGAGTCATCTGAGTGGGCTTCAGGAGTCATTTTAGGTAAACTCACAGCAATTTAGTCTGCAAAATAATGTTCATCAATATAATATTTACAGGTACGTGAAAAGAGAGATGATATCTTGCTCTTTCATTTCTGATACTGGATAGCTATATAAGCAGATTTACATTTTAAATACCAAGCATAAAAAGACATTTGGTATTAACATCTAATAGGAAAAGTTAAGGCTTCCTAGTAAATGAAAGAGAAGCTACAGTGACAGTTTCCTTTCTTTAGTTGTAATCAGGGCAGCTCTGCTCAACCAAGTACCAAATTCCCTTTCCAAAATTTAAACTTAGCCAGACGATGCAAAATTAGTTACAAAATGAGATATCATCCTCAGATTGCCTACTCTCCCTTTCAGGAGGGTCTGCTTGCATGTAGACTTGCATTTTTTAATACCAGAAGGTTAGAAAGAATCTCAGATGCCACAGTCAACTTGGCCTCAATCATATTTCTCATTTTTCTAGGAGCCCTAGAACATAGCTGTAATACAAACCAAAAACTCTATTTCTGGAGTTCAGAAGTTGAGCCAAGTTGTTATATAAGCCCATTTATAAGCCCATCTATAAGCCCATATATTGCTGTCCTCTAATTCAAATCTTTGTTTCACACAGAACAAATTAATATTATGAAATAAGATAGACATAGGGAGGGGAAAATGCTCATTACCACATCCTCTAGATTAATCAGCAGATAGCTCTAGCTATGTCTGAAGCAAGTGGAGAAATGTCAATCCATTCTCAAGAAGGCTAAAGTAAAGTTCTTTGGAAAACAACAAAACACAACGATCTTTTTGGCACATGCATATACACGACTAATCAGAAGTCACTTATTACACTCAGGTGAGAAAATTCATCTCCATCAGTAAGCAAAAAAAAGAAGGCTCCCCAAAATAAAAATAATCATTAAAAAATAAAAGCATTTTTCTTTATTCCTGTCAAAGAGTTTCCTTAGTGACTGCATGCACAGTTTTGAGATTGTCCCAAGGCATTCCAAGTGAATCATTTATAATAAGAAGGGTTAGAAATGAGCATATTCAAAAATAACCACAAGATGTGTATTTGTTTAGAACTATGTCCCCCTTGTGGATGAGACCAGGGAATACAGACATGGATCAAAGGCAAAAAAGGGGGTTTTTAAACATCATGCAAAGGCTGGTTCCTTCCATATAGAAGTCCCTCTGCAAATTCATAGCAACTTATGTAGTGGGAAATTCAAGCTCAATTCTACTTTGAAAGAAGTGTTGTGTTCTCAAAATTGTGTTTTGCTCTAGTGTGGAAAGAAATTATTCTTTTAAAATAATAATAAAAAAAAGAATATATGATCAATAATAATAATAAAGACAAGGTACACTCACACCAGGGATTCTACCAGTCAGATATAAAACAATTTGAGATAGGGTCCCCAAGAGCCACAGACGAACAGAATCACTTCCTTTTCCCAATATCAGGGTTTAATCACAGGGTTTAACCCCATGCTAACCTCTTCAGTTTTATTACCACTTTCAGAGATATGATCCCATCCTACAACTTCAGTTCCTCCTGAGTGACATCAGAGAGATCAAAGTGTCATGCTGAATTTCCCTGCAGTTTGTTACACATCAAACCTAAAACAAGTAAAGCCCACATGACATACATGAGAAACACTCATGTGACAAGAAAAGGGAAAAAATAAAACTTACCTTTTAAACATCCAAGCCCTCTGCCCATAGATAATCTCCTCTTCAGAAAGAGATCATTAGCTGAGATAAACAGCAACAGATTTGTCTAATGCCATCTCAATGCACCCTCAGGAAAACTCTCCCCCAACACTACTACCTTGCACTAAGTACAGACATGTTACTTGGACCTGTCCACAGCAGAAAGAGAAATTTACCTCTGACAAAACTACCTTGTAAATAACCTGATTTACCCAGCTGCATATTACATGAAGCAAGATAACCCAGTGTTTATATATTACTGCCCTTGCTACAGCACTTTTGAATGGTAGCAAAACAATATTGTGCATCTAGAAAAGCCTGGGGTTTATAATTCTTGTATTTAATTTTTACAAATAGATAGCACCATATAAGGAAGAACACTCTTATCTTGATCAGAGTTCACATAATTTTGCACTTATCAAATAATTTGTCCCAAATAAATGTTGATGATTGGACTGGGTTCATGCTACAACATTCAGTTTGAAAGAGCATGGTAGTATTTGTGCCTCCAAAAGCACTTGATTAGAAAAAAAAATCATAAATATTTGGTGCCTGGCTATGTACATCTTGAATGAAAATGGATAATAATAATAATGGATTTTATAACTACAGTTATCAATTGCAAATAACATCACTGACTATTTCCCCAAAATATGAGATTTTATGGGTTTTTTCCTCTGTTTCTTCTTTTTTATGCATTCTACTTTACACTATATTTTGATTTAACAAAAATATGTACAAAGTACAGCACATCTAGAACAGAAATTCTACAGAGGGACAGATTGCTGTGAAGATGCTACCTCTGCATTTAGACCCCTCTGAAAAGGCTTGGAGAAACACTTGCTTCTATAATTACAGTTCTACCTTTCCAACATTTATTAAGAATCTATCTGGAGCAAGAACTTATAAGCAGCATTTTACCTTACAAAATTAATCCCCTGCTCAGCTGTGCTGATGTATCAGCAAAAATTCACAAGTAGAGGCTCCATGACCAAGATCAGACTTTAGGATCCAGACAAATGGAAAATACATGCACTTGTAGAGAGTTAGCAGCCCCTGAGTGGGTCAGCAGCCATGAAGAGACAGCAAATATGGCCAAATGTCCTTGTCCTGAGGCCACTTCAGAGCAGCTGCATTGCTACAAGGAGGTCGTAGCCAGGTGGGGGTCAGTCTCTTCTCCCCAGGAACAAGTGATAGCACAAGAGGAAATTATATCAAATTGCACCAGAGGATTTTTAGATTGAATATTATGATTTTTTTTTGTGTGTGGAAAGGGTTGCCAAGCATTGAAACAAACTACCCAGAGAAGAGGCTAAGTTGCCATCCCTAGAGGTATTTGAAAGTCACATAGATGTAATAGTTTAGTGGTGGACAGGGCAGTGCTGGGTTAACTGTTAGCCTTGATCCAAGACATCTCTTTCAACCTAAAGGATTCTATGTTTTTATGTCTACCCTGCATTGCTTAAAACCAGTGACACCCCACGGTTGATGTGCAAGGTGTACTATTTTTAGAAAGGTACAAAGGTGAAAAGTCTTTAACCCACCATACTGCATCTCTCAGACTTTTTCTGCACAACTTCTTATTTGCGAAAACTGTTCCAAATTCCAGGAAAAAGAAGGAGAGGTTTTAAAAGTTTTTGTATTTTATGTCTTTAGCTTATTAGAAATTGTTTCTTGATGTAATCCATAACTTCTCACTCTTTGGTTCAATCAAATTCCAAATACACATAGAAAAGTAGAGAGAAAGATCTCTCATGAAAATGGCACTGCTGTTATTTATTTGATTGCTGCTCCCTTTCACACAGCAGTGTGATGCAAACTTCAACAACCTCACCTAATCTCTTGGAAAAGGAAAACAGCATTTCTACCAGTTTCTATCAAAACTCCTTTCTCCACCTATAAAACAGTTCCAGAAATCCCCTATGAGAGAAAATCTCTGGTTGGAATACCACCTTCCCTATTTTATGTTACTGTTATATAGATAGAAAATGCCATCTTATTACATCTTATGTATATGCACCTATGTAGATAGGAATATCTGAATATAGGGGAAGATGGCTATCATTTGGTTATTAGTAGAATTTTTGAAACTTTCTCATATAACATTTTTATATTATGTGATTAAAACCAGGTTAAATGAAACTTTTATAACTATATACATCTATAGCTATATGACAGAAAACTGCTGTCAATGGCTCAGCATTAACACAAAATATAGCAAAATGAAGCTCCACAATAGTCTTCTGCCCATGGCACTGAAAGTCACAATTAATCAAGTTTGTATGATGCAATAAGAAGTATTCTGATTAAACATGCAAGTGACATCACTATAGGGTTGATTTAAGCATGCTTGAATAATTGTTACAGTTCAAAAACATTGGAAAGCTGGTATTTAAAAACAAAGGATACTAATCAATAAAGACAACTTCCTACAAAACTAAGCAAACTCTGCGAACATAGAAAAGATGATTTATTAACTGTTTTGCAGAAGAGATGGAGAGGATGTCAGTGATTATATATAACAAGCTAGGGAAAGGCAAGAATGTTGTTCTTTTAAGAAAAAGACAAATATTATCTTGACATGCATAAATAAAACTGTTGTTGGCAAGTCATACTCAGTAATCATCTTGCTTATTGTGCAGCTAGTAAGATTTCTATTATATGTTCCAGTTGAACTAAGTCCAGAATAGATCAATGAGAAAGTGGAAGGTCTGCAAAATATGATCTATATGGAAAGAGGGAAGGAACAGTAGTTATCTAATCTAGAAAAGAAAAGGCTGAAAAGTAGGGTAATATAGTAAGCATAGCAGAAAGGAAAGAAAAATTGGTTTTCTTATTCTAATTGCAGATGAGGTAAGTGAAGAATTTAAATTACAGTGAAAAAGGGAAGAAGGAAAAAAACAAACAACCAAACAAAACCCCCCCTTTATAGCAGTAAGGGTGGTTACAGATTTTACAGATTGTTTTAAACTTTGTGGAACCTCTAGCTGGAAAGGTTTTGGTCTTAAAAAAAAAAAAATTCATTCAGGAATGATTTTAAATTGTCTTGTTGGACTTTGGGGATAAAGGGATGAATTAGATGACCTTTTTAAGGTTCTTTCAGTTCTTTAGTTCTCCTTACATTGTTGTTGTTCTGCCTTTTGAAACTGAAGGTGAATCAGAACCGGCAATTTCATGCACTACAATTGGGACTGCAGCTAAAAATTCTAGTAATAAGCAGTTGATTTTTCAGCACTTGTTACACAGACACAGGAAAATGGTGCCTGTTGATTTTTAGGCTGCCTTCAAGGCCATCTCTTTACATCCACATTCCCTCTTTGTATCTTCCCAGAAAGAATCATGCTGGGTTATGGTGCTATGTACCATCATGATCTGTGTACTCTTTATAATTTCCAGTTAATTGCATCAGTTGCACATTATTTGAAGTAGCACTTCAGTTTGCCCTTGAAGCATTCTCTTCTCAAACACATGCTTTGTTCTTCAATTTATCATACCACCTTCCTTAACATTCAGATATTTTCCATTCAGCACACATAACTGGCCCAAACAAATGAGTAACTACAAAGTTTTGCATCCTAGCAGAAAAGAAAGGCATCAACATCCTGTCAATCTTGACTAAATGTACGAACAGCACTAGTAAGTTTTCTGCCCCGAGGAAATTTTCAACTTAAAAAAAAGTTTAAGTACCACCACTTATTCACAGAAATTAAAATTCTTTTTCTTCAAATTGTGTGTGAATGTTATGCAATTTAATAATGAAGTCAGTCCAGAAAAATATAGATTTTCTTCCTGCACAATAGAGAAGCAAAGATATAGTATGTCACAGTATAAATACAGTTATAAAGACATTTTCTCAGGCACATTTCCCATTCAAATAATTGACATCAGATCTTTTTGATGCGACATAATATGATTTATCGCACTGGAGTCATATTGGTACATAAACACCTAGATTACCAGATGTATTTATTATGTTTGGGACTTACAGGGAGATACTGAAAGGAAGACAATGTAGTTTTCTTACAAACTCATTCCAACAAAGAGGGAAATTCTTGGGTCTGTAATATTAGCCCTCTGTCTTGGTTTTAACATACAGCACAATGAATGCATGAATTACTGGGAGCTGGAACAATTCATAGGAAATGTGTTACTAGCACCACATGCTTAAAAATGAATTTTAACTGTGAGAAGCTAAAGTTGCATATCCATATTTCCTGCTCAATAGGAAAGTGACAGTTCATGATATATTTACAACTATTTCCAGTTCATCAGGTTTATTTGCAGATTCTCCTCTAGGGATTTGCACATAGCTGGGGTTAAAAACTGGAGCATTTGGGATGCATGGACGACAATGAGACATTGTTATTGAAGAACAGATGATTCCAGCAGCAGATATTTAATACATTAAGGAGGGACTTGGACAAACACAGCATAGATTTGCCTGCAAGAGTGTGTGAAATAAACTCATTTCACATTCATTGTAGTACCCAGTCACTTAGGCAAGGTGCAAAACCTGGTGTAACTGCATTTTTTAGAATGACAGTAGGAGGTCTACAGTATGTCATGAGTAATTCTGACAATCACAGCCTACCTGTGGTTGTCATAGAAGTTAATGATGGATTGTTAGAAACCACTTTAGCCTCAGGCAAAGCCCTGGGAAGTTAACTACTAGGACAGTCTCTAATAAGCTGCAAAAATCAGTTTATGGGCTATTTGGGGGATTAAATTTACTTTTCCTAATAAAGAAAAACATTGCTAAGACATCACCCAGTTTTAAAACCAGGCCCAAGAAGTAGTCAGAAATCAATGCATTTCCATCCATCACATAATTATGACAGGTATCTAGAACACATAGGAAACATGTTACAAGTCATATTTATAGTTATTTTGAATTTATTTAAATTGCTAAAAATAGCAGGTAACTTTATCAGAAGATTTTAATGAAGCTCATATACAAATACCGCTTCACTTCACTATACTATGACTTCTTACTGAAAACCAGCTCTGCACTAATAACTCTTAAAATCATTAACTCTTGCTGGAGATAATAACCCTGCCTTTAATCACGAAACAGAGTACCCTCGTTTAAGTGTTGGCATTATGACCAAAATTCAGTTGACATTTTTTAGCTTGTCCAAGCTATGAAATTCTTTACTGCTTCAACGTATTCAATATTTACACTGTAAAAATGCCTTTGATCCACAATGAAGGCAAGCAGCCAGTTGCAGATGCTGTTGAATAGCCTGTGAATGCACAGTATTTTCATAAGGGCATATAGTTCACAGCTTGTAGAATAAGGCATAATAGTGACTTAAAAGTCAGTCATTTACATTGTTTACCTCAGTTGATACAGAGGTCATCTGACAGTAAATATGCAAAAAGCCAGTGTTTCTCAAAGCTGCCAGCACTGGGTTGCCATGCAGGCTCACTTTCTTACTTTGAAAACAGGCTCAGACCTATGAAGTTATTTGCTTGCAACTCACTTCTGTAGTTTTTCATCTCCAACCAATTCTATAAGCAAACCTGCAGAATATGTCCCCTTAAGGAAAAGGGCCTGAAAACTATTAGTAACTCAAGATGGCAAGAAACTAATCAGCAGAACTCCAGGAGCATCTTGGAAACACTCATCTGCTATTGGCTAATGAGGAAGGATGCCTTGCTTCTGATAATGAATAGAAGAAAAATAGAAACCAAAAAGTCTAGGAAAAGAGAACTGTCCGTGGCTTGTCTTTGGTTTGGGGTTTTTGTGGGTTTGGTTTTGTTTTCATTGGAAGACCCTTATTACTCTTATAAAAACCTAAGTGCAGCTTAATTCTCACATGAAAATACTTTGAAGGATCCAAGATTATCTGGCATCAGATGAGATTTACATATAGTGTGCAAGTCAGGTCCACTTTTCTGCATGGAAGCATGAGAAATATCTCAGCAGATATATCATTAAACTGCCATTCTGCAGACCTGGGCTAATTTCAAAGTTCAGTCACAGGCACTGGGTATGGAACAAGAAAAAATCATTCTGGCTGAAAGCTCAATGTAATCACTGTTCATAAAAAACTCTAGTGTAAACTGAAGTGCAGTTAATAACTATTTAGTGAGCCAGTAAAAAAAAAATAATGTAATCTTGCAAGAAAGTACTTTTGAAGAGCTCAAAAGTAGTACACCATAATTTACCTTCAATTCTTTGTGATATTGCATTACTGGACAAATATTCTAAGAAATCAAGGGAGTTATTTTGGACTCATGTTGATAGAACTGAGAGGAGATTTTAATTCTCTATTAACATTCTGTTTAAATTTTAATAGGTTTAATCTTATTAAATCAGATTATCCATATTTTTGAAGACCAAGAAACACATAAAAAATGAATTAAGCCAGAAGTTCATAACTGAGCTAAAAATTCAAGAAGTCCTAGTTGCATACTCCACAACAATGGAAAGACTAATGCCTTTCTTTTTATTTCTCTGTTTTCTCTTATGTTTCCTTTTTGTTCATATTCCACACTAAGTCTACACTGCCACGAACTTCAAAGCTGAGTGGAAACAAAGAGGAACAAACCTGAATTACTCGTCTTTGACACTCTCTTTATGATTGGAAGATCTGTCTAAGGCAAATAAAAAGGCGGGGGGGAGGGAAGCACAGGTCCTTTTTTTCAAAAGATACAATCAAAGAATAATTTAAACTGAAAAAGACCTGCAAAGCTGAATAAAACTGTGAACCTAACACTGCCGAGTCCACCATTAAACTCTGTCCTTAAGTGACATATCTACATGGTTT